>CM030848.1:3147500-3755000 GCA_018105865.1 Metaphire vulgaris
CGCCCGAGGCGATTCTATTTGAATATCTATATAAGCGAGAGTAAATCTAAATTTACGTCGCAATATTGCAAAAAAAATGCTGAAGATTTGGGAGCTGCCGCAAAAAGAGGAGCAGGCGATTGCTCTTTTGCAGGAAAATGGAGTCCTTCATGAAGTTCGTGTATGCCCGAACGGGCATAACATGAAATTGTACGTGGGTAAGAGGGCGCAATGGGCGTGCAAGAAGAAGGAATGTCGTAGAAGCGTGGGACTGCGGGTCGGCACGCGCCTTTTTTCTACAGTCAGGCAGTGCATTATATAATTATTGATTAACCCTAACCCTACCTAACCGTAACCCTATTATTTATGAACCCTAACACTAACCCTAACCCTAATTCTAACCCTAACCTTAACCCTAACCTTAAAAACCCTAAAATGACTTGCCAAATAGTCATATATTGCACTGCCTGACTGTAGAAAAAAGTCGCTCGTGGGCACTGCGAGGCACCACAAATAATAATAATAATAATAATAATAATAATAATAATAATAATAATAATAATAATGCGATTTAAAGTGGTTCAGGAGGCCAAGTAAGCTTGTATGAAAACCACTGTAGTACTCTTCACATTCAATAACCTAGTTTTCCTAGATAACCTTTGAAACCGTTTACTGTTTCAACTGTCACTCCCACTTCGTCCAAACTGTTCCATTTGTCCACAACCCTTGCGCTAAAAATTTTTTTCTTTCTCGGTCCCACTCTTTGTTTAAACAATTTCCATTTGTGGCCTCTTGTTCTGCTATATATGCTGTTGGGTGTGAATGTTTGTAACTGTGTATGCCTACTACTGGGTTAGAGAAATTAATATTATGGCTTTATTTTTGAAAATTTGGATTTTATTGCTTAATGTTTTATAATCTAGGTCCCATGTTGTATTGCGGTATGTTAAATAATAAATATGGATGATTTACTGAGATATATATTTGATGGAGAGCTTTTGCATTTAATACATGTCTAATTATGTTTCATTTTGCTATTATATGCGCTTTGAATTACTTACTTACGGCATGTCTTAAAGTAGGTCTTGCTTCACTTCAAGATTTTGAAATTTTTGACCAATCACGCGTTTACCTCCGGTTGCGATTAGCCTAGCTGCCTATAGGCAGTAGCCGCCCACAGTCACGTGGTCTACATGTATGACGCTGTCTTAGTTCAGTTGGGTTCCGACTTCCGACTGAGCTGGAGAGACAGAGAAGACGTTCAAGACGTACACCAGGTCGTGATTCTTCGGAATTGTTTGTGAGCTGTATTTCCAGAAGAAAGCAATTGTCATTGCTATTTGTAAATATATCTGATTTTGAAATAATAATCCGTAACTTTTTGGTATAAGCTTTTTCTGCTTTTTGTTGTTCGTGTCTGTTTGTTTCACTGTGTTTGCAGCCTATAGACCAATGCAACGATTTCGAGCCGACAACAAAACTTCTTGTCTTGCAGATCATTCGACCGTCAAGAAAGCAAAGTCAAATATCGATCCACACGCCATGCACATGATTTCGGTATAATATTTATGTAATATGAAACATATACCTTTATTAAGCGTCTTAAAACATGTTGTTGAAGAATGACAATAAAGGTAGCCTTAATATGTGACCGAATCTGGGATAAGGGACCACAAGTCGCATCACAGTTTAGGCTGTAGAGGCACTTTAGTGTTGATTGGTCATATATGGGTCAGAAGTAGTTCTGTGTTTCAGCCTACTGCTATGGCTCTCTAGTATTGGCCAGATGATTGCCAGCAGCGTGATTCACGTATTTTGACCAGATTTTGCATATTAATTGAAGCATGGAAAAGGGACCACAAGTCGGGCAGGCATTTAAATGCCCTGTGTATGAATACAAGCTCTTAAAAAGTTGCAATTTGATGATGATTATTATAGATTATGCTAAAGACAACTATAAATTGTATTTTCTGAAGAGTATTAATGTTCAGTATTAACGAAAATGTTGTCTGGATGGGTTTAAATCATAGATATATTATAATCACAAGATAGAGTCTGAGGTATCAGAAAGTGACGCCAGTTCGCATTGAGTGTGTGTCAAGAAATGTTTTCCCTGCAGACATATAGACCTAGCTGCCTGATAAATTTAAAGCCTGCAAACGACAATGGTATCCATGACAACATTGTACCAAATTGACGGATATTTGGCGTCAACTTTCGGACGACTTTGCCATAGACAGACGGCATCTAGTGTTTATAATACATCTATGGTTTAAATGAGAATCTGTATCGAACTACTTTCTTAACCTTCGCTGCCACGCCGTTTATTATTGTTTTTCGTAAGAAATAAATTTCTTGAATAATACTTGCAAATTCTTAACGATTTCTAGTTAAATTGCGGCGTTTTCCAGAATTTTACAATTAGTCTTAAAATATTTATTATACTTTATCTATTTCAGTAAACATGAATAGAATTTCATCTGCATTGTTGTGCTGCGTTCAATAAATAACTTCTATGGCGCCACTATCATAATGCCCAGGGCATTAGCCGATGGCGTTGTTGTGAAAGACATTGGCCCTAGTTCGACTAAAACCCAGTGATTTGAGGCTTTACCCCATTAATCGCTTATGACTGTTGAAGTACAAGATGCATAGGGCCTACCTTAAAATATTTAACACATAGGCTGGTTTTATTGTTGGTATAATTTAAAAAATCGGACCAAAAATGCAACATTATGTTTGGCGACAGGAGCTTCATTCTAGACCACACTGAGATTTATAAGTATACTCTGTATATTTTCCTGGTTGTACTCTAAATTACCCAATTTCGACTGCTTAGTATTATTTTGGGAAATTTTCGTTAAGGTACTAACTTGTTTGCAGTTGCAAATCTATTTTTATTTATGAGCTGCAATGATGGTGATGACTTGTGGTTATTAATAACACATACTGTCATAAAACTGACAAGGCTTTTTGTTAACAATGAAGTACTTTTAATGTTATGATGTGCCTAACTTACAACAAACTTTAAATTGCGATTTCTCAAAAACGCAGTTTTCTGCACTTGCATTATAATATTTTATTTCTGCATCAAATAGCAATATAAGAATGTGTTGTGGCTAATTGCCTGGCCACGTCTTTGAGACCTCTGGTGTATACCGTATAGGCCTATACTGCATGTCAGTAGGCTATCACCTAAAAGTACTTGGATCTGTAGGCCTATGTTTGTTAAAATTAATCGATTAATCGATTAAAATTTTGTCCGACCGACAAAATTTAATAAATCCCGCTGCCCTACTTATTAATAGTAATACTCAGTATGCAATTTACATCTAGATGTGAAGTAACCATGAGCAATTAAACACTTGCATTATAATATTTAATATAATATAGTATAGAGTATATAATAAAGTAAAAGTATATAATATATAACAGCGAACTATAGTATGGTAGACAGTAGACACTTGACCACGCCATGCATAGCAGTGATTATATAGCACAAGGATTTTCATTGGCGGTTAAATGTTAACAAAAGCTCGTGATTTCATTACTTTTCAAGCTCGGATTCTCTAATAGATTGAATTATTATTTAATTTATATTTTTATGCGATTAATAATTTTTTAATCGCTATTAATGGATTAACGCGTTAATCGCGCATTAATCGCGATTATTTTACAGCCCTAATTATTTCTAATAGTTATAACATATATTTTTAATTCTCCAATTTGCTCAGGAAATATGAAGAATGTCATTGCAATTCAGCCGAAATTCTATGTTCCATTCTGACAGCGGTGCTACTTTTCACAACTATTTCTAGTATTTTGTAGTTTTAAACTTTTTATTATGCAATTAATGGTAGTGAATTATTAATATACATAAAAAAAGTCAAACTGTGCTGCTTTCAGGAATTGCTCGTTTCGGAAACACAGCGTGTGGAAGAATCTGGAAATAATTCAAAAGGAGCTCTGAAGGTATGTCATATCTTCATTGCCATCTGTTAGCATTTAGTTTTCGATCATTACGGAACACGTTAGGTGCCTTATGGATTGGACAATTTCTATAGCGCCAGACGCATCACAGCGAGGGCTAAAAGTAAAAGGCGATGTTGACAACGTTGACAAGTCAATAATGAACGGAAGATGTTGGTCCAGGAAAGTAGTCCGCTCCGATGTGGTGCTGCGTACTGGTGTTCGTGTCTGACAGGACCTAAAGGAAATGATCAATAATGACATGACTACATTTACTAATTACTGACATAAGCCATGTAACCATCACTGTTTGCATTGAGTAAGACAGCATACAAGCCATAACCCACAGGGCCCATTGTCCATTATTTGCTTGCAGAAACTTCATTTCGCCGCCAGGATGAGGCGGTACAGAGCCAAACTGAAATTAAAACGAAAACAGCGGGAAGAGATGGTACCTACGTGGCATTTGAAATGACTCATACAATGTAACGATTGAAACTGTTTGTTGCTACAGGAAATACGAAAAGAACACGTGGAATTTGTCGTAGTTTCAAACGCTGATCCGACAACAAAAGTGAAGTATGTGTCAGCAGTGCCGAGCCACTGGGTCGACAAATCCGTCGTGTGGTATCCTCAACAAGACAAGTCCGAGAGATCGACACAGATGGTAGACAAGGACACGTGGAGACAATATCCCATGAAAACTGCGCACTGGGATACTTTGACCAGAAATAAAAACGAGGCGAATAAGGTAGCGAAGGAAATAGGGGTCAGGGAACAGCAAAACACCGAAGGCTCGTCTACAGAATCGGAAGTGGACGTGCACCAGAAGCAGTCAAAGGCGTTGGCTAAGAAGTTTGAAATCCCGTCGGCATCGAGCAAGCGACAACAGCCAAATGTCGGTTGTCACCAGGAAAGCATAAGCAACCATCATCGAGTCAATTAATCACAATGACAGAGATCTGACTTTGGCTGAACATACAGCCAAGAAGAGTCGACAGACAAAAACGAACCGACACAAGGTAACAAGACCGCTCGGTGTAATTCAGTCGGACCATGGCGACCTATTTTCGCAACTAGCTTCTTCGTCTGCTACCGTGTCTTCAGAAATTAACGTTCCAACCAGAAGTCCTGAACCGGTGAACTTGGATTTGGGCAGTCCACATTCTACTAGCACTCCAAAGAGTGGCAATCCATGTCCAAGTCGGAAATCGTCAGACAACACCTCGTAAGCATTACGTAAACTATTCCTATCATGAACGGCTGAAATAAAGCAGATACTATAAAAATTAATGCGGTGATTGTTTATTAATAAAAACTAATTATGAATAATGAAGAAATAATAAAATATAGAGTTAATTAATATTCTACAAGTTCCATCATAGTCTAATTATACTGATTGCCTTTCTAATTTTTACTTTAATTAAGTATAGTCCCTCCATCTCCATCTATATCTAAACACTATTGTTGATATAGTCTTTTTTTAACCTACACCTAAGCCCACATACAAACTTAAGTTAATAGCAGATCAGTCACTTTGTTTTCAGGATTCTGGTGAAATCTTGCTGATGGTTTTGGAAACAATGAAGAGTATGCAATCCAGTTTAGAAAACGTTGTATGTCGTCTTACGTCAGTGGAGAAAATGTTGGCCGAGAGATCACTGGTGGCTTAAAACGTTCACATCAGCCGGTGATTCTGCAAGCATTTGGGCATCAACAAGCGCAGAGAGGCTCGACGAGAATCAGCGTGCCATGCTGCTTCAAAGACCAATGGTTTTCAATGGTGAAGAACAAATATTGCCTTTTAAACACTGTTTTAAAGGGGAGGGAGGGAGGAGTGGGTGGGGAATGAATGTAGGATGAAGGGAAGCTATCAGGCCACCATCTCCCGTTAAGCAAAAATTCGACTGACTTGCTTGCAGTAAAGGGCCTACTGCTTCTTCTCTGCAAATGCGTGAACTAAAATGTTCCATGTTACCAGTTCTGCTTTTGGCCTACAACTTCCACCATTGACATTGGGGCAGCAGTCGCAGCACTTAAACTTACTTGCCTACAAGTGACTGCCATAAGCTTGCATTAAATTTGACTTACACATTTCATATTGTTGTAACAGATGACCAATGGAAAGAGTTAGAATCACAACTGGACCGTGAGCGGACGGCATGGCGCTTTCTTCGATGTTATGGTGACAACGATTGCGATCGATAGTCAACAAGACGACCGTGCACAAGACAGCTAACGGCGCCTTACGGGCTATCTTTGACGAGTCGTACATTGCTGAGCGAGTTACGATGGCGGATATAAGAAGGGTAAGAAACCAGTTCCAAAAGTAACTATTTGATTGTAAGAACGTTGACAGTTTCTTAGTCCAACAGCCACGAACGCATGTAGATCATCAAGTAGGGTTGGAGCCTGTACCCTTCTGTGGTTGCATGGTGTCAATTTGAACTGAGGAGTAAAACATATGAGTCTAAAACATAAAACTCTATACATTACATTACATATCCCTATATTATTACAATATTTTGACAAATAATGAAAATAATTATTATTTCTGCTCTTTCTAATACCCCTAGGTGAATTTATTTTCAATGAATCGGCCGTAGGAGAATTTATGTGAAAATGAATCTGTAGGCGAACACTCTGGGAGGATTCCTTTGTAGCACCGGCACTGGGGGCCTTGGCCCCACACTCGTGGGTCTGGGTGAGCCACTGTGTATCTTGGCCTCTCCAAATTTTTGGCATGAAATGTCCCATATTTTAAGCTTGAATATCTATATACACACATATAAATGTATAATACATATATGTAATGTATATATATTTATAATAGGGTGGTCTTCAAAGAACATGAACAATTTGAATGGTCACAAATTCATTGTGCTAGATTTTTATTTTGTTCCTTTGGTTATCAGTATATTATATACTAAATCTCGCGCAGATTGGTAGGCATTTAGCGGTGTCACCATAGCAATGAATATAGATATATATATAGTTTGCTTGAACACATTTCTGCATAAGGCTTTGTCTTCTCATGTTACTTGAACAGGTCGCAATGATTCCGCCGGGACTACTGCTGCGCTGGTCGTAGTTTTGTGACGATTGGACGTAGCGTAATCTACTGGGTGATCTATGAAGTAGTGAAACTTGCCTGCAGCGTTCCGACGGGTGATGAGAAGATACAAAAGGCCATCCGTGAAGGAGTCAACACAATACGTTTACATGACAAAGATCGTCGAATGCGAGAAATGAGAAACAGACGTTCTGAACTGCCACTAGAGTCAAGATCTGATCATGATGACACTGATCACAATATAGAGTACGATAACAACGTCGAACCGAATGAGAGTGACTAGATCGAAACATGCTATTGCTATGTTTTCTTACATGCATGTTTTCAATGCCCACATGTGTGTGATTTTGAATCATGAAGTCTAGTAATGATGCAGAAGTGTATATAGGGGTGTCAGGTCAGGGTTTCTTCCTTTCGCTGTGTCCAGCTATCGACTTCTCCATGACATATCTTCAAAGTTCTCTGTCTTTTGCTATTTCTTAAAAGTTCATTTTCTGCTGCTATTACTTTTTCTCCAATTCTTTTTAATGGTCCAAGATTCACATTCATATATCATTATTGGTATCACACAAGTGTTAAGAATTCTTAGTTTTGTTTTCATCCCAATGTCAGGTCTTTTGAAGATTTTAGTATGTAGCCTGTTGTGGTTTTTTCATGCAAACGACATTTGGCATGTTTTTCCACAAATGTAGAGAACAATATTATACTCGATGAGGAATTTAAGATGAATGGGCATATAGTTATAGTGCATGTCATCGTATCACCTTCTGTCTCGTGTACCAACTGGTCTACGCACCTTAAACTGTTGGGATAAGAGGTTGATGTCATGTTTTATCTATTCTGCTCTCCTTCTAATGCACATCGTTGCATTGCACAAAGGCCTACATGTTTTTTTCTCACCCTCAACATTGCTCGTTTCTTTATGCATGAATTTCAGAACTTTTATGTAAATACAATTATACATAAGTAGCAAGCTTCTTTGATTCTTTTATTATTATTTAGATTATTATGCCAGGTACGGAAAAATTGTGATTTCATTATAATTGTTTGTTAGAGCAATTGTGAATTGTACTTCCAGTAACATATTGCTCTTGTTGGTATAGCTATATTATTAAATATTGAATATCAAAGCAATGATTCGTTTTAGAGTAAACATGATTTAGACATATTGAAATGTTTCCTGTTTAATAATTAGTCACACATAGGAATTTAATTATGATATTTTCATTAATCTTTTAATAATGTGTTATTCCTTGTTACAATGTAATTTGGCTCACTGCTGTACTTTATTTTTCTGTATGATTGATTGATTTGCATTGAAATACAAATTTATTTAATTGATTTCAGTCGCATTTCGTTTATATCATACAAAGGTTGGGGCGGAGAGGGACCGATGAGGCGTGGGGGGTATGCCTGTACATCCGTTAAGAACTCGTAACGAACTCGTTACCAATCAACTATATAATTCATTACGAATAGTATAAACTTACTTACGAACTCGTAACGAACTGCCTTTATAATGAGTTATTAACGTTACGAGTTCCATTACGAATATTATAATCTTCGTTACGAATTCGCAAAGAACGGGCTTTATAACGAGGTCCTAACGAGTTTTTTTGCACGTTCTCGTTATGAACTCGTTATACGGGCGAGTTTCTCGTTAAGAACTCGTAACGAAGTCGTAACTAAAACTCGGTAACGAGGGCTCGTTACTTTTTATAACGAAAAGCGTCTACGCCTCGTTACGAGGCCCTCGTTACGAGGCAATGGGAGGCTCGTTATCGGCTCGTTACATTTTTTTACGAACTCGTAATAACTTTCCCGGCAGGGTACCTATAGGCCAATTTTGGCAGAGTTTAATGGTATTTCATCTATCTTGAATTTTATGTAATCATCATCATCATCATCGTCGTCGTCGTCCCTGAGTCTTCGTCATAATTTTATTTGACGATGGTAGCGATAATGATAAAAATAAAAGTTTTCAAATGATGTTGACTAGTAATTAGATAAATACACTCTATACCTGATTTACATAGAGGCAGTTCTCCTGTGATGCATATGGTATCCATAGATATCTGTAGTGTAGTTTTAGATTTTCACCTCAGTTTCTTTTAGGCTTTTCTATTGAATTTCTACCAACAGGCGAATGCTATCTATCCTTCTTGTGTGAAGTGCCTAATAGGATTTTATTTATCATCCAGTTATATTATTAACCGCCTGCCTCTATTCCTCTATTCCAACTTCTGTTTGTCCATCAGAGCTGCTATCTTGGATTATATTCACAGCATACAATGCCAGTCCCCAATGTGCAATTTCATTTTTAAACTAAAGTACTTAATGGTCGTCGAAAACTTAAAACCCTTGGAGCAATTAGGTTAATAGAAATTATATCTGCCTACTTGGCGTTGCGCAGTTGGTTCCCGTTAGAAAGCAGAAGTTACGCAACATCGAGCGGGGCTCGTCCTTGGATGGGTGACCATCCAAAGATAAAGTCGTGGTGCCGATGTCCAATCAGGCCGTTCATCGCTTAGGCGTCAATATATTGATAGCAGGCAGACCTGAGTTCCTGCTTGCCTAGCACACGGAGATCAGCACGGACCCTACGCTCGTTCGAGTACAGGACAACCTGTACCTTTTGCAATAGAAATTTACTGAGGACTTGAACTTTTAACAATGGCATCCATGCACTTTTATACAATTATCTCTAGTAGACATAAATCCAAGTTTATTAGCAGAAGTCCAGGTCTATGTCAGCCATATATTAGCTGGAGTCCAGCAAGTCTGTTTGTCAAGAATCAAGATCATCGTTACAAGCGGAAACCAGCTTCAGGGATACGGACTACAAACTAGGATCATACAGGGATGTTGCATCGAAGACACAGGGCTATTCAGAGTTCGTTCCGATCTAGACTTTTTCTCTTTAAATGAGCATATCCTCCATAGCTCCGCCTCACTTTCTCACTGACTGATTCCTGGAATGACCCGGTCTGTTTGCTGATGAATTTGAAGTACAATCGATTGATACATCAAGAGTATTATAAATGGTGCAATAAAAGTGTATAATAAAGTGTATAAAAATAATAAATAATAATAATAATAATAAATTATTATTATTATTAAATATGGTTGCATGTGGCCTACCCTAGCTTCTTGTTTTCAATTTTTTCTTTATATACGATAAAGTTTATATTCCGAAAATAAAGTTATGTAAAGAAAGAAATAATAAACAATCATTAAATAAATATTGTTAATAGAAAAGGTGGACCCCTAAATTTTAATTTTGTAGGTGGGCCCGGTACCGATGTACAATTTGTACCGTGGTAAATCCACCACCGGGTAGGCCTACATATGTCGCCGGGCGCCGAGGTGGGGGCGCTAAAATCGGGTCTAAGGTAGGAAAAATATGGGGAAAAGATCGGTAGGAGTTTCGGGAGGAGTTTAGAGAGCGCCATTTCATCCGGTGACGACCTTTTTTGCTTTTCAGGGGTTTGAACGCCGGACACCCTAGCTCCGCCTCTGCGTCCATTCGTTGATTGAGAGCTGCAGTGTTGGAGTTGCCGGAGGGGGGGGGGGTGAAACCCTCCCCCAGCAGTTTCTGTCATTCATTGAATTTCAGTCCTCAACCCCCAGCTTAAATTTCACAAATCCAACACTGGAGAGCTGAGAACCAACATAAAACTGATAATTATCTGTCTTAGGCCTACAGAAGAAGAGGTTTGATTGGTTAAAACGTACTCTAGATGGAATTCTGAATTAATCAGTTCGCGCGACATCAAGGACCTCAGGCATCTTCCACATCCAAGGCCGGATTAACCATGCTGCTTATGTTTCGACACTGCGTTTACTCGAAAATGTCGGCCTTCTGCAACAATTCTAGTGCTTGTAAAATTCGTCAGCCGCTGGAATTTTTGTAAGGTATTTCCATCAATAATCGGGGGCTTACTTTTAATGTTAAACAGGCCTAAGAAACTGAATCTGTCCCTGCCCACATCTCAGTATCAGTGGCGACATGTGGGAGACCGGTGGCCCGTGCCCCCTTATTGAATGCCTCCCCCCGTGACTCAGCCCTTTTGGGACCCTATACTCACTACTACACATACCTATCAACAAATGGTTGGCCTCGTGCTTAGAAGTTGCCACCCCATCGCCTCCCCCACTTGCCAAATCCTGGAGCCGCCACTGCTCAGTCTAGAAGTCATTAGTTCAAAGAACGAACGCATCCAGTACAAGATGACGCCAATGGCATGGAGCGGTTCGAGTTACATTGGGCCAATACAAACCCAACTCAATTATATTTACTGAATCTTATTCTTTAGTTAAGAGAAGGAACTCTGATTTCAAACCGGGGCAGGAAGAGCTCGCGTAGCCTCTTAATTAAGGCAGGTCTACCAAGGAGAAGGAACTTCGAAAACAAACCGTGGAGAAGGCAAGGGGAAACCACTCCGACTACATTCCCAAGACAAATTGCAATGGAGCAAAAGACTTAATGGAGAAAGCTATGAACAGGAATGAATGGCGAAATTGGAATACAAAACCTGCCTAAGGGCAGAATACTACAAAGATTCTTTAGTAGCCACTTTGTTTCAAAGTGATCATTGCAACTCTCTCTCTCTCTTCCACACTCGATGGCGATATAAGAGATATCAGACATAATGAGACATTCTAGTCGAGGCATTGCATTGGGACTGTGTCCACAAATGGCGTAACGCGCCTAGGAGGAAGGGGGTCCGGACATTTGTTGAGAAGTGTGGCGAGGGGTTCCGTAAATGTGACGTAACGCAACACAAAATTTTAAGTGACGGCCTTTTTCTTTTTTGCTTGTAAGGGTATTTGGAGAGGGGAAATACAAGGAGGGCATTTTTTGCTTGTCAGTATGTTTGGAGAGGGAAAAATAGGAGGAAGAATGACCTTTTTTGCTTCTCAAGACTTTTCGGAAGACGAAATGGGGTCGGCTCGTTGTTACGTCATTCTTTAGGGGATCTGACTTTTTGTTACGTCGCGTTACGTAGGGGGAATCCATCCAAGCTCACTGCCCACATTAATGCCCGACCAGATCTACCAATACACGCGGACATCTTTGACCATCCTGCTCAACGTCTGACGTCTCGTCATCCAATCTGGTTTCCTGCGCCTATACTGCACTTCTCTGTTCCGGACTCATGGAAGCAGAGTTGGCAGTCTGCTGAGGTCAAGAACAAACACCTCATCACAGACCCCTGCAACAGAGACGTCATTTCACTGTTTTTCAGGGGGGGGGCAAAACACTTTTGACCTGACAAGTTACAAGTTTGCGAAAAAGTTGACGACTTTTTTTTGCTCGTCAGCCGTTATAACGGTTAGTTACTTTTCAGACTAGACTACTCCACATCATATCAGGCGCTCCTTTAGGACATGTAAAAAACTAAATACTAAATAACACAAGAAAAAAATTTTTTCCCTCAAAATCAGGGGGGCAAATGCCCCCCCTGCCCCCCCCCAAATGACGTCCCTGCCCTGCAAGCGCCAACCCGGCTTTGACCTAGTGCGCTATGATTGGGTCCACCTCAATCGCTATCGAACAGGCCATGGCCGATGCGCCGCTATGCTTCACCGTTGGGGAGCCAGAGATGACCCGAATTGCCCTTGCGGCATCAGACAGACTATGAACCACATAGTCAATGACTGCCACCTCACCAGATTCGAAGGAGGACTCGAGACCCTGCATCAGGCTCAACCTGATGCCGTTGAATGGCTGAGAAAGAAAGGCATTCGCTAGAAGAAGAACGTAGGAGGAGGGGTAAAAAAGGTGTCAAAATCGCGTTGTCATTTATGGACGAACCCTATATGCAAACTAGTAGTTTGATTAAATTCTCAAAATATAAAGTAACAGCCTAACGCGATGGATAGGAATGAAGCGTGCTCTAGGCTAACTTTTGAAATGACCCCATTGTAACAAAAGATCTTGTAAATGGTCATTCCCACCACTACTGCTCTTACCGGAAGACAGGTATAGGGCCTACGCCGTTTGTGTTTTTCAGACGACCATTTGCGGCTAGGGTTGCCAAATATCCAAAGTCGAAATACGGGAGATTGTTTCCGCAATCAATGCGCCCACTCCACGGTCCAGTACTCCAGTTAATTGCGGATTATTATGGCTAGAGCGCTATGTTACACTACACTACACTACACTACACTAGACTACACTACACTACAGTACTATAGAGTATAGACTACGAAAAAGCAATAAACAACACTGATCAATGCACTGCATCATCTGCATGTAGTTAATCAATCAGTGGCGTAGCCAAGGGGGATTGCCGGGGTTGGGGATTAAAACCCCCCTTGGGCGCTGACGAAAAAATTTTTTAATATCTTTGTATCATCGGCAAACTTTGAAATTTTGAATAGTAATCCTTCATCGATGTCATTTATATATATACTAGAAAGATGCTCGCTTCGCTCGCGCTCGCTTCGCTCGCAGTGCAGGATAATATTAATATCTATCCACATCGCGCAATGTTGGCGCAGGCTCGCTTCGCTCGAGGCAACGAATATTCCAGAACGACCAATCAGAACGCTCACCCAGCCAACCAATCAGAACGCTTGAAGGTAACCAATGAGAACATCACACAGCCATCCAATCAGAACGCTCACACAGCCAAGCAATCAGAACGCTCGAACGCTTGAAGGTAACCAATCACAACGCTCACACAGCCAACCAATCAGAATGCTTGAAGGTAACAGACTAGAGCTAGGTCGATTACGATTATTTTTTCCGATTACGATTACGATTATTTTCGATTATTTTTCACGATTACGATTTCGATTACGATTACGGTTTTTTTATATAATCGCGATTTCGATTTCGATTATTTCACAGTACCTTTAGAAACTGGCTTTCCCGCCATATTTTACAGTATTCGGCAATCCTCTGTGTATCGATGTTCAGTTGGTCTTCAACAGGGATATTTCTACACCCCTAACACCCCCCAACACTCCAATTTGAGGTCGACACCCCCTAAAATTTGGTAATGTGACAATGGTATGCATACAGAATGCATATTGATTAGCCCTGAACACCCTCAAACAGGCCCATTCGGAGGGGGCCAGGAGGGCCATTCGGCCCGGGCCTCCATCATTTGGGGGCCTCCCTTTGTTTCCTTGTCTAGAATTCTGGGAGAGCTAGAAAGCTAGATAGCTACTACTAGAAGGGGCCTCACAATTTGGTGATGACCTTTTTTGCTTGTCAACAATTTTGGGATTTTGGGAAAGCTAGGAAGGTATTCTGCGGTCCTCAAAATTGGTGATGACCTTTTTTGCTTGTCGACAAGTTTGGGATTTTGGGAAAGCTAGGAAGGTATTCTTCGGTCCTCAAAATTGGTGATTACCTTTTTTCGCTTGTCAAAATTTTAATTGCTGGGAAGGCTAGGAGAGGCCTCGAAATTCGAACTGGCCTGGGCCTTCTTCAGCCTCTGAAGAGGCCTGCCCCCAAATGGAGAAATACACCCCACAACTTTTATCCTCGGATGACTTTTTTGCTTGTCAGACTTTTTGTGAGTCTCTATATGGCTTTTTGCTTGTCAGCCTTTTTCGGTAGAGACTTCCAAATTTCGACACCCCCAGATTTTCCCGACACCCCCAAATTCACAATCCTACAATCCTAAAAATAAACACACCCCAGATTTTTCCGACACCCCACCCCAATTCACAATCCTAGAAATAACCCTGGTCTTCAATCTCCTTAAAGGATCGAGCCTGGGTGGCAAGACCGATATCGTCAGCGTGTCCAAACTTCCTACCTATGGTATCCGGTAAGTCGTGTGTAGGCCTATAAGCCTACAAATTAGAGGTGTGCACGGGGACTGACTGTTGTCCCCATCCCCTCCCGTCCCCACAAAGCTTTTCTCTATCCCCACCCCGTCCCCATTGACTTAAAATCCATCCCCACCCCATCCCCTAATCTCTGTCCCCATCCCCATCCCCGTTCCCGCATTTCGGAACCCATCCCCGTCCCCGTACCCGCATTTTGGTCTCCGTCCCCGTCCGCGGTGTTTTATATCAACTATTCATTTATTAGTACCCAGTGTTCGATTTTATGACCTGGTGCAGTGGGAGGGGATTTGTCGAGCGTAGTTGTTGGGGAAATGTAGCAGTGGGGGGATGTAGTTGTGGGGAGATGCAGCAGTAGGGGATGCAGTTGGGCAGTGGGGAGGAATCCCCCTTCCCCCTACAAATCGCGCCCTGTTAGTACCCAACACGAGAAGTAGCTTTTCAAAAAGTTTTTCAAAAGTTTCTTCTAAACTATACAATAATCATATATGAAAATGGGACACTATTACTAACCTGATATCTTTAGCGCACATCATAACCATAGCGTCAGCCAATTCATTTTTCAACGTGTATACCGGAAACTAACCAAAAGATAACGGACATTCCCGGTTTTACTACCAATGCCATTCTGCCAGCAGTGAGCAACACGTTGAAAAATGAATTGGCTCTCTTTCTTGTCCATTTTTCTGTAACTTTATAAAATGTTTAAATTTATATAGTAGGCCTAAGCTAAGTGGAGTTTTTTAATCCACCTCCGAATCGATGGTGATTGAGTCAGGGGCACTAAGGTAAATAGTGATGGTGGTTGGTGGGCACAGGAGAGATTGGGCAATTGGGAGTGGGCACTGGGCGTTCAAATTACAAAGCTGTGCAAAGTGCTCTGCAATCCGCCCCACCTCTAAATTATATTATCTTTTGTTGTCCTGTACATCTATAGGCTCCCCCAACAAGCTGAAACCGGCTCTGATGATTCTCCCCTGCATGGTGTGTTTATCAATTATCCTCAAGTTCTCAAATGGCTTTATGGTTTCCACCAACTGCGAACTAACAATGGTGTCGAGTGATCAAAAGATTCAAAACCAATCTTGCCTGGCCTAACAGTTCAATTTAATGGCCTTTTAATTCGAAACTGAAAGGCGTAGGCCTATATGGTTAGTAGCTATGCTAAAATCGGCCGAACGCATGATTATTGAATTGCGAGATTAATCGTCCCCATTCCCGCGGTATTTACGGCATTTTTGAAACCGCATCCGCGGTAATACCGCCAGCCTGGATCCCGCTACCGCGGTACTACCGTCATAACTTTTCCGTCCCCATTAATATTTCGGCAAAATTACAGATTTCAATCCCGCTACCACGGAAATCCGCGGATTACCGCGGTGAAACCGCGGTAGCCATTACCGTGCACTCCTCTACTACAAATTGAATAACATAGGTGCTAGAACTGAACACTGTGTTAGACCGTTTCGCTGACGTCTCCAGGAGCTGACATCTCCCAAGTGAACCGTCTGTCAGAGATGAGTAATTCCAGGGTGGCAAATTGAGCGAGAGTTTGTACATTAAACCCGCATGCCACACCGCATCGAAAGCTGCTGTCAAATCCAGAAAGATGGCGCCTGTCTCTATACGCAGTTGAATCCATTTTCAATGAAAATCTGATAGTCAACGGTAAATTGATCTTTCTTTGAATCGGAAATATTGTATAATATAACTTACGGGAATAATCGAAAAATAATCGCGATTTCGATTATGTTTTCGACGATTATCGATTATTTCGATTTATTTAATAATCGTCTCGATTTCGATTTCGGTTTTTCCAAAAATCGCGATTTCGATTACGATTTCGATTAATCGACCCACCTCTATAACAGACATACAGAGGAAGGATTTTAATATTATAGATATTAGAAAAAGCAATGGCCCCATGCAGCACTGAGCCATGAGGCACTCCACTAATAACTCTTGCCCATTCCGAATGGCCTCTTCTAATGCCAACCTTCTGCCTTCTTCCCATCAACCAATTTTGAATCCATTGTGTATGCTAATAATAAGACACGCGGGTTATTAGAAAGACAAAACCATAGTCATTTTATAATATAATATAATATAACAAGGTTTAAAGTGGTTCAGTAGGGACTGCCCTGTGT
Source organism: Metaphire vulgaris (assembly GCA_018105865.1). Lineage (NCBI taxonomy): Eukaryota > Metazoa > Annelida > Clitellata > Crassiclitellata > Megascolecidae > Metaphire > Metaphire vulgaris. The sequence continues at coordinate 3,164,478 of CM030848.1, forward strand.
GAGAACCACTGTTGTTTGATCTAATTTTCGTCGGATCCAAGCACTGACTGTCGCAGAATCTTAATCTGAACGTCACAATCATTATCGTAGGCAGCGACGAGAAATGCGCCTAAAAAGTTGCATGTAAACACTGACGGATATAATTGATTCGTGGCTATATGACGATGGAAATCCGGCTGTGGGAAATTCCTAACTTGCTAGTAACAGAAATATTGCACAAGCAACGGCAAGATGAATCAGCCAATAGGCATTCACCTCTTGCGCGATTTCACAATCACTGGCAACGTGGACTTCTGGTGTTTGTTTATGTCACGTGATCTGCTTTTATTGGATATAATTAGCAGTTATTTTGTGTTTCTGTCAAAGACTGCGAGGCTTAAAGGCCTTGGCAAACGACTACCAAATACCGGATCGTTGTAATAGTGACCAACAAAGTGATTGCAAATAAAATCTAGTAAGTGTTTTACTGTTTTTACTTTTTGTTGACTAACGAAGTAAAAGGTTTGTTGATTTCAGTTCAGCTGTTATGTATGGAATAACTTTAATTTACTTAGCGCTACTCGAAAGCTTGTCGCAGTCACAGCGTTACCAGAGCGATTAGTTTAGCTTAGAGCTTTGTCAATTCGTGTTAATGGACTCGTGCGATTGTGTCTTGATTCAGAAAATGGGAATCCAGTCTTGGAAACGTGGTCTGCATAGTGGTAATACAGTCCGAAAGGAGACCCTTTCATTGCCAGGAAACAGAGAGAGCCACCCGGTCTGGTCAGGCGAAACTTTGCTACTGCAACTACTACGGCGCCTGCAGTCGTCAACAATCAAGACACAACCGACGAAGAGCCGAAGAAGTCTCGAAGACGTGGACGAAGAACGAAGAAGACGAAGCAACACAGCGACAACAGCTATGAGTCTGTTGCATTTGACGAGCTCGACAATTTTCGAGAAAATGTGTTTTATTCTCTGAACAAGAGAGGCAGATGGAACCTTCCCGAAGAAATTAGACGGGAGATTACATATACTAACAACAGTGTCAGAGGTTTGTTTAGTAAAGTAAAATTCAGTTGTCATGCTGCCTTAAATTTTCCGAACATTTTAACAAGTTCAAGAAGGGAAAAGCAAGAAATATATTTTTTTTAAAAGTCTTTGCCCGTGAAGTCTTTTTCTGGAAATGCAGCGACATAATAGCCTAGTGATCAGACACAATCTCGCTTATACATGAGGTTGTGGGTTCGAATCCATGCTGTGTGAGGGACGGATAAGTGTTTTTACATTCTTAGCAGATGACATCTTTTGTACAGAACCATGAAATGGCAAGCAATCATTCAACTAAGATCCTGAAATGAAAAGATCCAGCAATTAGACTGTGAAAGCATGCAATAGAAAATGAACCTTTGCGATTAATTTGTACATAGGCCTATCCGTATTTAGATTTTATGCCTGATAGGATTACAAATCTAAGAGAAGAGTATATGTCATTTCATTTTATTCTAATAACTTCATACAACTGCAGTACATTAAGATCAAAATAAAATTTCTTAATTGACAAAAATCTTGATTTTTTTGGTGACACTACAAATTTTTAAAATTGCATGCATCATTCCTACATGTCAATGCATCTGTAAATACAGATGGAGGAAAGCTGAAAAGGAACACGATTCTTGTTGAACGCCATAACCAAAAATCAGGTTCTAATTGCATCGGCCTATCTTCAACCAAACTTCCAGGGGATGGATGTGTCTCCAAATCAAAGACATACATTAACTCAGAAAGTATTCTGAAAAGAGACAAGAAACCGAAAAGAAAGAAACCAAAGAAGTCATCCAGACCAGAATGCGAAGGAGAGACTGTGGAAGACCTTCCAGAGGTTCAATTGGAAGTGTCTTATCCAATCAGCGGATTTAAATGCAGTGGTTAGATACTGACTTATTATGACTTTATTTAAATAGCTTATTCGGTGATAAATGTTTCTATTGTGCTCAGTGTAATTTAATCAAACTAACAGACAGACTACATACAGATCTTTGACAAAAATTATACACAATTGTTTAAATGTCTATATCGGCTATGTATTAATTTGCAGTTAGCCTCTATAGTATATATATATATATATATATATATATATATATATATATATATATATATATAGACGATGTTATACAAATTATAAAATAATTGAAAACTCCGACCCAAGATGGCGTCTTAATTGGCTTAACTTTTCTTTGGTTGTAGAAAAGATGTGCAACACACGATGGATTTACAAATCGCTAAAGGAAAACGTGTTGATTGGAGACGACATCCACGACGACATCTCTTGTTTCTGTAATGACGATTGGTCAGACTGTGAATGGTGCGAAGACAACACTGACTCACATAGAGATTGTGAGTCAAAACGTCAGCAGAACGGAAAAGACGAGTCAGAAAAGAAACCTTACATCTGGTTTCTTAAAGAATTTGTGTCTGTAGATATTGAAGAAGTGGCCGATAGTGAAACAGATGGAGAGAAGGAGGAGGAAGAAAAGGAGGAGGAGAAAGAAATCTATGTTTCCAATGTATATGAAGACGATTGTTTGTGGGGGAATGATTGGGATGTTCTAAATGATGCTGCAATTTCGCAAGAGAAAGAAGTGCCGAGTGGTGAATTGGGATTCCTTGGTCAATTGATTGACGCTGCCTTAATTCGTAAAATGTCCAAAACATCGAACTCAATGACTCAAAGACAAAAGTCGAAGCGACGTAAAAGAACAAAGACAACATCAAACAGCAAATCCAGCTGACAATATTACTGCAACATATCGATTATTTTAAAAGTAAAAAGGGTAAAGTCAAATAAAATTAAACCTGAAACATGTTCTCTAATTTTGTAATGTAACGTGATACTTAGTCTTTTTCAGCCAAAGCAAACACAGAGATGAAATGGCTTTAACATTGAATATATTGCTCATAATACGATTTTACGTCCCAGGGCGCCATAGAAGTCATGCCCTTCCATGATGGCACCCTCACTGAGTGTAAGCACGAAACGAGCTAGCCTTAATCCGCTGCAGCCAGCCCCGTTCGACCAGTCCCGTTAGAGGATGACTTCAGCGTCCGTCACTAGAGAGCGACGAAAGTTGATAAAAACCCCAGACGCGTCTTTTAGAGGCTCTTTCTGCCAGAGGCTTTCTGCCCGGAGAAGACCTAGTTAGAAGCCTTCACTGAGAGGGTTTGAGTCCGCTTTCGAATGCTGAAGAGGTTGCGCAACCCCTTTGACCGTCCTCCCCGATAGAAGCCTCGACCACAGAGTAAGTTGCTTAGATGATATATTTTGCCCTATCTTTTATGCCCGTCTTCTCCATAGTTTTATGCTATATCTACCCCAGGTCCATTTCATAATTTAAGCCATTCCAGCCCCATGCCTTTCCCAGTCATATGTCCTGTCGCTTCATTCATGTCATTCGTAGTTAGTGTAGAGTTGGTGTTAAGTGCTTTTTATAATAGGCCTATACGGACGCTGTTCAGACAAGATATTGCCTCGCGTGATTTATTGCCCTTAGTTCCCCTATTGCCCCAGTCGTCTGCCTCCTCGGAGACGCCTTACTCACCGCCACACCACTCGACCACTTAGCTGACCCTGTAGGATTTAACATCTAGAGAGTGTTGGACTAGCCATCCTGGTAGATCTGGTTCGACCCCTCTCTCCCTACACTATATTGAGAGGGAGCACCCCCACTCACCCCATCTCGCATTATTTTATACTAGAAGTGGCGCATTGGAAGCCACTCCAATCTACTCCTTCCCTCTGTCGTATTACTCAATACAGCTTAGAGATTACAGACAACTTCGATTTTTCACAAACTGAGTTTAGAGCATGATGATTATAAATGCAAATGCTCTGATTTCTTTTCAGATTGTCCACTTGCTATTAGAACTCCAACGAATTCCATGTTTAAAAGCAGATTCAGAATTCAATTCGTCAGTTTTGTTGATTTTGTAATTTAATTTTTAGCGAATTTTCTTTTTAATAGTAAACAGTATTGTATCAAGTTGTAAATTTCATTTGTGAAAATGCATGTGAAACTTTAAATGAATATTACCATAATTGAATTGGAAAAGGGTCGTCCATATAGTACGTACGCATCAAGGGAGGGTTTTGAGATTTAGGCGATTTTGCGTACGGAAGCGTACGGGGAGGGGTCACGACTGAATTTGCACGTACGCAAATTTCAAATTTATAATTACGATAGAAGGCCGGTATATTCACACAAACATTTGATTTGAACACAATTACTTACTCACGGTCAAACATAGGGCCAGACTATTTGTTCCAACGGTTATTTAAATATTTCAATAATATTAAAAACCTTCAATATAATAGTAAATGCTTTTTGACTATGGTTAAAGATTAATTTTACCGTGCGGGAGGAGGGTTGCTAATTTGTACCTCCGCATGGAGTGGGTAACCAAAATGTACGGTGTGCAACAGGGGAGGGGGTTGAAAATATGCTTTTTTGCGTACGTACTATATGGATGGCCCCAAAGTAAATTCACACTTTGAAAACATGAGTGCGGCATAATGACGATTCACATCTATTTTGCTCACATGGGTGCCCACAGAATGAGCGATACAGTCGATACTAATAACCCTGCTGAAGAGTAGAGCAACTAAAATTTGGAGGAAAGTCCACTGGAGCTGACAGTTCAATGTTGTCTTTACCTCTTATTGCTTCTCTGAGACTACCTGCATACTTTATTCGTTGTCTTGCTCTTGCTCTCAGGGGCGTCATTTGGGAGGAGCTGGGGGGGGGCCGTGGCCCCCCAAGGAAATGAAAAAATTATTTATAATGTATTAATGTGCAAAATATCGCAAAAATTGCCAAAAATTTGCCCAAAAATATAAAAAATTGCCTACGGCCTCTCTCGGATCTTGGGCTTGGTCTCCAGGCTGCACTCCAGTAGCGCCTACGGCCCCCACGTCGGCTGGGGCTTGGTTTTCGACGAGAGGCTGCGCCCCCATTCCAGTAGGGCCTACAAGCTACGGCCCAACAAGGGGAACTGCGTCCTCAGTGGGGTCTATGGCGCCACGCAGGGTACTGCGCCTCCAGTGGTGCGGTACAACGTGCAGCCAATCAGGACGCTTCTCCAGTGTGACCATGCAATCTGCCAATCAGGACGCATCAAGTTCCGTCAATTATAAAGTTTGTTTTCCTATAGCAACAACGTTGTCCAAAATCTGCCGTACAGCGTGACTGACATAATGGACAAAGAAAATTATTATATAAGATTTTAGACGTATAATTATTATATTTCTTTTTTAAAAGGAATTTTATAAAGTTTCTGAATATTGTTTCAACTATAATAAATTTAATGAATATTTTCAAGCGAATTGATTGCAATACCTGCTTCATTCGAGAAATAAGTGATTTGAAACATTAATTTTGACATTGAAAAGATGGCAAGGGGTTAACACATTGTGACGTCATACTTGATGGGGTTTTGAATTTTTGTGACCACGTGTGACGAGAGGAGGTGGGGTAAAAACTGCCAAAATCGTGTGACGCCATTTATGTACGCCCCCTAAATTCAGAATCAGTTGAAATTCTGTTTAACATATTTGAAATTATTAAGCATTTATGTACGCCCCCTAAATTCAGAATCAGTTGAAATTCTGTTTAACATATTTGAAATTATTAAGCATTTACTAGACCATTCTAATAAAAAGAAAGGAATCCATAGGTTAATTAAGTATACATTAATTGTTCAATTAATTTTACACATGTGACATGTCCCATGCGAAATGAATATATTAGTGAATCCACATGTAAAAACTGTCGCTTGTAAGACTTCCTTGAGTGACGTCTGTCTGGAGAGTCACGATGACGGTTCCAGCAATAATCTGACATCATGTGAATGTTCCACCTTCCCTGATATCTCCCTTCCATGACTTTTATGTCTTGTGAGACCTTACATCTTAATCTTCACATATATCGCCTATGTTTTCTGGGTCTTTGTGCTGCCAAGTTTATTACTATTTGTGAGCACTGTATGAACTAGATGAAAAAAATGTCTGACTTATGGTATCCTAGGAAGTTTTTGCCAACTTGAATAAAGACGTACATGATTCATTGTTGTCTATGAAATCGATATTTCAACAAATCGAGGTAATTGTGGACGAAGAAGCAGCAAAAATGTTAGGCCTAATAGCAACAAACATTACACATTTAAGTACAACTATATTAATTAATGAATTGATTATCATTCACTTTATCACACTAGAAATGAAAAAAATTGACACCAACCATTTATCATGCAATAGTATCTCTAAATGTGCGCTGAATATTTGTTTCTGCTCCTACGCCCACAATTACTTCAAACCAGTTTTCAGGAATTGTGCTAATTAATTAAATAACGTAATTTATTATGCTGCCCATATTTCAATGCATCTTTTCTGGAAATGTAAGACCTTGTATGCCATTAATAAAACCTTTAGATGAGTGCAATCAAAAGCTACATAAAGCAAGTATAGATAATTATCACACACTTCCAATCTGGGATATAGGCATATATATCTCAAAACTAGAGCTGAAAGAGAAAATCTGATGCATAGTTGGAATCAGAACCCTAAATATACCAAGAAACAGGTCTAACTTCTAAGGCAACAGGGCAACATTGAAAGTTCAAACTGTAAGTTCAACGCCATTTGAAACGTTAGGTCCCCCCCTATAACAAAGTAGCCGAATACTAATATGAACTATTAGTGCCTTAAGCTACAAAAGGCCGAACATTTATAACGGTAAACCAAGAAATCAAAATGAATGTATGTCCTAGTCTATCTCTTCGTATATACCTTCCTCAGATGCGCCTGTGTATATCGGTTCGTCCACATCCGATTTGATCAGCAATTTCGCTTCATATATCAAGACAGATCCATCCGTAAGACCCACATACAAGTGACCACTAGCCTTGTTAAGATGAATTCTGGTTGGCGTCTGTGTGTTGTGTTCTAAATTTAGTAGTACGCGATGACTTGTCAAATTTTGATTGGCTAGGATGATTCTGCTGCGTTCTCTCTCCACGATGAGAACATGACCTTTGGAATCCACAATCATATGGCTTGGATTTTTGAGGTCCACGGTATTAGTGTCTGCCACTATATTTCCGTAAATATCGATGACACTGACTCTCTCACTAGCTCCACCTGAACTCGAGTTTCCGTGAATAACTATCAAATGACAAGTTAAAGATTGGACCGCTTGACGCGGCCCATCATTGTTGCAACCAACATTTATCTCCATGATAATACCCCCTTCAGGCGTATATTCAAATATTTTGCATTCGTTGAAGCAACTCACCAATACGTTTCCCTCTCTGGTTACAGAGAAGCCGGATGGCTCACCAGTTTCCATCTGCCAAGTGAAAATGGCATCTCTAGAATCTATGCAGATTCCATATATTTTCCTGTCATTCCAGTCGCCTGCGTAGAGAACGGACCGTTTGGAAAATATTGTAAGGTCATGCAATCCCATCGGTTTAGTTAGATCTGCCTTTGACTTGCTCTTCCACAGTTTAAACTTGGGTAGTTTTTCACTTAGTAAGATTGGCTTTAACTGCTTGTAAGTTGAACTATTATATGTTTCTATGATGAGAGAATTGATCCTGGAAATAAAAAGTTCGCTGTTGGAGACAGCGACGCCGCTTACTGGCTTTTTCCCTTTGACAGCTGTGACATATTTTAAAGGATGCAGATATCCCATTAAATCTACACAAAATATAAACGAACAATTACGTTATAACCTACATGGGCCCCTAATTAACAATTTCTTATAGAAATATTATCTGTAAAGAAACTTAAAATTATACTACATGGCTTCCACGATCTTACTATTTTGCAAACAAAATTAATTAATATGAGCGAGAATACGATCAACGTGCAGCTATATACTGTATCACACGAAATTTTAATTATTTTTTGAGGGTGTAGAGCTTCGTGGCACAAAAGATCGCATAGCTACTTAGAACTAGTAATGAAAAAAGCAAAAGAATTTCGACATCCACTGTGAATGTGCCTCGCAGACTGCACAAAAGCGCTTGTCTCTGTACCTCATTAGAAATTATGGTGGCCTACTTTACGCGGAGATGGGTTTTCCAGCACATACGGCTCAATTGTTTAAAAAGTTGGCTAAAACCCAAAAAGGAGCCATAAGAATACTGGGAACAATTACGGAATGATTCAAAATAAAAAGGGAATGGGACAAGGCTGTGCAATACCCCACGCCAGTTCAATATAATAGCAAGGACGATAATGATTGAGGAATTCGAGGTATTCCGAAGAGAATGCAGAATAGGAGGACTAACTTTCATTAACCTAAAGTTACAAAGTACGCGGATGATGATTCCAGGACTATTGACCACAAAACAATTGACCACAGGACGATTGGCCATTGGACGATTTGACCACAGCGGGTTATTTACCATAAGACCATTGATCACATTAACGAGATTGTGACTATTTGGTCTAGCACAGCTTCATGCTGCATGCGCTTGCTACAGTATGAATACCAGCGGACTGTTACGGCAAAACAAATTCAAAATTACAAGGCTCTCATATCTCCGTGCTATTGCCTATCTCTCGCGCAGTTAATGTGTTTTCTTATTTCCACCATATATTTTTGCTGATTTACTAAATGTGCTTTGCGCTTATTTTTTAAATGTGTTTTGCGCTTATTTACCTGATGTGACTTGCTAATAATATGTTTTTTAAATTAAACATTCTCTGAATTTGTTGTGTAGTAAAACGTTCTATGGTCAATCGTCTAATGGTCAATCGTCCTATATGGTCAATAGTCCGTATACCGTGGATGATATGGTTTTGTTGGCATAGACTCACAGAAACTTCGAGATCTAGTTAGTAGGTTGCATGAATCTAGTCAGTAACCCATAGTGGCACATGCACATATTTCCAAAATTACTTTTAAAAGCCTTCGTATTTGTTCTTTCAATATATATATATATATATATATATATATATATATATATATATATATATCAAACCAGATAGCTTTGTCATATTTGACATGTCCAATTTAGTTAACATTAAAGACAACTATTATTGAGGGGTTCGACTGAAGAACTATGCATAGCAACACAAATTGGAAAAAGCTATTAAAGTTCATCAAGTGTCTAAAATATTTTTTTAATTAGGAAAAGCATTGATAATAGCGAAATCAATGTTTCTTTGCCACTATAATAATTGATATATAAGAATTCTCAGTGTAATATAATGTGTAATATAACAAGTTTTCATTACCATTTGACCTTCTGCCGGCGAAGAAACCGCTTAAAAATTCATCCAGATATTTGAAATCGGGTCTTTTAAACGGATCCTTGATCCAACAACATTGCATTATCTTCAATAGTTTTTTGTCTGGGTAATCGAAGTTGCTACCCGCAGGACAGGGAGGATCGTATGTGGCGAGGATATAATCCATTAGTTCCGAAGAATTCATGCCTAGTAAAAGATACCATAAGTTTGACAACATGCTAGACTTTAAAGCAGTTCCGATATTTTGTATTTCTGAAATAGCGAATTAATAAATTTGAGCCACATGTAACTTAACTACCAAGGGTGAAATGGCCATATGGTGACATGGGAAATTTCCAGGACCCCTTGAGCCTTTCATTTCAAAGTCCAGTAGGCGTTCTTGGTCTCTTTTCTTTATAGTCCAGTATCACAATAGATCACAAGATTTTATTAAAGAACCTCTCCACAGAGGGGGCTCTACGCGAGGGGCCCGTGCCCCTATTGAATGTCTGGCCCCAGTGGCCCCATACTTTAGTGCACTCATTATTTGCAGCTAGACTAGTCCAATTTTATGAAAAATAGATGCCCCCTGCAAAGAAGTTGCCACCCAAACGGCTCCCGACTTTCCAAATCAGGGAGCTGCCACTGCCTCTCCCTCTGGTTTGGAGTATCTTATGTGGCTCACCACTGGTTCCACTCTCATCTTAAATGTCGACATTTCAAGTTTCATGTAGGGAAGTTAACAAGACTCAACTCTTCAGGCCAAGACCAGGACCAGGACCAAGGACTCAATCCTCAGGCCAGGACCAAGAACTTGAATATACTAGTTGAGTTGTAACTTAATGCTAAGATTTATAGGCCCAGACCATATTACTAGTACATTGTATAAAATAAAGGATTGTAATGCAAAGAGGTAAGAAGCAGCATTACCATCAACGAATGTGTGAACACTAACACCAAGAAAAAAGTGCACTACAAATGTTATCAGTAAAACATAGTAGCTCATGTTTTATGATGTACTTGTTGTAGCCCTAGCCTGGTTTTTGCAAGGCGACACCGCTGTACTGCTGAATTGCAAAGAGAAACCTAATTGGCTGCATTCAGGATACAATAGTGTACACATAAATACTGTATGCTGCTCCCATTGTTGTGTGGTAACATTATATAGGTGCCAGAAACACAGGCCTTCTTATGCATTGGTGTCTGATAGTAAGACATGTTGCAATACTTACAGAAGTTCTAAGAGATTATGAGTGGATTTTATCCTCGTAGGTTACCAGTGCGCTATTTTGATCCTAATTAGTAATTAATTATTTATTCTATTACAGTCTGATTAGGTTTTAAAACAATAGGCCTATAACGCTGTGTAAGCTAGGAGTACTGAACAGTCTGTGTATAAAGATGAAACAATTTCACACAGAGACGTCATTTTACTGTTTTTCAGGGGGGGGCAAGACACTTTTGACCGGTCAAGTTTGCAAAAAGGTTGGCGACCTTTTTTTGCTTGTCAGCTATTTTGTGCGATTAGTTACTTCAGATTCCAGATTCGACATCAAGCCCTCCTTTACGGGTTGATGACTTTTTTGCTTTTCAGTCTTTATACCTATTTAGCCAGCCCATTTACATGTAAAAACTAAATAACACAAACATTGGTGGAAAAAATTCCTCTAAAAATCAGGGAGCAACGGTCTTCCCTGCCCCACCCCAAATGACGTCCCTGATTTCACAGTACTGAACAAATTCTCTGATGAAAAATACAGTTTTGTATTACACCATCTTCGTTGCATCAAATCTTACTAGAATAGTCCATGTAGCCCGTATCGATTATTCTCTACAACGCTAGAAATGGAGCAATTCTGACTTTTATTGCAAATTATTCACGGTGTATTTTGATTATTATAATAATGATTCTGGCGTGCTTCTAAACTCATTCTGGATCGGTCGCTTACTCGCTGACGGATAGAGCGTCGTCGAGCGAGCGCGTACGCGTACGCCACAAGAAATTGAACTTCTGACTACAAATCACGGAGGAGTAGCTATCTGCGCTGTCCCAGGGATAATACGCCTGGCAAAGACCGACATCCCGATGAAAGCTCAGACTTTTGAGTTCGTCTGTGCGCGAATCACATCCGAGTCGTCCTGCATGCTGGCGGTAGTTTACCGGCCCGACTCAATGGCCACCACACAGCTCTTCTTTGCTGAACTGTCAGAATTGCTTAGTCGACTGGCGACGTTCTCCGAACCAATCTACGTCGTTGGTGATTTCAATAGCACGGATGCAACAAAAATCGCGGGTGACATGCTAGACATTGTTGCGTTCCGGAATGATGCCACTTTACCGACAGTGTCAGTGGTCAACGCAGAGCTCTCTGATCACCACCTGTTGCTATGGGACGTACCGCTTTCTCGGCCCCGCGCGATCTATGTCTCCTCCACTTGTCGAGCGTGGACCAAACTTGACACCTCTGCTTTTATACGAGAGTTCACGCTCTCCCCTCTCTGCAAACCTGATTCGTGGGCTATGATGGATGTGAACGAGATGGCAGATTTATACAACGATGAGATCCGTGCAGTGCTAGACAGACTCATCCCGGCGAAAACCATCACGTTTCAGCACCGTTCCTCCGCGTTCCTCTGATCCTTGGTACGACGACGAATGCCTGGAAGCGAAGAAAGTGCTGCGAGGGAAATAGCGTCTCAAGCACCGGGCGCAATCCCAAGACGCCTTGTTGGCTATCGCTAACTGGGAACTGCAAAGCAAGAAATATAGGCGACTTCTTCGTCGGAAAAAGAGTCCTTCTGGAACCATAAAGTGGATACTGAACAGTCCTCCTCCGGTTGAATGATGCACAAGCCGTCCAAGACCATAGCGCATGCTTCATTCAATTTAAATGTGATCCTTTTGACATAAGCAACAAGTCACTGCATTCCCTTCAGCCAGGCATTCCGGCCTCAGAAACACTTGTCGCTGAAGATGGCGTTAAAAATTGAAACAGTATTTAGAAGAATGTGTTTATTCAAAGCAGAAGTCATTACATAACCGAATTTCACGCAACAAACGTGAAAACTTTTCATTACAGATAGCACAGAAAGTAGAAAGTGATAACGTAAAAGAAAAGACGGACGAAATTGAAGTAACAGCCTTATTTTCCATACTTCACTTAGTTGAACAAAGTGGCGCTCTCAAATTGGAGCAGGTTTTGCAGTTTCGTGTGACACAAGAAGCTTTGTCGCTGTTCAAAGCCAACGGCACAATGCCGAAAATTCAGAAAAGGAAGCTATTGGGAAAATTGGAAATGCGACCATTGTCACTAACTGACGCATGCACTGCAATTGTCGATATAGGCCTAATATGGCATCTTGCTGCTCCAAAAACTGAAGACAGAGAAAAGAGTGATGGTAGTAAGTACACCTGGGCAGTTTACAGAGAATAGGCGTGCATACAGTATTTATAAGGCACAAACATGCACATCGGATCATCTGTGTGAACTATCTTTATGACATGCAACATATACCATTAATATTATAGACAGTTAGCGATTACTACGCCAGAGAAATGCGCCAACCAACAACGTCTACAACTCTACATGAAGTCTCGCGATAGCTTTCCTGCGATCACAGATTTTCACCTTCTCCTTGGTAAATCTGACAATAAAATTCGCTTGCAAATTTTTCTGCTATCCGGATTCCAGAATATTGCATAGAAATCTGCTGCCGAAGTCATATTATTGTGTTGGTGAAAATGCAAAAATCTAAGTACAGGACAGAAGACATCTGAATTTTCATGTGTCCACGCAAAAGCTGATACTTCGATGTTTTACATATACAGTGTTATGCGATCAAATGACAACACTAGTGCTCTCGTTCTTGATATAGAGAACACAGATAATTGTGTTAAAGCAGCTTATGTTTCCCGGTGACCGGAAGATTCGGTACCGGAAGATTCGGGACGGAAGATTCGGGACGGAAGATTCGGTACCGGAAAATTCGGTACCGGTCACGGAAGATTCGGTACCGTTGGGTGCGCGGGGCCCGCTGGGGCTCATGCCACCTTATTGCCCCCGTGGGGTGGGCGGATAAGACCGTTCTAACGCGGGGGAGGGAAATAACGGCGAGCTACGATAGTAATCGCACGGCGGGTGGGAGCGGTCCGGGAGCCGTTGAATCGGGTCAATTTTCCCTCCGGAAACGGTCTAGCTTAAACCCTGCCTTGCTTTACATGTAAAACGTACTACCGAGTCTACGGTAGCATATCTATCTATTTTGGGCCTTTTCTACAAGGTCGCATTAAACAGCTCAAGTTCCCTGCTCGTATTGCGAGTTGAAACGTCTGTTTACATCCATTAAGTCGCTGGGAGGAGCAAAAGCGCGCCTGAACGCTTGGTGTCCGCTAATGACGCGCGACAGTTAAAGCGGACAATTACCAGCAGCAGGTGAGGCGTTATCTTATGTGTATGTCGAACCGGTACCGAATTATCCGGTACCAAATCTTCCGGTACCGAATCTTCCACAAGTAAAGTTTTGGTACCGAATTCTCCGGGACCGAATCTTCCGGTACCGAATCTTCCGGGAACCATGTTTCCCACCAGATACCAGGAGCTTTGTGTATAAAGAGAAAAGCGCCAATAATAGTTGCAAAATCGTTATGCAGCAAAGACAGGGCGACCTGCATTACACACCAACTGCACGTGATCATACAGAAACGTCTAATCATTCAATTTCATCCTTCACCTCTCGGACACGGATGGAAATTGGTTGATGGCCTTTGTTTACCAGTCCACTATGACCAACCAGCTCTTCCTTTGTCACTGCTACGTGATTGTGTGAACACGATTGACAATGACGAACAGAACATGGACAGTAACTCTGATGATGAGAACGAATAGGTTAATGTCAGTGATTATGACTCGACGGATAACAGTTATGGAACAATTGATAGTGAAAACGACACTTAATATTATAATTGCACGCTTAATAATTATTGTAATTATGGGACTGTCCATTAATTACGCCAACAATTTTAGGTCAATTTTTGACCCCTTCCCAGTGATGTTAATCCTTGTCCTAGTCCTTGTCCTTAAGGACTCCTTAAGGACCAATTTGAAGTCCTTGTCCTTGTTCTCGTCCTTGGGAAGTCAGTCCTCGTCCTTATCCTCGTCCTAGGGGGCTCGGTCCTCGTCCTTATCCTCGTCCTTGCAGATCGGTCCTTGCCTTGTCCTGGTCATTGTAACTTAGTCCTTGAAAAATCCTTATAAGGACCAAATTACTTGTATATCATTTTCAATTGTTCTAATAATTATGTTCCAAGGTAAGAGTAGTATGTGGATTTATATTTACATACTTGCTTTGAGTTACTCTAAATGTGTAGTCATTGTTTTCTTTATAATACCAGTACAGGAGTTGATTCTTTAGCAGAATTATGTGTTGCCCTGCGACGTCGGCTCCAATCGAACGAGTGTTTTCGCAAAGACTTAGTGGTCTCATAATTAGCCCTCATCGTGCGCGCATGACTGAATAGCTGTTGGAAACACTTGTTTAGTTGAAATGCAACATTGCTGTTGACTAGATTATGTTTTACAACATTCTTTTTTAGCTTTTCTAATTTTGTGATCAGTGGCGTTCCTAGGCTTGGTGTCACCCGGTGCGGAGATGGCTTGGTGTCACCCGGTGCGGAAATGTCGTGACAAGCAAACAAAGTTTATCTCCCTTCTGAAACGTGGTGACAAGCAAAAAAGGTTATCTTCTTAGTTTGGTGTCACCCCTCTACTGGATGTCACCCGGTGCGGTCCGCACCCCCCGCACCCCCCAGGAACGCCACTGTTTGTGATTCGAATTGAAATTGTCTTTGGTTTTTTGTTTCTGACTTTTTTGTCTGACAGAGGCCGGTCCTTGACTTTGATCCTTGTCCTTAGAGGTCAGTCCTTGTGGTCCTTGTGCTTGGGAGGGGGTAAGTCCTCGTCCTTATCCTCGTCCTTGGGGTCGGTCCTTGTCCTTATCCTCGTTCTTGGGAGGGAGGTCCTCGTCCTTATCCTCGTCCTTGGAGGGTCGGATCTTGTTAATATCACTGCCCCTTTCCCTTGTCAACAACTATCAACTTTCAGTAACCCCCTATAACTATGTCAAAAAATTTTCACCTCACCTCCAACCCCACTAAGATCAGTGATGGACCCTGGGTTATTTCTAAGATTATCAATTTGGAGGGTTTTGGTAAATTATGGGGTCCCCGGCCGAAAAAAGCTGACAAGCAAAAAAGGTCATCCCATAGCTGAGGTTGGGGTGCCGGTCTCAAATGGGGGTGTTGGAGGTGTTAGGAATGTAAAAATATTCCTGGACGGGCCCCCTAAACAGTTTGAAAGGTAATAGCGCAGCAAAGTAATATTTGCGGTAATGACAGTTTCACCTTTCTTTTGTTCATCAAGTGTCATAATGTGGTGTTGATGACCTGTTTTGGCTTGTCAGGGGTTTTCCGTTGCAATAAATAGTTTCTTCGCAGTATTCTGTCCTTAGGCAGGTTTTGTATCCCAATTTCGCCATTCATTCCTGTTCATAGCTTTCTCCTGTAAGTCTTTATAGTCCTTCTCCATCATCCAGTCAAGTAGCATCTCTCGTGGTCTTCCTTTGGTCTTTTCCCCTCTAGTTGTTCTTCTATTATTTCCCTTAGAAGTGAGTCTCCTCTTATTATATATCACATCCAGGTCTTTTGTCTTTTTCTTATGGTGTTGATCATCTCTTTCTTTTCCTCCACCTGTTTCATCACTTCCTCGTTTGTCTTATGTTCTGTCCAGCTGATCTTCTCCATTTTTCTCCAGATCCACATTTCAAAGGCCTCTAGTCTTTTTATTTCCTCTTTTCTTAGAGTCCATGTTTCCGATCCATAAAGTGTCACGCTCCATATTAGTGTTTTGGTAAGCATTTTCTTCAAGTTTCTGTCTAATCCTCCTCTCATCAGTTCTCTTATTTGAAAGAATGCCTCTTTCCCCATCGCTATACTCCTTTTCACTTCCTCCTTGCATCTTGCATCTTCCGTTATTAGACTCCCCAGGTAGCAGAATGTCTGAACTTGTTCTATTCTTTCTCCACAAATCATGATCTTCACTTCTTTTCCTTCTTTCTTACTGATGATCATCGTTTTCGTTTTCTTCATATTTATTCGCATACCATACTCCTCTGAAACTTGAGTTAGTCTATCCATGATTTTTTGTAAGTTTTTTTCATTGTTAGCTATCATTGCCTGGGTACGCGGACTATTGACCACAGGACGATTGACCATAGGACGATTGACCATAGGACGATTGACCATAGGACGATTGACCACTGGACGATTGACCACAGCGGACTTTTGACCACTGGACGATTGACCACAGCGGACTTTTGACCACTGGAGGTTGACCACAGCCGTGAGTATCAGGCTTAGCACGCTGTCTGCTGCATGCATGCATGCACGCATACAAAAAAGGAAACCAAATTCTATTGTCTATATATATATATACAATAGCATTTGTATATATATGTATATATATGTATATATATGTATATATCTATAATATTAAGATCCTTATCTGTATGTCTCTCTGTTACCTTCAAGCGTTCTGATTGGTTGACTGTTGGTAGACGGTTTAGACCGTTTAGTCCTTACGTCGCGATGCGTTGGTGGACGATGTTCGAAGACGACGTTGCTATTGGTAACAACTGTTCGTAGAATCGTAGTTTAACACGGTTTAGTCGAGTCATTGCAGCGTCAGAGGGGTGGGCGTGCGACGACGTTGCTATTGGTAACAATTGTTCGTAGCTTGAGGATCTTAACGTACATTTTAACGTACACAAAAAATACGTGTACAGCGTCACAAATGGCCACAGTTGCGTGATTTAACGTACATAGGCCTAATTATTACGTGGCGCAGAGCTTGGCTAGGTGGCGATCATTGAAATGTTGTTCAGCATGAATTCAATGATTGGGTATTAGGTATAGGTATTGGATTAGTATTATCCTGCACTGCGAGCGAAGCGAGCATCTTTCTAGTATGTATATATATGTATATATATGTATATATATATGCATATATATGTATATATGTGTATATATGTATATATGTATATATATGTATGTATATATATGTATATATATATATATATATGTATATAGATGTATGTATATATATATATGCATATATATGTATATATATGTGTATATATGTATATATGTATATTAGGGTGTCCCTTACGTCAATGGTATAAAATTTTTTGGCGATAAATGCGGTCTGACCCCATAAAGTGGTTCAGTTCATGGAAAAAAACTGTGTTGAAATTGTTTTTCAAGTAATGAAACATTTAGAGGTTGCTCAAACACTAGAAAGTGTCTTTATCTAGATATTTATTGCTTACTGTTGATGCTCAGTTTGACTGCATTGCCAAATCCTCATTTTGACCCATTAACAAACGTCTGAGGGCCTGTAGGTATTGTTTTTGACTCTCAGCTATGACCTGTAGTACTGTAGGTACTGCAGCTGTTCTTCATTCCTAGTCAGACTGCCAGAGAACTGCTGAATCAATGCCTCGCTCTGCATGGTCATTTGTGACTGCAATTTTTCGACCGGTTGAAACAACTGCATTATACTCATCATTACTTTCCCACTCTGAAGTTGCTAGGCTCAGGAAGGTCTGAGTTAATTTGAACTTAGCGAAAAATGACCTTGTGTTTTTCATCACGAAGTCAGCATTTCCAATGCAGGCAGTGTCATTTCGATGAGTTTGACACGTTTGTGTGGAGAATCTTCACCATCATCTTGACATTTAGCTGTAACCATGTTGTTCTTGACATCATTTGGTACATTGCTGTCATAGAAGGCCAAGACGACCAACTTCTCTGAGAGGTACCACAAGTGATCTGCGAGCTTCTGTGAGATTGCTCGAGAAATTGCTGGATTGACTGATTGGTATGTTAAGAGTGACTTCATAAGTCTAAGGTCATTAAGAGGGGCTGAAACAGTGAACGGTGCCGTGACCCAAGCTTTTACGTTTAGCACGGCATAAAGTATACACAGGTCACGCAGACCTTTCTTCTCTCGACCAGTGTCAGCGAACAGTGACCTAAACATCCATATACCTTGAAGACATAGATGACTTTAGCCATCTAGCGTGACTTGTGCATTACACCAGGTGTGCAGAAATGCCATCCATGAAGTGGTGAAACACAGAGAAAAATGAGTTATTTTCATCAGCTCATAGTAATCATCACGTGGTTGAGCCTCCATCAGAGCTGATAATAAGAAACTCACTAATTTGTCTTTGCCGCTGGATATAGGGCCTCTCTACTTGTTACCACGTCAGTCGACGAATCCTCAAATCGATCTTGATTAAAGAGAAAGATTTCAGGTGCTGAAGATGAACCCATTGCCTCAATGAAAGCAGTGCCAGTGTCCAGTTCCAGTATATGGTGTCAACTTGCTAAGTGCAGAAGATCACGCCCAAGCAACTGTTCTAGTATTGCACAAGTTCCTAATTCAAGACCAGTGTCGCTGCTTGTCGTATCAAGGCACAATCATTGCACGTTGTCAACAATTTGCCACGAATTGGGTGCTTCAAAGACGCTTGTGCAACACCAGTGCCTGCAGGAATCTTTGGCGCTGCCATTTTTAGATCCTGTAGAAACTCAGGGATTAACAATATGGGAAATCTGTTTGCAATGAGAGAAAATATAGCCACTGGACAGTTTACAGAATAAAAGTTACAACTCTGAAATAAATAGCAAGATTCCCTTTGGAGAGCTAAACATTGAATATCAGCAAAGGAGCAATTTTTTCTTCCATTTTTGTGACTCTGCAGTGAGGACACTTTTTCCAAATGACAAAGTCTTACTCTTGTTTTCTAAAATACTACTAGTAGTGAATAAGCCCAGAAAGTTTCAGCCCTCTAGCTATGATATTTCTGAAGTTATAGAGGTCTGAAGTTGTGAGAAATTTAAGCGGCTGCCGCGAAACGCCAAAAACGGCCTACCCCAGGTACTATAAAAATTGAATATCTCAAAAATTACTCAAGAGAGCAGGCTAAACTTTTTTAGACTTTCAAATGGATGTTTGGGGAACATCTGTTGCAAATTTCATAATTTTTTGAGATGGTCGAGCTGGAGCCATTGCTTGAATGACTCCAAATTTAATGTTTCATGCAAACTTTGACCCATTTGAGCTACCTGTAAACAGTGAAATTTTTTCTTCTAATTTTTTACTCAATGTTTTTTATTAGAATGGAACCATTTTCAAAGGTCAGACCTGCTTTTTTTTAAAGTTGGTTTTTAAGGGACACCCTAATGTATATAGATGTATGTATATATATGCATATATATGTATATTTATGCATATATATGTATATATATGCATATATATGTATATATATGTATATATGTATATATATGTATATATATACATTTTTATATATAATATATATATATAATATATATCGACTCACTATTGTCCTTTTCATCATTCCCAACATTTGGTTCCTTTTTTTGTATGCGTGCATGCATGCATGCAGCAGGCAGCGTGCTAAGCCTGATACTCACGGCTGTGGTCAATCTTCCAGTGGTCAAAAGTCCGCTGTGGTCAATAGTCCAGTGGTCAAAAGTCCGCTGTGGTCAATCGTCCAGTGGTCAATCGTCCTATGGTCAATCGTCCTATGGTCAATCGTCCTGTGGTCAATAGTCCTAGAACCCATTGCCTGATCTAGGCAAATCTCAGTGCTGATATTATTCTTCCTCCTATGCTCACCCCTTCTCCTGTCCTCTCCATCGCCTCTCTGATTAACTCATATATATATATATATATATATATATATATATATATATATATATTGAATAGTAGTGGCGACAGTGGACATCCCTGTCTCACTCCTCTTCCAATTTTTCCTGTTTCAGTTACATCCCCTCTATTCTTATCCTTACATTTTGCCCATATATATATATATATATATATATATATATATATATATATATATATATCCGATTAGTCTTCTTTCTTTCCATTCTACTCCAATTTTCCTCAGCGCTCTCATTATTATGAGAGCGCTGAGGAATTTCTGAAACCATACTGATCGTCACCAATAAAATGTATTGCGTCTGCCTTTGCCTGTATTCTGTTCTTGATTATCTTCAGCATAATCATTGATGCGTGGCTGAGTAAACTTATGGTTCTGTGGTCTTTACATTCTGTCGCATTCTGCCTCTTTTTGATTGGGATCATGACTGTTTCCATAAAATCCATTGGCCATTCTCCGGTGTTGTATATACTTCTACAGACTTCTGTTAATTCGTCCATCCCTTTTCCCCCAATGTTTTCAGGAACTCGCTGGGTATGTCGTCTATTCCTTCTGCTTTATTATTATTTAATTCTTTCAGTGCCCCTTCTACCTCTTATTTTAATATCCCCAGTTCTTCTTCCTCTTCCCATTCTTGTTTATTTTCCTCTAATTTTTCTGATCTGTCTTCTGCTTTGTATAGTTCTTCGATATACTCTACCCATCTTTTCTTTATATTCTCTATATCATTCACCATGTTGCCTTCTTTATCTTTGATGTTAATTCCCTTCCTATTCCCTTCTTCCTTCTTTGTAGGTTTCTTTACTTGTTCATATACTTTATCCTCTCTTCCTTCTTTCCTCATTTTTTCCATTTCTTGGCATTGGTTTTCCCACCATTTCTTCCTTGCATTATCCGTTTCCCTTCGTAATTTGTTATTAATTCTTCTGTATTCCCTTTTTGCCTCTTCTGTTGTTTGATGTTTCCATTTCCTTCTTTCCGTCATGAGCTCTATCATTTCCTCTGTTATCCATGGTTTCTTAGCTCTTTTGTTTTTTCTATACCCTACTATTTCCTCTGCTTCTATTATTACCTTCTTGAGTCTTACCCATCTCTCTTCTGGTGAGTCTTCTATTTGGATTTTGTCTAATCTTTGTTCTATTTGTTCTTTTAGCTCTTCTTTTTCTCTCTGCTCATTTCTCTGTTCCATTTCTTCAGGGTTGTCGTCTTTTTCCTGATGTATTTCATTCGTAATCCTATTTTTATTTCCACCAGGTTGTGATCGGTGTCTGCATCTGCTCCTGGGTATGTGCAGGCATCTTTCACGCTGTTCCTATATCTTTTCCTTAGCATAATGTAATCTATTTGATACCTTTCCCTATCTCCTGGCATTTTCCACGTATATATCCTTCTTTTATGTTTTAGAAACCAAGTATTTGTTATGACTAATTTATAAATAAATAGTATTCCATGAAATTTCCTATTCTTTATCATTTGTACAAAATGAATCTGTTGACGTCAGCTTCTCTTTACCCCCTCCCCTGTCTACAACTGTCAAACTTTTTCAAACCCCACCTATATTTGTTGACGTAATTAATAGACAGCCCCTATGCATAGCTTTGTTTCATGTGACAATAATGTTAGAAACTGACAAACTAGCTATTTTTAAGGTGTTTCTCTGGCACTGGTTTTCTCTGTGCGACAAATCTAATATGGCGGACGGCAACCTTTTTAAAATGTAATGTAGCAAAAATTTTGCATAACCTTCTTATAGCAAGTGCTATTGCTAACCACCATGCAAATTTGATCAAAATTGGTCAAACATTTTCAAAATCTATTTCATTTAATCTTTCGGCATGTATCCATTGGCGGCCATCTTGGATTTGGACTCTTGCACAGCTAGCCCCCAAATACGAGAGGGACATAGGAGCGAAATCTTCTTCTAATAGTCCAAAGTACATGAATCAGCATTAAAAAGATAGGAACAAAATGGTAACGGATCCCATTGAAATGGCTTTCAGACGACTCTACTAATAGCAAAAGGCGGGGTCATTCATGCAGGGTCATTTAATCCAAAGGGCCATTGTGGTTGGGACGCTACAGCTATGGAGGAAATGAGTTTTCAAGAGAAATGATTTAAGTTTAGAAAGAAAAATTTGAGAATTTGCAAGAAAAGAAGGAAATAGTGGTTCAGAATTTGTTATTTGACCATGGTGTAGACAGCGTACGGATGCTGGAATTGAGTTCCATAGTTCTGGTGCAGCGTATGAAAAAGCACGATTGCAAATTTTGAGAGATGATTGATTCAGAGGTCGAAGGAGAGTTACATGAGAAGAAGATCTAGTAGATCGAGGTTGTTGTGGAATTAAATTATCAGATTTCTTAGGTAGACTGGTTTTGATATCACAAAGTGAGTTATAAGTCATAAATTTTATTTTTTATTCAGTGCGTTCTGCTATTTTGAGCCAGTGGAGAGATTTGAGTAATGGTGTAATATGGCAGAATTTAGGTAATTTGGTAACTGCGCGAGCTAACGCGGTTTGAATCGATTGAAGTTTACACATGGAGGTTTTTAGAAGATTGTGAAACTGAGTTGCAGTAATCTAACTTAAAGTGAACTATTGAAGTGGCAAAGGTGGAAGCAGTTTTAATATCAAGGTAGGGACGAAGGCGGCGTAGATCTCGAATGTGAGCATAACAGGTTTTCGATAGTTGGTGTATGCGAGCTTCAAAGTTTAGGGAAGAGTCAAAAGTAAATCCAAGATTTTTTGCAATTGTAACATTCATTCATTCATTCCTAAGTATTTATAGTGCGCTTGTGCCAATAATGCTTACAGGTGCATTACAAAAGTCAATCGTGGTAGGCACTGTTAAAGAGGTAAGTTTTCAGCTGCTTTCGGAATGCCGTAATTGTCGTTAGATTCTGTATTTCCTGTGGTATAGCAATCCAAGAAAGCGGGTAACAGGGGGTATTATTGTGTTTCGAGCTAAAATCAGTGTGGGGTATTCAATTTTGTTCAGCTGTTGTGACAGTACAATTAAAAGAATTAATAAAACTGTTGATTCGAGTTCAGTGACATGTTTTAAAGGAGGACGATGTAAAAAAAATTTCTGTATGAGGTAAGACATGAAGTTAGTGAGGTAATAGCCACAATATTCAATATGTCACTTAAATCGGGAATAGTCCCCAGGGACTGGAGGGATGCAGTAGTCACTCCTATATTCAAAAGGGTAGGCCCGTGAGGGAGCCAGGAAATTATAGTCTGAAAAAAAAATAGTGAGTCTGACCTGTATAATGGGTTTATGTAAGAGTTCTGGACTTTTTAGAGGAGAAAAATAGTAGCGTTAACGACGGGTTGCGGTCGTCAAATGAAACTATTGGACCATCTTATGAG
This sequence comes from Metaphire vulgaris, assembly GCA_018105865.1. Classification (NCBI taxonomy): domain Eukaryota; kingdom Metazoa; phylum Annelida; class Clitellata; order Crassiclitellata; family Megascolecidae; genus Metaphire; species Metaphire vulgaris. Next base: position 3,187,932 of record CM030848.1, read on the forward strand.
ACACAAGATTTTAAAGGATAGCCAGCATGGGTTTATTAAAGGAAGATCTTGCCAATTATTAACAAACATACTGGACTTTTAGAGTGACAGATTCATGACAAGCTAGATGACGCTTTCTGCATGGAAAAAGTAGTTGATGTAATTTGGACTTTGCAAAAGCATTCGATAAAGTACCTCATTCAAGATTGGCAGTCAAGCTTCAGGCCAGTGGAATTAGAGGTAAAGTTCTTGGATGGATACAAAATTGGCTTCAGAGCAGAAGACAGAAGGTAGGTATAAGAGGCAAGTATTCAGATTGGGCTGAGGTCATAAGTGGGGTGCCACAAGGTTCAGTGTTGGGACCTCTATTGTTTTTAATATACATCAACGACATCGATGATGATATAATGTCAAAAATTTCAAAATTCGCTGATGACACAAAACTGTGTGGACAGAGTGATAGTGAAGCAGAAGCAAAAATTTTACAACAAGACCTTAATAATAGACTATCCCAGTGGTCGGCAGATTGGCAAATGCTTTTTAATACAGATAAATGCTCGGTGATGCACATTGGGAAGAAGGGAACAGATCATGAATTTAAGTTATGTGGGAAGGAACTAAAAGTCACAAACGAGGAGAAAGATCTTGGGGTCATCATGCATAACAGCTTAAAGCCATCTAGGCAATGTGCAGAGGCAGCTAATAAGGCCAACAAAATTCTAGGTATGATCAAAAGAACGATAGTGAGCAGAGAGAAGGATGTAATAATAAGATTTTACAAGACATTGGTACGCCCACATTTAGAGTATTGTGTTCAAGCGTGTTGTCCATTTCTGAAGAAAGACATAGAGACCTTAGAAAGAGTGCAACACAGAGCAACAAAGATGCTCAAGGGATATCATAAACTAACCTATGAGGAAAGGCTAAATCACTGTGGATTGACAACTCTGGAAAAAAGAAGAGAGAGAGGGGATTTGATCGAGACATACAAAATACTAACAAAGTAGAAATGCCAAGAGAAAGATTTTTTACAATGAAGCAGTATGATCGAACCAGAGGACACAGCATGAAACTGCTCAAGAAACGGGTTGGGAGACATAAACAGCATTTTTTTAGTGCAAGAGTGGTGGACAGATGGAATGAACTGGATGAGGGGATAGTAACGGCTACAACTGTAAACGAGTTCAAAATAAACCTCAGTAGTTTAGGATATTAGATTGGACGGGAACAACAGTGGTTCTCACACAGGGAAGTCCCTACTGAACCACTTTAAACCTTGTTATATTATATTATATTATTATAAAGGTAAGTAGTAGTAGTAGTAGTAGTAGTAGTAGTAGTAGTAGTAGTAGTAGTAGTAGTAGTAGTAGTAGTAAACTTCTTTAGCGCCATTGTAGTAGTGCATCAGCACCAATCGATGGTCGCTTCAGTAAATAATCATGATAGTAATCTTGTCCGTGGTTATTCGAGGCTGTAATCCAGAGGTCCGTCCATAGAGAAATGATAGATATGACATAGTGTCGTCAGCATAGAGTTGATGATTCAAATTGAGAGAGTTAATTAAGGATGAAACTGGGGTAGTGTACAGATTGAAGAAAACAGGCCCAAAGACAGATCCTTGTGGGCGGTACTCCATAGTATAATTTGAAGGGTAATGAAGTTGGTTAAGGCATGAAACTTGAAAGAATCGAGATTGAAGATAAGATTTTAATCCAGCGGTGAGCTATAGAACGATATTGCAAACCAGAGGAAAAGACGTTTTTATAGAATTTTGTGATCTATTGTATCAAAAGCAGCAGAAAGATCTAGGAGACAGAGGCCAGTAACTTGTTGAAATCAAAAGGCACTGAGGAGTTTGTCATAAATGTATGTGAGGACGGTTTCTGTTGAATGGTGTTTTGTATAAGCAGATTTGAGTGTTATATAAGGTGTTTTTGACAGTAGCTCAGTTAGTCTGGAAAGAATAATTTTTTCTGTAAGTTTGGTGAGGACCGACAGATTTAAAATGGGGCGATAGTTGTTGAGATCCTCTCTGTCAAGGTTTGGTTTTTAGGAGTGGAGTTACAATGGAATTTTTAAATTTGGATGGAAATATGCCTGCGAAAAGAGATAGGTTAATAATTTCTATTATAGTTGGCACTAGAACAGAGGCACGCTGTTTAAGAAGAGAGGTTTGTATTGGATCAAGACTGCATTGCTTGTTTGGGAGGGATTGCAGGAGTTTGGATACATTTTCCCAGTGCTGTTAAAGATACAGATACTTTTCAAATGTATCTTAGATACGGATACCTGTGAAAAAGTGTATCAAAGATACTGATTTTTGATAAAAAATATCAAATGTATCAAGAAACAAATACAAATAGAAAGTATCTTGGTATATGGAAAGTATCTTGATACATATTACTTTTAATATACTTTATTTAGACGTTAATATTGATAAAAAATATCCAAGAAGAGTTTGCTTCAAAATGAACCTAGTATGGAGAAAAATAGTCGTAGATGCAATACAAATTTACAACTATACAGATTGTCATATTAATCAAAATATATATCTCTTAATATGACTCCTGGGCCTAAAATTAGTTTAGTTTAAAGATTATTTGAAATGTCCATTCATCACCAATATCCACTATAGTCAACCTCATTTGAGATTTTAAAAGTATCTTGTATCAAATTTAAATATAGGCTACTGATACAAATATTTTTGTATCAAAGATATTGATACTTGATATTTTTGAAAAATGTGTCTTGATACAGGATACAAGATACTTTTTTTGTATTTAAGATATGTATCTAGATACATGTATCTTAGATACTTAACAACACTGCCTCTTCCTCTGTCGTAGGAGTGAAGCAGGGAAAATTTGATGGAGCTTCTGGGTGATGTGGAGAGGTACATGGGAGTCCGCAGAAATTTTTCCAGGGGGGTGCAAAACAGGGTCTTGTGACGAAAGAAATGAAATATTGTGACGAAAGAAATGAAATATTTTTTCAGGGGAGTGCGAAACAAGGTTTCGTAACGAAAGAAACAAGTAATTTTACTTGTTTCATAACTCCACAATTTTTCCAGGATGGTGCAATTGCATCCCCTTGCACCTTTCTTCGGACGCCCATGGAGAGGTAGCTTGATTGATCATGGTGGATTTCAAATTGGCGCGGATCTTAGAGATTTTCCGGAAAAAATAGCGAATGATTCAGCAAGTTGTGAGATGGATTGAGAAAGCAGTTTTGCTCTATTTCAGTGAAATAGACCGTTCACAGTGTTCCAGAGTTTGCGGGGGTTAGAGCTATTGGATGCAATTAGGTTAGAATAATATTTATAATGACATTATAATAATTATAATAAAATAAGTATAGGTCCAATTATGGACAATATTAATAGGTCTGATGTCTTCTTCATATGCATACCTGGATAAGGTTCTTTTCCGTATGTAATCATTTGATAGATAACGATACCAAACGACCAGACATCACTTTTAGCCGACCATCGCTGAGACTCTATTACCTCTGGAGCTCGACATTTTATTGGACTTTGGAGTAGTTCATCTAAGTCATTGCATAATGAATTACTGCATGACAAGAAACAGTACATTGTTTAATGATATGTCATAATCATATATTCGGCGGAAGACTATATTATAGACGAGGCGAGAAATCAATTAAAATTATTTCTCTGCTTTCGCCTACTGACCAAACCGCCGTATGACAGCAAAGAGAACAAACAAATCTCCAGTCTCTGCTTCTACTGCCGTTGTGGGTACATAAGTTTGTATCATTTTGTAGTTTAAGGGTATCCATTTTAATCTTAAGCTTATCAATCTATCATTTACAGGATGGTATCCAATAACCAGCGCCAGCGGCTTCCATCCCCCTTGCAGCCTGGCTCAATTCCCCCCTCAAAAATTCAAATTCCCCCTGTTAATTTGCTCCCTTGTAGACTTAGTATTATATTCAGCTTTTTATCATTTGTGTTGGGCATAGCTATCATTGATTACGGCACGGTCAGTGTTATTTTGCATCAATATCAGTCTCGGCTTAGTTCAGATTAATAGCATCATTTAGCTTATTAATAGGTTATATAACGGTGTTGAAAGACTTGCAAACAAGTTTCAAGATTGTCTTTCTCAGCATCTCAGCATCATCATCGTTCGCTAAGTTCTCTTCATCTGTATGCTCATTATAATAATAATAATAATAATAATAATAATAATATATTTAATATAATAATAATAATAATAATAATAATAATAATAATAATAATAATAATATAATAAGAATATAATAATAATAGTAATATATTTAATAATTATCGTAATATATTTTTCGTATCATACGCACGTATTTTAACATATGATTCCTTATTATACATGCTATCATACGTGAGCAAAAATACATTAGGTCTAAATAGCCATGAAATTGCGTCAATTACCGCAGTCTGCTAACCATTTACCTGCACAAAGAAATTAAAAGGGGAATCTCTATACAAAGGAATTTTAGAAAACGGAGGTCTCGGGTCAAAAAGGTCAAATCTAAAGCAGCTGCAATTTTGCTTCAAATACGAGTATTCAGAGAGCATTCCTAGCACACACAGGTCAAAGATACTTCAGCTACCTACGATCCCTGATATCAGTCACCATGTCATAAATCTTTAGGGTCTGCGACGCCCGTATATGTACGTCGTGCGCCTCACAGAACAGAAGGCATCCACCTCCAGGGTGCCAATCATCACCTTAGATTAAGTTTCAGACTCCACTCCTGTAGAAGAAGATGCAGAGGCAATAAATCGTCCATACAAACAGGCGATTACCGCCATAACTGAGATCTGATATATCAAGTAGATCAGAGATTCTCAACCTGTGGGTCGCGACCCCAACTGGGGTCAAATGACGATTTGCCAGGGGTCACCTGAGTATCCCTGAGACCATCGGCAATATGGGGTTGTCTCTTTTCTGATGCGCAAAACTTGATATTGTAGCCCAAGTAAGCAAATTATAAGTAACCGAGCGGACTTATAAAAAACGCGTATCATACGTGTATTTTATTTTTTATTCGTACGCACGTATTTTTATGTATTTTATTTTGTCATACGCGTATGATCGAGCTTTGCTATTATGATCCTCCTGTACCTCTATCTTCAGCCTCAAACGTGTGTCAGTGCCTGATTGATCATCAACACAAATTACATATGAGCCTTAGAGCGCTACTAACACCTCAGCCTCCCCGACCCACACGATCGTCATCTCACCTCACTCGTTCACGCCCGCTGAATCAGTCATCCCTGAAAATTTGCAAACGTGCCTTTTCATACGCTGCACCTGAACTTTGAAACTCTATCCCAGCTTCCCTCCGCAAACTTGGACACTTTCAAACAATAAAATCTGAATCCTCACTTCCTTTAATTCCTGCATTATCTTCTCAAGTCTTTAGGTCTAAGCTTAAATCTTTCCTTTTTCTGAAATCATTTCCTCCATAGCTGTGACAACATAGCCTCACTGCCATTCGGATATTGACTATTGCCTGGCTGATCTTTCACCTTTCCCATAGCTATTTTAAGAAAGGCTGAGTGCCTATGAATAAGCAGCTACTGTTGTGCTGCTTTTTTAAAGCGCTATATAAATCCACGAGATTTTACTTACTTACTTTTCGACAGACCGGTCTGAACCATAGGTTTATTATTATTATTATTATTATTATTATTATTATTATTATTATTATTATTATTATTATTATTATTATTATTATTGACTTTGTCATAGATAGACGGCATCTAGTGTATAATAATAAATCTATAATTTACAAGACAGAGTCTATGGCATCAGAAAGTGACGCCAGTTTGCATTGGTGTGTGTGTGTGTGTGTGTGTGTGTCAAGTATTGTTTACCCTAAAGTCTATGGTCTGAACTCCGTCAATTCACGTGCTATATTGGCTGCATCAATGTCGTAAAAACTGCACAGCCTCTCTATGTTTGCGTATTGAATGTCTGTCTGTTCGGACAACAAAAATCAGTTGAATATTTGAATTTGTTGTGTAGCAAAATATCCCCCCCCATTTTTCCGGGCGCCCGCTGCGCCAGCCTTAAATAGGGATAGAAGCCCCTGCCAATAACTGATGTTGTCAATTCTTCTTTCGTTATAAATGCTACACCATTCTCTCTCCTGTCTTCATTCCAGAGTATTTAATGCAGTAACAGTATGATTCGAAATGTCCAGCTCCTACCCATAAAAGGTACTACCTCGCCCACCAACCTTGCCACACCATTTATATCAAACATGCAGAACCTAAAAGTATTTCATTCAATATAAGGCACTATGTGCACAACCCTGCCGTTATATTTCATGAAATCATGACGTTTGATTACCACACTTAAGCTTATAAAGTATTCAAAACTGCACAGTTACAAGTTAGAGAAATTCAAAACTGTTGAGGTAGTTTTGTTCCTAAATCTGACCTCATTCTTCTTGCAAATGCCTTGTTACCAACGGATTTGACTACTTTAATTTTTCATACAAGGGAATAGCCAAATAATATGTACAGAATCATCAGGAATTGACCGATCCATCATAAAAACCTCCCATCCTCGTCGGTTTTGCCGATTTTGGCGACGAACTATTCTCTCACGGAAGACCGTTTCTTCGGATTTCACCGTCGGATGTTACCGTGCGGAGAACTCCTGCTACCAACACGCGGCCCCTTAACATCATCTTCCGTTCCTCGTTGACATGTTAATGTGGCTACAATTTTCTTGCGAGCAGGACCGCTTCTAAAGGACTTAGCACCGGATTTCTACACGGCGGAGAGTTCTTTCTATCATCAGAGCGGATTTTTGACATCGCCGCGTTCGGACCTTCATTGACATGTTAGCGTTGTTAAAGCGCTTTTGATTTTGGTATTTAACTAAGTTACAGTGCTATATAATTTGTCCTGGAATACAATACATCACGATCACACGTTCTTTAAAATATACACTGGTTGTCTGTTAAACAAAGAATTACATCTTCATTCAAAATTTTACATTCAAAATTGGTCTCTTAGTTTATATATCCTTATGTATAGGCTAACACTGCTTTAAATTCCATCTTAAAGTGACTCAACACATTTACACTCAACATGATTTTATGATTTGTTGCTAAATGTACCTAGAAGTAGGAATGAAACTGGTAAGACTGCAGATTTAGAGTACCATTGACTGATATTTTTGAATATTATTAGCAGCGACTGGTAGGAAACTTAGTATCAGTGGCGTAGCGAAGGTTTCCGTCGCCCGGGGGCAAGGTGTATTGTTGACTCCCCTCAACCGTCTAAAATCAGTTGGCAAGCAAAAAAGGTAATCGCTTATCATTTGGCGCCTCCTCTCCCTGTCATGACGAGGAAAAGAAGGTCGCCGCGATTCTTATTTATTTTCACTAACCCTATAACCCTATACCCGATTTTGGCCCCCTGCCCCACCCCCTCACTACGCCACAGCTTAGTATTATTATTAATTTAGTTAGCTAAGTGTGCAGAACAGATAAGAATGTTTTTGACCTAATTACTTTTAAAAATGTTTTTGACCTAATTACTTTAAAATATATTTTTTGCTGCGCCATATTCCAGCAATCGTGAACTAGCATTCTACTATATTAACTGAAATACAGTGGCGGTTCCAGGATTTCTTGATGGAGATGAAATGAATTCATAGGAAGTTGGTGGAGGATGAAAAGAGAAGGAAAAAATCAATAAACTTTGCCGTAAAAGACTGATAGAAGAGAATTTTTCCTAATTTTCCTACACTTTTACTCAAAAAATAGGTTGACAAGCCAAAAAAGGTCATCCGCAGTTTTCTCCGTGGTTTTACTAGACTTTTACCCAAAAAAATAAGTTTCACAAAAGGTTTCACCAGCGATAATAGTCCGGAAGTCCGGTGGGGGATGCATCCTCACTCATCCCCCACGTGGAACCGCCACTGCTGAAATGTTAACCATACTGCATCCTGAAAATTTGATAGCACGACCAGAGGCGTCTAACCTCCATCTCTAAATTAGTGACAAGCCTTCTGCAAATTTTAACCAGTTTTCATAATGATGAACACCCCATTTTATTTCGAGGGAGATCGATCAAGCAATAATATACATGACAGACGCCACAGACAATATTACTAACACACATCGGTGAAGGTAGTTTGCTCCAAAAATCTGGCCATATGAAAATTTGTCAGCATCATAGCGTTGTTGTCACCCACGAGGATGGACTTGATTGTCAAATCTCGATGAATGCAGTGCATTGTTTCAAGGTGGTGCATTGCAGATGCAATCTAAAGCAACAGTCATAATCAAGATTTTAACTTTAAACTACAGGATCTGTCTAGCTCTAGTTACTGTACATACACACCTTTGGTTAGCTAGCTAAATTTGGTATGATTAATTAAATCACAGATAAATATAGCTATTTAAAGCATCGTAAGGCGGTAAGGCAGGGTAAAAAGAGTTATTTATGTTACAAACAACCATTAAACATAGTTTTTAAGCATCAAAAAAGAAATGACATATCGATTCTTCGCAGTATTCTGTCCTTAGGCAGGTTTTGTATCCCAATTTCGCCATTCATTCCTGTTCATAGCTTTCTCTTGTAAGTCTTTATAGTCCTTTTCCATCATCCAGTCAAGTAGCATCTCTCGTGGTCTTCCTTTGGTCTTTTCCCCTCTAGTTGTTCTTCTATTATTTCCCTTAGAAGTGAGTCTCCTCTTATTATATATCACATCCAGGTCTTTTGTCTTTTTCTTATGGTGTTGATCATCTCTTTGTTTTCCTCCACCTGTTTCATCACTTCCTCGTTTGTATTATGTTCTGTCCAGCTGATCTTCTCCATTTTTCTCCAGATCCACATTTCAAAGGCCTCTAGTCTTTTTATTTCCTCTTTTCTTAGAGTCCATGTTTCTGATCCATAAAGTGTCACGCTCCATATTAGTGTTTTGGTAAGCATTTTCTTCAAGTTTCTGTCTAATCCTCCTCTCATCAGTTCTCTTATTTGATAGAATGCCTCTTTCCCCATCGCTATACTCCTTTTCACTTCCTCCTTGCATCTTGCATCTTCCGTTATTAGACTCCCCAGGTAGCAGAATGTCTGAACTTGTTCTATTCTTTCTCCACAAATCATGATTATTATTATTATTATTTCTAGATGATTTGTTAAACGCTATAACATAGCTAGTGCTAAAATCAAGAGCGATTTACAGATGTTCATAAGATGCGCGAAATAAGTGCGTCTTGAGGGCGGTCGCAAACGCCTCGGGGGATGTGATGGATGTCACTGAGGCGGGAAGAGAGTTCCAAAGAAGGGGGTTCCCGCGTGTCACGGATCTTTCCCCCAGCATCACCGTCCTGGACGGAGGAGGGACATAAAGGCGAATTCGCTTGTTTGATCGCAGCTGCTTACGACAGCCAGTCTGCATCGGCCGCTGTATGAGCGCAGAAATGTACTCCGGGCAGAGAGGGTCGTGCAGTGCTCGGAATGTGACCATACAGCGTTTGTAAGCTATACGCTCCGAGATCTTCAACCAGTGTAGCCGTTCCTTTAGCAATGGAGTCACATGATCTTCAATTCTTTTCCTTCTTTCTTACTGATGATCATCGTTTTCGTTTTCTTCGTATTTATTCGCATACCATACTCCTCTGATACTTGAGTTAGTCTATCCATGATTTTTTGTAAGTTTTTTCCATTGTTAGCTATCATTGTCTGATCGTCAGCAAATCTCAGTGCTGGTATTATTCTTCCTCCTACGCTCACCCCTTCTCCTGTCCCCTCCATCGCCTCTCTGATTAACTCATATATATACAAAGCTCGATCATACGTATCATACGTATTATATTTTTCGTATCATACGCACGTATTGTAACGTATGATTCTTTATCATACGCGCTATCATACGTGAGCAAATATACCTTAGGCCAAAATAGCCATGAAATTGAGTCACTTACCGCAGTCTGTTAACCATTTACCTGCGCAAAGAAGTTAAAAAAGAAACAAGTGTTAGCGAAGTGAATTTTAGGATCAGTTACAGTGACGTGGCGTGACGTCGCAATTGATATTGCTCGCCCAGTAAGCAAATTATAAGTAACCGAGCAGACTTATAAAATACGCGTATCATACGCGTATTTTATTTTCTTATTTATACGCTCGTATTTTAACATATTTTATTTTGTCATACTCGTATGATCGAGCTTTGTATATATATATATATATATATATATATATATATATATATATATATATATATATTGAATAGTAGTGGCGACAGTGGACATCCCTGTCTCACTCCTCTTCCAATTTTTCCTGTTTCAGTTACATCCCCCTCTATTCTTATCCTTACATTTTGCCCCATATATATATATATATATCCGATTAGTCTTCTTTCTTTCCATTCTACTCCAATTTTCCTCAGCGCTCTCATTAGTTTGACCCAGTCCACCCTGTCAAATGCTTTTTCGAAGTCTACATAGCAAACGTATATATCCATTCCATGTTGTATGCTTCTTTCACTTAGTATTCTTAATGCTCCTATGGCTTCCCTGGTTCCTTTTCCTTTTTTAAAACCATACTGATCGTCACCAATAAAGTGTATTGCGTCTGCCTTTGCCTGTATTCTGTTCTTGAGTATCTTCAGCATAATTATTAATTTTTCTGATCTGTCTTCTGCTTTGTATAGTTCTTCGATATACTCTACCCATCTTTTCTTTATATTCTCTATATTATTCACCATGTTGCCTTCTTAATCTTTGATGTTAATTCCCTTCCTATTCAGTGGCGGCTCTAGGATTTGGCAAGTTGGGGGGCCGTTGGGGGGGGGGGGGGTAACTTCTAATCATGGGGGCCAACCATTTGTTGTTTAATGTATGTAGCATTAAGTATAGGGTCCCAACTGGGGGGCCACTGGGGGGCAGGCTCTCAATAGGGGCACGGGTCCCCCCTGCCCCCCCGGTGGAGCCGCCACTGTTCCTATTCCCTTCTTCCTTCTTTGTAAGTTTATTTATATCGATATCCCGATATCGATAGATATCAAAAATTAAACAAAGAAAATGACATCATTAGCTTGATCGGAGTATCAGATTGAACACAGATTCGACGCGCTACAGTGGATTGATGAAGGTAAAAAATCCAGAAGAGTTATGGGGTTTTATGAAAGAAATTATAATGAAAGCCATAAAAAGACGCTCAGCAATAATAGAATAAAGAAGGAATATTGAACCTCAGAAAAAACTTTCCGACTGATAGAATTGAAACGCGAGGTTAAAGTTAAAAAGCCCGATGAAAGCATTTCTCCGACGCATCTTGCCAAGATGAAATTTCAATAGAATTAATACAATAGAATGAATACCATGCGGTGGTGAACCTGCACTGGATTTAATGCATAAGATCTGCCCGGATCAGCTGTATGGAAGTCAGTTGATCTTTATTATCAACAGAAGATCAAAGATCAAATTATACGTAGGCCTATTCTCCCAACTAAGTCAATCAATCAATAAATGAACTTCTATGGCGCCACTACCATAATACCCAGGGCCTCAGCGGCAGTGTTTAATCTAGACTCCTGGACTCCGGGGGGAAACTGAAAAAGCCGGGGGGAACTGACAAAGCCGGGGGAAATTCTGCTAGGGGCCGCTGTTAGTCCATGTAATATTCCAAAATTTCCGGGGGAATTTGAAATTTCCGGGGGAAATGGCAATTTTCCCCGGAAACGGCCTAGATTAAACACTGCTCAGCCGATGGCGCACCAAATCCAAATTGAAATTATTGCCAACCATTATGTATTCTCTGTTGTTGTTGTTTCCGTGTATTGAGTAAAATGGCGGAAAAATCAAACATTCTTTGCGTTTTATGTATCTATGTAGTTATTGTTTCCGTGTATTGAGTAAAATGGCGGAGAAAGCAAGCATTTTTTGCATTTTAGATGGATTTTTTAAAAAATATATGACATTTAGGCCATTCCAGAGATCAGTCAGAGGGAAACAGCAAGACAGACTATTTAGGCCTATAAAGAAAAAGTTGTAACTGATTGCTGTTACTGTGTGAACAAGATAATTTCTGGCGGCTTGCATTCAACAAGCAATTTTCTCCGACACCTCAAGGTTACTACAGTCGCTGTCTCGCTGAATACCACAAGGTTCCATCATGGGTCTTTTGCTATTTATTATTTACATTGAAATTAAATTATCATTACTAATTAATTAGTGTTGTAGGGTTAGGGTTAGGGTTAATAAATATATTTGTATGATCTTTGATCTTAGATTACTTTTAAAGAGATCTTGATCTTAGATCATTTATACTCTAGTGGTCTTTGATCTTGATCTGAGATCAATTTCTCTCTAGTGACCTTGATCTTTGATCAAGATCATTTTACATGTGATCGTTCCTAACACTGCAGATAATTGGACTAAATAAACTTTTTCACTCTCATTGACAGGAGATTTATTGCATTGCCGTAATCACATGACGAGCACTAATTTCACGATTAGATTTCAGGATTAAGAGCTACCTCACCAACCGGACGCAGTCAGTCTGGTGGAATGATTGTATGTCTGACTCGCGTCGGGTCTATCACGGAGTTCCGCAAGGGTCCGTCTTAGGCCCCTTGCTCTTCATCCTATACATTGCTGACATCAGACAGATTACAGAAGCCTTCGGTCTGGAGTCACATAGCTACGCTGATGACGGACAGATATACTCCTCATGCCTGCCTTCCGACACCGAGCGACTACGCGCGCGAATCACTGATTGCATATCGGCGATTGCTGAGTGGACCGCTGCGAATCGACTCGCTTTAAACCCTGAGAAGACTGAGTTCCTATGGCTCTGCACTCCACGAAGGCAGCACCTCATCAGTCGGACCCCGTTCGTAGTAGGCGATGCCGCCATCGCCCCGTCGTCGACGATACGTCTATTGGGAGTCCAAATAGACGAGATCCTGTCCTTCGAAGCGCATATCAGCAGCATGATCCGCTGCTGTCACTACCAACTGCGAAGGATCAAGACGATTCGACAGTACATACCAGCGCAGGCAGCCTCGCAGCTCGTACGGGCACTAATACTGTCAAGGATCGACTACTGCAATAGTTTATTATTCGGTCTTCCGGAGCGTCAGTTAAATCGTTTACAGTCGGTGCTAAACCTATCTGCACGGCTAGTCTTTCGAAGCCGCTGGCGCGAGCACGTCACGCCGCTGTTGCGAGACCGCCTTCACTGGCTTCGAGTCCAGGAACGAATCGTTTATAAGCGTTGCTGGCTCACTCATCGAGCCTTATACGATCCCTTCTGCCCCGACTACCTAGCCACGCTGATACAACGATCCACGGTCAATGAACGACGATCGCAGCTACGGTCTGGAAGTCGGGTCCAGCTGCTCGTCCTGCTCCATCCAAGACCTCTAAGTTCGGCGAACGATCGGTCAGGCGGGGCAACCCGCTCCTGTGGAACTCTCTGCCAGACTGTGAACTAATTCTGACTCTGTTGAGACTTTCAGAACGAACCTAAAAACACACTTATTTAACATCGCATATAAGTGACACATGTCAAAGCGCTCTTGTTTTTAGCCTAAGCTATGCTTACTGCGCTATAGAAGTTGTCTGATAATAATAATAATAATAATAATAATTTCCCGTGCAAGCAAAGTTTTTCTTTGAGTCTTTTTGGAAAGAATTCAGATCAAATTGGAGAATGAAATCGCACCAGACCAAGCCAATATTAGACCAAAAGGAGACACTAGGGACCAATCACCAACTTAAGTCTTATACCTGATATACAGTAGCCAAAGAACGAAAACAAAAACCTTTCTATGTTTCATTGATTTCACCAAGGTCCTTGAAATGGCGCAACATGGCAAGCTCTAGCGAAACATTATAGAAATGGGTATCTCCTCTCGTCTTATCAATTTGACTCAAAACTTGTATAATAAACAAAGCGCAAATATCAGGGTCGAAAGAGGACCATCAGATTGGTTTCCCATAAAGAAAGGATGTAACATCTCTCTTGGTCTCTTTAACACTTCAGCAGAAGTCTTGTTGAGAAAAGCACCAGACTGATATAGCTTAACGGTGGATTCAATATTGGAGGAAAATTGATCAGCAACCTCCGCCGCTGTGCAGACGATATTGTACTAATAGCAAAGTCAGTTGAAGACCTTCAAGACCTACTGCAAAGCGGCAAAGCCATTAAGACAAGAATAGGCGAGTTAAATCTGCTTTAAATTAAATTAAGCTAGGGTTGTCCATGGGTCGGTTTTCTGAACCCAGCCCAACCCATCAAATTCCCAACCCAACCCAAATGATATTCCCGCCTGCTGACCGAACCCAAACCTTCCCGACTCCATCCGACCCGACGAAAATGTTAAAGTACAATCGCACTTTTTAAAATATACAGTGCATATATTCAAACCGAGGTCTGATAAACACCCAACGTTCAATTTTCTTGTAACCAGAAGTTTTTAATATGAACGTCATTCAAGTAATAAAAAAAATTGTTTATTTAGATAACTACGGCAACAATTATGTGCTTTCGACAGCACTAGCCATTGTAATTTTCGTGTGTGCAATGTGCTGAATTATAACGCCAAAATCATCATAATATATGAAACGATCTTAATTATTATTATACCTATTGCGGTATTGTCAACTAGCCATGGCCGATTTATAAAAGGAGTGTGTTCAGACAAGTCAACAGCCGTCCTGCCAATTCTCCTATATAGTTCTGAGACTTGGACTCTGCAGACACGAGACTCTCAAAGACTACAGGCATTCCATAAGCGCTGCCAGAGACAGCTTCTCTGCATTCGCTGGTTAGACTTCGTGACCACTGAAGCAGTCTCCAAACAGACTGCCCTCCTGCCAGTGACAGAAATTATCACGCGACTCCGTCTGTCTCTCTTCGGTCATGTGGCTCGCCAGGACAACAACATTCCGACCCACCGCGCTCTCGCCTGCACTATTACTCGACGCACCGAGAGTCCGAGACGCGTCCTCCTCCGAGCTGGAGAAGACCTCCTGGCAGACCACGCCGTACATGGCCCCAGAAGATCGGCGGTGGTCTTCCTTCAACAATTCTTCATGAATGGCACTCAGCCATCGGTCGCGGTCACAACTCGCGCAACACGAGATTGGGACAACGGACCTCTGTCGTCCATGTGAACTAATGAATGAATGAATGAACAGCCGTCCAGGTGATTTGATCAGTCTGAATTAGTATGGTTCCGTTATGTACAGACTACTGAATGCGTTGCCTACGATAAAATCTAGGCTAACGTATATGGCGCCACTGTTAATATGACATAATACAAGAATATGTGGCTCATTGTCAAAAGAGCAAACAGAAAACCTACATTTATCGTGTTTAACAGGTACAGATTCACGAAACCCAACCGATTAATTTTTTCATAATCTGGACCCAGCCCAGCCCAACCCATCCCATAGGTTAACCCAACCCACGGACAACTCTGAATTAAACAGATACTAACAAGTAAGAAATTTGCAAAAGAAACGAGACTCGGAATACTTACAGCATATTAAGTGCTATGTGAGGTCAATTCTGCTATACGGAACAGACCTTGATCATATCAAAGGCTATGGAAAAGAAACTGAAAAGATACAGAAATATATTTTTTTCAAAGAATGTGAAAAGTTCAATGGACGGATAAAGAACCAACAAAGAAAATCTGCAGATGATGGCAACCATCAAGCAAAGACAGACAAAATATTTGAGCATGTGATGAAAAAGTCAGACTCTGGAGTGAGACTTGACTCGACAGTGACAAGCATGGTAGAGGGTAAAAGATCGAGAGTAAAACAAATATCAAACTGCACAGAAAGTCTAAGAGAAGGGATGGAGATAGACAGTAACATTGAACTTTTGAGGGAACAGCAGAGATCGTGTAAGATGGAGGTCCATAGCGACCGGCGCAGCAATGCATTGCACCTGAAGAAGAAGAAGAAGAAGAAGAAGAAGAAGAAGAAGAAGAAGAAGAAGAAGAAGAAGAAGAACAATGAGGGTATTCTGAACCGAACAATACGTCTCAAATCTCAACAGCGACTGGCATGATAAGAACTTCTCCAATTATGTTAGATTTCTTCGATTTTGCGATTCTCTGAGCGATCAAATTCGATGAATTTACAGCGTTTTAGTTGAGAGTGACTTTTTATCACAATCCCAGTAAAAACATTTTTAAGTCGAAACTTTTTTTACTCTTGTAACACATCCTTCTGTTTACTACATATCTAGACTTTAGGTTAGAAAAAGTTTAACATCCACATTTTCACATCCACATCCACATTTTGGTTTTATTCTGTAGATTTGGATGCCTTGTATTTACCGTAGTAGCGACGCAATTTTGTCGGCTTTACCACATTAGAGAGGCTTTGCAAACCAATAGCACGCTGGGCATATATTGTCATTGGCGATGGAACGAAACCGTGCTTTATATACTCTGATGATACGCAGTCAATAATTGCCTTTAATAACGGAGCCTTTTCGGTGTCACTAGAAATTTGCCCGCTTGTCTACAAAACTTCAGTATTGGATGTTTAGTAATAAATTTACATTAAACCCATCAAAAACTGAGTTTTTACTTCTTCTTAATCAATCTCAGTAAATCTGAAGACAAAAATTTATTAAATTTTACAATATTTCGATCAATCAGTTAGTCGCCGCAACATAGGCGTAATATTTGACAAAAACTTGTTCTTTTAATGATCATTTAAATAAGGTTAGCAGAGCTGCTCATTTGCAAATCAGAGATATTCGACTAATTAGTGATATTGTGCCAAAACCTGCTCTGATTCCTCTTGCCAATGCCCTTTTCAGCAGTAGGCTTGATTATTGCAATTCCCTTTAAATGGTATGGCAAAATCTAATATGCAAAAGCTTCTAAGGAATCAGAATTCTATTGCTCGAACCATTACTAAAGCAAGCAGACATGATCATATGAAACCTGCTTTAAAAAGTTACACTGAGTGCCGGTTGAACAGAGAATTGTATTCAAAACTGGTCTCTTGATTCATAAAACACTGCAGTCTGGCCTACAGCTGTACCTCAATTTTTGGAATCTATGTTAAGCCACCCGTAACATTGTCATTCAACAAGGTTTGCTGATTCATTGTTAAACAGTCATAGAGCAAACATTGAAATTGGTTAGAGAGCTTTTTCTATCTCTTACCAAAATATCTGGAACTCTCTCCCTCTGATTGTCAGATCTTCCAATAGACTGAGTATTTTCAGATTCTTTAAGTTCTCTGCCCGGAAGCAGGTCCTGGTTCCCATTGGCGCCATCTATCTCTGTCAGCAGCTTGGGTCTTTAATCCTTTGTATCCGCCTTTTGTCATCATCCAGTGCAGTAGTGATGTACGTGGTCTTCCTCTGTTTATTTTACCCCCCATGTGCCCTTCCAGTATTGTTTTGAACAACGATTCTCCTCTTAAAATGTGGCCCATCCAGTTCCTTTGCCTTTGTTTTATTGTTTGTATTATTGTCTTTTTCTCTTCTACGATATCTAGGACTTCTTTATTGGATATATGTTGTGTCCAACTTATTCTTTCCATTCGCCTCCATATCCACATCTCGAACGCCTCCAGTCTTCTGATGTCGTCTTTTCTCATCGTCCATGTCTCTGAGCCATATAACACCACACTCCATATCAGTGTTTTAATCATTCTCTTCTTTAGCCCTTTATCGAGATTACTCCTCATTATTTCCTTCCTTTGGTAGAATGCTTCCTTTCCCATTGCAATTCTCCTTCTTATTTCGCTTTGACATCTGGCATCTTCCGTGATAAGGCTGCCAAGGTAGCAGAATTGTTTCACTTGTTCTACCTTCTGTCCATAGATTGTGATGTTTGCCTCCTTTGCCTTTGATAGAGTGGACTGGGTTAAGTTAATGAGGGCATTGCGAAGACTTGGAGTGGATTGGAGAGAAAGACGGCTAATCGGTAATCTCTACATGGGACAAGCAGTGAGAATAATAATAGAAGGAGACATGACAGAACCGGGAAAGATTGGAAGAGGGGTAAGACAGGGATGCCCGCTGTCACCACTGCTATTCAATATATACATCGAAGAACTGATCAAAGAAGCAATGGAGGAGTTGGAAGAAGGAATCAAAGTAGGAGGAGTATTGGTACCAGCATTGCGATTTGCAGACGACAAGGCTATGTTAGCAAACAAAGAAAAAGCTTTACAAAACATCATGGATAGACTGGCCTTAGTATCCGAAGAATATGGTATGAGGATTAACACCAAAAAGACGAAAGTGATGGCCATCAGTAAAGAGCAAGGAAAGGAGGCAAACATCACAATCTATTTTCAGATCTAGTGTTAAAATACATCTCTTCCAATTAGCATTTCCTCCATAGTCTGTCTTGCTGTTTCCCTCTGACTGATCTCTGGAATGACCTGACCAGGGATTTCAAGTAGGCCTTCCGTCGATTGATACCTCTGGGAGGGCCTATTGGAAATGGTGCTACAGAGGTTCATAATTATTATTATTATTACTCGTTAAACGTCCTATCGATCACAATCACTTTCGCTGTCACTACTACAAATTTGCTTCCGCGAAATCGAAAGATTACGTTTCACAAACCGATCCATTTTAGCGACTAATGTATAAAGCCTTATATTCCGTTTAAGCAACAGACATTTCCCCAGAAATTTGTGATCGGGGGTGGGGGTGGGGTGGACCCCATAATTTCAGGGGAGTCAATATCCAGTGTTTCGTCTGGACTCAGAGGGAATAGAATTGGGCGGGGTGGCAGGTTGGGGCTTCAATGCTTGGTCCCCGAAAAAAATACAAGTAAAAAAGTGAAGTAGTGATAAATAATATGAAGGCTCTCAAGATTGCCAACTACCAGCCTGCATCAGAATATATCTTCCGAATTCGTTGTCATTACGCAGCGGACTTTTAAATTTTGTGTCTGCGCTATTAGGCGGTTTTCTAATTTGAAATATCGAAGAGTACAATAGCTATAATTGCATTGCTGAATGCCTAAAAATAATATCGTTTCAAAATATTTTCTCTCTAATTAAATCATGCCTTATTTTTAGGTATTTGTGGAATATTCCAAGCAAGTTAGTATTTTTTCTCCAGTGATATAAACCTCAGGTGCACCCATCAGCATTGTCTCTGATTCACTATTTCACACTTTGAGTCACTTTTCGCACCAAATTGCATTAACATGGAACTTACTTTTTGTCCTAAATGGATACATTTGCTAACATTCTTTCTGACACTGGAATGTAAGTGGAACGTGGGTTGCCAGCGCCTGGGGCAAGGCAGGTATTGCGCTCCTAACTTCTGACTTGTGAACATGAACAGAACAGGGACGCACATCGTTTGGATAAAAATGTCTTGATAAGCAAAAAGCGTATCGCATTCCCCACATTTCAATTTATTATTATTATTATTATTATTATTATTATTATTATTATTATTATTATTATTATTATTATTATTATTATTACAACGTACTGATTAATGTGGTAACTCGTCCTAAAAGAACTGCGTGAACACATGCAAAAACACAAGAAATCACAAGTAGCTCCTGCGGAATAGCCAGGTTTTAAGCTTCTCTTTGAAGGTGTTGAGAGGAGAGAGCTGCACAAATGGAGGCAGACAGTTCCACGCTCTCGACGCGGCCACAGGGAACGCACGATCACCGACAGTTCGAAGGCGCATCCTTGGGACGACCAGTGAGGTGGAACGGGCAGATCTCAGGCGTTGCCGACCTTCCAAGTTAGCTACTCGTACCATTTATAGATTCCGACAAAGTTGCTCTATTTCTATCCATGTTTATCAATGGCATGGCATGCCACATATATTATTACTTAGGGTTTTTCGGTTTTTCGCTTGAAATTTTGCGCCCCCCCCCAAGGAATTTGCGCCCGGAGCGACCATCACTTTAACCTCACGCTGCACCGCTGTGCAGAATATATTTATGGTGCAAAAGGATGAGCATAGGCCTGAAAAATTCTAGTATAATATTGTTTTGCCAAATTTCATAGTGCTCATGGGTCATATGCCTTGGGCAATATCAGATATACATTTTTGTAGATATGTATTCGTTCTGTGACTGTATGAAAAGAGTTTTACCTGGGCTAACATGCTGATCATATCTTTGAATTGGATCGCTGTGCTGTTGCGGTCTCTGATATATTCATCAAGATAGCCATTTGATGCCGTCTCAGTTATAACGGAAAATGGCTCGTTCAAAGAAGAAATTCCAATTAGTTTCACGATGTTTTTGTGGTCCAACTGAAGAAGGATGTCTGCCTCTCGAAAGAAGTCACATTCCTTAACAATCCATGGCCTTTCTTCCAATGCCTCTGTGGTAAATGTCTTAACAGACACTTTCCGAGTTTGGTTCACCAGTCCTATAAAGCAACGAACGTAGTTTACGTAAAGACAATCAAATTTAAATTTAATTAAGAACTGTTAAGTATGTTAAGTACAGAAATACAATTTATATGCTTTTACAACGACAGAATTCCGATGGTCACATATTGCAACTGCCTCGGCGTATTTCTCTGTAGAGCGTCAGCTCTGAAACCGAGAGATATTCTATCGTCCCGTGTTCAATACTTGGACGATCAAGCCCGCCGGAACTGGGGGATGCAGCGGGTTCAGCTGCACCCCGTGGAAAAATTAGGGTGGGAGGAAAAAGTCATGGATAAATTTCACCCCTTGCGTCAGTTACACAATGATAAACAGCTAAATGGCCTACGAATGTAGCCCTTGCTAAAAAATTCGTTCCGACAGGTCTGCGGACGGTCAGAGATTTTATTTTTGCTCCTAAATTCCTCAGGCACCGAGAGTAGATTATAATGGCCTGTGCAATATATCACGTTTCTCTGTGCATTGATACGTTAGCAACGTTAGTCTTTGAAACTGCATCACTATCTACTAAGGACCGCTATAGGCATGCTTGTCCGTGGGGACATATTTTTCTGTCCCATCCCATTTCACGGCAATTTATGCCTGTCCCAACCCATCCCATGTCATGAGATTCCCATTATAATATAAATATGGAATGCAGTTCAAATAAAATTATGACATTATGACATTAATTTTATGACAGTTTAGGTTCAGTGTCTACTAAATAGGACAAGTCTCTTGTAATTTCAACTGCTGGTGACGCACCAAATTGTAATCTTGTACAATGAAAGGCCATGTTTATTTATTTATTTATCCGGTGCCCCGCCATAAAATAAGGAATGGATACAAAGATGCAAAGATGCAAAGAAAAAAGTGCTACAATCTTTAAAAAGGCACAAATTTAAAACATTAAAAGTACCACTGACGTAGTTCAAGTTGCTATGTCATGGTTAATGCCCCATGAGCAGAGGCGTAGCTAGGGAGCAAAGGTACATAGTATTGTGCTATGTTGTATATCGATTACTTTCTTACCTACTTTGTATCTAGATTTAGTCTTTGGTTTTGACTCTGGGTCGCTTCCGTTTTGATGTTTGGACAGTTATGTTAAAATAAATATAATTTGATATAAAATCAACCGAAATCTCGTTTATTTTTGCAACATTGCGCTCCGAGCCTCCACCACATGAGGGCTCGTTGAGTTTAATACATTTATAGCGAACGATATGCGGAAGATGAGCTTTTAGGACATTTATTTTTGAACTTTTAGTAGCAGTGAGTGACGCCACGCGGAAGATTTATGTTTAATCCGGTTGGAACTGGTTCTGCCGTGGTTCAGTGGGACGTTGACGACTCTGTTTTCGGTTCCAGTGCGGTTCTCTGGAAGTCTGGAGACCGTTTCTGACGTCGAAAGCCCTCGTTTTCCAGAGGGCGTCTCGTCCGACCAGTGGCGGCTCTAGGATTTGGCAAGTGGGGGGGCCGTTGGGGTGGCAACTTCTATTCATGGGGGGCCAACCATTTGTTGTTTAATGTATGTAGCATTAAGTATAGGGTCCCAACAGGCACCCAATCGGGGGGCACGGGCCCCCCTGGCCCCCCCGGTGGAGCCGCCACTGCGTCCGACGACATTTGTTTCGCTGTCCTCGTCATTTCTTCGACGTGCGTGCGGTCGTTGACCATATTCTCGGCCGCTGCTTGGTGCTAGCGATCGCTGTCCTCGTTTTCCAGAGGGCGTCTCGTTCGGCGAAATTTGTTCGCTGTCCTCGTCATTCCTTCAACGTTTGTACGGTCGCTGACCGTATTTTTGCCCGCTGGCCGGCGCTAGCGGTCGCTGTCCTCGTTGTCCTCCTGTCTCGGAGGGCGCTCTCAGCGTCAAAGTCCTCCTTGTCCTCCTTTCTCGGATGACGTTTTCGCAGTGGCGTCATTTCACACTTTTCTTGGAGGGAGAGAAAACTGTTGCCCAACTTTTGCAAATTTTGAAACATTTTAGGCAATTTTTGCAAATTTTAGGCATTATTTGCCAATTTTAGACAATTTTTTTTAAGATTGCAATTTTGGCAATTTTTGGGCCAATTTTGGCAAATTTGCAATTTTTATGTATTTTTTGGCAAATTTTTGGCAATTTTTGCGATATTTTGCACATTAATACATTATAATTTATTTTTGTCATTTCCTTGGGGGGGCACGGCCCCTCCAGCTCCCCAATGACTCCCCTGCGTTTTCGTCGTCTCAGTCCTTCTTGTCCTCCTTTTTCGGAGGACAGTTCAGTCGTCGCGATCCTCGTTGTCCTCCTTTCTCGAAGGGCGTGTACATCGTCGAAGTGCTTCCGGAGGCATTTCCGTCGTCGAAGTCCTCTTTGTCCTCCTTTCTCGGAGGGCATTTCCGTCGTCGTGGTCCTCGTCGGTACTGCGTCGTTCACTTCGGTTCTGGTAAGCGTGTCAAGAACGTTTCCCTGGCCGTAACTCACTTCGTCGTTTCTTTGACGGTTCTTGCCGTCGTGGTCCTCGTGGTTACTGCGTCGTTCATTACGGACCTGGCGTCGCAGCCAGGCATTTCCTTCTCTGGTATTTTTTCGTCGTCTTGGAGTCGTAGCCAAGAATTTCAAAGTTGGCGTCGCAGCCAGGCATTTCCTTGTCTGTCCTGGAACTCTTGTTCTGGGTGACGTTGTCAAAGAAGAAATTGACAGAAAGAAAGAAATTCTTTAATGTACTGTTCACATTAAATGTGAATTTGTGAAGTGTTGGCTTATCCAATTATATGTTAGAATTGATACTGAGCAAAGTGTAAAGCAACAGCAACTGTAAAAGAATTTCAAGGTCAAATTCGATTGTTATTGCATTTTTGAGAAAAATTGAAGTTTTGTTGTGTTGTGTGAATTGATTTTTCTGTTTATTTTTCCTACTGTTGATCATGGATCCAGTTACTACTTTGGCTAATCCAGTCAAAATTACTTTTGATTCCGTTTTTGATTTAACTATTGATCGATTAAAAGATGAATTAATTAAATTAGGTCATGATGCAAAAGTCTGAACAAAACCAGCAATGCAGAAATGTCTTTGTAACATTTTAACGGATAAAAGCAATGTAGAAGGGGTTTCAGAAGTTCAATTAAAAATGAAACAGTTAGAACTAGAAGAAAGAAAGAAAGAGAGATTGGCTGAGGAAAGAAAGTTGGCAGCTGAAGAAAGAAAGTTGGCAGCCGCAGCTGAAGAGAAAAAGTTGGCAGCCGCATCTGAAGAGAAAAAGTTGGCTAATGCAGCTGAAGAGAGGATATTGGCTGGTGAATTGAGGAAGGAAGAAATTAGCTGAAGAGAGGTGTGAACAACGGAGATTGCAAGCTGAGAGAGAGAGAGAGAGAGAGAGAGAGAGAGAGAGAGAGAGAGAGAGAGAGTTAGAAGACATGAATTGGAGTTTAAAGCTTTTGATTCTAAAAAAGAACTTGAATCAGAGTCTTTGTCGAATGCTAATGATTTACCCAATTCTCCTAATATGAATTCAGTAAGACATCCCAATTTGATAAAATATGTGCCAAAATATTCTGAGAACATGGAAATAGAAGATTATTTATTATCATTTCAGAAAGCAATGTCATTGAATGAAGTTGATAAAGATAAATGGTCACGTCTTCTCAACACCCATTTGCGTGTGTTTTCAGAGATATCTATTTTTTATTCTAATCATTATGAAGTTTTCAAAACTGCTCTGTTAACGGCGTTTGAGAAAGTGCCCGAATTGTACCGATTGCGTTTTCGGAATTTAAGTACAGAGTTTAAGGAAATTTATTCTAGTTTTGCATTTAGGTTGCAGAAGCCATTTGCCCGATGGATTCAAAGCGGAAAATGTGAGCAGAATTTTGAGAAACTTTTGGAAGTTCTTAAAGTTGAGCAATTTGTAAAATGTTTGCCTTTTCAAATTAAACAGTGGCTTTTAGATAAAAAGCTTGCTAATCTGACAAAAGCAGCTACATGGGCAGATGAACATGCTGTTTTTGCATAATTCCGACAATTCATTCCGTTTTCGTAACAATCAAGATTCATCTTTTGGGGAATTTCGAAAGCAAGAGGCCATGTTTCACTGGGAAATAGTTGGCGGGTTAGGGAAACATGAAAATTCAAACGTGAAATCAAATTAAGCGGAAACCAGAAAATTTAATACTTAAGTTTCACCAAAGTCTAGTTGGAGAACAAGTGATAAATTTGGTAAGCCTGCGGTTTGTTCTTATTGCAAGGATTCACCACATGCTAAGGCTAATTGTGAATGGTTAAAAAATGAGAAAACAATAGGAAAACTGAATAAGAATAATCAACCTAAAAATGTGATTTTGTAAATTATGTAAATTTGAAAGTTGATCCTTAGTTTCAGAGATTTTGTTCAGGTGGTTCGGTGTTAAATGTAGATGATTCGAAGATCGAAACATAGTGTTGTATCATTAAGAGATTCTGATTCTTTTCAGAGTCTGGTAAGAAAAGATTTATTGAAAAAAGGTGAATTTTTTGATACTAAGGAGATAAGTTCGATTCGTTGTGTAAATGGTATTGTGTTACAGATTCCTTTGTTCGAAGTGAATTTGAAGAGTAATTTTTCTGATGGACCAGTTTTACTTGGTGTTGTGGGTCATTTGCCAGATAATGTCGATTTTCTAATTGGAAATGATTTGGTTTCTGTTTCAAAGATTGACAGTGTTAATGTTGTTACTCGTTTGTAAGCTAAAAAATTGCTTCAGGCAGATCAAAATGACGATGTTACTGGTGTTGTAAAGAAGGACACTGCTAATTTAAGAGTTGTCATTGATAGAGATAATGAAAATATAAATTTGTGTGATGGTGATTTTCTCTCGTTTATATTCTGACAATGTTGTGTCAGAAGGCATTGATAGAGCTGACACTGACGTAAATGCAACTGTTGATGATAAAGTTGGATTTCAATTGTGTGTTTCATGTTGATTTGATTAGATTACAGAAAGAAGATATTTCATTGAGACCATTGTATGATTTATTGGTTGATGCTAGAAATTGTGTTAATTTTTTGTGTGCAACAAAATGATGTTTTGGTGAGAAAAGGAATAAACAAATGTACTTCTGATGTGGATTTGGGATTATATCAAATTGTGGTTCCCGAAATTTTTAGGGAGAATCTATTGTTTTTAGCTCACGATATTCCTGCAAGTGGACATTTGGGAGTTCCAAAAACTTTGGATAGGTTACAAAGAAATTTTTGTGGCTTGGAATTTCTAGAAATGTTAAGAATTATTGTCGTACTTGTGATACATGTTAGAGACTGGGAAAAAGAAAGTCTAAGCTTAAAGCACCTTTGATTAATCGTCCTGTGATTCCAAAACCTTGGAGTAGAATTGCGATTGGTGTGTTCGGTCCTCTAAGTGTGTGTAGGAAGACAGGGAACAAGTATATTTTGACTATTCTCGATTTGGTTACTCATTACTTTTTAGCATTCCCATTACAGAATTATTCCGCTTCTGAAATTGCAAAGTGTTTGATACATGCGTTTTCTATATTTGGGTTTGTTAATGAAATTTTATCCGACAATGCTTGAAATTTGTTGTCTGGTTTGTTACAAGTTTTTATACTTTAATTTGGAATTCATCATATTAGGACTAGTCCATATCATACGTAAACTGATGGAAATTTGGAACGCTTTCACAGAGTGTGAAAGATATGCTAAAAGCAATAGTTGAAACTTACAATGAAAATTGGGATGAATTTTTACCGTGGATTCTTTTTGCTTACAGGGAAGTGCCTGTACAAGGAATTGGTTTTCCAGCGTTTGATCTCATGTTCGGAAGAGTAGTCTCCGGACCGCTCTCCTTGACTAAACAGTTTTGGTTGGCTGAAACGGTGGATGAATTTTTAGATGAGTCAGGGAAAGCTAATCTGATGATTTTGTGTTGGATTTTCGTGAAAAAATTAAAAGTTCGATTGAAGCAGCACATGAAAATACTTTTGTGTCTCAGGCTAAATCTAGGCGTTGGATTGATAATAAAACTGCTTTAGTTTCTTTTAGTCCTGGTGATAAAGTTTTGGTTTTGTTAACTGTGAAGGGTAAGCCTTTGCAGGCTAAATATTGTGGTCCTTATGAAGTGATTCAGAAACTAGGATCTATTGGTTATGTAATAGCCACGCCTGATCGAAGAAAAAATAAGCGTGTTTGATGAAGCGTTATGAACAACGTGATTTTTCTGTTCTATGTTCTGATTTCAAGGTGAGAGTTGATTCAAAGTGTTGTGATCAAGAGACAATGAAGGTTGAAGTTAATTTTGCAGATTTTGGTGAATGTGTAACTAGTGTATTATTATTATTATTATTATTATTATTATTATTATTATTATTATTATTATTATTATTATTATTATCTACGACAATTTATATAGCGCACTAACATAACTGGAGCTAAAGTCAAGAGCGCTTTACAAAGGAGTCACTTATAAGAGATGTTAAATAAGTGTCTTTAGGAGCTTCTCAAAACAGCCGACGGACTTCGCATTAATAACATCGCTCGGCAACGAGTTCCACAGGGCTGGATTTCCCCGCGTGACTGATCTGTCACCGAACACGGCAGTCTTTGAAGGCGGAGGGACGATCAACAATGTCCGACTACTGGATCGAAGTTCCGCGCGTCTGTCGTTCGTCGTTTCCCTACATACGAGTGTTGATATGTAATCAGGACAGGTGGTGTCGTTCAGTGTATGTAATTAGGCATCGCTTGTAGGTGATGCGTTCTCGAACCCCAAGCCAGTGAAGCTTGTCTCTAAGCAACGGTGTCGCATGATCATTCCAGCGGGCTCCAAAGATCAAACGAGAGGATGCATTGAGCACCGACTGGAGGCGGCTTAGCTGGCTCTCGGGAAGGCCGAGGAGGACTCCATTGCATTGGTCAACCCTGGATAGAACAAGCGCCTGAATCAGTTGTATCGCAGCATTCGTTGGTATATATCGCCTGATGCTTCTGATTCTCCGCAACTGATAATAACAGACACGTGTCACGTTACTTATATGATCCGTGAACGACAGTGTCTCATCAAGAATAACGCCGAGCAGTCGTACAGTGGTAGACGGAGCAATGACAGCGTCCTCTATTTCAAACGGTGTCCTGTTTATTTGGGATTTTGGTGAATGTGTAAATAGTGTAAATTTTAAGGATTCTGTAAATAGTTGTGGGTCAGTTATTAAGGATGACGTTTATTTGAGTTGCATTAAGCAGAATACAGTGTCTGTGCTGTGTTCTGAATCAACGTCTGATAATATCAATTATAGAGGAGTTTTATGAATCTGAATATCCTCATGATTTGTCAGAGGTTTATCAATCTGTTGATTGTGATGCTGCTGTGCAAGATTTTGTTGATAAGTCACAATTGAATTCGAGTTTGAAGTCTGAATTATTTTATGTGTTAAAACCATTTGGTGATGTGTTTACGACTAAGCCCGGTTGTACTAATTTGGTTAAGCACACTATTAAATTAGTGGAGGGTGCTAAACCTGATGCTCAAAAAGCTTATAGAATGAATCCTTAAAAATTGAAAAGAGTTGAGAAGGAAATTTCGGAGCTATTAAAGTTGGGAATTATTGAAGAGTCAAGCACGGAATGGGCTGCACCTATTATTGTAGTTAAGAAGCCTGATGGTTCTGATCGTCTATGCACTGATTTTCGTCGTCTGAATGCTATAACTTGTGACCATTCTTTTCCAATTTCTCGTGTTGAAGATTTAATTGATAAAGTGGATAAAGCTAAGGACATGTCAAAACTAGACCTTTCTCGAGGTTTCTGGCAGGTGGAACTAGATGCAGAGTTTTCCTTTAACTGGTTTTGTGCTTATTAATGGTCATTATCAATGGAGGTAGATGAATTTTGGTTTGAAGGGGGCTCCCGCTACTTTTGAAAAATTGGGTAGAGCTGTGGTTAAAGGTATTCAAGATTTTATTATGTGTTTTCGATGATTTGATTGTTTTCAATGGGTCTTGGTTGGATCATGCGAAATAATTAGGTGAAATTTTGACTAGAATAAAAGATACTGTGTTGACTTTAAAGCCCAAGAAATGTTCTCTTGCTAATGCTGAGGTGGATTTTCTTGGACATCATTTGGGGTTGAATTCGGTGCAACCTTTGAAAGCGAAAATTGATGTACTGTTGAATTTTCCTAGGCCTATTAACAAGAAGCAAGTTCTATCGTGGTTAGGTCTTGCAGGGTATTATCGTCGATTTTTACCACATTATTCAGAGTTAACTTTGTCTTTAACTGAATTGTAGAAAAAGACTGAGTTTTGAATGGTCTGAGAGTGCTGAGAAATCATTTGTTGAGGTAAAGTCAAGTTTGGCATCAAGACCAATTTTGCGTCCTCCTGACTATAACGAAAAATTATATTTAGCAGTAGATGCTTCTTTGTATTGTGTTGGTGGTTGTTTGCTTCAAATTTATGATGAAATCGAGCATCCAGTGTCTTAATTTAGTAGAAAGTTGAATAAGCATCAAATTAATTATTCAATTGTGGAAAAAGAAGCATTTTCTTTAATTTTGGCTGTTAGATTGTTTCCAGTGTATTTTGGCTCTAATTCTGTGGTTGTTTACACTGACGGTAATCACTGGCTGTAATCGATATACAACATATCACAAGAATAGGTATAAGAGGGGCGCCGTCAGTATGCTTTGTTCCAGGCCGCCGAACACTCTAGCTACCCCCTGCCGACGGGAAATACAAACGTGTGCTGCCCCATCTCGTCCCATCCCATCCCATGGGACCTTTCCCATGGAATGAGATTCACATGGTAATAACATTCCCAAGGACAAGCCTGGCTCTAAGCCTAATAAAAACCTTACAATACAGGTGCGCACAACGGTATGCGGGCTTTTAATATCGGGATAATTCATCTCAGGATTTTTCTTCGTGGACTATTCATATCAATGACTATTCATACCCGGACCTTTCATCTCCGGACTATTTATTCATTTTCGAACATTTAATCTCTGATGAACTATTCATCTCGGGCGAAGTTATAAATATAAGGAAAGTGAAATATATGAAGCATTATATAAGAATATATGTAATGTAATGTAATGTAATGTAATGTAAT
Organism: Metaphire vulgaris; assembly: GCA_018105865.1. Classification (NCBI taxonomy): domain Eukaryota; kingdom Metazoa; phylum Annelida; class Clitellata; order Crassiclitellata; family Megascolecidae; genus Metaphire; species Metaphire vulgaris. The sequence goes on from CM030848.1 coordinate 3,217,369, forward strand.
TTAAATGTAATGTAACAAAATATTTGTATAGCGCCTCTTCTGAAAGATCACTCAGAAGCGTTTCCACAGCAAATTACTGTATATTGACAAAGAGATAAGTTTTAAGTCGTTTCAAAAAGAGGGCCATAGAATTAGGAGTTGCTAAGCCACGCATACTGGCGTCAAGAGCATTCCAAAGGATAGGGCCAACTGATTCAAAACCTCTCTTCAGGAACATGGAAGTTCGTGCTTGGGGCACACTGAGAAGACCATTGGTTGTGGACCGAAGACATGGCCGACCAGGGATAGAGCTTAGGGGATGGAGTAGCTCTGAAAGGTAAGATGGAGTGGCACCATAAAGAGAGAGTGCAACCGCTCTCAACATACGAAACTCAACTCGAGCAGGATAAGGCAGCCAGTGTAAAATAGATGTCATATAATCACTGATGTGATCACGTCTTGTGACACCAGCAATCACCCTGGCTGCTGAACGAAGAACCATCTGGAGTTTATCAAGTCGCACCGATGGAAGACCAGCAAAAAGTGAACCACAGTAGTCAAGCCTTGAGCAAATAAATGCATGAATCAAAGTAGAAGCAGATGGCATGTCTAGTGTACGTCGAATCACTCTAAGCTGGCGAAGATGATAGAAGCAACTGCGACAAAGTGAGTTAATATGATCCATAAAGGTTAACTCAGAGTCAAGAATTATACCAAGATCACGGACAGAGGAGGAGAAAGAGAGGCCGGGGAAGGCAGACTGCACAGACAAATGATCAATTTTTAAGAGCTGACCTCGAGTACCAAACCAGATGAGCTGAGTTTTAGCTGGATTAAGTAAAAGACGATTTGAGTGCATCCATGAATGAAGTAAGTCAGAGGCTTCAACAAATTCACGAGTGATCTGCAGCGCATTAGTGGGGCTGGAATGTGAATAGGCCTGAATATCATCAGCGTACATATGTGTTTTAAAATTATATGGTGCAAACAAGCGTGCAACATCAGCAGTATAAAGTATATGAGGTTAATATCAAGTAAAAGAGGTTTGGGTTAGGGTTATATTGTATGTGTTATTATATCGCATATGTATATATAGTAGCATATATAACACGAGACCCTCTGATTGCTTGGCAAGAAACTATGCCACTACTCCACCGACCCCACTCTGAGTAGGAGACAAATACTGATAATTAATTGAATAGATTTTTCTAGAGAATTTAGAACAGAAGTGCCTCAGTATTAACGTGACCATTTGAGAATATTTTGACGATTCATTACAATGGCGCCACCTAGAAAAAGCACAGCTGTTACACGATGCTCAGCCCCTTTTTGCAGAACATGAAAGAATGACAGGAGCATGTCAATAAAATTCACAAAGTATAACATGACGTCTAAAACGGTTAAGTTCGGGGACATGTTGGTCACACGGGGCAATCCAGAACTGCGGAACTCACTATCGGACTCTGTTACAAACTTTTACTATCTCGGACTTTTTCTAAGCAATCTTAAGACCCGCCTATTCACCATCGGGTATACGTAGTATTTTAAAGCACTCTTGTCTATGGATATGCTTATTGCGCTATATAAAATGTCCAGCTAGTAATAATACTAATGACAGCTTGTGAAGCAGAAGCTAAGTAAATAATCAGGAAATTATTTTCAGACGTTCACTTAAAATTTCAGCTATGGTTAGGTCTCCAGACAAGGTTATCCTGGCTAACCTTAAACTTAGCTCTCAGGAAGGGCCCTTAGAGTATTCGAATGCTGGATTCTGCTTGGACTTCCGCCTCTGGGGTAGAGGTGGTTCTACAGAATCTGTTGAATTACGATCATCCTTAGGCTCTTCCTGACGTCCAGCTTCTAATAGATCGACCGCTAAGTTCTCAGGGACCTGTCGGACTACGGAGAATGAATTAGTAGTTCTCTTCCTGGCCTTCAAGTATAACGGACCGTGAACTGCTCAGGGCCAGCAGGCTGCTACCGTTGGATGCCCATGTCAAGGTTTGAGATATTAAGGCAAAGGGGAACAAACATTTAAGGATTAGCGGAGCTTAAGGACAACTGGAGCGAGACGTCTAAAAGGTTAAGTTTGGGGACATGTTGGTCACACGGGGCAATCCAGAACTGCGGAACTCACTACCGGACTCTGTTACAAACTTTTACTATCTCGGACTTTTTCTAAGCAATCTTAAGACTCGCCTATTCACCATCGGGTATACGTAGTATTTTAAAGCGCTCTTGTCTATGGCTATGCTTATTGCGCTATATAAAATGTCCAGCTAGTAATAATACTAATGACAGCTTGTGAAGCAGAAGCTAAGTAAATAATCAGGAAATTATTTTCAGACGTTCACTTAAAATTTCAGCTATGGTTAGGTCTCCAGACCTGTTGCCTGTTAGATGTCAGTAGTGTAACTGTAGCTCACAACATGCAGATTTTCATTTCAAATTCTCTACAAGATTTTTAGATAAGGATGCAACTAAATTGTAACACACTCACCAAGCCAGACCTCAGTAAACTTTCCTCTGCGTAAGCGCCGCTGTAGAGCAACATTCGACGGATGTATCTCGCAAGCCAATGGGTTCACTATTTGATTTCAATAAGAAATTCAGTTTAAAGAAACAGTTTGAATAAAAATTTGCATTTCTGAAACAGATATTTAGAATTGCGAATTTAACCTACGTTTCTTATGCTCTTCCATATAAGCCAGCGTCGGGTAACCGACCGGTGTGCCACGGCACCTTAAGATGCCGCTAGAATTTTCAAAGGTGGAGAGAGAAGTTAGGAACCTTTTCATATTTTTCAAAAGAGCAACTGATAAATTGTACGTAATGTACGAAACGTGGTGGCCACCATATTATTTTCTACTTGCCTGCATACATTTTGCACACAGTCGTGCTAGTCACTGGAAATCTATCAGATAACCGGGTAACCGACCGGTGTGCCACGGCACCTTAAGATGCCGCTAGAATTTTCAAAGGTGAGAGAGAAGTTAGGAACCTTTTCATATTTTTCAAAAGAGCAACTGATAAATTGTACGTAATGTACGAAACGTGGTGGCCACCATATTATTTTCTACTTGCCTGCATACATTTTGCACACAGTCGTGCTAGTCACTGGAAATCTATCAGATAACCGGGTAACCGACCGGTGTGCCACGGCACCTTAAGATGCCGCTAGAATTTTCAAAGGTGGAGAGAGAAGTTAGGAACCTTTTCATATTTTTCAAAAGAGCAACTGATAAATTGTACGTAATGTACGAAACGTGGTGGCCACCATATTATTTTCTACTTGCCTGCATACATTTTGCACACAGTCGTGCTAGTCACCGGAAATCTATCAGATATTTGTTCCTGAAATAATATGCATTTCCTAACCTAAAATATTGCTTAATTCGCTACTAGGGATGTAATAGGAAAAACGTTAATTTCAGGCCAGAGTTCTGTCCTGTTTTGAGAAAAGCTGTCAGACACTACTACACGACAAGTGTTTGAGTCATTTAAGAACTTTTCGTTATACAAAAACCATAGAATTTATGTAGAAAGCCACAAAAAGAACATATAAGTTCGACAACTGAATAGCAGTGGTGTTAATCCTTGTCCTTAAGTACTCACGAAGAACCAATTTTATGCCCTGGCCTTGTCCGTGCCCTCGTCCTTGCAGGTCGTAACTTGTCATTGTGGTTTAGTCCTTGAAAAGTTCTTGCAAAACCAACTCAGTTGAAAGACATTTTTAGGTATTCTGATTTATAGGTACTGTTGTATGTTGGCACCCTAAAAGCTGTACGTGTTTAATACCTATCTTACTTCGTTATGGCGTGTTGCTGCTCGATGGCATTCTATGTGTGATTTGTATCTTGTGGCATTCGTGGTCTTTCTTTCCGGTTTTTATGATGTTTATGGACTGTTGAAAAAATGTCATTTTATAGATGTCGAGTCATAGTCAATCTTCATCCTTAGTAATATCAGTAATATCGTGACACAGCCCACCATTTAACATTTGGAGGCTCGTGTGAAGGGTAGGTAAGTATCGCAATGCAGCATCGACGATACCTTTTTCTGTATCGCATACCGTATTGTCGATACTTTTAAAATCAAGTATCCATTTGTGTATTGCCGATACATATTAGAGTGGAAATGTATCGACAATACTCGATTCCAATACTTTTCGATTCCGAACTCAATATCGCCGCCTAGGTCAGAACTAGAGCTGGGTCGATTACGATTATTTTTTCCGATTACGATTACGATTATTTTCGATTATTTTTCACGATTACGATTTCGATTACGATTACGGTTTTTTAAATAATCGCGATTTCGATTTCGATTATTTCACAGTACGTACTTTAGAAACTGGCTTTCCCGCCATATTTTACAGTATTCGGCAATCCTCTGTGTATCGATGCTCAGTTGGTCTTCAACAGGGATATTTCTACACCCCTAACACCCCCCAACACCTCCAATTTGAGGTCGACACCCCCTAACAATTGGTGATGTGACAATGATATGCATACAGAATGCATAGGTATTTATTTATTTATTGACAATTTAGATAGCGCAGTACGCAAGGCTAAGGCCTACAACAAGAGCGCTTAACACAGTTCATATCCAATATTAAATAAATGTGTCTTCAAATTTCTAATGAAAAGTCCAGCTGAGACTGCTCCAGTCACATTGTCTGGAAGAGAGTTCCACAGGGCGGGATTCCCCCGCGCGAATGATCTTTCCCCAAACTTAGGGGTCTTGGACGGGGGAGGGACCAACAACTGCACTCTCCGACTGGACCTAAGAACCGATCTCCTCTCGATCACAGTCGATCTTCGTACAAGCACAGTTAGATAATCAGGACAGAGTGGATCGTGTAAAGCCCGAAACGTAAGCCAACAGCGCTTGTAGACAATGCGCTGTGGAACACGGAGCCAGTGGAGTCGATCTCTAAGGAGAGGAGTGATTAGCCCTGAACACCCCCAAACAGGCCCATTCAGAGGGGGCTAGGATGGCCATTCGGCCCGGGCCTCCATCATTTTGGGGGCCTCCCTTTGTTTCCTTGTCGAGAATTCTGGGAGAGCTAGAAAGCTAGATAGCTACTACTATAGAAGGGGCCTCAAAATTTGGTGATGACCTTTTTGCTTGTTGATAATTTTGGAATTTTGGGAAAGCTAGGAAGGTATTCTGCGGTCCTCAAAATTGGTGATTACCTTTTTTCGCTTGTCAAAATTTTAATTGTTGGGAACGCTAGGAAAGGCCTCGAAATTCCAACTGGCCTGGACCTCCTTCAGCCTCTGAAGAGGCCTGCCCCCAAATGGAAAAATAGACCCCACAACTTTATTCTCGGATGACTTTTTTTGCTTGTCAGACTTTGTGTGAGTCTCTATAACGGTTTTTTGCTTGTCAGCCTTTTTCGGTAGAGACATCCAAATTTCGACACCCCCAGATTTTCCCGACACCCCCAAATTCACAATCCTACAATCTTAGAAATAAACACACCCCAGACTTTCCCGACACCCCACCCCAATTCACAATCCTAGAAATAACCCTGGTCTTCAATCTCCTTAAAGGATCGAGCCTGGGTGGCAATTAAGACCGATATCGTCAGCGTATCCAAACTTCCTACTCATGGTACCAGGTAGGCCTAAGTCGTTTGTAGGCCTATAGGCCTACAAATTGAATAACGTGGGGGCTAGAACTGGACCCTATGGTAGACCGTTTCGTCGACGTCTCCAGGAGCTGACATCTCCAAGTGAACTCAGAACCGTCTGTCAGAGATGAGTAATTCCACAAGTTGACAGAACCAGAGTGGCAAGTTGAGCGAGAGTTTGTACATTAAACCCACCTGACACACCGTATCGAAAGCTGCTGTCAAACCCAGAAAGATGGTAGCTGTCTTTAGACGCTGTTGAATCCATTTTCAATGAAAATCTTATAATCAACGGTAAATTGATCTTTCTTTGAATCGGAAATATTGTATAATATCACTTACGGGAATAATCGAAAAATAATCGCGATTTCGATTATTTTTTCGATGATTATCGATTATTTCGATTTATTTAATAATCGTGTCGATTACGATTACGATTTTTTCAAAAATCGCGATTTTGATTTCGATTTCGATTAATCGACCCACCCCTAGTCAGAACAGAGCCGCGATTATGACCATGGAATTTAATTATAATTATATTTATAAAATCTATGATTATGACCGTGTGACCTTCTCGTTGTTAGTTTCCTTTTTATCGCTTGACACGCGGTGAGGTGGAAGTTGCAAGCAGTTTCGTAAATTAATAAATAATGAGCAGTAAAGGAGTATCATTCGAGTATGACAGCAAAGGACGTACTTGATGTACCCACGGACTTCTTAAGTACTTGGGACTCGATTGAGCTGCTCGCCCCTCTTATTAGAACGTTAATAACCGTGTCCTTGGAGACGTGCGAGTTTCCGTCTGATTGGAAACATGCGACCGTAAGGCCCCATTTGGAACGACCGGGGCTTGATTCGTCAGAGCCTGCGAGCTACAGGCCAGTCTCCAATCTTACTTTTCTATCTAAGCTGTTGGAGAGGTTTGTTAGCAGGCAGTTCATAGGGTTCTCACTGCTAATGGACTCATGCCGCGCGATCAGTTAGCCTATCGCCGAGGGCACTCGACTGAATCTGCTATTCTTAAGATTTTGAACGATCTTGTCGACGATGTGTCGAACGGGAGGCTTGCTTTCCTATGTCTTCTTGACCTCTCGTCGGCATTTGATACTGTTGATCATAATATCCTTATTTGCCGGCTCGAGAAATCGTTCGGAGTATGTGGTTCCTCCTTGCGGTGGATAGCTGGCTATCTCTTTGATAGAGTGCAATCTGTAATGTGCGGTGGGAAACTCTCTGGGGGGCGGAACGTTGGGTGCGGGATTCCTGAAGGGTCCGTACTTGGCCAATTGCTTTTTATCCTGTACACGGCTGATTTGAGATTCATTATTGCGGCCTTCGGACTGGCGCCCCATAGTCATGCTGACGACAGCCAGATTTACTCGTTCTGCCTTCCTGGTGATGTGGAGGCGCTGCGGGAACGGTTCATCGAGTGTCTAGTCGCTGTCTCGAAGTGGGCGGAGGAAAATCGATTGGCCCTTAACGTTGGAAAAACCGAGTTCCAGTGGGTTAGCAGCCCTCGTAGAAGGATGTTGGTGAGTCGCAAACCATTTGCGATGGGTGATGTTACCATCGTCCCCTCTGAGTGCGGGCAGCTGTTGGGGGTACTCTTTGACGGGACTATCATTCGAGCCATACGTAAACAATGTGATCAGGCGATGTCACTTTCAATTGAAAAGAATCAGATCAGTCCGGCGATATCTGCCTGTATCCGAAGTGGTACACTTGGTCCGGGCCTTGGTGCTAAAGAGGATCGACTATTGTAATAGTGTCCTGTTGGGCCTCCCGGTGAGCAAACTGGAACGTCTGCTAATCTCTCTGCGAGGATTGTGTTCGGATGTCGCTGGTGCGAGCATGTAACACCACTTCTCAGGGTTCGTCTTCATTGGCTTCGAGTCCATGAGCGGATTGTGTTTAAAAGGTGCTGGTTGACGTACAGAGAGCTGCTTGACCCGTGCTGTCCGGAGTACCTTGCCTCTCTTGTAAAGAGACCGCAGTGTAATGACAGGAGATCGTCGCCCCGCTCGAGTCGTGGAATTAAACTTTATGTCTCTCCTCCGTCAAAGACAGCTAAGTTTGGAGAGAGATCATTTACTCGGGGTAACCCTACCTTGTGGATCTCTCTTCCCGATGACGTCACCATGGCTAACACTGCTGAGGGCTTCATCAAGAGCCTCAAGATGCATTTGTTTAGGATGGGGTTTAGTCATTGAGATGTCAAAGCGCTTTTGTTGTGGGCCTCAGCCTTTTTACAGCGCTATAGAAATTGTCCACGAATGAATGAATGAACTGGGACCAGCGAACAAAAGCGGATTTTCGCTGCATAATTGGTTTAAATGTCAGCCAATAGTGTCAAATAAGTCTTGAAGTCTTTGTCGTGTCATGACAGATCGCATATTCAGGTTAGAAGAGCCCTTAATAATTTATATCATTTGTTAGTCATACAAATACTTCGAAAGTTTCGAAAACTCGCAGGGATGGGGTAAACGCGAGTGTCGACGTTCCGCCACATTTCTCTACACCATGCGCTCTTTTGAGTCACCTCTAATTATATACATGTTAAAACAACCCTATCACGTTCTAATTCTCCCCACGACGCCTCGCGATCCGCCCTACACGCGTTGGGGCACGGAGTGGCGTCAACCATCGGATGCAGATTTTTAGTATTTTAATTTTTTTAATTGAAAAAAGACGTTCGGCGTTTACTTCATAGTGTTTGGGGCAAGACTGCGGGCTCGCTGGGTAGGGCTGCAGACTCGCTCAGTAATCACACTAATCAGACTGAATTTCATTTAAACTAATGAACAGTTAATGACAGCAATAATCATTTTGAAATCATGGTTTTCCTGTGCGCTGTTAAATATGGCTGCAAGTTGTCATAGTCTGTTTTTTCGGTTTTATATTGCATGGTTTTTTCACAATGTAGACTAGTAATTATTTGTTGAAAACGAAAGTATTGGTATTGGTATCAATAAAGGCAAAACAATTTCACTTTGGTATTGGCAAAGGTATTGGCAACTGTCAATCTGTTTATTGTAATATTGCTCAGTCAAACTCAGTTAAATTAGATTTTGGTGTTCCCCAGGGATCTGTTTTAGGCCCTCTCCTTTTCACCTTATATACAATGCCCCTTGGATCGCTTCTTTCACAATTCTCTGCTGACTATCATTTCTATGCTGACGATACACAGTTATTCATTGCCTTTGATGATAAAACATCTTCTGGGTCACTAGAAAATTTATCCATTTGTCTGAAAAATGTTCAGTCTTGGATGTTTAGTAATAAGCTTGCATTAAACCCTTCAAAAACCGAGTTTTTACTTCTTGGTACATCTTTTAATTTAAGTAAATTTGAGGACATGCATTCCTTTAAATTTGACAACATTTCAGTTAATCAAAGTCAGTCTGTCCGCAACCTAGGTGTAATATTTGACAAAAACCTGTCTTTTAATGATCACATAAATAAGGTTAGCAGAGCTGCTCATTTTCAAATCAGAGACATTCGACGAATTCGTGATCTTGTGCCGAAACCTGCTCTGATTCCTCTTGCCAATGCTCTTGTCAGCAGTATGCTTGATTATTGCAATTCTCTTTACAATGGTATGGCCAAATCTAGCATACAAAAACTTCAAAGGATTCAGAATTCTGTGGCTCGGGCCATTACAAAAACTCGCTAACATGATCACATTAGACCTGTCCTTCAAAAGTTACACTGGCTGCCAGTAGAACAGAGAATTGTTTTTAAGACTGGTGTCCTTGTTTTTAAAATTCTGCAGTCTGGCCAACCTCAATATTTAAAATCCATGATAAACCATCCGAAACATTATCATTCAATAAGATTTGCTGATTCATTGTTAAATGTACCTAGAACAAACACTGAAATTGGTAAGAGATCTTTTTCTATTTCTGGGCCAAAAATCTGGAACTCTCTCCCTCTGGTTGTCAGATCTTCCAATAAACTGAGCATTTTCAGATCTAGGCTTAAAACACATCTCTTCCAACTAGCATTTCCTCCATAGTCTGTCTTGCTGTTTCCCTCTGACTGATCTCTGGAATGACTTGGTCTTTTGCGGATGGATTTGAAGTACCATCGATTGATACCCTTGAGTATTAGAAATGGTGCTATAGAAGTGCATAATTATTATTATTATTAATACATTTTAGCAGTTTATTATTAATACATTTTAGCAGTATTGTTAACAACCCTGTTCGTGTATGTTTCGAAATAAGACTTGTTGCGGCCATTTTGCGAATGACCCATCATAGAAGCGCTATTTTCTTGGTTTTTGATAAAGAGCTTTTTTCCTTTGTTCGCCATTCGATCAATATCCGGACATGGTCGACGGGTTCATTGCTTCGTAGTGGTGAAATACGAGCTACTAACCAGTTCCTCAGAATGAGAATCGACGTGCCTTTTTGTTTCGGTGGCTGTTTTATTTCACTGACGGTCGACCGGCAAGCAGATTCCATTAGTTTCGTCGAATCCTGAAATTGCATCTTCGTTGGCGGTCTGCTGGTAATGTATTTCTTTTCGTGTAGCGTCGTCCTCGTCGTTATCGTGAAGCCGGCAAGGACCTTTTCGTCGCTCCTCGATGACCACGATCCGTTGCTTTTGTACAGAGGTCTGGTGGCGGTTTTCCGGTGTCGTCACGGAATTGGTCGAGCCATCTGCTGCGTGGGCGACCGGAGCCCCTTTCCATGTTTTGTCAGGGAGACAACCAAGAGATAGGTCGACATGTCATCGAAGAGCGAAATGAGCGGGGGTGTCATCACAAATTCTGGCTATGTATCCGAAGATGGATCCGCGGTGCTGCTTGATGATTAGAGGAAGTTCCGGTGATAGTCTTAAGTGAGCTAGGATGTCTTCGCTTCGTGTGTGGTCCTGCAAATGAAGTGAAGGATAATGCGTAGGCATTTCGCGTGAAAAGCTTCGACGTGCTTTGGCGTTTGCTGAGAGAAGTTCAAGTTTCGGATGCATATAGCAACACTGGGAGGATCAGAGTTTGGTATACTCGAATTTTTGTGTTAGGGGTTAGGCAACGATCCTTCCATATGCACTTTAGTGTTGACATCACTGAGGACGCCAGGCCTATGCGGCTTCTCATGTCTGTTTTGCAGTGACCGTCTACAGATTGAAGACTGCTGAGGTAGACAAATTTCTCACCTTGCTCAATCTGGTTGCCTTCTACTATGACCGGCAGTAGGGTTTTCAGATTTTGGGCTTTGACCAGGAGAGGCGAAAACTGAGAGGAACAGAGGATTCTTGGAAGCTCTTGGGATATTTAAATGCCTCCGCTGCTGATTTCACCCGGAACGCTTACACTATGTCGAAAAACTTTTTTACCCAATGGATATTTCCGGTTTCAGCCATATGGTTGAGAATCCAGTCAGTGGCCACTGAGAAGAGAATAGGAACAGGAATGCACCATTGTCTGACTCCAGAAATGGTGGGAAATCTGCAGGACAACAGTACAGTACCCAGTGTTGTTTCAGTTAACTTTAACTGAAACTAAAATATCAGTTAACTGAAAAATAACAAATCAGTTAACTGAAACTGAAACTATAACTTAAAAATGTCAATAACTATAATTGTAACTGTAACTGAAAAATAAATAACTGAAATAGCTAAAATAACTGAAAAATAATTGTATATATGGTTGCGTACTATTTCTGGTTTTTCCGAGAGACGCAGATATTTGCAATGTTGTAGCGGTAACACCATGCAACGCGAATTTCTTTCTTCCTGCTTCCGTCGGTAGTTCTAGTTCCGTCGCTAGATTTGAGGTTTTTTACATTTTAAAAATCGTTTTAAGCAGAGTTAGTTTTCGCTCTGAGCGGAGGAGAATCCTGTGAGTAGTATCTTTTTTATTTAAAATACTAGTGAAGAAAGTAATAACTGGATTGTATTTGTAAGTGGTTTAGTAGGGTTTCGCCTATGCTTAAACCACTATCGCTCATACCAGCCATGCCGCACTCTATTGAAAGTTTTAAGCTTCTATATGTTAAATCTGCTAAACTTTGAGTCCCTCTAAAACTGTGTGGGGACCTCTCTGCTGCTAAACGCAACAGACTGTCTGCTAACTTGGAACATCGTGTGTTCCTTAAGCTAAATGAATCAATTTGAGAGCAGGGTGATTGTGTTATTTTGTGTATTAAAAAATAACGTCTAAATTTCATTAATGTGCTCAATGTCGATTAACTGAAAATAACTGAAATAACTGAAAAATAAATAACTGTAACTGAAACTATAACTGAAAAATGACAATAACTTTAACTGAAACTGAAACTGAAAAATAATCAATAACTGAAACAACACTGACAGTACCTCAGTGTATTCATGACAGATGACAGCTCTGCTAAAAGAAATGCACTTGCAAAAGTCTGCCCTCAATCCGTTCAAAAGCTCTGCTTATTTCATGCTGCTCAAAGACTATGGCACTGGCTATGGGACAGTGATCATGGTATTCAGCGACAAGACGGAAAGGAGCTAATGCTACAGTTTCGCTGCGTCGGGTATGCTGGCTATCGAGGAAGCGGCAGAGGGAGCAATGGAAGCCGCAATGACCTCAGAAGAGGTAGAAAATACGAACAGTACAGAATTCCACTGCTAGGTTTGCGAGACAGACGGTCTCTCTCTGTGCTTTGCGTGGCGCAGAGTTGATGCAATGCGTGGACATCACACAAACAACTTAGCAGAAGTGACTGTCCGCTTGTAAAAAGACAAAGTACTCAGTCGTTATAAGGCATGCAATGTTGTTGCTCTGGTGGAATTCACTATTCAGGTACTAGAATGTTATTACCGCAATCGACTTTTGGCCTTTCTACACAGTCGCATTCAAAAGCCATATTTACTGTTCGAAGATCTTGAAAAATGTACAGCATACACCACTACGGATGCTATCATTGAACTGTCTGGCAGCATCTATCGTGTTCCAAGTGAAACCCATAGCGATGCCGAGTTTGGCGAATATTATAAAGTTGATGCTGAACTGGGAGTCTGTTCATGTCTAATTGGTATGTTTGGTTGATGCTGCAAACATCAAATGACAGTAATTTTCCGGAAAATGTGTTCAAGACACTCCAGAGCGCCAATTGAATGAATAAATGCAGCTCATAAATTCAGGAGATCCGGATTAACTATCTCTGACGGCTATGACAAACTTAGATAAATTCTAGAGAGTGACACTGGGACAACATTTTATCCCCATCCCCATCCGCACCCAAACATTTCTCCCCGTCCCCACCCCGTCACCGCCCATCCCAACAGCATTTCTCCCCTCCCCATCCTCGCACCAGCCTTGTCTGTCTCCACATTGCCCCCGCAGTAAGTCGTTAACATACGTTAACAAAGACACTTATCGTTATATGCTATTACGTTTTTGCTTTAAAATTATGGCATGTTTTCGACTGTTAAATGGTAATATTATATAGTTAAAGTTTAAGTATAACAAATAATATTGACACCAGCATCAGTACTCAGTTGAGTGCGGCGGTCCGCCACTGTACAACTTTCTCGTAATGTGGCCACACATCACTCACTCCGTTAGGCCTATGCGTTTGGGAAAATATGCACTCAATTTTACTTTCAATTAATCTATCGATGTCGCATTTTCCATTTATAACTTCGAGTGATGAAAAAATAACAAACCATGTGCCCAAGACAATGCAAGTTAAAAGGGACACAGGAAATGGAAGTGCTAGGCAGTACTTCTCGCACATTGCTAAGTCAGTCGACTGCTCTAACGCTGTGTAGTAATTCCACCCATACCTACTTAACAAATAACCTACTTGGTTACTAAATACTCTACATACAGAAAAGCAAGAACGCCTGCACAGCGTCATCAAAATTATTATTACCAACTTGATAATACCGATACCGCTACCGCGGTATTACTGTAGTAAATGTTCCCGTCCCCGCGGTATTACCACATGACAAGAATCCGTCACCGCGGTAATACCGCACTTTTGGCCTAATTGTCCCCATTACCGCGGTAATTACCGCGGGAAATCCGCGGTAACCGTTACTGTGTCACTCTCTAATTACCGCGGGAAATCCGCGGTAACCGTTACTGTGTCACTCTCTAATAAAGTCCATCTCCTCAGGGAGCTCCTTGCAGGAATTATTTGTTTATCTGCAGCATCGGCACCAGTTGAACAAGTGTTCTCACGAAACGGTCTTACATGATGAGACCTCATCGTGCTCGCATGACTGATCAGCTACTAGAACACTTGTTTATTTGAAATGCAACAATGATGTTCAGTAGATCATGTTTTAGGACGCTTTTATTTCATTTTAATTATGTGATAGGAATTAAAATGGTTTATAGTTTTTCTTTTCAGTTTTTTTCTGCCTGATAGAGAGGTCCGTCCTTGATCCTCTCCTCGGGGTCAGTCCTTGTGGTTCTTGTGCTTGGAGCGAGTTCTTGTCCTCGTCCTTACAGGTAAGTCCTTATCCTCGTCTACGTCCTTGGGGGGTCAGTCCTTGTTAACAATACTGTATGACTAGGTATCAAAACTTTGTCTCTTAAGGCTCACAAGGTTACATAAAAAAACTGGTATTCAAAATCTATTAAATTCGTGCAGTGAGCTACTGGTGTGCCTATAGATAGCAACATTTTGTGTCAAATAATTTAAAATGTAATTGCGACCATTTGAAAGAGGATCTCACTTGATAAAGAATCTACTAGGTGCGATAATTTTTCTCGGCATGGAATGGGTGGCGGCTCTTGGAATGAAATGGGTGACGACCTTCCGGACGGAAGGAGGGATCCTCTCCTCACTGCAGATGCTACGTCAGCATATTGCGCTAATTCCTATTAAAAATGGCCAATTCATTTAAAAGGCTTTGCCTAATTTTCAAAAAGCATAAAACAATGATCAGCATAATAATTGTGTTCTGATTTGAGTGATTACATCATTAGCTATATTTTAATACAAGTAGACGTTGAGATTACTAGATGTTTTAAGAATTTAAGTCTTAAAAAAGAAAGATGTTTTTATTCTCACGCTCTGCTTGTCATGTAGCTTCGCTCCCCTCCCATTAGGTCAAATTGCCTATAAGAAAAATCCTAGAATGACATCTATTTAAGTAGTTAGACGTGGCCTATACTTTTGTAGCTCCAAACGGGTAAAATATCACAATTGTCCTATAGTTATAAAAAAGTTACAGAAAACATTTAAGAGAACCCTTATGTTCTTCATTTCACTTACACATCTACAACTAAAGTCATGTGCGTAATAAGCACACATGTTTATGGATATATATATATAAATAAATATATATATATATATATATATATATATATATATATATGAGTGGAAATTTGACAAACCTCTTGCAAAGGGGTATAACCGGAATGATAATCGTATTCTTTCTAAAAAAACAAAAATTAGTAAATAGAATCTGAATGGTCTAACGGGAAACAGTTTCTATTCTATTCTATTCTATTCTATTCTATTCTATTCTATTCTATTCTATTCTATTCTATTCTATTCTATTCTATTCTACACGACGATTTCTATAGCGCAATAGCAGAGCGAGAGTTCTAGGACTATTGACCACAGGACGATTGACCATAGGACGATTGACCACTGGACGATTGACCACAGCGGACTTTTGACCACTGGACGATTGACCACAGCGGACTTTAGACCACTGGACGATTGACCACAGCCGTGAGTATCAGGTTTGGCACGCTGTCTGCTGCATGCATGCATGCACGCATACAAAAAAAGGAACCAGATGCTGGGAATGATGAAAACGACAATAGTGAGTCGATATATATATATTATATATATATTATATATATTATATATAAAAATTTATATATATACATATATATACATATATACATATATATACATATATATACATATATATACACACATATATACATACATATATATACATATACATACATACATACATACATACATACATATACATATACACATATATATACATATATATATATATATACATATATATACATATATATACATATATATACAAATGCTATTGTATATATATACATATATATATATAAATATCTATATAGACAATAGCATTTGGTTTCCTTTTTTTGTATGCGTGCATGCATGCATGCAGCAGACAGCGTGCTAAGCCTGATACTCACGGCTGTGGTCAATCGTCCAGTGGTCAAAAGTCCGCTGTATTCAATCGTCCAGTGGTCAAAAGTCCGCTGTGGTCAATCGTCCAGTGGTCAATCGTCCTATGGTCAATCGTCCTATGGTCAATCGTCCTATGGTCAATCGTCCTGTGGTCAATAGTCCGCGTACCATAGCGAGGGCCAAAGTCAAGAGCGCTTTACATGGAACAATCGTACGATGAGTTGAAAACGTGCGTTTTAAGTTTAGTGGCGAATGAACCGAAGGAAGTGTCTGCGATCACTGAGTCGGGCAGCGAATTCAATAGGAGGGGACGGACCTCGTGTGACGGACCTCTCTCCGAACTTCGCGGTCTTTGACGGAGGAGGGACGTAAAGTAGAGACCGCGTACTGGATCTCAGCTGGAGTTGTCGGTCGGCGATCGTCCGTCTACGCACCAAGGCAAATAGGTACTCCGGGCAGGTAGGGTCGTGGAGGGCCCGGAAGGTCAGCCAGCACCGTTTGAAGACGAATCGTTCCGGAATTCGAAGCCAATGGAGCCTGTCCCTTAGTAGTGGCGTCAGCTTCAAGATAGTTGTTTAGTCAGAGCATGGGCCTGCAAGTTTACAATCTACAGATTGCAATCTCGCAGTGGTAGGGAATTTAGCTGTTCAAATCACCTAACGGCAGACATAAAAGCAATGCTAGAACATTTCTTTGGGAGCTGTCCATTAATTATGTCAACAATTTTTGGGTAATTTTTGACCTCTTCCCCGTCAGCAAATGTCAACTTTCACTTACCCCCTCATAATTACGTCAAAAACTTTTGGCACCCCCCCCCAAGATCAATGACAATGACAGGTCCCAATAACAACGTTATTATTTTTTGCGGCGATGGCCATTTTTTTGCTCATCGAGTGTCAAAATGTGGTGGTGATGACCTTTTTGCCATGCTTTTTTCCATTGTAATAAGTAGTATTTCCTGAAATTTCCTATTTTTGATTATTTCTAAACAGTGAAATTGTTGACGTCAACTTCTCTTGACCCCTCCCCTGTCAACAATTGTCAAACTTTTTCAAACCCCTCCCCACCTAAACTGTTGACGTAATTAATGGACAGCCCCTTGACGCATATATTTATTTAGGGGTCAATGATCTGATGTGTTGTGTATCCGTCAGTAGTGTTCCAAATCCCACTAAGACTGGATATATCCACATATCCACACAATTCCTATGGTCAAATAAGCCTGAATTGTTGGGATGAATTTCTCGTTTCCAGTAATTCCAACTCACGTACAAATGTTGATGTTAAGCTAGACAAATCCTTTGTATGAGCAAGGATAATACGCACATTCTAATTTATTTATATTGCAAGAAAAATATATTGATGAGATTTGCATATTATTTGCATATAATTTGCATATGACCTTTGGCAGTGCATTGTGAGTAATGTTGCTTCCAATTTTATATATGGATTTTAGTGAGCGATTGCAGACGACTGGAACGCGATAGGCTCGTTTGGAACGAATCGTAGGACGGTGAAAGAGGTCACGAAGAGGAGTAGACCAATGGACGCGGAGGTGTATTCGATTGAGGCCAATTTACGAATGCCACATGAGATGGGCAAGAGAAGAGGAGAAGTTGGCCGTTCGAATACGAATCCCGTTTTCATTAAAATTTTTTTCTAAAAGTTAGTAAATAGAATCTGAATGGTCTAGCAGGAAACAGTTTCAAGATAGTTGTCTGGTCAGAGCATGGGTCTGCATGTTTATAATCTACAGCTTGCAATCTCGCAGTGGTAGGGAATTTGGCTGTTTAAATCACCTAGCGGTAGGCATAAAAGCAATGCTATAACATTCCTTTGACACATATTTTTATTTAGGGTCAATGATCTGATGTTTTGTGTATCCGTCAGTAGTTTTTCAAATCCCACTAAGACTGGATATAGCCACATATTTACACAATTCCAATGGTCAAATAAACCTTAATTATTGCTGGGATGAATTTCTCTTTTCCAGCAATTCCACCTCACGTACAAATGTTGATGTTAAGCTAGAAAAATCCTTTGTATGAGTAAGGGTAATACGGACAATGTTCCCTCTAAGCCTCTAAGGTTTCCGGGTTCGAGTGCAAAATCAAAAACTTGTGTGCAAGTTTTTACAGCAACTATTTTTTGTGTGCAAAATATTAAGAGTCAACCTAGCCTAACTGCCCTTCGGATATTGACCATTGCCTGGCTGATCATTCACTTTTCCCATATTTGCAGCACTTCGAAGTTCGAGGTCAGGCCCCGTCTTACATTACTGAGCTCTTCAAATCACCCTCTTCCACTGCTCATCGCCTGCTCCGCTCCACTGATCAGGAGAATGTTTATGTTCCTAGATAACGATCTGCTCTTACTCAGCGTCGGGTTTTTCATTTTACAGTGACTGGACCCTCCCTCTGGAATGCCTTAAACTCATCCATTCGGGAATCACTTCTTACTCCCTCGCTTTGTTCAATGCGAAAGCTAAAGTCTCACTACTTTTAGTACTTTATCATGCGACTCCAATGCCAGGAGCGCCTCTGAGCAGAAATATAGACTAAGAGGCGCTATACAAATGCTACATTACATTACATTGCATATCTATTCTAAGAAACTCTGAGCGCCTAAGAATAAGCAGCCTCTGTTGTGCTGCTTCCCGAAGCGCTATATAAATCCACGAGATTTTACTTACTTACTAACTGGTTAGACCGATTAATTATCGTCTGTTAGACTATAGACCTAAATATTGTTTGAAATGATCAACATTATCTATTTAAAATGGGATGTGAACTTCAGACATTGCCTTTACCGGTAAATGAAACAGTTAAGAATATCTTGACTCAGAGGGCCTACCAGTGGCGGTTCCAAGAATTTTTGGTGGGGGATGCCATGAATTTTTAGGAAGTTGGTGGGGGACTGCAATGAATTTCTATGAATTTGGTGGGGGGATGCAATGAAATTCCGAAAAAGGTTGACAAGCAAAATAGGTCATTAGCAGTGTTTTGTCCAGCAAATGTATATAAACCTTGCCGAAAAAGGCTGACAAGCAGAAAAAGTTATCAGCTCTTTTTTGCACACAAGGACTCGGCCAACATTTAGTGGCGTAGCCACTGGAACCCGGTAAACCCTGAAAATCGCTGATAAGCAAAAAAGCTCGGTGGGGGATGCATCCCCAGTCATCCCCAACGTGGAACTGCCCTGGGGCCTACTATAGAACTCAGCCAAGCTTTCTCGTGTCTAACACTGTAAATTTCATTCATGTCTATATTATATCTTGAAAGAAGTAAGACATCTCTCTCGAATCTTGTATAGCTACATTCATATATTTCTGAATTTTGTAAACATCGCCAAATATTTCATTTGATATGCCTAATTATTTAAAAATCATAGTTAAAAGGAAAGCAGGTGAGGACTAAATAGAAATTGTTTATGAACGAATAGATGGTGGGCTAAATAATAAAAGCACAATTTCTATTCCAATGTTTGTGATGCAATCTGCAGAAGACTTGAAGACATTTATCAAAGCGTTTGGATCATTTGATCCCAAGTTAGCCAAAAATGTTTTTGATGCAAACGGTTTGGTGCTCAGAGTTTCATCAATGGACTGATTGTACTAATAAACTAAAACCAAGTTAGTATATCGCATCTATTATAATATTGATTTATTGTACTTTGTTTGAAATACAACATACTGGAAAAGTTGAATTGGAATACAATTACTGAATTTACCTGGTCACCATAAGTCACTGAGTTTGATATACTAAGATAATCTCTTTCACACGATATATCGGACCGACATGACTGCCATGCCGATGGAATGGGTTGTGCTTTTCGGTCTGGGATAGGTGGCGTTCTCATAATTGTAGATTCTCCTACGGCATATTGTTCTTTTTCCTGTAAAGAAATACGGTCACATTATTGAAAAGGTGTGACTCATTTTCAAAAACATAATGATTAGTGTCGCGAAACATGGCGAGGATGTGTAGCTAAGACCAGAGGTTCGCCGTCCAGTCCGGTACGAAGTACCTAATATCCCTACTTGGTTTAAAGGAGCAGGGACCATATTTATTGTAAATGTTTCTGGCAGAGAGAAAGTCAACAGTTCTTGTAATTGTTTAGAGGTGGTGTTCCTCACAATTTATTTACAGCATTCATATTTGCGGCTAATATGGACATCGTTTAATCACTAAGTTTACACGTTTCGCATGACACGCCTAGGTCATGAAAATATATGAAAGTATTACCATCAATTGCGAATTGAGTTATGTGTGGAGACCCCGGCTCGCGGTCTCGTAGAGCGACCGGTGGTCGGGCGGCCCCCAGCGCCCGCTCGGTTTCCCGATCGCCATCTGCCGCCGACTCTGCCTGATCGGCTGCGTCTGTTTGATTTTCAGGTTCACCGACATCAGATGAGGTGTCCGCGGCTGCCGAGCAGACCGCGTACTGAGAATGGCCGCTCCTCAACTCAGGGTTCTGGTTTTCATCGTCGGTGTCTGTTCCGTCTCCGGCCTCGTCCGAGAGACCCTTTAATTGTCCCCTATTTTCGCTGGCCACCGCTTGGTCTCGGCGCCTTAAGCGATTTCAGTACATATTCTTGGTCACTGGCTTCGACTTTGTATTACGCCTCTTCATTTTCGGTAACGTACTTGTCTTCCGCTCCCTTAAAGACAGGCGGCGTTGTCTATCCTCTGTTTCGGCTTCTTAGCAGGCGTGGTCTTTCTGCTCTCACTTCTAGACGGGCAGCGGCGTCTATTTGATCCCTTTACGGTTACACCAAAACCCGGGGTTAACCGTGCCTGAATGGACGTGGTCCACTCTTTTTCCCAACGGTCAATTCATCCAAACTGACTTCCCGCGCCCCGACAAGCGGGCGTCTGTCTCCTTCCTTGGCTCAGAGTTGACCTCCTGGTCACAAACGTGACCTCAGGTAGGCGATTCTCATAACAGTCAAGACTAACCTTCACTGACAGTAGCCAGTGCAATTTGTCCCTAAGTAGGGAGGTCACATGGTTGTGCCAACGTATCCTGAAGATGAACCGAGCGGAGGTGTTGAGGATCGACTGGAGGCGAGCGACCTGACGGTCGGGAAGGCCCAACAGTAACTTATCCCGTTGCAGTAGTCAATTTGTGTTTCGACGAAGGCACGAACCAGTTGTATAGCAATAGCCGTCAAGATGTAGGTCTCCCGACGGACCTCTCTAATCATTCGGAGCTGACGGAAACACGCAAGGGTCACGTTATCGACATGGCCAGTGAACGACAGCGTTTCATCGAAGAGTACTTCAAGCATGCGCACCTCCGTCGACAGTTGGATGTCAGCCTCATCGAGTGCAGCACGGTACGAGCTATCAGAGGTTTCCTCCGCGGAGTACTAAACCAATGAGCTCGGTATTCTTGGTGTTCAAATCCAGACGGGTGACAGCGGTCCAGCGTGCGATCTCGTGTATGCAGTCCTTGAGACACTTCAAGCGACGGTCAGACTCCGACGGCAGGCAGGAGGAATGCACTTGCCTATCGTTAGCGTACGCGTGCCAGGATAAACCGAACGATTCAATGATCCGCCCGACGGCCGCCAAGCAAAGCACGAACAGAAGAGGGCGGAGGGCTGACCCCTGCGGCACGCCGCTCAGTACTCTGCGTGAGACGGACAAAGAACCGTCCCGGGACACCGTCTGTGTAAGACCCGCCAGGTAGTTCTGCACGCCAGAGCTGGACCCGTGACCCCGATGGCGAATTCGAGGCGACGAGAAAGCGTAGTATGATCTATAGCAGCGGTTCTCAACCTTTATAGTGCCGCGACCCCTTCAATTCAATTCCCCATGATGTGGCGACCCCAACCGTAAAATCACTTTCGTTCATAATGTAAACTGTTAAAATAATAATGCTACAACAAATAAAATGTTTGAAATAATTCTGATTCAATTATCTGCAATGCCTATCATCGGATGCCAATTATAGTTTTTTTAAAAACTAGTAACTACCAATGGGAAAATTTTGTACAATTACAAGTTTTGCGAATCAAAAAAGAGACAATCTCATATTTCCGAAGGTTTCAGGCGACCCCTGGCAAATCGTCATTCGACCCCCGTCGGGGACGCGATCCACAGGTTGAGAACCGCTGGTCTAGGCCTATAGCGTCAAAAGCGGCCGCGAAGTCGAGCAGACATAAGAGTGATAGTTCTCCGTTTGCCGTCGAGTCTACTATATCAAGTATCCTCAGCAAGGCCGTCTCGGTAAAATGGCTTTGACGATAGGCCGATTGATGTTTTGGCAGGAGGCCGTTTCTGACAAGGTAGGTCACAAGCTGCCTGTTCGCCAATCTCTCAAGCAGCTTGGACAAGAACGGCAGGTTTGAGTTCGGACGAAAGTTGGAGACGTTCGATGGTTCCAGGCCTGGATTTTTAATGTGAGGGCGGACGATGGCATGTTTCCACGTCGTTGGGAACTCTTCGCTCGAGAGTGACGCTGAAAGAAGCGCGGTGACAGACGGAATCAACGTATCGATGACCTCTTTCAGAAACCACGTCGGAAGAGTATCCGACGGACACTGTTTATCCGGAGCGGCCCTGATGCACGCGGTGACCTCCGATACGGTGAGACCGCAAACACGGAGAAAGAGGATCTGCTGTATTTGTTATATTAAGCCGAGTCGGGTTAGATTAGGGCGTCCTGTGTGTGTGCGTGCGTATGTGTGTGTCAATGGTAAGCGGCTCAGTGCGGTGCCGCAGTTCGATTATGCGCCGTGACAACAATGTCTCGAAGGCTCCCGCTGTAGAAAGGGACGCCCTAGCAGGGTGGTTTGCCTATGGGTGAATGCTTTGAAAGCGTTCAAGGACGATGTTGTTGCCTAGAACCTAGCCTTTGCTAACTATCTCGCACTTCTGATAGTTTAATATGAGGCCTAGTTCTTCGCATCTCCTGTCGCCGTTATTGTCTCCCCGCCAAATGTTATGTCGTCCAGGTATCCCAGGATAAGGGTTGGAGGACAGGTTGCAATTGGAGACAGAAGAGGAGGGGCCTAATGGATACCCCTGCTGCGGACCCATTTGAGATAGTAACAAACAGTGATGTTAACAAGGACCGACCTCCCAAGGACGAGGATAAGGACAAGGACCGACTCTCCAAGGACGAGGATAAGGACAAGGACCGACCCCCCAAGGACAAGGATAAGGACGAGGATAAGGACGAGGACCGACCCTCCAATGACGAGGACAAGGACGAGGACTTACCCCGCAAGCACAAGGACCACAAGGACTGACCCCCAAAGACAAGGATCAAGGACAAGGACCAACCTCTGTCAGACAAAAAAGTCGGATAGGAAAAAACCAAACACTTTCAATTCGAATCACAAAATTAGAAAAGCAAAATTTTTTTTAAAAAACATAATGTAGTCAACAGCAATGCTGCATTTCAAATGCGCCTTTGACTTTAGCCACCTAGCTATGCTACTGCGCTTAAGAAATTGTCAAGTTTAATAATAATAATAATAATAATAATAATAATAATAATAATAATAATAATAATAATAATAATAAATGAACAAGTGTTTCCAGCAGCTGATCAGTCATGCACACACGGTGAGGTCTAATTATGAGACCACTTTGCGAAAACACTCGTTCAACTGGAGCCGACGTCGCAGGGAAACAAAGAATTCTGCTAAAGAATCAACTGGTATTATAAAGGAAACAATGACTAAGCATTTAGAGTAACTCAACGCAAGTATGTAGCCAAAATATAAATCCATATACTACTCTTACCTTGGAACATAATTATCAGTACAATTGAAAATGGTATACAAGTAATTTGGTCCTTATAAGGACTTTTCAAGAACTAAGTTACAAGTACCAGGACAAGGACCGATCTGCAAGGACGAGGATAAGGACAAGTATCGAACCCCCAAGGATGAGGATAAGAACGAGGACTGACTCCCCAAGGACGAGGACAAGGACAATGACTTCAAATTGGTCCTTAAGGAGTCCTTAAGGACAAGGACCAGGACAAGGATTAACATCACTGGTAACAAATAGGAGCCGAACTTGAGGAGGCTTGGATCCAAACGACAAAAGTCCGTAAGACGAGAATTTGGGCAGCGAATTTGCGAGAGCCGTCAACATGCTGTCACTTAGCATACTGTTAAAGGCTTTGCTAAAATCGAGCTCGACAAGGACTTGGTTGTTGGGTATTGCCTCTAGGTAGCGTCTAACTGAATAAACTATGGCCTCGCACCCCCCCCCCCCCGAGGCGCCCTATGCCTACTTGCGAAGATGCAATCCCGGTGCCCTGGTTAGCGCGAAATTTTCTGCGCACTTTGATACAAGGCGTCGCCAAAAATACCCAATTGTAATGGGTCGCAGGCCCCCTGATGGTTTGTAATCACCCCCAAAGAGAATAGGTTGAATCTGAAGCAGTAAGGTGCCTGCGAGGAGCAAATTGGCGAGTCCAGTGATGACAGAGTGCAATCGGTTGCGCGCTTCTGAACCAGTGCCAGTATCTTTTTTCTGCTTTTTCTGTTCGATAATTATGTGGAAGCAGACTCGTTGCCGCTGGAAAACAGGTGAATGTTGGTGTGAAGTTTCTCGACAATATTTTGTGCACGTTTCTAAAATACAAGCGATGCGTTGTGTTTCCTGCCGTCCCTTGGCAATTGTCGAAGAATTATGGGTAAAAAGCAATATTAGGTTCGACCAGTGATTGATGGTTGACGGAGCGACTAGAATCTTGTTGATAATATTTCTGACCAGTTGACAAGGCGGGTCTAGCTGCTTTCGGCACACGCTTAGCTATTGGGTCAGATAGGGTTTGGATGAAGCACAGTAACAGCGTCGTTTGTGTCTACATCGTCGCTATGGTCTGGCGCCGCGGGAGTGCTTTCGTTAGCCTGTGGAGCTGCCCTTATTTCAGTTTGGCTCACCCTTCTTGTTGCGCCTTGCAGAATGGGGCCATTATTGTTAAAAATTCTGAAAGGTTGTTGGTCTGACCCTGGGCAGGGCTTGGGGTGCGAGTCGTGGAGGTGTACACGATCATCCCCGTTACGTAGCCTCTTTACTGTCCTGGATACTGCACAGAGCCCGATGACCCGGGAAATTGAGCCGCGGCCGGCTCAGCCATTCAAGCGTTACCATATTGTAGGATATGGTGTTTTGAGACGTGACTAAGACAAATGGAACGTAAAGTATTTCGGAATGTGACTATGTTGATTAAAGTGGATGTGTCGTACTAAGACAAATGGATTTTTGGTTCCACTCCATATAATGTGAAAATTGAGAACCAGTGGCGTAGCGTGACTTTTGGGGGCCCGGGGGCATCTTTGCCATGGGGGCCCCAGAGTTTCGAGCTGACGAGCAAAAAAACGTTATCGCCTCCCCTTTTTTCATCCTGACGAGCAAAAAAACGTTATCGCCTCCTTTACATCATTTCTAGGGTTAGGGACCCATCTTCGGGCCCCCGACCGGGGCCCGGGGGGTTGTCAACAAAGTGCCCCCCGCCCCTAGTTACGCCACTGTTGAGAACTCTGAGGTTCGGGAATTGGGTTTTTAATAAATGGATTTTGCTTGCCAAAAATGGTAATTGCGAAAACATACAGTTCCATGATTTATTGGTCCAAGGCACGATTTAATCATCAGCTAAATTTAGAACATCGAGTTCCAAAAGAATTTTAATAGAAAAGTGAAAGATTAATAAGTTTGGTTCCTCGTATAATGCGTTCTTTTCCAGCGATCATTCTCTGAGCTATTTCTGAGGTTCTGGAATTGTCGAATCCAGGGACCGCAAATATTTTAATTGAAATAGTTTTTGCTTAAAACTTGTCATTTTTAATTATGTATTTTAAACAGTCTTAATGGAATTCATGACTAAGTTGAAAATTGCTTTTGATTTTCGATATCGTTGAACTCAAGTTCTTGACCATCAATCTATCACGAATGCTATTATTGTATGTAATGAAGCGTATCTTAGATTTATAATAAAAGCGTGAGCTTGGCTTGGCAATTTCAGAGAGCTGCACTTCAACGTCGCTTCTGGGATCGTCACTCCGAGTTCGCAGAGAAACTTGTGAAGGTTTACATCTAGAATGTAGCGACGCGGTTCTCTCAATATCTGGCAGAAGCAGAGAGACGGAGAGAGAGAAAGAGAGATAGAGAGAGAGAAGAAGAACGAAACATACAAGCCATCTCTCCAACCCATATACTATAATATACAGTGTACAGTACAGAGTGAGCGGGCCAAGCGAGCAAACTAATGAGCTTAAACAACTGAATGCATAGGGGAGAGGAATCAATGAAACGTGAAACGTACCTCAATCAAAACAAAGCGTGGCCAAAAACTCCAAACGGAAAGACAACAAAAACATTAAAAACAGATGCACTCGACAAACCCAAAGTAGCATACCAAAAACGAGAGAGAGCTATCGCAGAAGACCCGGCGACAATTCCAAAAAGAACGTGTTGTTACGTGCATATACGGTCGTAACGAGAGCTGTACATTCTTCTTCGTCTTTAATGCCGAAACTACGCTTTCACACGCTGCGACAGCCCCAGCACTTTCTTCCACTCTTGTCTGTGATCTGCTGCTAATAATGCTTGAACTAAACTTTGACAGTAATTCTCTATGACGTCCAGCCATCTTTTCCGCGGTCTGTCTCTTTCTCTGTGCCCCTGTATTCTGCTATGTAGGCACACATATGGCAATCTTCGTTGTTCCATCCGACAGAAGTGTCCGAAGTATCGTAGCCGTTTCATCCGGATTTTATCAGCGATATCTTCCTTGATTCCAATGCCATCTTTTATGTCATTTCTTTTCCGATCTCTCTTAGACACACCTGCAATTTTTCGAAGACAGCTCATTTTAACTGATCGCAGCCTCCGTTGTGTTTCAGCCATCACAGTCCAGGTCTCCGAGTTATACATCAGTACTCCAAGTACCAGGCATTCGTATGGTCTTACTTTTGTGCTTGCGCTTTTTCGGATTTCCATACTAGTAGAAGTCTGCGCGTGGTATCGCAAGACCAATTCGTCTTTTTATGTCATCTACTGATCCACCATGTTCTGTTATTAGACCTCCCAGATATACACATTTCTCGGCCTTATTTAATTTTATTCCAATCCATTGCTGTATTCCGTTATTCTGGTATTCGAGATATTATCTGAACTTCCGTTTTCTCCAAATTTATTTGCAGACCCATTTTGCTACTTAACTCTGTTATACGTTCCATGGTTTTCTGTAGATCATGTTCACTTCCTGCCATTGCTGCCATGTCATCAGCAAACTTCAGATTGTTGATCATGTAACCCATTTATTGCTATCCCCAGATCCAATTCATCGAATGCTCTCGCTAACACGGCCTCTAAAAATATCGTAAACAGTGCTGGTGACAGCACACACCCTGGCAGGACGCCTACAACAGTTTTAAACCAGTCAGTGAGATTCCCATTGACATGAACTGCGCTGAAAGTTCCTTCTTACATAGCTGTATAGTACAATATCCATATATATGCATATATATATTGCCTACATACATATATGCATAAAAGGAAAACTTGACTTACGTCTTGCAAAGCAGTATAGCCAGAATGATCATCGCATTCATTCTAAAGAAAGCAGAAGTTATTCAATCATTAGCATCTGAATGTTTTAACGAGATATAGTTTCAAGACAGTTGCTTATTAGTTGTTAGAGGATGGGTCTGAAAGTCAGCAATCTACAGTTTGTTATTGTGTCATATTAGTTTGTTATAGTGGTAGGGAATTTAGCTGCTCAAATCACCTAATGGCGGGCACAAAAGCAATGATAGTACAGTTCTCTGACGCATATCACTAAGGCCAGTGATGGTCTGACGTTTTTATTTTCTCACAATGATTTGCCAGTGGTTTACCAAATCCTACTATGACTGGATATATCCACATAGCCGCATAATTCTTATGGTCAAGTAGCCTTAGTTTCTGGGGTGAAATCCTCGTTTCCAGCAATACCCATACAACAAAGTTACTTTTACTATTACTGAATGAATAGGTGATTTGATGAATAGTGCAGATAGGCGGTGTATAAGTTGAATGATTATACATGATGTATGTTAAGTGCAGTGTACGAATGTTGAATAAGTTAGTTGAGATCAGG
The DNA here is from genome assembly GCA_018105865.1 of Metaphire vulgaris. Lineage (NCBI taxonomy): Eukaryota > Metazoa > Annelida > Clitellata > Crassiclitellata > Megascolecidae > Metaphire > Metaphire vulgaris. The sequence goes on from CM030848.1 coordinate 3,245,224, forward strand.
AAGTGGTAACGAAAAGTGGTAATGAAAAATGGTAATGAATTTCGGTAGCGCCCTTTTGGCTGCTCGCACGTGTCTGTAAGTGCTTCGGAATATCGCCGTTCTTGGTAGTTTTACCGACGTCTCGCGCTTATTTCTTTGTGTTGAAGCCAAAAAGGCGGAAGACGCAAAGATGGACAGCCGGTGGATTCCCAGATCCTCGTCCCTGATCGGGAGCGTCGCCTGAAGCCACTGACTATCAGAGAATTTAGTATTTAAGATGTTGCTAAGGCTTCAGGCATGATGGCGTCAACGCGCTCCAGCAGCTGGCGACCAGCGCAAGGGGTGCAGCGCAAGTACAGGAGGTTAGAATGGTTAAGAGAGCTCCTGAGAAGGAATATGGCGTCCTGCTTTGGTATTAATGCAGACGACTCAATGCCGTCTGCAGCTCCACAATGCGACAGGACATCAAATTCTCAAAAGCGGTGGTCGTCCTTAAGGGTGCGTTTAGCAAAATGGCATCCTTTTGGCTGGTCTGCGAGAACCGACCCATAGCCGTGTTGGTGTCTGCTTTTAGATCCTTGCAAATGCTATCGCATTTCTCGTAATTTAGGGACAGTCCTATATTTTGACATCCCTTTTTTATTGCTGCGACGTCAAGGTAGCCTCGAGTAAGTGTTGAAGCTAGGCTCTTCAATATAGGGTGGAAAGGAAGGCAGAATAGAAGCGGGTCCAAGGGATCCCCTGTTGCGGACCCAGCTGAGAAAGCACTGAGAAGCTACCAAATTGCTAGGAACTTGGCTTGCAATATGAAATGCAGCAGTAAGCCGACAGCTCGGGTAGGATATTTCCTAATTCGGCCAGCATACTGTCTCTGAACATGCTATTAAAAGCATTCGTGAAGTCAAGCTTCACGAGAATTTGATCTTCAGGCATGTTCGAAAGAAAGCGTCTGGCTGAATGTACTGCGGCCTCGCATCCTCCAGGGCATCTACGCCCACCTGAAGGGGCGCGAAATATTCAGACACCCTAGGCAGGGCGTAATTGGAGGCCCATCAGGAGGCAAGCCGACGCCAGAAATAACCGATGGCGAGTGGGCGTAGTCCTCCAGATTTTATCCCTAAGATCATCAGGGTACCCTAAAAGGATAAGCCGAACCTGATCTTGAATATGTGCCTTTTAAAAGGTTTATCAACCCTGTGATGGCGGTTATCAAGTCACCCCACCTCTCGGCATGCTGTTAGCTCAGCCGCCAGTTGTGGCTTCAGATCATCCGGGCCTCCGGAGGAATCAGTGGAAACGAACGGATTCGCTCTCCGACTTCGTCTTCGGTCACCAGGAGTCAGAGCATGATATTTGGAAGGGTGCGCGGACCTTGTTTGGCAGAGGAGTTGGATGTTTTAGCGTTAAATCCTGAAGTGACTGGGGATCCGGAATTACCGGTTCCTCGTCGGACATTAGGATCCGCACCGCTGTTCTTATATTGCCGTCCTCCAGCTTTGATGTCACTGTAGCTACTAGCAACTTGCTTTTTCTCTGTTGTCAGTTGGTCTTATACTTGGGCCACGACTGTCGTGTAATGGAGAGTTCAGACTGGTAGTGTGTCTCGGCGAATACTTGTATTCTAATTTTGAAAAGGGGTGATAAGTTATGTCTTTGCCTCCCCTGGCCGGTTGTTTCAAGACTCCATAGGCAAAATACAGCAGTTCCCGCCAATTAGTGACATTAGAAGGGGATGAAATAATTTTTTAATAATATTAATAACCCCTTGCCCTGCGGCAGGGCTAGCCGCTTTAGAAATATGCTTAACTATGGGGGCCCTGTGCCTCCAGATGGATGAAGGAGATTGTCTTATTGGCAGTGTTGTTAGTGCTTGGTCTTGTGCTTTGACTTGTACTGTGCTTAAGTACCAAAAAGCAAGTGCTTGTGCTTGGCATTGAAGGTTGAATACTTGTGCTTGCAGTTGGCATTGAGGATTGGGTACTTGGACTTGTACTTGGCCTTGAGGTTGAGGCCTGCAAGTACAACGTTTAATATCAAAGTTAGTAGTTTTGCAAATTAGTGCGCATTAGTGCGCGCATTAGTTATATGGAGAGGCCAGAGAGTAAATAAGTAACAGTCTTTGGGCCAGTATTACTGCAGGCTTCAGTTTTACGCTAATGAGGCTTAGTATTTTTTGTTTTCTTTGCGCTTGCATCGTATAGAGGAAGTGGAATAGAGTAACAAATTGCGAACAATAAACGGTATTTTTAATGATCATGCAATCAAATTTGCCATAAAGGTGTAGCGTAAATGCACATACACCGTATGCAGGTCAATTCGAGGTTTGCCAAGAGACTCAATGCATAATGTGTGCTTAATCATTAGTGAATAATGATTTTGCTATCAATACTTATTATGTCAAATTTTAAATTTCGATGTTCACATTGTAATTTAAACCCGATTGTTCCAATTATCATAATAATCGGCCCGAATGCAAATGTTACCGATTAATCGGTAATCGGCACCGGACTGGCGCCCGATTACCGATTGTTCCGATTGTCTTAATAATCGGTCCGATTATGAATGTTGCCGATTAATCGGCATAGCTCTACTGAAAAGTCAAACATGCGCTCGTGACTGTGGCCCTTCTCCCATGTTTCTGCGCTATATAAATTGTCTTATTAACTAACTTTGCAATTTGCGTTGCTCCCTTTTACACTAGATCCATCCGCCTACTGTCCGGGGACAACGCAATTGACTCGTAAGGGGGTTTATCTCGGTAACATATCTCCTAATGGAGCCGTACCAAAAATATAATACACAAATACGAATTATATTTATAATTAGTCGGTACCCGAATACACGACCTTCGTAATAAGTCACCGAGATAACCGTTACGCTATTGAATTGACGCTATTGAGGATTCATCATACTAATCGATATGATTGCTCGCGTTCAAACTATTAATTTTGATGCTAGCGACATCAAAGCATCTAGCTATCTAATATGGGATTTGAGTTTCAGCGAAGCAATAACACTGCCTTTAAATGAAAGAACTATAAATAACTCGACTCATAGAACTCGAGCTTTCTAGTGCATATCTTTATGCGTCGAGCATTCTGGCTTCAGTTCACACTTGGATGACTAAAAACAAACTCCTCCTAAATCCAGGAAAACCCCAATTCCTGCTAGTAGGAACACCGCCTCAGCTTAAGAAGATCGACTTGTCATCAGCGTGTCTTTCTGTTCGCACTTCACTGATTCGTTCTTCTCAGTCTGCTCGCAATCTTGGTATAATCTTTGACAACCACCTCTCATTCTCAGAACACGTCGATTTCGTCTGCCGTTCTGCTTACTATAACATACGAGATGTAAGGAGGATCAGACACCTCATCCCTTCCTCTGCACTTATTCCTCTAGCCAACGCTTTGATATCGAGTCGTCTCGACTATTGCAATTCGCTGTATACTGGGATTTCAAAATCTGACTTAAACCGCCTGCAAACGATTCAAAATTCATTAGCCAGGGCTATCACTGGAGCTGCCAAATATGAGCACATCACACCAATCCTAAAATCACTTCATTGGCTGCCTGTCAAACAAAGGATCGAATTCAAGATAAGACTAATTGTGCATAAGACGCTCCACACAAATAAACCAATTTACCTCCGCTCATTACTCACTGTTCAAGATAACTAGCACTCAACGAGGTCATCTGATGCTACTACTCTTTACATACCCTATAGCAGGACTACTACTGGAAAACGTGCTTTTTCTGTTGCCGGACCCAGACTTTGGAATTCTCTGCCGGCACATGTCCGTCAGACTGAATGTCTTACTACCTTCAGGTCTAGACTTAAAACACATCTATTCTTGACTGCATATCCTTCTTAGCCGTAATCTGAAATTACGGACTGACCTCTGGTTTTCAACCTCGAATCACCACAGACAACAACAACAACTACTACTACTACTACTACTACTACTACTACTACTACTACTGCTGCTGCTGCTGCTACTACTACTACACCACTACTACTACTACTACTACTACTACTACTACTACTACTACTACTACTACTACTACTGCTACTACTACTACTATTACTACTACTACTACTACTACTACTACTTACCTTGACATCGTCTTCCTTTAAAACATCAGTCGCTGAACTCGAATCAACAGTTTTATTAAATCTTTTAATTGTACTGTCACAACAACTGAAACAATTGAAAATCCCACACTGATTTTAGCTCCAAAAACAATAATACCCCCTGTTACCCGCTTGCTTGGAATGCTCTACCACAGGAAATACAGAATCTAACGACAATTACGGCATTCCGGAAGCAGCTGAAAACTTACTTCATTAGCAGTGCCTACCACCGTTTAGGGTTAGGGTTAGAGTTAGGATGACATTTTGTCCGCTGACATTTTGTCCTAGCACCATCTTTATCATATTTGGAAAGAAATGAGCTATGTTCTCACAAGTCTTCTACAGTTACAATGGATATGTAACTCATATCTGTGTAAATGTAGTAAGAAGTGCCAATTTCTTTGGTAATTTGCACAGAAAACCAATATGAAAGCAGGGGAAAGAACAACAATATACTTGAAAATTTGATTATTTGAAATACAATTACTGAATGTACCTCGTTAGTATTAATCAACAAATTTGATTCGCTTTCAGATTTTCTTCTCTCTCGCCATTTATCGGACCGACGGTGAACATTGCTCATGGTATTCTTGGGCTTGTACAGGCAGTCCTCCTCGTATTCGCAAAAGATGTAATACTGCTCCGTCCCTGACGATGTTGCGAAATGATCAACTATGAGCATTAATTATGCAAAACAGATAGATAAAATTAACTCGTTGCTTTAAATAGCTGAAAATGCGGGTAAATCAATCGTCATTCCTATTCCGAAAAACAAAACTCACAGACTGAATCATTTAGTACAATTACTTCGATTATACTTTCATCTAGAAAATTGCTTCTGTAAAGGCCACTAAAGAGAACAATGAATGAAATAAGACGCAAGTCATATGTAGAAAAATTCGGCTTTAAAAAGGACTGTGGTTGCAGAAATGAAATTAACATTTTGACAATGGCAAGCGAAAGATGTATTGAGATGCAGAATGACTTGCGTAGGCTTATTTGTTTCATCCATTATGAAAAAGCTTTCGATAATGTCCAACACAGTGAACTTTACAAGTGCGTGGAAGGATCTGGGGTATACGGGAAAGTTTTCAGAATATTTACGAAAATATGTTGGAAACAGAAAGCAACACCTGAATAAATGGAAAATTAATTCTTATGTTAAAAGGTGCCGGACAGGGATGTGGGTTATCTCAAGAATTTTTCAATGCTTATGGAGGAGAAATTATTACACATATAGAGGATTTATAAGAAATCAGAGTAAATGGACATAGGCCTAACATTATTAACCTAAGATTTGCAGATGATGCAGAACAAATATCTCACACAAGGAAGAAATTACAGAAACTTCTTGATCAGGTAACTAGAGAAAGCGAAAAGATTTAAAAGCTATCATTTAAAAAATTATGCATGCTGATTTCTAAGTGAAATGAAATTCCCAATTGCACAATCTATGTAAATGGAGAGAAAATTAATTAAGTCATGACATTCAGAATTTCAAATATCTGAGAAGCTGGTTAACAAATGATGCTAAAAGTGAATGATTCAGATATATAAACAGCAATAGGAATGACAAAAGAACCTTTCCCGCTCTGAAAATAGGCTACTTAATAGCAAATATTTAACAATGAAAACACAGATTAGGGTTATGGAATGCTATGTTTGGCCAGTCATGTCATATGGTGCAGAAACGTGGACTATCTCTAAAGTCATGAAGAAAAATCTTGAAGCTGCAGAAATGTGGTTCTTAAGAAAAATGCTGAAAATATCTTGGACCGAAAAGAAAACAAATGAATCGGTACTCGAGGTGTTGGGTACACAAAGCAAATTACTATCTACCATACAGAAAAGACAGCTTTAATTTTGGAACATACGATGAGAAAGAACGGAGTATAAAATCTGGTAACTACTGAAAATAATCGAAGGCAAAAAACAAGAAAAGACAAAGCATGATGTGCTACGTTGGATTAGGGGAGCGTAAATAGTAAAATCTGTTGTAAGCATAAGAGGGAAATAAATGATCATTACATCACTCAGGTTTCAAGTTCTCTATCACATCATTTATATCAATCTTTCCTAGCAGCGTTTTGTGATAACTTGCCTCGAATTTTTCCTACTAGGTTTCCCGTATTATACAACAGAAGATCGTCAATGTCAATCGGCACAAGTTCGACATCAGGCCACTGCGCTTGAGCTTTAAATTTAGAGCACAAATTATGATGTTCAGATTGAAGGACCTTCGCTCTGGAAAGAAGACATGGCCCAATGCCTGTGACGTCTGATATAGAACCTTTTGCTTTTAGATCTTGTGCCAATTTTATAAAGATTTTAAGTCCTTCTGTATGATTTTCTAATTCTCCTGTTTTTGATCCAAATTCTGCGATGATTCTTTTCTTCACAACTTCTAAGTATTCAAATAATCTTGATTTGTGTTGGTCAACTATATGCTTCACTTTGTCACTTCTTTCTTCAATATCTCGCTCTACGTTCGACAGGTGTTGCATGAATAAATTGTGTGAACTATCCTTAAGCGAGATTTCAATTTCATCCATGAGATTGGTCAAAGCATCGCAATAGTCCTTCAGTTCATTTTGTATTTTTTCGGCTGCTCTTCTGACATCTTCCGATGAATGTCCTTTATGAGTTTCAGCAAAACAGTTTTGACAAATCGTTGTTTGACAGTCGATGCAATAGATATTCTTTGGCTTTCTTGGATGTATATCGCATGCTTCTAATTTAATTTTCACGAGTTCGTTGTCTTTTACGTCTTTCAGACTAATGATTTCATGATGTCTGCATAGCTTTTGTCTTACATGATGATAAGCACAATCTTTGCACATATTCTGCTGACATTCCATGCAATACTTTTCGGCTATAGATATGCTTAAGACTACTTCCCCGTGGCTATTCTCTAAGCACACGTCGCATGAAACTATTTTCACATTATCTTCCGTTGGATTTCCAAATTCTTGTACCAGTTTCTCTACAATAGTGTTTTTCGGAAATCCACAAACGCCGTTTACTGGAATTTTCAAGTTTTTTCGGCAAACTGGACAAGAAATTCTTTGCCCTGGTAATTTTCCTTCAGCACAACGTTCAATACATTTGAAGCAAAACGTATGCAGACATGCAAGTGACCTTGGGTCACGATATGTATTATAACAAATGCAGCAAACGGTATCTTCCACGAGGTTGCGGTGTTCCAGAACATTTGTTAACGGACTAACTGCATCTTTTTGTACAATGGGTTGAGGAGTAGAACACCGTGGCTCTTCTGTGATTGAACAAAAAAGGGCGAACAATTTAGAGAAGCTTAACGTATTAACTTCTTTTTATTAACTATTAACTTGTTATTATGACACTTTCAGGGATTTTCCTACAGCCCAGCAAGGGGTTATCCCAGTTTGTGACAGATATCCCCGGTGCCCCTACACCCCTCCCCAAGGGTGGTGTTAGCTATCACCGAAACAGACTGGTGTTAAAACTATTTATTTAAAATTCTAAAATGTCATCCATTTTAGAATTGACTCATGTAGTCATGGCCAACGTCATCAACTGGAGTAGTTTTTGTATTCACCATTCATTGTCGTGATTATCTTTGGAAGTTTTAGAATTTCGGCGGAGCACCTCTGTTGGTTTTTCATAGCAATTATATGTTTGATGTTGTTACGGTAACATTCAGCAGTCTGCTGACTGAAGTATTAACTATATTACAATGGATAAGTTTATTGTTAAACGTCCTAGGTTGAATCTCAATGACTCGGAACAAACTGGCTTTATTCAGATGATACAATAGCTGCGCAAATTATTCATTACAGTACGTCTAGTAATCCGGCTAGCGCAAATGCCGCTTCTGACAATACCATCTATTCTAAACCTGCAAGTTCAGAATCCACCTCACAACAGTCGTGTAAAAAATCGCTTGTGGAAGTTGAAATTTGAGCTACTATAACTGACTCCGCAAAATTTTGAATGGACCTATGAAAATGGAAGAAGTGACAACGGAAATCATATTTGTGACTAGTACTCTCCCTTTTCCCGGAGGCCAAGCATCAAACCCCAACTCGTCACACCCCCCGCCCAATTCTATTCACCCTGAGTACAATGAGTCTAGATGAAACACTGGACATTGACACCCCTGCAATAAATGCCTGCATTTATGGGATACTCTCGAACGTAAATTCCTGGGAAAATGCCTGAAATGTAGATGATAACCAATAATATGACCTGTATCACTGTAATTACAGAACTAATACAGCTGCTGATTGGTCCCATGCCGAATAGACCACTCATGGCTGCGATAATGAAATAGGCCTCTAGTTGCTTATGGTATTGTTCAGGAAATACAAAAACAAGTTACAACACTGTTCGAGACACTTACATGCTTCCATATCTCGAAGGATTGTTAAATAGCATAAAGCAGATTTAAGAGTTATACAGTACGTCTTGCAGATGGTGAAATTGGTCAATTCATGAGTTGTGTAAAACATCCATCTTTGAGATAATAGGAATATAAATTCTACACAAATTTGTCTTAATTGACAGCCTACATTTAAAAACAATTTGAATATCTCATCGCATCCTAAATAATATTTGAAATGTAATGATGAATGCCTGCTCGACTAAATATTGCAAAACTGTTAACTCCAATTTGAGGACAGAGATGAACTTATGATTCAAGAATCAATTCAATCTCATAGCGCTCAAAAGTAAACGGATTCAAAGGCTATCTCAATAAACTAGGTTATTGAATGCAAATGGTTACATCAGTGGTTTTTACACAGGCTTACTTAGCCTTCTAAACCACTTAAAATCACATTATTATTATTATTATTATTATTATTATTATTATTATTATTATTATTATTACTACTACTACTACTACTACTACTACTACTACTACTACTACTACTACTACTACTACTAGAACGCAAGCTCGCTTCGCTCGCGCGAGCTTTGCTCGCATCAGGCGAGCTTCGCTCGCAGTGCAGGCAAGCTTCGCTCGAGGCAACGAATATTCCAGAACGACCAATCAGAACGCTCACCCAGCCAACCAATCAGAACGCTTGAAGGTAACCAATGAGAACATCACACAGCCAACCAATGAGAACGCTCACACAGCCAAGCAATCTGAACGCTCGAACGCTTGAAGGTAGCCAATCAGAACGCTCACACAGCCAACCAATCAGAACGCGTGCACAGAGGCACAGGCGCAGAGGAAGAATCTTAATATGATAGATTATTATTATTATTTATATTATAGAATTGTCGCGCGTAAGCGTGTGAGTAGTTTCGGCTGTTGTGAGTGGCTCTTATCGCTGAAATGTTGGTTTTGCGGTTTTCGTTTGATTGAATTTTTGCACTAAGATTATAGTGCAACACTCAGAGGATCATATTAGTTGAGTTTTGATCCTGAGTCTTCGGATTTTGACCGTTTTTATCGTCGAAATGGATGTCTCGGTGTATAGGCCTACAAAAGAGTCTCTGATGGTGTGCAATCATCCAAGGCCGCCTGGCCGTTACGCTAGGTGTACACTCTGCGTCGAACTGTGGAGGCCGAAATGGGCTAGATCAACACCCATGACTCATCAGGTCATACATAACGCAGAAGCAGCTACGTCCGCACGTGAACTGATCGACGAACGAAATCATCAGTTCCTACGCGACCGAAACCGAAATCGACCTATAAACACACGGTTCAACTCGAATCGGATCCTCTGGGTTCCTCGTACGCATACCAGAACTGGAGATGGCTCGTTCCGACCGCTTGCCTCTTCATCCTTGAATGCTCTACCGCCATTGTTATGCAATGAAACTCAATCGCGCTCAGCATTTCTTGCTCGTCTAATAACATACTGTTTAGTGAATCAGCCGAGGCGCATTAGTTTTAATTGCGCCTGTTAATGAACTTATGAATGAATGAATGAATTAATGAATGTTTTACTATTATTATTATTATTATTATTATTATTATTATTATTATTATTATTATTATTATTATTATTAACTCTACAACAATGGATATGCCAAGTCAATATTCAAGTGGACAGGCCTTAAATTTTAACCATAGCTGTAAAAAGCATAAATATTAAAATAAAAAAACATGAAAACATGTTTTAGAGAAATATAAAAAACGTTAAAAAACATTGGCTCGTTTACAGTCCTTTATTTACCATTAATTCACGAGTCACATTTGACATATATCGAAATAATATTGACTGACTTGAATATGTGATCTCTTGCTACATTAGTTCTGCAGCATCACCAAGACGATGAGCCCGAATTCGCTCAGAATGAATGGATAACAAAATTTGAAGATGTTCAGGACTATGAAATTGATATAAATTGATATACAGGAAATAAGATAAAAACATAAAGAACTAAAAAAACTATGAAAAACATGTTTTTAGAAAAGATAAAAATTAGGGTTACCAGACGTCCTTAAATGATTAAGACAGTACTTAAATTCCGTGACCCCGTCCTTAAGGGAGCCCGTCCTTAATAAGGACACAAAATGTCCTTAAATTTCCTTTAAAATAGAGATCACACATTTTAGACTTTACGCTAAATTAAAAGGACTTTTTAAATGATTCTTATGTTGATATCGGTTATGATTGTCTAATATATCTAGAGTTAGTATGCGTAGTAGAACTTAGAAGACTTCTTCATCTACGATTATAGACGCATAATTATTAATTATAGACCATAATTAATAAATATGTGAACTCATTTAGTCCCGAGTTTACTTACTTACTAAGTTGACAGCATCCGATATCTGTGGAGCGGTGAGACAGGCTACTGAGTCTGGCGCGCTAGTACGTTAGACAATGTTTTAAGAAATAGGTACGAGTTATCTAGTAAAATTGTGAATAGATTTTAAAAGGTTGTAAAAATTCCATCTGTAATGGCGCCGAAACGGAAACGTGTATTTCGGGAAGAATTTGCCGTTACATTCGAAGGGTTTAAAAGGAGTCGTTTTGGCGAAAACTTCGCACTTTGTCAATTGTGCCAATATGACATTAATATCGCAAATGGCGGACAAGCCTTTATCAAAACTCACATGGAGTCAGCTCGTCATAAAACTTCTGTGAAAGAGAAGACATCACAATCAATGGCAAAATTTGTACGTGTCCCAAATTCGCCAGTGGACTTTAAAACTGCCGCTGCTGAAGGAACTCTTGCCTACCACTTGGTAAGACATCATCATTCTTTTAAGTCAGCGGATTGCATGAACACTATGCTTCCAACGATATTTCCAGACTCAGACATAGTAAAGAAATTTGCTTCAGCACGAACTAAAACTGAGGCAATTATCTGTGGAGTTTTAGCACCAACATCTGTAAAGGAATTTTTGATGGATCTGCAAGATCAACCGTATTCAATTTCCATTGATACCAGTAACCATAAGGAATTAAAAACATTTGCCATAGTGATTCGTTTTTTATCAAAAAATGGTCTGCGAACTGGTTTGCTGGAATTTGACAGTCTTAAAGGGGAAATATCTGAAATTATTGTTCAGTATATTAAAACAACTGTTGAGAAAAATAACATGGATATTGGCAAATGTGTGGATTTTTGTGCTGACAATGCAAATGTTAATTTTGGTGGAGTCAATTTTGGTGGAACTAATAATGTCTACGCAAGATTGAATCAGTTGAAATCCTCTAATACCACTCTTATGGCCATTGAGTGTCCAGCACACATCGTGCATAATGCTTCAAAACATGCCGGTGGACAACTGAGCTATGATGCTGAGGCCATAGTTTGCAAAATCTCATCTTATTTTTGTGGGCAAACTATGCGTCACGAAAAACTGAAGGAGTTCTGCGATTTTGTAGAGGTCTCCTATGCTACGCTGCCGACACATTCTCGGACCCGATGGCTTTCTTTGCTTCCAGTAATTAAGAGAATACTTGATTTATGGAAGCCTCTCAAGAGCTATTTCCTGTCAGTGGACAATGCTCCTAAAATTCTGACAACTTTCTTTTCAAGTGAAACTGCTGAGGTCCAGCTACTATTCCTGCAATCTGCCCTAGAGGTGTTTCAGCAAACGATTCTCGTATTGGAGAAGGAGGATCTGATACTCCCACAAATGTTGAGCGCCATGAATTCCCTCATTTCCAAGTTGAAAAGGAATTTTTGGTGATCTGGCAATGAAAGCGATGGATGAACTGGATAATCTTTCAGCTGCAAGAAAATTGCGTGCTGAACTGTTGGAATTCTATATCACTGCAGTTGCATACTTGGAAAAGTGGTTCCATATGGAGCGATTCCCTGAATCATGTGATTAGATGCTGTTGCATGCCAACGAGGAAGTCTCCTACACCGCCGTCTACAAAACTGCGGATTTTGTGAAGCCTTCACTGTGTGTAGTGGATGCGATGTTTGATGAAGTTTCGTCTCTCAATGCTCTTCTTCGTTCTGGCTTGCCTGAGAGTACAGTAGAACAGCCAGTAGACAAGAAGTGGGCATTCCTTTTCCAACATTTAGAAATGCCAAATCTCCACGAATTAATATCGGTGCTTTTCGCCAGTGGCGGCTCCACCGGGAGGCCAGGGGGCCCGTGCCCCCCCTATTGAGTGCCTGGCCCTCCAGTGGCCCCCCAGTTGGGACCCTATACTTAATGCTACATACATTAAACAACAAATGGTTGGCCCCCCATGATTAGAAGTTGCCACCCCAACGGCCCCCCACTTGTCAAATACTAGAGCCGCCACTGCTTTTCGCCATTCCTGTGTCAAATGCTCCGGTGGAGCGCGTGTTTTCTTTTGTCAACTATTCAGTGGACAGACGACAGAAACCGCTTGCTACCATCGACTGTGAAATCATTGTTACAGGTGCTCGTAAATTATGAATTGACCTGCGCTGGAATGCATGCGAAATTGCTAACTGATACAACGCTGCTGACTAAAATCCAATCTAACAACAAATACAATTTCTAATTTGCTTACTTCAAAAACAGAAATTTGGAACGCATTGATGACGTTATAGCTGCAGGAGATTTGATAAGAAATTTTCTTTTAAATGTTTTGTCTGTTCTACACGAATGGTTACTATTTGGCATGATTTTATTGCTATTGCAAAGTCCTTATGCGCAGCCCTAGATTCCTAGAATAGTCCTTAAATTCATCCCAACTGATCTGGTAACCCTATAAAAAACATAAAAAACGTTTTATACATCTATTATTTTAACTACCAAGCAATTTTGCAGAGCTAATCAGCGTGGCCTATAATTTAGTCACCTTTTAAAAACTGACCTTCGCTGTTGTCGCTTAGAAAAAACGCTTTGCACCGCTCATGATCTTCAGTCGACCAATTCACATACACTGTAACTGGATCATCAGAAGCGAGCAGTTGGTTGAAGATCGTTTCAACAATTGCTTTGAATTGGCCGTTGGACACTATTTCGTGCAGATATGTCAGTCCTTCCAACGAGTCACAATGAAAATAGAAGGCGATGCTGCCCCCTCGTTTGACAATGATCAACTCAACACCACGATGCCCACTTTGAATTATCTCGATCATTGTTTGGTCTCCATCACTTCTCTGATTCAACATTTGCAAAAAGCACTCCACAATTTTTGTTTCGTAAGTCTCCAATGTCTCAGTATTTCCGTTTATTGTAACATGAACTTCGCAAATCACTAGAACATAAACAATTTTATAATTGACTCTCAGAGGCGTAACATATGCTGTGGGTTTGCAGCGTAATGTTGCTAAACGAGACAAGATTGATCCGATTTTCGTACTAATCTTTAATCTCATGGTTTTTGTCACCCGGTTCATTTGAAAACAATGCAACAAACTTATAATACTAGTAAAAATAAAATTATACAGTTTAAGAAACATTTTATCACCAGAGCCGTAGCTAGAGTATTCGGCGCTCGGGGCAAGGTACAAATTTTGCGCCCCTAAATTCCGGTGATGATCTTTTTATGCTTATCTGAGCTTTCACGACGTAGCAATCTACAGCACTAGCAGCCCCAAAACCGGTGATGACCTTTTGTACTTATCTGTATTTTACGCCGCAAAAAGTGGATAGTGGTGGTATAAAAACTTAAAAATAGTGTCTAAAATGTGCCCCCCTCCCACTAAGACGGCGCCCGGCGTAGCTTGCCCCGAAAAATATTGGCACCGACACAAATTTTTGCATTGAACTTTAGTGAACCCCGTTAAACGAGGCCCACTACGGACGGGGATCTTAAGAATACAAAGTCGTTGGTTGATGTGTATAGCTTCCCGGTTCGCGGAGCTACCCTCTGAACGCCATATTATATTCGTCATGTTCAGATGTTGACAGTGGCGGACCTAAGGAGGATCGAAGGGCGAGGTCCGCCCCGGGCGGCACTTTTTCGGGAGCGGCATTTTATGGTGGTCAAATACATTTACAGTGTATTTACGAATGTTTATATTGTCTGCGACAAGAAACGACCGCAATCATATATGCTAAAGGTCACGGTTGCATTGAGAACTTTGTATTAGATGATGACACATTTTTCTTTTTTTTACAACCTGAGTTTATTTTTTATATTTCGGTGATTGCTACTACCGTGGTCACACGTAAAATTCCTTTACTATTATATAGAGTATACAAACAATACATTTGTTTTTTAAATCGGAAATGAATTTACGGATTTTTTGATTTTTTAAATGTTTAAATACAGCTTCTTTTCGGGGCGGTAAATCTGCGTCCGCCCCGGGCGGCATAAAGCCTAGGTACGCCGCTAGATGTTAAGCGCACGTCCAGAGGAGGCCGACCAGCTGTGTGTGTTGTGGGTTTACAGTTTACTTTTAAAGACGCTATCTTCAGTAGCAGTGGCGGCTCCACCGGGGGGCCGGGGGGCCCGTGCCCCCCTATTGAGAGCCTGGCCCCCCAGTTGGGACCCTATACTTAGTGCTACATACATTAAACAACAAATGGTTGGCCCCCATGATTAGAAGTTGCCACCCCAACGGCCCCCCACTTGCCAAATCCTAGAGCCGCCACTGTTCAGTAGACGATTGGCGTCTGTAAGAGTTCTTTATTGGAAGACAATGTCCAATAGTGTATATGCAAACATCGTGCAACCAATTATTCACGCACACTACTACGTGATAGACAACAGGTCAAGCCAATTATGAGTGACCACTACTTTTTATAAGCATTCTGCTAACTTATGGCAGTTAATGAGACAGTATGGCAATCCCGAAAAGATAATACAAATGGTAAAAGCAAGCTACAACAACATGTCTACGAGAGTTATTTTTCGTCAAAGGACATCCTAAAGTTTTAAGACAGAAACGGAGGTCAAGCAAAGCTGTCTTCTCTCTCTTTTCCTTTTCCTCCTGGCTATAGACTAGATCGTGAAGAATGTAACAGAGCAAACGGAAAGTGTTTTCAAATGGGTGGAAGACAAACAACTAGGTGATCACTGTAATGTAATATAATGTATAGCATTTGCATAGCGCCTCTCATAATTCTACTCACAGGCGCTCCTCGCATTGGAGTTGCATGATAAAGTTGTGTGACTTTAGCTTTCGCATTGAACAGAGCGAGGGAATAAGAAATGACGCCCGATTGGATGGGTTCAAGGCAGGGTCCAGTCACTGCAAATGCGAATGCTCGACATTGAGTAAAACAGTGCATGATCTGGGTACATAAACATTCTTCCGATGAGTGGAGCTTTCTGGAGTTGAGCGGGCTATGAATCTAGAAGACTGACATCGTCATAGACCTGTGCGCCGACGCTCTGAGGGTCGGCGGCTGCGTTGGACCGCTCTATCACCGGCGGCGCGCGCCGAACCAATTTTATCGGCGGCGGCGGTGGCGGCGGCGGCGGCGGCGGCGGCGGCGGCGGCGGCGTACAAACGGTTAATACAGTACAATACGTGCGACTACAAAGGATACCATATGATATTGTCGTTTTTGTTCAATTCTTATGGTTTTTGTCACACGGTTCAATTTAAAACAATGTTACTAACGTATAATACATATTAAAAATAACATCATCCAGTTTAAGAAACATCTTATCAGATCATATTGCTTCATTATATATCCCAAATTGACCAAAAATGAAAACTTTTAAATAGTTTATGTGCCAAATTAGAAAACAAAGCACTGCCGACATCTGACTAAGAAGATTTAAACTAAACTAAGAGGAATTAAACAAAAACGCTCTCAGTTACGATGCATAGGTTCACTGCTCATGTAATTAACTGTGCACAGTTAATTTTAGCGTCTTTTTTGGTCTTCGCGTAATTTTCATCGAAAACGCTTTTCTTTGTCATAGCCATTTTGCAGAATTTAAACAATACATGACGTCATTCGATAGACGAATGAAGCGAAGTAAATAAGTAACGTGTGCTTTGAGTTAACTAGTGTTGCCTATATGGTGAAGACATTTTTGTCCACGTATTACAACAGTCCACTCTGGTTACATGAGAGAAATAATTTCACCATTCGCCGGCGTCATGCGATAGTCTCTCGGCGGCCGCGGCGCGCCGATCCTATATTACCGGCGGAGGCGGCGTCATGAAAAAGTCGGCGGCGGCGGCGCGGCGTCGGCGGCGCACAGGTCTACATCGTCAGCACAGTCCCGGTCAGTGAACTGGGCTTCTGGTAAGGAGAGGATGTTGTGGTGGGCCAGCTGTTCCATGATCTGGTCTATGATGCGACAGAAGAGTGTTGAGGCTAGGACGCAACCCTGACGAACTCCTGAGGTGGTGGGAAAGCAGTCGGTGAGTTTGCCATTTATTCGGACTCTTGCTGTTGTGTTTAGATGCAGCATTTTGATGAGATCTAACAGGTGAAGTGGAATGCCACTGCCCCTTAGAACCTTCCATAGGGCTGTACTGTCGACGGAGTCGAAGGCAGCGTTGAAATCGACAAAAGCTGCTACTAGGGGTCGATTAAATTCTCGATGTATTTCCGCGAGGAGACGCAGTGTCAATATAGCATCCGCTGTGGATCTGCCCGCTGTGAAACCGGATTGCTGCGGTCTTCTAGTGTCGACAAGCAGCGGGTATATTCTTGTCAGGATGGTATGAGCAAATACTTTGCCCGGCACTGAAAGTAGTGCAATGGACCTGTAGTTATTGCAGCCATCTTTTGTGCCCTTGCCTTTATATAGTGGAAGTATGATGCCATCTTTCCACTCGCTGGGAATCTTTCCGGTGGACCATATCAGAAGGAAGAGTTTATGCAGCATGTGGCTGATTGGTTCAGGAGCGCATTTCAGCAGCTTCGGAGCAATGCCGTCTGCTCCGGCTGCACGTCCAAGTCGGAGTTTTCCTAGAGCCCGCTGCACTTCATCTAGAGTAGGGGGTCACTGAGTATCGACGGGTCGTCTTTTGCGGAGGCTTCTAGTTCGTCAAGTAGTGGACACTCAGAGGCTGGTAGGTGGTTCAAGGCATCTGAGAAGTGACCCTTCCATCTCCGAAGGATCTCCTCGTTGTTTGAGTAAGGAGTGCCGTCCGACTTGAGTATGGATTTCTAGAGGCTGCTGTTTGAGGCCCTACGTAGTTTCTTCTTGAGATTGTTGTTAGCGAGTCCCTCTCCAGCCTTGAAGGTTACGGATTGATAGTATTCTTCGCGATCTTTTCTGGCTAATGCTCTGAAAGTGCCGTTTAGGCTCGAACTCATAGCATCTCATTTCGGTCTCCATATCTCATGGAAAAAGACAAAAACTCAGAGCCTGAGTACTGACCCTCCTCTTGACAACATATCAACATCAGGTCATACGGTGGAGGCAGTGAATAAATTCGTTTCCCTAGGCAGCACTCAAAGCTCTGGTGGAAGATGACCCAGCGGGGAATGAGCGAATTCTGCTTCTAACGTCCTCCTCAGACACCTGGGTGGGAGTGCAATCACTGGCCTGTGACATGTGAGCTCGACCTTCCGGTGGTGTTGGATGCTTCCTTAGGAGCTCCTGGTACGTCTGAGGGCCAGGGGTAACCGGTTCCTCGTCTGGCATGAGGATTCTACAGTAACTGCAGAGCCCTTATGTTCCCGTCCTCTAGCTTGGAGGACACTGAGGCTGCCAGCATCTGGTCTCTGCTTTTTCTCTTTGCAGCTTTAGTCGGAGGATTTTGTCTGGCATCTGAAAGTAACTGGAATCTCTCGCGTAGCTCTACATGAAAATTCTGCGCCTGTTTTTTTAAATGCAGAGAGCTGGTTGTGCCTCTTCTCCTCTCACTATCCGTTAGCTTCAGAATTACGGGAGCGAAGCAGATTAGTTCCTGCTAGTTTTCAGTGATGGACGGGTCGACTAGGATTTAATTTAGGATGTCGGTTAGCAATTGGCTAACGGCAGCTCTAGCCGACTTAGGCACGTGTTTCGCTATTGCGCCTGTAATGGTAGGATGGAAAACAAAGTGATCGTCACCGTCGTTTTTGTTGTTACGTGTTGCCGTTGTGGACGACGAACTCACGGTCCTCAGTGTAAGTGCGCTAAGTTCGCGTTTATTTGAGCTTACGTTAGGAAAAGGATCGGTCATTTAACTGCCCGAGTGCAGTGGTGGCTGATTAGAGCCGGGGTAGGGGTTGGAGTGGGCCCATGTATGCGAACTTTGCCGTCACCGCAATAGAGTCGCCTAACCGTCCTGCATACAGAGCAGAGCCCAGAGCGTTTCTGTGATAGCTGACTAGGCACCGACTCCATCAGGGCGCGACCGCTTAAGCACTGCAAAAGCAATAGGGGCGTTACTATATGTGCGGGCCGGTTTGCTAAAGCCAAGTGGGTGGGGGTCAACTAAACTAAACACACCTGAAAACTGAAACGAACAAATCCACAAAAACGCATACATCCGGGCAGAAACAAAGACAAAACATTAAATTCAGCTGCCCAAGGCCCAACTGTTGGCTCTATGATTTCACTGCCGATGGACACTGCTGAAGGTGGAGGGCCGTATCATAGGTTCTGTAACCGTGTCTTCCTCCAGGAGGCCTTCAGACCGAATGCTGCGGCAGCAGCACTGAAGTCGGAGAGTTAAATGGCGGCGTCAGCTTTAGGAGGCAGAAAGAAGGCGGTATCATCGGCGTAAACCAGGTCTGAGAAGCAATGAGGATGGACGCTAATTCCTGGAACAGATGACATATGGCTCAGGATCTAATCGATGGCGATGCAGAACAGACCAGGAGCAAGGATACACCCCTGTCGGATGCCGGATGACGTCTTGAATTGTGCGGAGAGGTTCTGACCGACACGGATGGTGGCGCCTGTGTGTTGATGTAGATCCATAATCAGTCGAAGTCTGATGTCAGGCATGCCATTTGAACGAAGCGCCTTATAGAGCGCCTCACGGTCAAGCGAATCAAACGCTGCTTTGATGTCGAGGTAAGCGACGTTCAGGGGACGATCGAATTCGCGATGCAGTTCGGAAAGAAGTCTCGGGACAAGAATAGCATTGATGGTAGTGCGTACAGGAGTGAAGCCTGATTGATGAGGTCGGCGGGTTTTCATCAGGAGTGGCTGGATGCGGGCCAGAAGTACATGTGCAAAAACCTTTCCAGGTATCTTCCCTGATGTTCCCCAACGGCGTTGGATGTGTCAGTGCGGAGCATCCCAAAGCACACCTCAGGGCCAGGCCTTGCACTACTGCGTTTCTTGCCTCCCCGACCCAAGGAGACGAAGTATTCAGGTCACTGCCTCAAACACCATGCATATTAACTTAAACAACTCCAGGGTAAAAGCCCCTGATCACAGGCGACCGAACCCTCCGCCGACTAGGACCCTGCTGGAGCGCGCATGACGGATGACACCCACAGCTCTCTCCGGGACGGTGTAGGTAAGTAAGTAAGCAAACACGAAATTTCTATAGCGCTGTGTCGTGTCGCTGTGTCGCTGTGTCGTGCAGGTTCAGTCGGCGAGGTCTACCTTACCCGATCTGCGGAACGGTCTCCGCCTTTACACATGGAACGTTTCCACATTATCTGGCATTGGTTATCAGACCGCCATATGCCGTGAACTCCAGCGAGTCCAAATTTCCATTGCTGGTCTATGCGAAGCCCGAATTCCTGGCTCAGGCAGCTACCACGTCAATAACTCCATTTTGCTGCACTCAGGAGGTGCACAACGACTTTACGGTGTGGCTTTGGTCATCAGTCCTCCTTTCACAAAAACTCTTCAATCCTGGATGCCGATCTCGGACCGTATCCTATAGACCAGGTTCTCCCACCGGCATGGTTACATGACAGTCTTCGTTGTCTGTGCTCCAACTGCGCTCCCTGACGATGCTGACAAGGACATGTTCTACAATCAGCTGTCCGCCGCTCTCTCTTCTGTTCCCGGTCATGATCAACTAACTATTCTATGTGACCTGAATGCTGTTTCGTGATGTGCCACCGATGACAGCGGCGTGGTCGGCCCATTTGGCTCCGGCATTCCGAAGGACAACTCTGAACGTCTCCTGTCTTTCTGCGCCATCCATGGCCTCAACATACTTGGCTCCTGGTTCCAGGGTCTCAATATTCATCGCTAGACATGGATATCACACGACGACCACACCAAAAAGGAAGATAGATCACATCCTCAGACGCCAGAAAGACAGGTATATCTCTTCAAGTCCCTCCACGTCTTTCGGAGTCTAGAATGTCCTGCACTCTCTGACCACCTGCCAGTCATATCATCTTTAGCAGTCAAACTTGTGAAATCAAAGAACAGTCATTTTACCCCGTCCTTATGACGTTCAGCGATTGTGTGAAGATACCACTCTTCAAAGTCAGTATAAGGTGGATGTGACGAACAGATTTCACGCTGAAACACAATGGTCAACATTTTTAAGCCCTCAGCGAGTCTGTTAACGAGGTGGATGGACGCAGAAGCAACATACGTCAACATGGCTGTCTGAAGACACCTTTAATCTTCTCAAGCTGAAATCTGATGCTAGGCTCAGGAACGATAACATCGAAAGGAAGCGGCTACGTGGATCTTCAAAGCTAGAACCAAACAAGACCGAGCCATTTATTTAACACGCATAGCAGACGAAGCAGTTAATGACTTCTACCACAACAACACACGTTCACTCTTCAAGACTATTCGGACTCTGGCAGGCCATCGACACTCGTCATCCACTCATTCCATCAGCAAATTAGATGGTTCCATCTGCTCCTCCACCGACGAAGTTCTTTCCCGCTGGAGAGAACGTTTGTCAATGACTCTCAACTTTCCTCCCGACACTCCGTCTAGTGCCCTTGATTCTGGCGCACCTAAGCTGGAACCTGATGCTGAGGTTTCCGTCGATGAACCGTCCCTAGAAGAGGTGGTTCGTGCCATCAAGAAACTCAAAAACGGCCGTGCCGCGAGTCCAGATGGCATCCCTCCAGAACTCTTGAAATATGCCATAGAACCAATCAGCTTCGCCATCCACTCACTGTTTATCGAGGTATGGAGAACAGGCGTGTACCTGCTGACTGGAAAGATGGAATCATAGTCACATTATACAAAGAAAAAGGCTCCAAAGCTGACTGTGGAAACTACCGACCCATAACCCTCCTTTCGGTACCTGGAAAGACATTTGTCTACCTTAGAACACTACTAACACCTCAGCCTCCTCGACGCACGCGATCTTATTCTCATCTCTCTTTCACGCCCGCTGAATCGTTCATCCCTAAAATTTGCAACCGTGCCTTTTCATCCATCGCACCGGAACTTTGGAACTCAATCGCAGCTTCCCTCCGCAGACTTGGACACTTTCAAGCAATAAAATCTGAATCCTCATTTTTATTATTCATGCATTATCTTCTCAAGTCTTCAAGTCTAAGCTTAAATCCTTCCTGTTTCTTAAATCATTTCCGCCATAGCTGTAAAAACCTATGCTGCCCTTCGGATATTGACCATTGCCTGGCTGATCATTCACCTTTCCTTTAGCTATTTTAAGACAGGTTGAGGCGCTGAGCACCTAATAATAAGCAGCTACTGTTGTGCTGCTTCCAAAGTGCTATATAACTCCACGGGATTTTGCTTGCTTGCTTTATTTGCTTTCTAGATCTTCGCTGGAGTTTATGACTTCTCTCCATATAAGTTGGAAAAGTCTGGCGGCATTCCGTATCTCTTTCCGTTTCTTGATCCACTTTTCGATTGTTCCATTTATTTTTATTGCAGCTTCCTGTTTCCAGCATATATTTTGCAACAGTATTATTCCCTTACCATGTACTTCTGCGCTCTCCAAGACTGTAAATCGGGTATCATGATCCACGGCATCAAATGCTTTTTCATAATCAATAAAACACAAATCTATTTGCCTATCAATGCATCTGTAGTACAAAAGTGATGGATCAGACTGTGATATTTCTTCATAAAAACGGGAAAGGTTTATAATCAAATGGCATCATATACAGTAATGGAAGCAGAATTAGAATTTTTTAAATATTCTATAAGAAAATTTGGTAACGATGTCAAGAATGTTGAAAATACCTCGATTATGCATCCTAGACAAAAAAAATTGCACACCACCGTATATATATGCAATATCTGCGATTGAATTGTGACGAAGACCGCCACACATCTAGGAACTAAGAGCAACTTCAATTAACTTACCACCACCCTTTTTCAGGAACTCAGCAATGTGCGTTTGTCCCGTCAAATTTAAACATTCGATAACCAACTGATAATTTCTACGACTAGCTCTCGTCAGAAATTCTATCAGCAGTTCGTTCTTTGCGATAGGATTTGGTAAGGATGTCATTACAATGTACTGCCGTTGAGTAATGACTGCCTTAGCCAAAAGTTGTTCGATCAATTCAGTCGGTTCAATATTCTCGACAAGCGTCGATTGATTTATGTTAAGTGTCTTTTCTTCTTCGTCGAATAACGGCCACTCGTCACCGAACTTCGCATCGTAAACTAGACAATACAGAATAAATAGAACTTTAAATCTTTGACCTAAACATAATTAATGTGTGATTTCTCGAGGGTTTGGGAGGTTTAACCCTCATTGGCCGTAGCCGATCCCTACTTGTTTGCATGTACATTGTATTATAAACTCAAGAATGTAGAGATCAAATATGTGATATTGATTTTATCAGCAGTAGATTTTCCTGATTGGTATTGTCAGGCCATTTTTTGCCCTAAATTATTTGATTTGAATCATTCATTATTCAAGTACCAGCAAGTACTTGCAGTGACGGCGCCAGGCATACACAAAGTATGGCCATTTTAATTCAGATCCCGCATTGAACCCTGCCAAACAGTGAAATAGACTAAGACCTATAAGCTAAAATTTAAAATTAATTCCAATCAGTCACAATTTTATATGCAATTCAATGGCTATAACTAATGATCAAAGTGGTACTGAATGGTAGAAGACACGTAGCCAGTGCTGAAAAACAATAAGTAAAGCTAGAACTGTCATTTACTGTCCCTCAATCATCTAGAAAACGAACTCTCCGTCCTCTTACAAGGATATGTCTGATATGTCACAGTCACAGAAAATATCGGAAGAACTGAGTCAGTCTTGGACTATGACAGCAAGACAATATTAATACGCAAGAGAATGTACTTCCTATCATTGGTAAGGCTAAAATGCAGTTAAACACTCACAGTGGCGTATTTAGAATGTTGGTAATGGGGCAGCCCATGACGAGGCGCGAAGCGCGAGCCTATAATGGGGTTTGGGAGCTAGGCCCCAGTGGGGTCCAGGGGCAAAGCCCCTGGTGGGGGGATCAGAAGGGCTTCGCCCCCCTGAAGCTGGCGACATTTTAAGATTTTCCAGATTAATTTTTTTCTGAAAATATGCATGATTATGTTCTTTTCATCAACATGTGCAAGCCACCTTTATTGGAGAAAAAATGGAATTCTGTGGGCTGTGACTAAGCCCTGTATGCATATTAGGCTGAAGATGTAAGCGTTTTAGACTCAAAATCTAATGTTGTCTGGCGAAATCGCTTTGAAGGTGGACCAGACGACATTTTAAAAATATCATGAACACTAAGCTAGTAAGTTCTTGGAGTAATGATTACTCAAAGAGTAAGTTACGCAAGATCATAGATGTGACGTCACACTGCATAATAAATAAGTAAATCTAACAGTTTTCTGTTTTCTATCAGCAATGCATGACTTAACTCCTACGTGTTGTAACTGTTGTTTAACCCCTGGAATTCCCGTTGAATTTAACTCATTGAATAATTCTTATAAGTCCCAACGCTGGAGTGACAAGATTATAAAATTAAGATTATTGTTTAATTAGAAGACCAGAGGCATATACTTGAATTAACTTTCTGTACGTACGTGGGACAACTACAGCACTTGATTGGCCAGAATGGATGGGTCAGGACAGGCTAAGCCAATACCAAGGGGGGCCATGGCCCAAATGGCCCAATGGTAAATACGCCACTGAACACTCAGTGCTCACAAGAATGTGCTAATATTGCGCGAGGTATTGCTACGAGAAACCTGAAACGATGACTAACACAGGCGGTCCCTTACTCGGTAGCAGCAGTGAGGTTAGTGAAGGTGGTGCAGTGTGGCGAACCGCCGGCCGGGCTCGCTCGCGACTACTCTTACAGGATGGCTGGACCCGGCCCGTTCGTCACCGGTCAACATGTCTCTATGACTCACTCCGACTGACTCTCTACATCAGAGGTAGTCAACCGGTAAAGGTAACAACAGAAATGGCAGAATGAAACATTTCTATTTCTACTACGACAGCTACTACAGTCATATTAAATCAGTGTTTTAAGTTACCTATAACATTAACTGAAACCCCTGAACAACTGGGGGGAATGGCACTAACTGTAACTGTAACTTGAACTGAAAAGCGATTAATAACTTTTGTCATAAATGTATTAGAAAAAGTGTAAAAGTTAAGAAATAGAAAAGTTATTGAAACGGAAAAATAAGTATGAGTAATTATCAGTAATACGGTCTTCTGTGTCAGCTGTAGCCTATCTGTGTGTCATGATACAGAAGTATAGTTCAAACTTCATATAAACAGGGTTGTCATTGAACTAAATTGTACTCAGTGAACTGGACAAGATCACGCCTGGCTGCTTAAGCGGTCTACATTTAATTGTTCACACTGATCCAGTTTGTGGAGATTTGATAGCGCGGGGGGAAGAAACAGAATAGCACAGGACTGGAGGATAGAGCATTCCTTAAAATGAGCATAAAATACTATGATATATGACTCCTTTGGCAAAATACCACAAGTAGGCCTATATTGCTTTGTAGTTATATTAAATAGCATGAAATGGGATACAAGAGACTTTAGCTGTAACCAGTGGCGTATTAAGGGGGTATGCTTCTGATGATCTGATCCATAGCATACTCCTTTGGTCTTTGGCCTTTGGTCCTTCCCTTCGGCTGCACCGCAAAATATTTTAAAATTTGTTTTAGGGGATATTTGCTTTATAACTTAATTTGTGCAATTAGTAAGAAATGTAGTAAAGTGAAGCAAACTTTAAGAAAGTATGCGCTCCATAATTAGACCTAATAAATGTTTCGTTACTGCGTCGTTACAAATTACAATCAGCTTTCGTGTGTTAAACAATTATGGAGCAAAATTGAGGTAATCAGGTGGTATTATTAATAAATTTAAATTGTATGCTATTGTAGAACATAGAATAAAAGTTATTTTTAGAACTTCTAAAATTTCAGCATACCCCTTTAAGCCTTTCTAAATACGTCCATGGCTGTAACCATAACAGAAAAATAGATTACTATTAATTGTAACTTTTTAAAAATAACTGTAACTGCAACTTAAACTGGAAAAACACAACTGAAAATGAAACTGAAAAATCAAGATTGCCACTCCAGAGTCCAGACCCCTCCACAGAATAAATGTTGTCACAAATCCCGGTACCAGATGCCCTCGATCATTAAAAGCCCATTAAGAGCCGATGGAAGCCAACTGACGTCTGGTGTAAGATACATTGACACTGTCCCAACGGAGGTTTCGCGTGGTCATGCAGTTCTTGGAGAATCCAAATAAATGGCCTACCACAAGGCTCAGTTCTCTCACCAAGCCTGTTCAATATATATGTTACAGGCAATGTGTGTAATCAGTCATTTCACGAAATGACTAAAAGTTTCAGTCATTTCGTGAAATGCCCCATAGGGTCAGTGGTTTCATGAAATGACTAAAAAGACCAGTCATTTCGTGCAATGACTAACTTTCCCAATGATTTATTTCACACATTGCCTGATCCGCTTAATTGCATAAAGCTGTTGAACAATGACCGCTATCCACGCTAATATAATCCCATAAGACAACACAATAAATATTTTAATCAATATAACATTATAACATTGCATAAAGCCAAGTTAAAATGTGATAGAAGAACGAGAACTGAGAAAAGTTTAGTGAAATGTTCGAGTTATTCCAAAAATAATACGGACATTTAACAATGTTTATTTGGACAAGTACCGGCTGTATTTGTACTAAGTGAAGCGCCAAGGACCTAATTCCACTTATATAGGACCACATTTCTATAGGAGGGGTGTACTGGAATTCTGTTAGTGCCAATTTCGATTGGTCATAGTCCAGGACTGGAGATCGAGTCTTGTCTAACTTATTTGAATTTGAATGCCTGGCTTAGTATCACAGACTCTCTGTTAGCGGGACCAGTCTCCATTGCAGGGACTCATGGGGGAGGGGAGAGGGGGTCGTTGCCCCCATGATTTTTAGAGGAAAACATTTTTTTCCACCAATGCTTGTGTTATTTAGTGAAAAGCAAAAAAAGTCATCAACCCGTAAAGGAGTAAAGGAGGGCTTGATGTCGAATCTGGAATCTGAAGTAACTAATCGCACAAAATAGCTGACAAGCAAAACAAGCAAAAAAAGTCGCCAACTTTTTTACAAACTTGACCGGTCGAAAGTGTCTTGCCCCCCTGAAAACAGTGAAATGATGTCTCTGCTCCATTGTTCATAGCCCAGGACTGGAAATCGAGTCTTGTCCAGCATATTTGAATTTGAATGACTGGCTTAGTATCACAGGCTCTCTCTTTAGTGCCAGTGTCGATTGGTCATAGCATAGGTCTCGCTGCCATAGAGAAGAACAGTGTAACAATTAGTGACAGTGAATATGAGTGCCAAACAATTAATGTAATGAATCTGTCAATGATTAACAAAGACAGGTGAGGAAATCGCAAGCTTGTCCAAATAAACATTGTTAAATGTCCGTATTATTTTTGGAATAACTCGAACATTTCACTAAACTTTTCTCAGTTCTCGTTCTTCTATCACATTTTAACTTGGCTTTATGCAATGTTATAATGTTATATTGATTAAAATATTTATTGTGTTGTCTTATGGGATTATATTAGCGTGGATAGCGGTCATTGTTCAACAGCTTTATGCAATTAAGCGGATCAGGCAATGTGTGAAATAAATCATTGGAAAAGTTAGTCATTGCATGAAATGACTGGTTTTTTTAGTCATTTCATGAAACCACTGACCCTATGGGGCATTTCACGAAATGACTGAAACTTTTAGTCATTTCGTGAAATGACTTATTACACACATTGCCTGTAACATATACATTAACGACATGCCGGTGACAAACTCTCGCAAATTCACCTATGCTGATGATATATGTCTAGGCACCCAAAGCAACTCGAGCTCGAAGGTGGAAAATGTGCTAAACAAAGACATATACCTGCTGGAGGACCAGGAGGAGTACTTTACGAAATGGCGACTGCAGCCTAGCATTAATAAAACAGTATCTAATTTTTCCACCTTCATAGTGCAAAGGCTAACCAAGAACTCAACATTTTCTTTAAAGGTCATCGTGTTAGAAATGACCCAAACCCTGTCTATTTAGGGGTCACGCTTGACAGAACTCTGTCTTACCGCCAGCATCTGGAAAAGACGGCAGCAAAAGTCAATACCCGTACAAATCTCCTAAATAAACTGGCAGGCACAAGCTGGGGGACCAGTGTTCGGACACTACGTACATCCGCACTTGCTCTGTGCTATTCCACAGCAGAGTACTAGTTGTGCCCCAATCTGGTATAAATCATCGCACACCAGATTGGTTGACGTGCAACTAAACTCAACAATGCGGACCATTACGGGTACTCTACGTACTACTCCTCTACCCTGGCTTCCGGTACTCAGCAACATCCAACCTCCTCACCTTCGTCGTCAAGAGGCAACTGCTAAGTTGTTGGCAAAGGTTCGCCTGAATGACAAGGCTTCCTCTTCACGCGGATATTATATTCCACCCAAGAGCTCGCCTGCCTTCGAGACATCCAATCTGGCTGGACCCTCCGCCAGAGGACGTGACAGCAAATTCTGCATGGCATGCTGAATGGGCGACAACGAAAGTTATCAATCACTCCCTCGTACCTGAGCAATCGGTTTGCCCGCCTGGTTTCGACTTGCCACGTCAACCAGTCGACTTGCAGTCACTGTTGAACCGCTTCAGGACAGGACAAGGCCGCTGTGAGGCCAACCTTATCCGCTGGGGTCAGGCTTTCGATCCAAACTGTGTATGCGGAGAGCCGGAGACAATGGCACACATAGTGAACGACTGTCCACTTACTCGTTTTAACGGAGGTCTTCCTGGTCTTAATGCTGCTGACGAGGAGGCTGTCTGCTGGCTTCGCACGCAATGCAAACGCCAATATAATATACTGTCCCAACGTCGAATTAGATTTAAACTACAGCATAACAAGTAAACGTTTATACTAAATTTTAACCTTTCAGTTCAATTATTTTCAGACGACGTATTTCTAACGTACTGACTTTTACCGTAGGCCTACTCGTATTTAGGCCCTTTACGTATTTCGTCATCAAAAATACAATACGTATGATAGCCTACTTTCGGTCAAATCTTGCTATTAACATCTCAGCCTCCTCGACCCACGCGATCGTCATCTCATTTTTGACCTTTCAGTTCAATTAATTATTTTCAGACGACGTATTTCTAACGTACGGACTTTTACCGTAGGCTTTCACACCACTCACTGAATCAGTGGTGTGGCGTGACTTTTGAGGGCCCGGGGGCATCGTTGATATTGAGGCCCCACGGTTTGGGGCTGGCGAGCAAAAAAAGGTCGTCGTCCACGTTTTTACTGTTGACAAGCAAAAAAGGTCGTCGTCCTTATCTGCAGTAGTGTTGACGAGCAAAAACAGGCCATCACCACATCGTTTCAAGGGTTTGGGGTTAGGGTTAACCCTAACCTTAACCCTAACCCAAACCCCTCTTCGGGGCCTCCTCGCCCGGGGCCTCCTCGCCCGGGGCCCCCTCGCCCGGGGCCCGGGGGCTGTCAACAAAGTGCTCCCGCCCCCTCGTTACGCCACTGCACTGAATCAGTCATCCCTGAAAATCTGCAACTGTGCCTTTTCATATGCCGCACCTGAACTTTTGAACTCGACCCCAGCTTCCCTCCACAGCCTTGAACACTGTCAGACAATAAATTTTTAATCCTCACTTCCAATAATTCCTGCATTATCTCCTCATTTCTTAAGATCTAAGCTTAAGTACTTCCTTTTTCTAAAATTATTTCCTCCATAGCTATAACAAACTACTGCAGCCTCACTGCCCTCCGGATATATTGACCACTGCCTGGCTGATCATTCACCTTTTCCATAGCTATTTTCAGAAAGGCTGAGCACCTAAGAATAAGCAGCTACTGTTGTGCTGCTTTCAAAGCGCTATATATATCCACGAGATTTACTTACTTCCTTACTCAGAACAAAAACCGTTGTATGCATTGTGTCAGGATAAAAGTATGCCAACTCTCTTTTCACTACAATATAACTTTAAGAAAACGGCGGATTTCCAGAAAATTTGCTGTTCGCTTTAGTATAAGCTTAGTAGGCTTGTCCACTACTTCTATAATTCTGAAGGGTCCGGTCACAATATCATAAGTCTATCCTTATTGTCCTACGAGTGATAGATTACCTCAGATTGCCAGAGGTCTGGCGTGATTACATGTAGGTCACAGGCTTTTATCAAGCTTCTAGCTCGTATAGGTTGTCATATTGTTATACTTGCCGCTATTCTATTCTATTCTATTCTATTCTATTCTATTCTATTCTATTCTACTTGATAATTTATGTAGCGCTATAGCATGGCCACGGCCAAAGGCAAGAGCGTTTTCTAGACGCTAGGAGTTCAAGTAGTCTTGGAACTTCATGCCGATGTGATCTTGCATAATGGATGACATTCCGTTTTAAAAAGTTATGTCGAACACCTAAATAACTTATTAGTCATTCTTCAACTAACATAGTCAAAGTGAACAGCGCGCATTTTTCAGTAATTTTACAATCGCCTTACAATCATTCTCAACGCCGCACAGAGATTCTTAATAAAGGAATTCTTCAGATTCCAAATTTCGCTATCGTAGACGTTGATAATAATGATAATAATAATAGTAATAGTAACAACAACAATAATAATAATAATAATAATAATAATAATAATAATAATAATAATGCACTTCTATAGCACCAGTTTTGATACCCAAGGGTAGCAATCGATGGTACTTCATATCCATCCGCAAAAGACCAGGTCATTCAGACTCATTCTAGAGATCAGTCAGAGGGAAAGAGCAAGTGTGTATAGTGTTTAATAATTATTATTATTAACTCGATTGTTCTGCATTCGAAGCGGGATTGAAATCTTCTTAAAAGACAGGAACCGTCCACTGGTGTTGCTCAGAGAAAGTAATAACTAAAGTTGGGCACGAGAATAACTAGGACACACAAGTTCTACAGTTACTTTTTTTCTTTTTCTTTTTTCATAGTCTGTCTTGCTGCTTCCCCACTCCCACTCTGATCTCTGGAATATATCTAGCCCAGTTGACCATAAACTTCGGCTATAGCTATCTCAACGGTAGATTAGGCGCACATGAATAAGCAGCTTCTACGGTACCTGCTCCGAAAGCGCTATAGAAATTCACGAGATTTTCTTACGTCTACCGAAAAAAGCTCCGTATAAATTCATACACTACAAATTTGTCCACTGCAGCGTCTGCAATCGTTAATTATATGAATATTCATGATTAGACTGCTTTGATTGGTCGGTATCATTTTCTGCTTCTCTGTTGTAAGACGCTAACCCCAACAAAATGTTGACGTTCCACTGAGTGATAATAATTTCAATACTTTGAATTCTCTTTGCATATTTCAACATCTCATGACTAAGGCCCATTACTACAATGAAGTATACGATATTTGTGTATTGCTTCTTAAATTGAAGTAGGCAGAACAGAGTCGAAACGCATAAAATATATCGAATTTCAAAAACAACGTAGGCCTACCTCCATCGCTCGCCAAGAAATTGGACAAATGTGCTTGGTTAGTCTTCTTCAGAGCTGTTGTCAGACCTTTAACCGCATGTTTCTGTTCAATTATTTTTAAAAGTGACTGATTTCTTTTGAAGATAGTTAGCTCGCTCTTAATTTCGTGCATTTCCCTTCGGCTGATAACTCCAGCCGCAAGCAAAGAGTCCAGAAGTCCAAAATCCGGATCCATTCGCTCCTCCAAGCATTCCATAGCCTTCTTATGGATTGCATGCATGCCTTCAAAGTAAAAATTGACGATATTAGGCCTATAACGTCCAACCTTAGAGCAGTCAAGAAGTGAGATTTTACTTTTTATATATTATTATTATTATTATTATTATTATTATTATTATTATTATTATTATTATTATTATTATTATTACACGGATGGTTCATGAAACGCTATAGCATAGCTAAGCCTAAAGTCGAGAGCGTTTTACATCGGCAATTCATCGGTTCGTACAGAAAGATGGTCCTGAATTTTCCGGTAACTATTCGTTGGAGACACGAAGTTAATGGTAACTACTGGTCTAGGGTTTTATTTGGGTAAGAGCTACTAAGACTGAAACATTGCATGAAAAGAGTCAGAGATTTTTAAAAGATACTTATTATTTGCTCTATTATCAACAAAGGGTGAAACTCCTATAGTCATTGCGTCATGATGTTGTTACAAAAAGTATTAGTTTCATATTTTATAGTTATTCAATGGAATAGGTTTATATAATTATAGTCATAATTTTAACTATGGCCCTGAAAAATAAATTGCTAAAAATATGACCATTCCTGGGAGAAGTCTGCAGACCGCGCGCTAGCTCACGTAGGCCACCCAGACGTAGAATTTATCTTTAAATATTTGCTAGCCAGTGAGCTAGAATAATACTAGGTTAATCCTGTTTTGTTCTGTAAACTGTCCAGTAATTATATTTTCTTTCACTGCAAACAGGTTTCTCATATTTTTATTCCCTGAATATATTCTGGGTATAAAATTGTGTCCAATAGCCTACGACGACTTAAGCCTATTCAAAAAGACGGCACGAGAGACAGGTTGATCCCGTAATGTTCTAGGAGGGAGTTCCAACTCCGAAGACCGGGTACCCTGAAAGCCCTATCTCCAATTTTCCTGCGAGTTCTGTTGGCACTGGCACATTGGCACACTATAGCAGCACAAGAGGCCACAAAGGCAAATTGTTTAAGCAGAAGGTGGGTCCAAGAAAGACAAATTTTTTAGTGCAAGGGTTATGGACAAATGGAACAGTTTGGACGAGGTGGGAGTGACAGTTGAAACAGTAAACGGATTCAAAGGCTATCTCGATAAACTAGGTTATTGAATGCAGATGGTTACATCAGTGGTTTTCACACAGGCTTACTTACCCTCCTAAACCAATTAACATCACATTATTAGTATAAGGCAGTCTTTTCTTTAAATTATAAATTATTATAAGTGAAATTATTACTACAATTTTTGATGAATCAGCATAAATTACCGCAGATATATTTAGATATTTCTAGTGTGCCGCAAAAAGATTGAGAAACACTGACTAAAATGATCAAGTAATAGGCTTATTCGATTCAGTAAAATACTTAACGTCTTAACGCTTAGCAACTCCGTTCAGAAGGTATCTGTTTAATTCCAGGGCATACCCTCCTGAATCATTTTAAACCCTGTTATTACATTATTATTATTATAAGTATCGGGTTCTTGTACCGTACTTTATGTCATATAACTATCTTCCTGTTTGAACCATTTGCCGAAGAATTGCAATGATATTGCTAAACTTTCGCTTGCGACTGCTCACCTTTCAACGGACAATCAAAACATAGAGTTGGTGCTCAACGCCAATTGTGTGTGCGTAACCCGATTTCCAGATGTTTACATCAGTGGGTTTCACACAGGCTTACTTAGCCTCCTAAACCACTTAAAATCACAATATTCTTATTATATATTAAACCATTCAACCGAGCATAAGTGAGCTACATACCTGTGAGGGCAGCCATACAATTCTTCTAAATTCTCTTAATACTGACGGCCTCAAACTCTTTTCGTCTGGTATGCGTACACCGCCTCCAGAGCCAAGCGCTAAGACCCATTTGAGGCTGCTTGTCCAGCCTAATAGCGTCATGTAGTTGGTGCTCAACGCCAATTGTGTGTGTGATTGCGTGATTGTGTGCGCGTAACCCAATTTGCAGTTAACAGCATTTTGACTTTTGACAGCAGTTGACTTTCTCGGTTCAATGCCTACTATAGAATTGTATATTGTAGGCTACTCCATAGGCCAGCGCGGAGCCATTAGCAGAATCGAAGGGTTTGGCGCCTTCAGCTATACACCGCAACGGCTGAATGGGGGGCGGATTTCCAGCCTTTCACTCGCCGCCTTTCCTTCCACCGAGTTAACACCCGATGTACTCATCCACAGCTGAGTCGACTGGAGGCGCCTAGGACAGAAACAACTGAAAGTTTCTGCCGCGGCCGAGAGTTGAACCACGGAGCTCAAGATTGGCAGACCAGTGCGTCAACCACTGTTCCACCGCACTCTACAAAAACTCTATTGTTGGTCAGAAATATTCCTTGGTAAGAAAAATCCCGTGAATACTTAAACCAAGTATCAAGCTCGCTATCAAACACAGAGCTTACGGCTATACACTGTAGTTACAGTATTTCCTAGGATTGATCATCATCATCAGCTCAAAGTCCACTCAGGAACCGTGGATACCAGTAGCATGTTGAACGATCCTTTTCCAATTTTCCCGGTCTTGTGCGGCACGAATCGCCTCTCCAAGATTCAATCCCGTCCACTCTCTGATGTCTTCAAGCCATCGTCTTTTGAGCCTTCCCGGAGGGCGTGTTCCCTCCATTGTTCCCTCCATTGCAACGTTCAGAATTCTCTCCTCTTCCATGCAACTGATGTGACCAAATATCTGGAGCTTCCTTTGTTTTATCGTGGTAATCACATCGCTGTCAATCCCGATTCTGCTCTTTACTTCTTCATTAGTGATTTTCATTCGCCACCATGTCTTTAGAGGCCGTCGGTAGCATCGCAATTCGAAAGCCAGGAGTCTCCTGCAGTCATTCTTTTTCAATGTCCAGGTCTCTCCTCCATAAAGGAGCACAGAGAAGACAGACTCGTAAAAGTTGGAGCTTTGTTCTGATGGAGATCTTTCCAGAGCTCCATAATTTGCCAAGACGACCCAATGCTGAGCTGGCCAGACCAATCCTCCTCCTGATCTCCGGACTACAATTCCCATCTGCACGCACCATGCTTCCAAGATATACAAACTGCTCGACTGTTTCCAACTGGGTGCTGTCTAAGGTGATTACCACCGGCTCTTCCACTCTGCCTGCCATCATGGCCTTTGTCTTTTTGACGTTGATTTTCAGACCTAACCTTTTACTCTCTTCATTTAATGCATGCAACATCTTTTGTAGTCCACTTTGCGTGTAGGACGTGAGATCGATTGATAGGCCTACCAGATTAATAGCAATAGTAATAGGCTAATAGCATTACTAGAGAGGATAACTAATTGAAACTTTAAGGTGTTATACAAAACTTCAAGCTGCAATAAAACCTGTCTATACAGTGACAAGCATAACTAAAAGATTAGCAGTGTTAGGAGTGATCTTAGATCAAAAGATCAAAGATCACGATCTAAGATCACAATTCATGATCTTTGATCTTTGATCTAGATCACTTTTTACTAGTGATCTTTGACTCTGACTTTAAATCACTTTTTTGGTGATTTTGATCTTTATTATCAACAGAAGATCAAAGATCAAATTATACGTTCTCCCAACTAAGTCAATCAATCAACGAACTTCTATGTGTATTGAGTAAAATGGCGGACAAATCAAGCATTCGGACCTCAATGATCATGTTAGTGCAGCCGGTGCAGATGATGAGGATTATGGGTATGACCCTGACATTAGTACTGGCACTGCCACTGGGACTCAGAGGGAGGCTTGCTCAGTTGCAACTGGTCGTGAAAATGCAGTCAAGATAGAGGTCATGCACTACCTGAATAACCCAAATAAGGAACTTTCTAGCTTGTTGGCATACCCACATATCAAGGCAGCATTTGTGAAATATAACACAACCCTGCCATCTTCTGCGCCTGTCGAAAGACATTTTAGTATTGGAGGTTTGATAGCTACACCGCGAAGAAACAGGTTGTCTGACGCAACGTTTGAGCGTCTGCTCATGCTGAAAATGAACTGCCGTGTTCAATACTGACTGTGAACTGACAGTTAGTTGCTAAAATTGTCATGAACTGTTTTCAGTTGTATTAGTAACTTAGTATTACAAAAGTTTACATGCATCGTACAGTGGACATTTGTATCGTTATCATACGTGACACGTCATACATGATATAATAACTATATTTGTATGATCTTTGATCTTAGATCACTTTTAAAGTGATCTTGATCTTAGATCATTTATACTCTAGTGATCTTTGATCTTGATCTTAGATCAATTTCTCTCTAGTGATCTTGATCTTTGATCAAGAACATTTTACAAGTGATCTTTCCTAACACTGGAGATTAGAGGCATGCAGTAGTTTGAGTAAATTCTCAAAACATACATAAAATTAAATTTTAGACGTATTGGGTGTGCTAGTCATATCGGACAAAAAAAATTGGAAACGATTTGTGAAACAAGATGAATCACACGAGGTAGACGGAACACTTTGGATGCCAATGCATAAAGCCTCTAAGAGAATATACACATTAGTGGTTCTATCACTTACTAAGATATCGGGAAAATAATATAGCCTAGCAGTATAATAGCATTTATAATGTATAGTTCAAACACCAGTGATAGGAAGTAAATGATTACGAAAGTAATATATTAGCAATATATTACTTATTCAATTATTAGCAAATGCAAATAATTGTAATTGTACTCAATTACTTGGACGTAGAGAAATAATTGCAATCTCTCATTCCCCATCACTTCCTTCTCATACTACGCCTCAAACGACAATTCTCTTTCCGTTCCTTCCCTTTCTCTGTCCCTTATTCCCTTTCCATCCTTCTCTGGGCGCATTTCTTCTCCCTCCATTTTCTGTCTTACCCACTGCTTTCTCATTTCTTTATCTCCCTCTTCAACTCTTCTTTTTCAATCTCATCCCATTCCTATCTCCATCCCCTCTTACCCGCCTCCCCTCCATCCCACCATTCCCCATGCTAATCTGCACAAACGGGAGATTATTGCCCGGAATAATTCAGATATTCGATTATTCCACCCTCATATTCGTCCCTACATTAACTGTTCAACCCATGTTTCGGTTAGGCTTAAGGACAAGTCATTGGGTAAAATGCTAGAATATTTGCAAAAAATGAGTAGAAAACAGCCAAGCTCTCTTGCCCATTTTTGACTGGCAAACAGCTAGTGTATGTATATTGGCCGATTTATATAGCGCCGTATGCATATATGGTAATGCAATTTTTTATTCTACGATAAACTTTAAATAGCGCCGTGACAAAGCGAGGCCAAAGTCAAAGATGATGTTGACAACTTTAGCATGTCGATGAGTAGCGTAGTCATACCGGTTTAACGCGAGGATTTTGGGGGGAAATGCGGTCAAATGCGCGGAAATGTCCCATTCCTGCTTTATCTTCACCTCGCATACATGCGGAAATAACAATTTAGTGGGGCCATATATGCGAAAATTGCGGCGTTTTTCGGTAAAAAAGGCTGGCGAGCAAAACACATAAGGAATTATAAACAGGCGCTGGTCATTATTATTATAATTATTAAAGTTAAGATTACTGTGGTAACTAATACAGACTACTACATAAGGACTGCGTGAACACATTACAGTGTCAAAACAGAATCATAACTGGTTCGAAATAGCCAGGTCTTTAATTAAGCGATTCTTAAACGTATCTAGTGATTGTGAGAGTTGAATGGCCAGTGGTAGACCATTCCAGACCCGTGCTGCCGCCACGGGAAATGCGCGATCACCCACGGTGGAAAGACGCATTCGATGGACGAGTAGCGCTGCAGTGGAGGCCGATCTCAGTATGCGAAGACTGTCAGTAAAATACTCAGACGCATACAACTTGATAGAACTATTGAAATTCTGTCAGTGGCGTAGCCAAAGGGGGTTTGTGTGCCGACGAAATTTATGTGTTTCCATACATTTTTTTATTTTCGGACGCAGTTTTGGGGGCCAAACCCCTTTGGCTGGCTGCCGACCCAAAATTTCTAAGTGCTATAGAATGTAGAGGTGTAAGGTGTCGACTTTTTTGCTTGTAGCATCTGGAAAGGAAAATACAAGAAGAAGAGGATGACCTTTTCTTTGCTTGTCAAGACTTTTAGAAGTTGGTTACGATCAAAACCAAACCCCCTTCCGAAAATCCTGGCTGCGCCACTGAATTCTGTTGTGTGTATGACAGTTCACAAATATATTAAGATGTATACAAATATATTTGTACTTTTGTGTTGAGTTTAGTTCCTTTTAGTGGTAGGCCTATATTGCCTCACTTCTCGAATAATTAATTAACAATTAATTTATGACACATATTGTTCACATATTGTTCATTCTGTATCACAACATTCTATGGAAACATTCCAAAGGCATGACTATTTAAGTTCCAGAAAATCAAAAATTAGATTTGTGACTAACAATGATTCATTGATCTCGCAAACGCTTTGGGGTGCATTCACACCCCATTGACCCAAAACGTCGAAAATTTGCAAGTCCGGATAGAGATTTGAAATCATTGACGTAAACGCGGAAGAAAAAGGAAGAAAAAGGCGGGGGAGCCGAACCCCTGTACCTTCCCCATTCCCTCTGGTAGCCTCTGAAAAATAGGGGACTTGAGCCCAAAGGCCTAATAGAAGTTTACGCCTATGTTTGAAATGAAAACGAGCAGCAACTTCATTTAAGAGTTCATGGTTGCGCTTGACTGTGAACAGTTTCAAGATCTAGCAAATCGAATGGATATAGGACAGGGGTGCACAACCCGTGGCCCGCGGGCCACTGGTGGCCCACCGACGATTTTTTGTGGCCCGCGGACGTTTCCTGGATTTCAATAGAAAGTGGCCTGAAGGCTTTAAAGTGGCCCCGAAGGTTTTCTAGTTTTTATATTAGTGCTACACTTTAAACCTTGTTATTATTATTTAACCTCCTTGAGGTTACATTCTCTGGCACTTTTCCATGCAGAAAGCGTTCCATACATTCTTGCATTGCTTCCGAAGGGTCCCATCTGTCACACTATTCAGCGGAGAACAATGGTTCTCTCCTTTGGGCGAATTGCATTGATATTGGAATGCAATAATTGGCTCAGAGTGTCCACTAAGAATACCTCGAGTGCCAAAGACCGCGGCTCCATTTGGTTGGGCGTGTCACCAAAACAATTAAGTGGGTGGTCACCTCCTGCTCCTGCAGCTGCACCTGCTCCACTGGAGACGTAGACAAAAGACGGCCGTGAGCCGTACTTAACGCTTTTAGTTTCAGAATTCTCCGACGACCGCAACCCGTCGTTAACGCTAGGAAGGTTAATAATATTTATTAATATGCCTTTGCTGTTACAAATTCACGAATTCTGCTATCAGTTCAACAAAGCATTCTAAAATTCGTCCTGTGCTCTCTCACTTCTGTATACTATGGTATGTCATGGTAAGAGGCTAAAGTCTCCTCTATAAATAACTTGAATTGATGGCGACTTAGACCCTTAGAACGAATGACTTCTTCTGTAGCGCTAATATGAAAGCAAGAAAGCCGTCGGGCCACTTTAAAGCCTTCGCGACTATTTGGAAGCACTTACTTGTGTGAACAAACATATTCTGTAATGAAATTGAACAAACATGTTCTAAGGTTCAGGTTGAGTGCTCGGTTTTGAAAGTTGCAACAAGTGAACTGCTACAAAATATGGATAAAACTGTTAAAGACGTTCAGTCTCAACAACTCCATTGGCTATTAAAAAAGGCGATTGACCTTTGCTTTTTAAATTTATGAATTAATAATTGAACATGGTCATAGTATTTTTGATTAACAAGGCCTTAACCTTCAATTCTACATTAAAATTACAGTACTAATCATTTCAATTTCATTTGTTCCTACTGGATTGATTGTATTCATCAGAAATTCTATTAATTCCATTAGTCCTGTCGAATTAAATTTTATCCATAACCATATTAAATATTGCTATTAACGGGTATCAACGTACCAATTCTGCATTAGAAAAAGCGCACGTGGCCCGCGGAGTCTTGGGACCGAAAAATGTGGCCCTTCGTCCTTAAAAGGTTGTGCACCCCTGATATAGGAGGAACATGTCTGGCATTCAGCGCAAGCTGTGAACCGCAATTTAGCTTAATGAATATGTTGAGGAACTAGAGAAGATATCAATTAGAGCAGGGCTTCCCAAACATTTTGGAACTGTGGCCAACTCCAGCGGTTTTTGAAACGTGCCGCGTCCCTAATAATAGCATGTAATATCAAAAAATGCATTGCGCCATCTGGCAAACGATGGTTGAAAGGAATCGTCTGAGTTTTGAATAAATGGCAAACCAAAAGCTCTGATTCAGTTCGAATGTAAAATGTGACAAATATATTGAACAGAATTATTCATATTTTTGCCAAATAGCCTTAGACGAAAAGAGAAAAATAGATATTGAACTTTCTTTGTGAAATTGTCTTTTTAATATTTTCCAGGGACATACCTTTGTTACGCGTCTTACAAATCTTATGAGTATGGCAAAATCGCTTAGCCGCCATGTTTCCATGTAGTCCATATAGTGGACCCGTATTGTTATAGAAGTTTCAGAGCAAAATGGCCGGAATACACTTCCAGTGGCGTAGCGTGACTTTTGGGGGCCCGGGAGCATCTTTGCAAAAAAAGTTATCACCTCTTTTTTCATCCTGACGAGCAAAAAAAGGTCGTCAGCACATCATTTCTAGGGTTAGGGTTAAGAAGTTAGGGTTAACCCTAACCTAACCCTAGCTTAGACCCCCCTTCGGCCCCCCCCGCCCGGGGCCCGGGAGGCTGTCAACAAAGTGCCCCCCGCCGCCCCCACGTTACGCCTCTGTATACTTCCCTGCGTTATTGTGAAATAAGACTAATATTATTGTTAAAAGTACTATAAGCCAGGTTTTTCCAAACTTTTCAGAACTGTGCGACTCACGTCGGCGGCTTTGAGGCATGCCGTGACTCTGAAAACTTTGTCGACTAAAATTTGATAAAAGTTTCACAAAACACTAACCATTTTAATATAAGCTGCGTATGGAGGACTGCAGGCATATGCATTTCTTTGTTAAATAGTGAGGAGAGAGAAGTTAGTCCGTTAGAAGTTCTTAAAACCTAAGTCTACGTGCAACTTTCAAGGCTTGTGACATTGTGGTATTGGTTAGAAAACGACATTTTAAAATCTAATTTCGCGCTACCCTGCGACCCACTAGGCTGAGCCCTGCGACCCGCAGCTTGGGAAACACTGAGTTAGACGAATACCATCTAGACATGATCAATCGATGATGCGTATCAAGAGTCATCTTCTTGGAGGAAGCATAACTGACCTGGATCGAATTGACACACAGTAAGAATCGTAGAGAAATTCTAAAAGCATGACAAATCATAACCCATTGGCAAATTTGTAATGTTTGATTTATGATGCGTGAATTTTTAAAATAATGAATGCCTCATCTGGTTAAACCGCATATGTAATCATAGTCGTAAACTACTATTAGCGCTCTAGACTCGAACCCCAACTTTTGTAGAGGCTACAATAGGAAAGGGAAAAGCATAGTGTTTGGACCCCACTTTTTTCATCCAAGTTTACGCCAATGCATGTGCTTATATTAGGCCACATAAACTGGTGGGAAAATTGTAAAAAGCGTATCATTGACCGATACCAGTGTTCTGAGACGTATTACTGTAGCTTGTTAGCGAATAAGGCCTAATGATGATTTCGGACAAATTCTGGGCGCGCGCAGAAGTTGACTTTCTATGTGCAATTTTGCACACAAGAAATTTCATGCGCACAAAGA
The DNA here is from genome assembly GCA_018105865.1 of Metaphire vulgaris. NCBI lineage: Eukaryota > Metazoa > Annelida > Clitellata > Crassiclitellata > Megascolecidae > Metaphire > Metaphire vulgaris. The sequence continues at coordinate 3,286,528 of CM030848.1, forward strand.
CTACAAGAAATTAGAGGGAATGTTGCTTCCACCTGCTGAAGCTGCGCGTTGTCGATGATGCTGCTGAACTTCTTTTGAGTTTCCTTACTGATTACCATGATTTTGTCTTTTTCAAGTGTAGTTTCATTCCGTATTCTGCGCCCGTCTTAACTATGTTCATCACCAGGGTCTTCAAGTCTTCATTTTCAGTTAATAAGGTGGTGTCATCTGCATATCTTATGTTGCTTATATCATATTATTTTAATTTAACTCTTGGATAATAATAATAATAATAATAATAATAATAATAATAATAATAATAATAATAATCATCATCATCATCATCATGAACTGATTGTGGTGGCATATCGTTGACTACTGTAATAGTCTCCTTTTGGGTCTTCCGGCCGTTCTGCTGACACGTCTACAGTCAGTACTTAATGCCTCAGCTTGATTGATTTTCGGCGTTAGGTGGAACGAATCTATTACGCCACGTTCAAAGATAAACTTCATTGGTTGCTTATACCGGAGCGTATAATTTATAAGCGATGCTGGCTAACGTTCCGGGCACTTCGTGACCATACATGCCCTCACTACATCAAGGAACTTGTACATTGGTCAATGCCGGCCGACAAGACTTATGAACTGAGATCGAGTAGACGGCCTCTACTTGTGGTCCCTCCTCCGTCAAAGACCGCTTTATTCGGAGAAAGGTCTGTCACGCGCGGTAACCCAGTCTTATGGAACAAGTTGCCAGATGCGGTAACCAATGCGACCTCTGCAGATATGTTTGCGAAGACACTGAAGACTCATTTATTTAACATCTCTTTTAACTGACTATGTAAAGCACCCTTGACTTTTGCTTTGCCATGTTTAACGCGCTATACCAAATTGACATGATTGATTGATTGATTGATTGATTGACTGACTGACTGATTGATTGATTGATTGATTGATTGATTGATTGATTGATTGATTGATTGATTGATTGATTGATTGATTTATATCGTACAAGTACTACTAGAACACCTTACAACTAAATATACAGTATATCCTACAACGATCAATGTTCTGGATAACTACGAACAAAGAGAGCAGTTTTAAGTTCTCGTTTGAATGCTTCTAGTGTCTTTGCCAAAGTTGTTGATGGTGGCAGGCTATTCCAAACTTTGGCAGCCGCTACCGGAAACATGCGGTCACCAATGGTAACGTGGCGTGTAGACGGAACAACGAGAGTAAGACTGGACGCAGATCGCAATCGTTGACGAGAGTTGATGTCAGAAGTTTTGCAGAAACCATCCGACAGATACGATGGCGCCAGACCATGAAGACACCGATGAGCAAGGATCGCCAATTTGTATTCAATCCGCTGTGGAATACGAAGCCAGTGGAGTTCATAAAGAAGCGGTGTCACGTTCTCTGATCTTCTGGCTTGATAGACAAGGCGTGTTGCTGTATTGAGGACAGCCTGAAGTCTGTCAGTAAGTTGCTTTGGTAGCCCAGCCAAGAGCATATTGCAATAGTCCAGACGTGGCATAACCAGAGACACCACTAAAGTCTTTACAACCGACAGTGGAATGGAGTTCTGAATGGTTTAAATTCTTCTGAGGATTGAGAAGCAACAGGATGCCGTTTTCAGAACATGTGTTGTCATGGAGATGTTACAATCGACGCACACACCGATGTTACGAACATAAGCATCCTTAGCAATGTCTTCCGAACCAACGTGGACGGTGGTGGGTGGGATCTGACATTGACGACGTGTGGTCGAGCACCATAGTATCTCTGTTTTATTGACATTAAATTGCAGATGATTCGATTTAGTCCAATCAGCTATCTCACTGATGCAGCAACTCATTTGATTAGTTAGAAGATCCGTATCAGCTGGCTTGCAGACCCCGTACACCTGTGTGTCGTCCGCATACAAATGGGGCGACAGACCATGCCGTTCAATAAGTCGCTGTAAGTCCACCGTATACAGGAGGAAGAGGATCGGTCCCAGAACTGAGTCTTGAGGAACAGCATTACGCACCTCACTTGTTTTGGAGGAAGATGTTGCACAACGGACGCATTGCGTGCGTTCACGCAATTCGTCCGTTGAGCAACATCTTCCTCACGTATGAAATTAAATAAATGCGAAATGTGCAAAAAATCGCAAAAAATCGCCAAAAAATGTCAAACATTTGCCAAAATTTGCAGAAAATTGCCCAAAATAGGCCCAAAATTGCCCTAATTTTGCTAAAAAATTGCCCAAAATTTGCCAAAACTTGGCCAAAAAATTATCGCCCCCAAGAAAAGCGTGAAATGACGCTACTGTATGTTGTTTATATCGTATTCTCTTATTGTAACTCTTGGATTCTATTTATGAGCATTCCGTCTGACGCTGGCTCATGCCATTCCGTGGAGTTCCTGGTCTTTTCATTCAGAATGATCGTTAAGTACCACTCTAGGTGGTACTTCGGTTTTTACACCTGCACCTCTGATGGTATAGCCTTCAGCAGTCATCACCATATGCTAGACGCTGACACTGCCACACTTTGAGGTGCAGGTTGGATTTTTTTTTTTGGGGGGGGGAATTTTTTATATATATATATATAATCATAATAACTAGCAACACCCGATTGCAACTTAAACTTCTCTGGTAAAGTTTAAGCGTTTCTGGCTCACTTTCCACCAGTCCGAGCTGCACAAAACATTAAACAATGCTCTAATTCAGAGACAAAAGCATGCCGAATTTGTTTGTGCGGCCCCACTTGCCAAGAAAGAGAAAGTTTGAAAAACATGTCATTTTATATGAAAATCATGGAAATGGGTATTAAAAATTCGTAAATTCTTCATTAATTAATAAAATTTATGCTGTATGTAAGCATCTTAATTATAAAAATGTTTGTGTTTTGTTTGTTCGGCCCGCCTAATGTAGTATTAGGTTTCATGCGACCCGTTAGTGAAAAAGTTTGCCCACCTTTGAGATAGGCCATGTTCTGAGAGAAGAATCAAATCTACTAAGAGAAGTACTAGAAGGAAAGATGAATGAGAGGAAAGTACAGAAAGGGCGACCAAGGACATCGATGCTGGAATGGATGTTCCACACTACGGAAAAAACAAGTTTTCAGCCCTGACAGAGATGAGTGGCGACGCTGGAGTATGGAACCTGTCTTTGGACAGAGCACCTGAAGAAGAAGAACTTTACAGGTCTACCAATGAAACCGCCAACGAAACACACGAAAGACTGAACGGTCAGGTCAGGTCTTCGTCCTCCAGCTCTGTCCAGCTTTCGACTTCTCCATTACAGCTCTCCAAAGTTCTCTTTTGCTATTTCTTCCAAGACTATCTCTTTTGCTATTTCTTCCAAGACTGAACTTAGCAAAACTAAATTCGTGAATCTCGAATTACTCCATAGTTGTAGCAAAACGGTTAAGAGACAGTCGTCTCAGTTGAAAGTCAAGTATTTTGATGCAATTCCTGAGAGATTTTTAAGCGACGACATATGCTTGGCCTGCATGACCGATCTGATACGTAGCAGCAGGTGGGTTTACATGCCCTCAAATTTTGGATTACAATGTTGATTCTGTTATCGTATACAGTGCCTCCTGCCTCCTGCCTCCTTAGAGTATTCTTATCACATCTATTACAATCTGTCCACGACGATTCGATTGCGTCGCGTTAAGAGCTGATAACAGGCGAAAGATTTAAATATCCTCGTAGATAAGCAGACTGTTCTCTTCCCAGGACACGTTCGTCACAGGCCAGATTCTCTATAAATCTGGACGTTCTGGACGGTTATCTTCACTGTCGTCGAGATCTCGTTTCGGACATCAAAGATGCATTCCGTCGTGGCTCTTCTCGCTCTCATCGGCTTCTGTGAGTCTTGAAACAAATGGCTGCATCGACGCCTCCGAGGCAGCACACTTTTCTAGCAGAAAAATAATTTTGCCTCATCATTAAACGACATTGGCGTAGCCACTGGACTGGTGGTACGGGGGCCGCTCCTCTATTCGGACCGGGATTGGCCGTGAGATTCGTTCAAAAGCTGTTAGTAATTGGGGGAAGGTGGGGAAGGTATGGAGTAGTACTATATCGAGGGAAACGCACAAGACAGCAGACATTTAGGCGTTTGAGATGACGACCTTTTTGCTCGTCAAGGCTTTTTGACGGTTAAACGTCGAAGTGCCCCTATTCTGGAATCCTGGCTACGTCCCTGTTAAACACTAATCTAATACAAAAATGTTCGCATATATCTCAGCAGTATTTCATTATGGCAGTGGCGGCTCCACAGGGGGAACCCGGAGGCCCGTGCCCCTATTGAGTGCCTGGCCCATCAGTGGCCCTCTGTTGGGACCTATACTTAATACTACATACCTAGCAACAAATGGTTGCCCCCATGATTAGAAGCTGCCACCCCAACGGCCCCCCACTTGCTAAATCCCGGAGCCGTCACTGGATTATGGTCGAAAATAAAAGAAGCTACGCTTGTGTTGTATGCTAATCTTGAATACTTTTATGATCCTATGACGATGCTTCGTACATGTCAAGCATTTAGATACAGCTTGGGCTGCTTCGCATAGCAGCTTGACCCACAACTAAATCCGAACGTGAGTTCAGAGGTCTTGCCTTTTAATTGTTGATTAATGTGTAATTTTAGGTCCGATAATTAATTGAAGCGTTTGAAGTGTTCTATTTTATTAAGTTGTCTCTCGATTTGTTGTTAAGAGTAGAACTCGCAGTAACCGTAGAAACCGTTGCAGTTCGTGGCTCAATATCCAATGCAACCATCCGGTTGTAGTTTGTCTCACAAAGGAGGGTTTGCAATCAATAGAGAAGAAATGAGTTTAATGGAGAGAAAGAGACATGCCATGATTAGACGAGCGACATACGGCTGAGAGAAACTGTGCTGCCCGGAGAGAATTCTGGATGCTGGGTACAGCAACAGAAAAAGTGCGTTTGATAGGAATAGTCGAAGCTTCGCGTGCCAGGAAGCCGATGTTTATGATAATTAATTAGAATACGACGGTTCAATGTTTGGCTACAATGCACGATAACGCCAGTCTTAAACCCAATCCATGACGTGACTTTCGCCATGGCAAGTGTTTCGAGAACAGCTGTGCTCTATGCTTACGATATGTGGCTTTTCTAGCGATGTTCTAGCAGTCTGTCATGTAGAAGCCAATCTGCTATCTGTTCACAGGCCAGGCGAGGCCTCAGCAGCACGCCGATGGCGCCGTTCCTTCTTTCTTCATGGGAGGGGATCAGTACATCATCGGTGGATCAAATGCTGCTCCAGGAGAGTTTCCATGGCAACTGTCTCAGACTCGTGGCGGCTCTCACAGCTGTGGAGCGTCACTGTTGAGCTCCACCCGCGGTTTAAGTGCTGCTCACTGCGTCGATGGAGCGTAAGTATTACGACGATTACGTTGTTTATCGGTTGTTACAATGATCTAGACGGTCGTCTAAAATTAAAAGAAGCAGTGGCGGTTCCTCGTTGTGGATGACTGAGGATGCATCTCCCCACCGAACTTTTTTCCTATCTTGTCATCGGCTTTTGACACGCTGGGTATCTGTCAGCATAGGGCCTGCAAAATAGAGCTGATGACCTTTTTATGCCTGTCATCCTTTTTCAGGAAATTTTTATATACATTTGTCGGGGAAAACACTGTTAATGACCGGGTTTTGCTTGTCAACCTTTTTCGGGATTCCATATCGCCCCCACCAACTTCCTATAAATTTATTGCACCCCACCAACTTTCTAAAAATTCATTGTATCCCTCACTAAGAATTCTTGGAACCGCCACTGAACAGAAGTACTGATATTTATAAGTATTGCTTTTGCTTTTTATATTAATGTTGACTCTATAGGCGGTGATAGACGCAATCTTCTATTAGGCCACTAGGCTCAAGCTGCGTTTTTGAGAAGCTAGGCGTATAGGGAAATGTATAAGGCCCCAATTTTTCACTAAAGTTTACGCATATGGTTGCTACGGTTGATTCTCGATAATGCGCTTCTTTTACCAAATTAAGACGCTTTAGAGCAGACAGTATATTGATTGAATGTGTTTCATTCAATTCTCCAAAAGAAAAATTAGGATTTCCTGTTTGAATTGGTCTTTACAAGCGACTTTCAATCAGAAGACACCTGCATTTTTGACCGGTGCTTTGTGCACGCCACACTTCAAGGACGCCATCGCAGCAATATTGCCAATGAAAAAGTGAACAGTGGCAAACTTGTTACAAGTTTGCTGCGCTTCTCTGTCATTTGCAGCAAAGTCGACCATACGATGCCATAGCAGATTCACATGATTCGGCTCAAATTTCTAAAGATCTTGGGTGAAATTTGCCATGGATTTCAAATATCAAACTAATTAATAGTTGAAATGTCTTTCGCATGTGAAATGACAGCAGTATGCTGTACTTGAAATTACTCCATTATGAGGCTAACGACGCTTATACAGTCAGCGTCGTTGTCATTAGCTAATTCTAACTTTAAATCCATACAATTATTTAGTGGGATTTTTGCTCTTTAGGGTTGTTGCCAGTTTGACAGTCATCGCCGGTCTTCACGATCGCTCAGGCACACCTGGATCTCAGGAGACGGATTTGACCGGCTACACAATTGTAGGCCTCGAAATTCAATTCATCTTTACGTTTTATAAAAATAGGCATAATAATTACTAATATTATTATAACTTCTATTAATCATCAGTCTTTTTCTAGACTAAAAGGTACCGGAACGCATCTTTATGTCCTATTTGTTTTATTTACTGTATACTTATTTACTGGATATGCCATTATAATTATTATAACGCACGTTAAGTCATTCACAACAGGAAGAATCGCAAGTGCGGGTCTATTAAGGTGAACAACGTCCACGCAGTGTCTAGGGTCAGATTCGAAACTGCGACACTCAGATTGCATGACAGGAGTCCTACCACTACTTTACCGCACCTTTTACCAATTAATGGCTATAAATAAGGGAAAGTGGGCTGATTTCTGTAAATCCATATTTGAATTCTCTGGCACAGAAATTGTCACATGCTATATTATTTGCTTACGAACTCATTTAAACGATACCTGCAATTTACATGTGGTGCTTTTTCATATACTTTAGCATGCAGAATACAACACTGGCATCTATACGTATTCAAACGACATCTCCATCTTGAATTTCGCCAGTGTAATTAACATTGGAGGCAATGTCCAGGCAGCAACACTTCCAGCGAACAACAACAACAATTACGCTGGAGATACCTGTGTCATTTCTGGATGGGGACGTACAGGTAGGTACAGCGAAGCCTCTGTTTCTCAGCACACTTGTCCACAATATTATCAAAATTATTGTAAAAAAATTTAAGTCTATAATACATTATATGTATATATGTGTGAATGCATGAGTCGCGAGAATGACAGAATGAAAAAAAAAACAGAAATCAAAGTGGAAATATCAACACACTGAAATGATACAGCAAAAGCATCACTCCATTGGTATTGATGCTTTTGCTAAATCATAAAAGTGCTTTATCATATGCGTTCTTCGTAAAATAAACAAGTTAGTCATGCGCTATTCGTGTTTCTCGGTAATAAAAATTAACAACAATTTTAGTGCGTAATATTCCGCTTAAAATTGATCCCAGATTGCGTTTCTTGGGAAAATATCCTTCATAGTGACAAAACATTTCATTAACTAGGCCATATAGCTATTACGCGATGCAGCACGTAAATATTCGAGCGTAAACTTGTTTTAGAACTGCAGTCTCTTTGTGGGATCTAGATCACTGTCTGTTGTTACATAATCGATTGCCTGAGGGCGCCGGGGTACGGGCTACGGACCTCGAGGTACGGGCTACGGGCGCAAAATGTACGAGATAATCGTCAACGTTTGATCGTATGACGTAACAATGAAAGCAGGCATGATGGCGTAACAAATGAATTAAGCCACGTCGTGTTTTGTTCTCCAAACTTTCTTAAAATTGAACTACAATATTTTTAGAAGTCACATTAAACTTTAACCATTCTAGAATCATTCTCCATCTCAAAACACTACCTCAGAACGCTAGTCATGAGAATTTGTACCTCGGTTTGGTCTGGAGGCTTGTCAATTTCGTTTTCCTATAGACTTCTCGCACGACCCATAAATATATATTTCAGACTGGCGTGTGAGGTGTGATGAGATAGCTACACACAATTACTAGAGTTCTCCTCCGGATATTTTCAGCCACAACTACAGTACTACAAAGGGCTTCCAATAGAAACTTCTCAACAAAACTTCTAGTGTCTCCAATCGAAATGAGTCGAGATGTCAGTAGTTGTACCTTGTTGATCGTTGAAAATATTAATTTCGTGTGTCGATATATATGAAAGTATCCATTGCCATTAGCGACTCGCCGCTCGAAACTGAGGCTATTGGAAATTCAAGAATTGTCCAACCAGATGCATGCAATGTAGTCTATTACGCTTATAAATTACGGTAATCTGTCGTGTAAATTGTGTCAGGTTCAAGCAACGTTCTTCCCGATACACTCCAGAAGGCTTCCATTCCAGTCATCTCCACAGCTGCATGTCAGAATCTCGTAGACGGCATCGGCCGCATTTGGGACAATCACATTTGCCTCTACGACACATCTAACAATGTTGGATCCTGCAATGTGAGTATTGCATCTTTCCTTCTCTATCCCTTTCTCTCTCTCTCTCTCTCTTCTCTCTCTCTCTCTCTCTCTCTCTCAGTAAATGAAATACGCAATTGACGATAATTTCATTAAAATTTTGAGTCAAGTTTGTGTGTGCATCCACGGCTTTAGTTTGACGATAAATTCACTTTTATTAAGGCGCTTCATAAGTGCAACAATTACTTTATTTTATCATACCTTGGGTATTTACTTGCAATTAAAAGTTAAAATAGTGGTAGTAACGTAAGATATGCGTATAACATGGTCATTCACGTTCATCATTCATTCATTCATTCATTCATTCATTCATTCATTCATTCATTCTTCTTCATATAACATGGTAGACGACCGTAATACCGACTAATAATGATTTCACTTATGACATTCAAAGGAGAATGCTGAAGAAACTGAGTTGCAATAAGAATTGGATTGATCTATATCAGCATCATAAAGAAAGTAAGTGATTCCTGTAGTTTTCTAACTGAGATCTAATTTTCTTTGGCATTTAGGGTGACAGCGGTGGTCCACTCAACTGCCAGGATGGGGGTACGGTCGTCGCTGGTATTACGTCTTGGGGCGTATCCAGCGCTCTTGGTAACTGTCTGCAGACTTATCCATCAGTCTACACCAGAACCAGCGCCTATCTGGCATGGATCGCCAACAACAGCGTCTAAATAGGATGATACTAATAGGATGATGCAACCGCTCCGTTGCTCGCAGATATAAATCAATTAAGTTTCGGACACGCATTGTATATGGAATAACGATGCACTAAAAGACGACCTGTCATGCCTGATTACTGAATTCCAATAAAATGCTCCAAACAATCAAATTCGTGTCAAAATTATTTGCCACTTTAGTACCATCAGTTACAGATAGATAAATGTGCAGATGTGATTTATGTGACGTTCACGGAGTACTGCTTATACCTCGGTACCCCAGAAGTTACTTACATTTAAAAGTTTTTACGTCGCTGATTTTTACACGATCTCCTAGAATTAGGCCGTACACTAAACAGGACACAGGACTGTTAGTGTGAAAGCGCAACTGGATAATATAGCTTTAAAGACTCACTGAATTTATAACAGAACCAAATTTTATTAATTTAAAATGCCGATATCATATATAGCATCATTTCTCGTTATTGGACTCTTCCGGATATATTTTCAGCCGTCCTGGTGGTTTACGACTTATGTCACATCACACAAAATGTACCAACTGCTTTAGTCAGAAATCTTCAGTGATGGGCAACTAACTAAAAAATATTAGTTAAACTATAACTAAATTTCAACTAAAAATCAGTAGTTAAACTTTTAGTTGTTAACTAACTTTCTAAAATAGTTAACTAAACTAAAAATATATAGTTAAACTTTTTGCAACTAATTTTACAACTATTTTTCATGTATCAAGTATGTGTTCATGAAAACAATTCAAAACATAGACGATGCTGGCAGCATCAACACGTCATCAATGAACCATTGAATTAATTAATCATTGCATTTCCCGCTTACCAACGAGATCAAAGATCGTAAATAAGTAAAAATACACTGGTCTCTGACCAAGATCAGTGATATATGGTGTTATCGTTGTCATGAAAAAAATTATCCAGAAAGGAATAGATAAAAAGGTACTGTAATTTCGGATCACCAACTAAAATTTTTTAGTTAAACTATTTAGTTATTAACTAAATTTTTTTAGTTAAACTATCATTTTAACTAAACTATTTATATTTAATTAAACTATGAAGCTAACTAAAAAAAGTAGTTAAACTTTTAGTTAGCAACTAATTAGTTAACTAGTTGCCCATCACTGGAAATCTTGACCATAAATTCAGACACAAAAGGCTTCTTCCACATATGGCCGGCAGTTTTACAATGGCCGACTTCAGAAACGTCCTTTCCCTATCCCTAGGTTAATCGTTAGAATGCAGTCTTGAACGCGCAGCCGCAGGTCGTCCGACCAGTGTTTAATCTAGACCGTTTCCGAGGAAAAATTGCCCTTTTTTCCCACCGGAAATTTCAAATTCCCCCCGGAAATTTTGGAATACTACATGGACTAACAGCGGCCTCTAGCAGAATTTCCCCGGCTTTGTCAGTTTCCCCCCGGATTTTTCAGTTTCCCCCCGGAGTCCAGGAGTCTAGATTAAACACTGCGTCCGACCTTCCGGGTTTGCAGGAAGAGAAGATCTGCACGTCGTCTGCGTAGGCGTGTGAGGCCAGGCTGTAGGAATCAACAAATCTTCTAACATTCCGCTACGTAGAAAACGAACAGGGGCGGGCCGAGAACCGATCCTTAGGGCACCCCGCATCGAACGGGGCGCGATCCAGATCTCGAGCCTTTCCTGCCGACAACCTGTGATCTTCCTGCGAAGTAGTCGGAGATCCAGGACAGAGCTCGTCCATTGATCCAGTAGGATAGTTCAAGCCGACGTCCTAGGATGGCGTGATCGAAGGTGTCGAAGGCTGTAGAGAGATCAAGAAGGCCGAGCAGTGCCAAGTCACCGCCGGATCACCGAAACACCTGCTGGACCGTCTCCAGGTCGTATTGAACGCAGCGGCGCGGTTGATCTTCCAGGTCTCTTCTCGTGAACACGTAACACCGCTTCTACGAGACTTACACTGGCTTTCAATGCCAGAGCGGATTCAGTTTAAGTTGGCAACGCTGGCTTATCGCTGCCTGAACGGTATTGGCCCAGAGTGCCTGACGATAGAATTAGTACGAGTCGCAGATCAGGCAGGTCGGCGTCGCCTGAGATCTGCTGGAACCGCTTCTCTGGTTGTTCCTTTGATGCACCTTCGTACTGTAGGCGATCGTGCCTTTCCCGTGACTGCTGCAAGGGCATGGAACCGCCTGCCTCCTTCAGCTCACTCTCCCTAACGCCAGACACCTTCAAGAAGAGACTCAAAACTTGGCTATTTCGCACGAGCTTTTGTAATTTATAATTTGTAATGTGTCCACGCAGTCACTGTATTAGTTGCCACATAAATCTCTACGTTGTATATAATAATAATAATAATAATAATAATAATAATAATAATAATAATAATAATAATAAGCCTTCGTCGACTATGCAGTTGAAACTCCTCAGAAGGGCCGTTTCGGTGGAGTGACCCGCCCGGTAGACTGATTGGTGTTTGGGCATGAGGTCGTTCCGTACCAGGTACGAGACCAGCCTATGCCTTAACGTCTGCAGAAAGTACGGACAGATAATTATAATGAAACAACAGATCTATTTACTATCTACGGATGCGGATCCTCCGCGGATTCAAACTTGGCGGATGCAGATAAATTATCCGCGGTCTGAAAATTATTTGGATCCACACGTCTCTGGCTACGATTCTGTATTCTGTCGCCTTAGGAGAAGCAGTAACGTAGATTATTAGAAGAGATCAAATTTTGATCCATTTGATTTGTTTCAATTTGCAGATTTCAATTTGCAGATTTTATACATTGTCGGCAGGCGTTCAAATTTAAAATTTAGAATTTAAATTAAGGGTGTCAAACTCATTTCATATGGCGGGCCATATAAAAGTCTTTGTGGTCGTCGTGGGCCGGATTTGTACATAACATTAACACGAACTACAGTAGGCCTATATTACACAAAGCAGTATAAAAAATTGTTTCAAATTTTTGTATCTTATTTACATCGTATGTAAAAATGAGTTTCATATAAGTAATTTCCGATTTTCATATATGCACTTTTTGAGCACGCCTTGAATTAAGTAACTTTGCTTGAGCATAAAATTTTTTCTTGAATTCAGCCACATAGACGCGGGACCGGAAAAAAACTTTCGCTGGCCTAATGTTTAACACCTCTAATTTAAATTAAACCTCATAACAATGCGAACTCTATCCATGAACAGTATTTTCCGAGAACGGTTTGACTAATGGCTCGATCTCTGTACGAAGGTCGAGAAATTACCATTAAATGCTGTGCACAAATAACATCACATATTTTAATTCACAAATTTACAGAAGCCATTCGCTTTGCAGCTGATGAGTTCCTTGTCATGACGTCATTTCTATGCGCATATAATTTCTGAAATGTCACGCTGGTGTCCCGCTAGTCGTGAGCAATTGGACAGTAACTACAGACATAAGTCTGCACCAAAACATTTCCAGTTTTCTCTAGTGTAGCTCACGCTGCAATGTCACCGTGTAAGCTTATGTCTCTGAGACACTTCAATGTCACAGTGGAATAACTGGAATTTCCAGTTGTCTTTAAAACCTCACGTGGTGTGATAGATAAATTTTAAATACACGTTCATATTCAGGTTAGAAACCAAATAGTTTAACCAGAGTTGTAGACGATACAAAAGAGTCCAAAAATTAGGAAGCCATGCTAAACGATAATAGCTTAATCAACTATGCGTTCGTATGCTTATTCTGTTTCGTCTGACGCAATTCACGCACAGGACGCAGATTTTCTTAACGCATTTGTTCCCTGTGGCTTCATTCTCATTCAGAAATTGGCAACGCGGGCAATGGCCGCAATGGCCGCAATGGCGGCGATGATATGTAATCAATGTACGAATAATTATCGTCATCATCAACATCAGAAGAGTAAGTTTCTCTTTCGTAGATGCTACTTGACCTACCTCGTGAAAATGCAGGAGGCGGTACCGGTTTCACGCGGGAATGCAACGAATAAGCAGAATAATATTCATCGCAATCCGACTCATTCTTTGCTTTTATGTCATAAATACACAGCGGCCCACTGCGATAAAGGACAAGCAATTGCCCTGTTGCTTCGACCAGGTGAATTTTTGAAGGAACCTGTCCTGATTGATCAATACTCATTAAAACACGTTGCTTATCAGATGCTGGATTCCAAATCAATATTGTCTTTTTTCCGTGGGCGGCAATAAATACTCTCTCTTTTGAATCAATTGCAAGGTGATATGATGCCACGAACCCCAGAGGTTTGATGTTAGAAACGATGTTACCGTATCTGTCAATGACACTAACCCCTTCGTTCATACGAGCGGTATTTCGTCTTCCGTGGCACACAACGAAGCGATCACCCTCCAACTGTAAGGAGTGTCTTGGGCCTTCGCCGTCACAATTAAAACTGATCTCATGTATTAATTCAGCCTTGTAAGTATATTCAAAAATTATGCCTTCGTTGGCGCAATTGATCAATATATTGCCGGAATTTGTAACAGACAGAGTGGTTGGTTCGCCATTTGTCTCCCAATTCAAGTATATGCCATTTGCGTCAGAATGAAATGCGCGAATAGTGCAGTCATCCCAGCTGCTTACATAAACGATATTAGTTTTCTCAGAGGACGTGATGTCTTGAAGACCCTTTGCAGTTGATAGCTGCTTCCTTTTGCGGAAAAACACCTTCACTTTTGTCTCTTGCGTAGAAACTCTCCTAAGTACCCTGAAACTGCTAATAGAGTAGACAGTGACATTTGCTGAGTTGCTTCGCGTCACAAAGATTTCATCTCTTACGACGGTGATTCCACTGGCGCTTCCTCTAAGTTTTAGCGATTTGATTGGTTTTGGACGACGCCGATATCCCATTAAATCTACATCAAAATTTCACCTGATAATGTTCAAATAGTTAAGCATGATGGCTAAAGCACGGATGCACAGCTATAGTGGTACTCGTTTCAAACAGCATATATAAATTTAGACAGGGTGTCTCTGAAAAAATCCCCAGCAGAAAAACTATGATTTCTTAAAAATTCCTAAATATATTTCTATCACAATTGCCATACGTGTACAGCACATATTTCCCCATCTTTCTGCTTATTTTCATCTCATTTGCATGTAAAGTGGCCATATTGTGAGATATCGAAGTCGAACTTAAATTTCTACTACTCAGCCGCAGCTTGACAGGCCAAAATATCTAGCTTCACATAAATTTAGTTTCATGTCAATGTTGATAGTAGTAGTAGTAATAGTAGTAGTAGTAGTAGTAGTAGTAGTAGTAGTAGTAGCAGCAGCAGCAGTAGTAGCAGTAGCAGTAGTAGTAGTAGTAGCAGTGGCAGTAGTAGTAGTAGCAGCAGTAGTAGCAGTAGCAGTGGTAGCAGCAGCAGTAGCAGCAGTAGCAGCAGCAGCAGTAGTAGTAGTAGTGGTAGTAGTAGTAATAGGCTAGTAGTAGTAGTAGTAGTAGTAGTAGTAGTAGTAGTAGTAGTAGTAGTAGTAGTAGAAAGGTTTAAATCGAATGCAAATTTTTTAAAAATGCTTTTAAATTCGCAGAATTCGGCATAACAAGAAAAGTTTTAGATTGGTTGCAGATCCACGATCATTGACCCGTTTGCAGATATCTTTCACCGAATAAAGGATTCATCCCTTTTCAGGGTATTTTGCAAGAATTGTTCGGTATCCAAAGCTAAGTTCCCGCAATGTCTGAATTCGCACCTTATCTTCATTCGATATTTGACCCATTTTGAAAGTTTAAATCGAACTTTTCTTGTTATGTCGAATTCTGTGAATTTAAAAACATTTTTACAAATTTGTATTCGATTTAAACTTTACTACTACTATTTCTGTTAATTTCCATCCCGTATTCTTTGCTTTTGTCGTTTAGCTTGTTAATTATGAGTTGGAGGTCTTCCTCTTTTTCTGCAAAGATTACCGTATCATCTGCATATCTGAGTATGTTATAGATTGTTCCATTGATTTTCATTCCAGGAGTTTGTTCTAATGCTTCCTTTATTAATAGCTCTGTATATAGGTTAAATAGTAAAGGGGATAGTATGCATCCTTGTCTGACTCCTTTTTTTATTTGTATCTTCTCGGATTCCTCCTCTTTTATTTTTATGGTGGCGTATTCATTCCAGTATAAGTTACAGATTAAATTTTGCTCCAGTTCTGGTATTCCTGCCCACTTTAGTGTCTCCAATAGCTTTTGATGATTTATTCTGTCGAATGCTTTTTTATAATCAATGAAGCATATGTGTAATTTCTTTCCCATTTTTTGGGCGTTTTCGCAAAGTATCCTTAATTGAAAGATGGCATCTCTGGTTCCTTTACCTTTTCTGAAGCCAAGTTGATTTTCTAATATTGATTCTGCTAATGGTGTGATTCTGTTCTTTATTACTTGTAGTAAGATTTTAGATGCATGCGATATCAAGCTTATGATTCTGTAGTCGTCGCAGTCTTGTGCTTTGTTTATCTTTGGGATTGGGACGAATATGCATTTTAAGAAATCCTCCGGTATGTCTCCTGTTTTGTATATTATGTTTATTAGCTCTGTGATTATTTCATATCCTACCGGCCCCAAGTTTTGTATAAGTTCTGCGCAAATTCCATCTTCTCCAGTTGCTTTCTTTTTGGGTAATTTCTTTATAATCTGTCTTATTTCTTCTTCAGTTATAATCGTTTCTTCCTTTGAGTGATTAATTTTTGGAATTTCTCCTCTATTGTCATTGTACAAGGATTCAACGTATTCTTTCCATCTGATCAGTACGTCCTCCTTTTTTACCAGTAGTTTCCCATTCTTATCTCTGATAACGTGGTTTGGGTTGTTTCTCTGCATGTTCAGCTCCTTGATTTTTTTATATACTAGAGGGTTGTGCCTTTTGTCTAACTCTTCTATTTCCTTGCACTTCTCATTGATAAATTTGTTTTTTGCGTCTCTGCACATTTTCTGTATTTCATGTTTTAGTTGTAAATACGTTTGTTGCGATTTGTCAGAATCCTTATTTTTATGCTTCTTCCTTTCCTCCATTTTATTCAGTATTTCCGTTGTTATCCATGGTTGCTTCATGTGTTGTTCTTACTTTCCGCATAAGTTGTCTGCTACCTCTGTTATGCATTCATTTAGCTGTTTCCAGATTATCTTTTGGTCCTTTTCTTTCTTTGTGTCTTGCAGTTTTTCGTTTGTAGCCCTTTCGTATTCTTCTTTTATAGATTGATCCTTTAATTTGTCTATGTTCCAGCTTTTCTTATGTCTTTTCTTTTTAATTTGTTTCAGAGATATTTGTTTCAGTGTCATGACTACAGGGTTGTGATCTGATTCGCAATCAGCTCCTGGTCTAGATTTGCAGTTTTTGACACCATTCCGATATCTTTTGTCGATGAGTATATAGTCAATTTGGTTTTTGTGTATTTTGTCTGGAGCTGTCCAAGTGTGCCTTGCTTTTTCTTTTTGCTCATACCACGTGTTTGTTATGCATACATTTTCTCTCCTGCAGAAATCCACCAGCAGTTGTCCTCCCTCGCTTCTTTTGCCCAAGCCAAAAGGTCCCACTGTGTCATCTTCTTTTGTTTCCCCAACCTTGGCGTTGAAATCGCCCATTATGATTAGGCAATCTTTGTATTCTTTATGTTCTTTGATGATCTTATCTAGTTCTTCGTAGAAGGTTTCCTTTATTGATTCTTCTGCATCTTCATTTGGTCCATAGACTTGTATTATGAGTATATTTCTTGGTTTAGCCTGGAGTTTGACCAGTATGATTCTCTCGGATATTTCTTGGTGGTATATGATTGTACTTGCAATCTTTTCTCTTAGAATGAGGGCTACGCCCTTTCGATTGTGATTTCCTCCAGAGTATATGACTTTATAGTTGTTTTCTTGCCCTGGTATACACGTTGTGAAATTTCCACATTCTTTCCAAAATGTTTCTGGTATTCCTATTATATCTAGCTCCATGGTGTTCATTTCTTGTATTATGTTCGCTAATTTACCTGGCTTGTTAAGTCCTCTGACATTCCATGTTCCTACTTTACAGTTTCCTACTTTACAACAGTTGCTGGATGACGGTGCAGTGTTGCCTGTTGTACCACATCCACTCCACCGGGCTGGATTGGTGATCTTAGTATGATCACCCCCCCCCCGTTTGCCGAGACTTGCATTCTTGTTTCGACTATTCATGACCTTTCTTGGAAGCTCTTAATTGCGGCGGGCCCCCAGAACCATCGCAATCGCAATGCCTGAACCATTTTAAACTGTCGTTCTCATCTGCTTCAGGTTGTTTCTCCAGCTGCCGTTATCCAGAGTGTTTCTGGTGTCCGCCATCTGAGATAACCCACAACTTGCTGCCATTGTGGGTGATACCGTTGCCTGCTATTAGCCGTATGTTTTCAGGGTTCCTGACAGACCTGTCCACCTCGCGTAGCGCCCTAGGTGATACTTCAACACAAGGTTTTCATCACTGATGGCATAGCTCTGTCAGGCATACCCCTACTTCTATACGTTGCCACCTCCTTCGCCCCTTTGAGGCTGTACAGGTCGGGTTTTAGAAGGAGGAAACAGAAAGAAAACAAAAACGATGATAATAAGCAAACACAAAAATGAGAAACACAACATCTTAATTGATAATACTAAGTTGGAACAAGTAAAGGAATACAAATATTTGGGCAGTTTCATAACAGAGAATGGACGATGTACAAGAGACATAAACGCCAGAATTGCTATGGCCAAAGAAGCCTTTTGGAAACAAAAAGAATTACTAAAAAGAAACCTAGACCAAACACTAAAACTACGAATCCTGAGATGCTATGTATACTCGGTTATCACATTCTCCTGCGAATGCTGGACTCTAACAAAGCAGTTGAAAAATAAAATACAGGCCTTTGAAATGTGGTGCTTCAGAAGAATCTTGAAAATTAGCTGGCAAGAGAGAATAACAAATGAAGAGGTACTAAAGAAATTGGAGAAAAGAGACAACTCCTGACAGAAATTATAAACAGGAAAACTCAGTATGCTGGACACATAATGCGGGGTTCAAGCACAGAACAAGCAAAAGTCCTATTAGAGGGCAGATATGAGGGAAACAGGGCCAGAGGAAGACCTAGAAGAGACTGGCTGGATGACGTTAAGGAACACATACAGGAAAAGAACTACGGAAGGCTAAAAAGGATTGCTGAAGACAGAACGAAGTGGAAACAACTCATGACTTCAACCTTCAGATATGAAGATGACACATGATGATGATGATGATGACTACTATTTATATCTTGGAAGCAATATGGCGCATGACTTAGACTGCAGACAAGAGGTCACAAGAAGACCAGCAAGGGCTCTAGATCAACTGACGGCAATTGACAGGATCTGGAAAGCAAATCAATAAGCACTGAAACAAAAAAGAAAATACTCGAAACCTGTATCTTCAGCAGTTTTTTATATGGATGCGGAACATGGACCATCACCAAAGACTTGGAAAGAAAAATACTAGCCTTTGAAAGAAAATGTTATAGAAAAATACTAAGAATCGATGGGTCGAAAAAATCACAAATGAAGAACTATACATGAGAAGTCAGCCCAAACAAGCCATGCTGGAAAGAGTCAAACAAAGGATACTCCATCTTTTTGGACACATATGCAGAATGAAAGAAGACAGAAAGATCAAAGCTCTAATGTTTAGAATAATGGAGGGAGACATAAAGAGAGGGAGACCACACAAGGAATGGTGTGATGATATTGAAGAATGGTGTGGAAGCAGTTTACAGGATCTTAGCCACAGAGCAACGGACAGAAAGAATGGCAGAAAACTGTGGGGATGGCATTATACACTAACGGGCGATGAGTCCACGGTTAATGATGATGATGATGATGATGACTACTATTTCTACTACTACTACTATTACTACTACTACTACTACCAGTATTGACATGAAGCCAAATTTATGAGGCTAGATATTTAGGCCTGTCATGTTGCGACTTTAGTAGTAAAATTAAATCGAAGTTTGACTTTGATATCTCACAATATGGCTATCTTACATGCAAATGAGATGGAAATAAGCATAAAGGTGGAGAAATATGTGCTGTACACGTATGGCAATTTTGATAGAAATATATTTAGGAATTTTTAAGAAATCATAGTTTTTTTGCTGGTTTTTTCAGAGACACCCTGTATATAGAACTGGAGTAATACCACAAGACTGGAGAGACGCGTTAGTCAGCCCACTGTTCAAGAAGGGAAAACGAAGTGAACCAAGCAATTACAGACCAGTGAGCCTAACTTCTGTAATCGGTAAAGTTATGGAAAAATACTGAAAGGGAGCATTTTGGAACATTTGACTAGACATAAAATTGTTAAAGATAGTCAGCACGGATTTACAAAAGGGCGTTCATGCCTGACCAACCTGTTGGACTTTCTGGAGGAGGTTTTTGATAAGCTAGATGAGGGCAAGGCAGTAGACATAATATATTTAGATTTTGCCAAAGCTTTTGATAAAGTACCCCACATAAGGCTGGCTGCCAAACTGAAGTCCTGTGGAATAAGGGGGAATATTCTCAGATGGATTGAAAATTGGTAGAAGGGAAGAAGACAGAAGGTTGGCATTAGGGGAGGCCATTCTCAATGGGCAAGAGTTATCAGTGCAGTGCCTCAGGGCTCAGTGCTTGGGCCATTGCTTTTTCTAATATATATAAATGATATCGATGAGGGATTACTGTCCAAAATTTCAAAGTTTTCCGATGATACAAAGATTTCCAGAAATATAGACTCGGAGGATGATGCAAAAATTTTACAAGAGGATCTAAGGAAATTGTTTCAGTGGTCTGGGGACTGGCAGATGCTTTTCAATATTGATAAATGTTCTGTAATGCATGTTGGGAAGTCTAATAATGGTAATGAATATTCTTTAGGGGGAAGGTTCAACAGAAAAAGAAAGAGACTTGGGAATAATCATCCATAGAAGTATAAATCCATGATCTCACCAATGCATGGAGGCAGCAAAAAAGGAAACCAAATGTTGGGAATGGTGAAAAGGACAATAGTGAGCCGTGACAAAGAGATAATTATTAAACTTTATAAGTCATTAGTAAGGCCTCATCTAGAATACTGTGTTCAGGCTTGGAATCCTTTCTTGAAAAAAGATATATAACTTTTAGAAAAAGTGCAAAGACAAGCAACGAAGATGGTCATTAGGTGCCATAATTTAAGCTACGAAAAAATACTTCAATATTGTGGACTGACAACATTAGAAAGGAGAAGAGAAAGAGGGGATTTGATAGAAACATACAAAATAATGACTGGGAAAGTAGATGTGCCATACGATCGATTCTTTACATTGGCACACTATAGCAGCACAAGAGGCCACAAGTGCAAATTATTTAAGCAGAGGGTTGGTCCAAGAAATAAAAAAATTTTAGTGCAAGGGTTGTGGACAAATGGATTAGTTTGGACGAGGTGGGAGTGACAGTTGAAACAGTAAACGGATTCAAAGGCTATCTCGATAAACTAGGTTATTGAATGCAGATGGTTACATCAGTGGTTTTCACACAGGCTTACTTAGCCTCCTAAACCACTTAAAATCACATTATTATAGCTAAATTTAATAAATAGGCCTATACGCTGTATAAAATAGTATAATAATAAATGGCTTTATCTAAGCAACATTTCTGTTTTAAATTACTAAACATGTATTTTATTATTGACAAGAAATAATTCGTCATTCTATTATTGTGGTCGAAATAATACACTGAATTTTTTTAATGACAGAAGCAGTTAAGGTAAATAGAAATCCACTAAGATACATCTATGCACACGATACAGTTCTGATTGCAACAAATGATAAAGGCCTACAACTGCATTTAATAAAGTGAACTCAAAAAGTAAAGAGCACGGAATGGAAATAAATAGAGTGAAAACAAAAAGCGATGATAATATATAAAAATATAAAATATGCCATCTTAATAGAAAATGACAAGTTGGAACATAGGCTACTCAAGTATATGAATGCATGAGAAGCTACATAACTGAAGACGGCAGATAAGAAAGAGATATAAAAGCATGCACACTGTCACGAATGAGCACATTAGAGTTTTCTTAATTCGGAAGATGGTAGAGTGGGTTACGTGCTGGAGCGTCAGGCTGATGGAGCGGGTTCAAGCCCCGTTAGTGCCCCTAGTGGCTTTTACACAGGTAGTAATGCCTCCTAAGCCAATTTAAATCATGCTAAGTAAGTCATGTCTTAAGTTAAGAGTCAATCACTGAATGTCAAAATAGGTCAGTTAAATATAATAATAATAATAATAATAATAATAATTATTATTATTATTATTATTATTATTATTATTATTATTATGTGAGTTAAAGAGTTTCAGGAGGCTAAGAAAGCCTGTGTGAAAACCACTGTAACTGTTTGGTTATCATGAACCTCCACATTCAATAACCGAGTTTTCCGAAATAATTTTTGAATCCGTTTACTGTTTCAACTGTCACTCCAACCTCGTCAAACTGTTCTATTTGTCTGCAACCCTTGCACTAATTTTTTTCTTTCTTGGTCCCACAATCTGTTTGAAAAATTTGCATTTGTGGCCTCTTGTGCTGTATTGCAACACCAATGTAAGAAAATCGATCGTATAGCACATCAAGTGGCGTAGCGAGCACGTTTGTCGTCCCTGGCTTATGGCTAATCCGTCACCCCCAATTTCGTTCACATCAGAGGCGGATCTAGGGTGTCTGGCGCACGGGGACTAAAGATACTGATGACACGCGCCCCTTAAAACTGACTCCCAAAAATCTGCCGCCTCGGGCGCCGCCCTGGGGGGCGCATTTTGGGTGTGAATAAAAATAAAACAGCTGTGATGACTAAAAAAGGTCATCACCCCGAAATTGAAGTGTTTGAGTTTTATAGTTTAATTTAATAGAATTAATAAAAATTTTAACGACTAAAAAAACAAAAAAGGTCATCAGCAAATTTCAAATTTTAGGGGGCGCAAAATATAATTCTTGCCTCGGGCGCCAAAACCCTAGTTACGGCTCTGGGCAGGTTGAGAAGCAAGATAGTTGATTTAAATAGCCTCCACCCTGGTGTCTAGGGCAGTGACGTGCAGAGGCTGGTTGGTTGTTGCACGTGGTCAAGCTGTTCAAGGTTGAAAATTGTAGTCAGCATTTTCCGGAATACGGACGGAACATCGAAATTGTTTTAGATTTTTAAGCGGAAAAGCATCTACGAGCAGAAAAAAGTCGCCCGGTCAAACAAAACTTCTTGCATTTCTATTTCCCCTAAAATTTCAATTTAGCCTATATAGCACATGCCCGTACTTGACCTTTCATTTGGATGCCCCATCTGGGAGATGACCAGGGCCAGCGCCCACCGCACGTCACTGGCCTAGGGGTACCCACGAAGTTCAAATTTTTGCTACGGTCCAATTTTTAAAATGTTGAGAACAGACGTTCTAGATCAGTGCTTCTCAACCTTTTTACTGTCGCGACACACTTGAAAAAGACGTCTATAGAAGTGACACTACCAAAGTTTTATTAATTTTTACAGATTTTAGTCATGCAATTTATCCGTGAGGCGCCCTGAAAAGTAGTTGACAAGCAAACAAGGGGACAAGGTCGTCTCGTGCCACAAATCGCAAAACCAATATGGAATCGTATATATTTGCTACGGATGACCGTGGATTCGCTAAAACTAGTTTGTAGTTTTCAAATTGTTTAATCTTTTGCAATCGAACCCCTTAAAAATCGTCTGAGCGTATTTACTGTACTTGGAAAATATGTGTTATTCTCGCGACACATCTAGCAGATGCTCGTGACGCACCTGTGTGGCGCGACACACAGACTGAGAAGCACTGCTCCAGATCATTGTCATTTCTTTCTACTGTAACACATCGAAATCATCTGCGAACCTGAGGTTAATGATCGGTACTCCGGTACTACTTCCTGCAGTGATAGGGCCTATGCCCTTTACTTTGTCCTTTGATCTAGTCCATTGTTCACTCCAGATATGAAATGAAGATTACAAGTGATATGTTATTATTATTATTATTATTATTATTATTATTATTATTATTATTATTATTATTATTATCTTTGACAATTTATATAGCGCGATGCCAAAGGCGATGCCTAAGTCAAGAGCGCTTCACACCGTACGAAGTTCTAAACAAATGCGTTGTAAGGTTCATTGTAAACTGGGCGCTAGTGTTCGAGTTAGTAACGTAGTCAGGGAGACCATTCCAGAGGATTGGATTCCCCCGCGTAACTGATCTTTCGCCAAGCTTAGGAGTCCTTGACGAAGGCGGTACAAGCAGTAGAACACGATGGCTCGACCGAAGCTGCCGACTGTCTGCAGGCATGAGGCGACGTTGTACGAGAGACGTCAGATAGTCAGGGCAAGTGGGGTAATTCAGTACCCTGTGTGTAATCCAACAGCGCTTATAGACTATGCGCTCAGGAATACGGAGCCAGTGCAATCTGTTCTTGAGCAACGGGGTGACATGGTCGCTCCATCTGGCACCATAGATCAGTCGGGCGGAGACATTCTGTATTGCCTGAAGGCGACGTAGTTGACATGCTGGAAGACCGAGCAGGATACTATTACAGTAATCCAACCGCGACAGGATAAGAGCGCGCACGAGGAGGATCACGAACTCCGTCGGCAGATAGTGACGAGTCTGTCTAATCCTCCGCAGGTGATGATAGCAGGTTCGCGTCATGTTGCTTACGTGGCTCGTCAGCGAGAGCGTCTCGTCAAGAAGAACTAGAAGAGATAGAGAGATAGAGATAGCTAAGTAGGTGTCTCCTTCTCAGTGAACAGACCCAGAGTAGCTCTGACTTCCCCGGGTTCAGCGCCAGTCTTTTTGTCGCCATCCACTGGTTGATCGCAGTTGTACAAGCGGTAATCCGTGAGCGCAGGTGCTCCGTGTCCGATGGCGGGCACGAGGGAAGAATTTGCACGTCGTCTGCATACGCATAGGCAGTCAGTCCGAAAGATCGGATGATCCTGCCGACGTCTGCCACATACAGAACGAACAACAGTGGGCCTAAGACAGACCCTGCGGCACGCCGCTATCAACGTTCCGTCGATCCGAGAGACAGTTATTCCAGAAGACAGTCTGCGACCTGTCATGAAGGTAGTCGCGTATCCAGGAGAGGGCCTTGTCCATCACCCCAAAGGTAAGCTGGAGGCGTCTGGTTAGAACCTCGTGGTCGACGGTATCAAAGGTTGTCTCCTTGCCTTGAACCTTTAATTGCCTTGAACCAGGTTCCTACTTCTCCACAGATTCGAACAGATGATCTTGAGTAATTGCTAATTGCTAATTCAGCAAATTGTCAGTTTTTGGTTCACTTCATATGACTTCAAAACTGCTAGAGTTGCCGTTTGATCTTAGCTCAATCAATTTGATCAAATGTCTTTCGAAAATTTATTAAGCACATTAAACCAGCACGAATCATATAGGAGAGATTCATACCATGTTTCTTGAAGAAATCGCGGAAGGTTTCAGACAGAAATGTAAAATCGGGTCTCTCATATGGATCTTTTTTCCAGCAATTTTCCATTATGCGGCGTATTTTTGCATCAGGATATTTGAAGCCTTCTCCAGCTGGACATACTGGATCATGGGTTTTCCTGATTTTAGAAATCACAGCAGTTTCATGCAATTCTAAAACAAGACATTCATACGGTACTATTCATTACTATTATTCATAACATTCATTCGAAAATGTAAAAAAACTAGCCTTTGTTTTAATTCTATTCCGAGCTTTGAAGACATGAGAAATTAACTAGACCACAGCTTATTAAATTTTAGTCGATTGAAGACAATTATAGTGGATAGAACTAACGCGCAATTATGGCGGTTATAATAAACTTTCCATGTTGTTAACTGTCCGACGATCACCGAAAATATGCCTAAGTCGTCGTCAAACACAATATTCACTGTTAACTCTGAACAGGTATTGACGTCACAAGCTATTGATAAATCTATTGATAATCCAAATCTATTGATAGATGCAAGACCACGCAAACATAATATTAATGAGTTCGCACTATAACTGCGATTCACTTGTGATTATCAGCCGCCGATCAAACCTAGATAAAAAAAACAATTGCTTAGCAATACAGCCGGCTTGATAAAAACGACAAGTGTCATAAAGAAATAAGGAGAAGAATTGTCATGGGGAAAGAAGCCTTTACGAGCAGAAAACAGAACAGAAGAGAACTAATGAGAAGGAATTTTAACCGAAATCTGAAAAAAACGATTGGTCAAAACACTGATGTGGTCAGTGACACTTTATGGATCAGAAACTTGGACGCCCAGAAAGGAAGACATAAAGAGACCAGAGGCATTCGAAATATTGATCTGGCGAAGAATGAAAAAAACAGCTGGACGGAAAAAATAACAAACGAAGAAGTCTGGAAGAGGATGGGAGAAAAGAAAAACCTAATTAACACTATTCGCACAAGACAAAAGACGCAGATAGGCCATGTTCTGAGAGAAGAATCAAACCTACTAAGAGAAGTATTAGAAGGAAAGATGAATGGGAAAGCACAGAAAGGACGACCAAGAACATCGATGCTGGAGTGGATGTTCCACACTACGGAAAAAACAAGTATTCAGCCCTGAAGATAAAAGCTCAAGATAGAGAGGAATGGCAACGCTGGAGTATGGAACCTGTCTTTGGACAGAGCACCTGAAGAAGAAGAAAAGAAGAAGAAGAAGAAGAAGATGATGATGATGATGATGATGATGATGATGATGATGATGATGATGATGATGATGATGATGATGATGATGATGATGGAAAACAGCTGACGTAACATACCTGTACTTTGCAAAAGCATTTGACAAAGTATCACATTCAAGGCTGGCAGCCAGACTTAAGGTCTATGGAATTGGCGGTAGAGTTCTTTGACAGAAGGTAAAGGTAAACATAAGAGGCAAGGATTCAGAAAGCTAAACAAACGCCGTCGATCAGACAGAGTCGGCGGCGGAAGGCGATCGGGAAACCGTGCGGACGTTGGGGGCCGCCCGACCACCTGGCGCGCGACGAGACCGTGAGCCGGGGTCTCCACAATTCCATAATCCATTCAATATATAGCAAGCAACTCGATGTTAGGAACACACATTGGCGAAGCAACAAGGGAGGGCATAGGGACCGAGCTCCCGTGATCTGCCCTTGAATTTGCGAGCGAGGAACTCCTTGAGGACCATTGTTGCTCATTGGAGACTTTTATTCACGAAAATGCCTCTTCCCTACTCCGGAACCCTGGCTCCTCCGCTGGTAGCTGAATTTAGAGCGAATTCAATTTTACCTTGCCTCTAACGTTTGTGATTAATTTCAACACGAGTACAAATAATTATCTACTCTATTTTGGCGATTGAATACACAAATAATATTTATACTTAGATAGACTGAGGCAAACCTGGGTAGGGTTTTCCACCGTATGAGAGAACTTCGTAAACGACGATTCCAAACGACCAAACGTCGCTTTTAATTGACCATCTATTCGCCTCAATCACTTCAGGAGCTCTTGTCGTCATCGGGCTTTCTATTAGCTCATCTTAAACATCAAGACATTGTCTGACTGTATTCACTATTCACTGATCTGTTGCCAATGTTATATTTCATAAATTCTAATAACACTAGGGTCAACCATATTTGAAGCGTGATCGAGTGACCTAAACCACTGGTGTAGAGCGAGTAGCCTAGCCCCGGAACCCTTCTGACAAACATTCTTATAGTCGCAGTCTTCTGGTTGATTTGAATTGTATAACGTATTTAAAGCAAAGAACCTCTACATACATTGATAATTAATTAATAGGCGAGCCAATCAGCTGATTCGACCAGCGATGAATCAATGACCTTTCTGTCATCCTGGACAAGAGGTTCGCAACGCGACTGCCGGTATTGCGCCAATACGGACATTCATCTTGTCATATATGCTAGCAAGTGCGGTTAATCTTCGGATTTCTTTCTTCTACATTTAAGCAGTCGTAGCAGTTAGAGTCAAATGCGCCTCGGATGGAACAGTTCTCGCCGAGTCCTCATGACTTCGACCCATCGCCCTCGATCAGTTTCGTTACGCGTGCGCTTATATCTGCGTTCAAGGTGCCGGCACCTTCGTCTAACAGTCCTGTACTCCTCGTCGAGCCATGGTTCCAGTAGGCGTCCCTTGATGCGAATGACGTGAGGAGCAAATCTATCAGCCGGATTTTTCAACATGCTGTTATTGTTATTGTTTCGACGATGTGTAGCCTATAGCGCAGTAAATATAGCTTGGAGCCAAAAGCAAGAGCACTTTACATAAATTGAAACGAAAAACTAAATAGATGTGTCTTCAGCGCAACTGAGAACCGTTCGAAGGAGGTAACGGACGTCACTTATCTGGCAACAAATCCCAAAGAAGAGCGTTGCCACAAGTAACAGAACGCTCTCAGAATTTCATAGTCTTCGATGGTGGAGGAATGTCCAATACCAACCGACTACTTGAACGGAGTTGAAGGCGGCGATTCGACATTAACGGTTTCCGAATCAGCTCAGATAAATATCCGGGACATAGGGTGTCGTGAAAGACGCGGAACGTCAGTCGACACCGTTTAAAGACGATCCGCTCCGGAATCCGTAGCCAATGTAGCTTGTCTCTCAGCAGCGGCGTTACGTGGTCATGCCACCTGACCCCATAGATCAACCTAGCAGCGGCGTTAAGAATCAATTGAAGGTGGCTCAGCTGGCTAGCTGGAAACCGAGAAATAAGCTATTACATTAGTCGACTCTGGCTACGATAAGCGTACGTGCAAGTTGGATCGCGGCCGGAATTGAGATGTACCGACGGATCTCTTTAATTTTCCGGAGTTGATGGAAGCAGCTCCTGGTCACATTACTGACCGTGTCGTACGACCGTCAGCGATTCGTCGAGCAGAACGCCTAACAGGCGAACTTTGGCGGACGGAAAGATGACTACATCATCAGTCTGGAACGGCGCACGGTTTATCAAGTGATTTCTCCTTGGCGTGCTAATCCATAGAAATTCCGTCTTGGTGGGATTCTCTGAAGTCCACCGCTTAATCTCTCGGATGTACTCCTGAACGCGAGACCGGATACTCACGGTCTCCTTTGGGGTCAGAAAGCATAAACATGTGATCATAGCTTGAACGATTCCGCTATTCTCTCGAACTCACCTATGTAGAGGATGAATAGAAGTGGGCCGAGTGCCGACTCTTGAGGAACACCGCAGCGAACTGGTCTCACTGCAGACAGAGTATTTTCCCAACTGACGGACTGCGTTCTATCAGTCAAATGGTCCTGAAGCCACGAGAGGGCTAGCTCATCAATCCCGTAGGACTACTGGAGACGTTTAATCAGGATCTCATGATCGACTGTATTGAACGCAGCGGTAAGGTCGAGGAGGCCGATGACAGCCATCTCTCCATTCGCAACCGCGTCCACAGTGTCATTAAAGATCCTTAGCAGAGCCGTCTCCGTTGAGTGCCCGGCCCTCTATGCTGACTGGTTTCTTGGCATGAGTCCATTTCGGGCCAAATGATTGACAAGTTGCTTTTCACTACCCTTTCCGCCAACTTTGAGAGGAATGGGAGTTTTGACACCAGACGAAAGTTGGTTACGTCGGATTGTACAAACCAAGGTCGTTTCAGGTATGGTCGAACGATGGCGTGGTACTCCTCAGCAGAGACGTTAGTGCAAGGACGCAGAAGTTTCTGGGTCTCTTTCGAGTTAGATTCAGCCTCATCCAAGGCTTCCCGACAGTGTTTGCGAGTTTTCTACCGCAATAGCTTCCTGCTCCCTTTTAGAGCAGTTTGCCACCGGTGAAACGCGGCTGATTCATCACTGAATACCGACGTTTCTTCTTATAGCGGAGAGACTTCAAGCCGCGCAATGAATTCGTTCAGGTTGAAAGTATTCCAGCTCCTCCGAGCTATCTTTACGTACGTGGGGCAAGGGCGCACCAGGAGGACTGACCAATGGATCAGCTTATGGACAGGCAGTCCAGCTTCCACAGCTGTGACCTCCAAAAGTGCCCCTTCGTCAGGAGCAATCAGTACGTTCAGCAGGCCGCCAGGGTCGTGTGTCGACCCCTCGACGAACTGACAACCCAAAAGATCTGCTGAGCTGTTCGAACCTTTGGCTGTCGTTGTTGAACATTTCAACCATTACGTCGACAGTGCAATCTTTGGGCATATATTCAAAGGCACTATCCTGAATAGCCTGCACAAAGAGAGCTCGATCTACCTTGCCCCCACCCCCTGGCTAGCCGATGGGTCGTCGGAGCCATTCCACACGACAGGTCGCAAATCGATGTAACACAGGCGTGACCAGAAATGATAGTTGGGGGTCGACATCTATCTCCATCCGTTAGGCTACCCTCGAGCGTGACTACCAGGTTCAGGGTTGCCTGGGCCCGATGAGTGGGTGCAAAAGTGCTAAATATCTCATGGAGCCGTTTGGCTAGTGAATCTGTGAGATTCTGAACGTGAATATTGAAAATCCTGCCGATTATGACAGGAATCGTTTGTAGGACAAGCTCCTCCAGCACCGTTGTAAGTTCATCATAGAAAATCTGCATGGGGTGCTCAGACACAGTTCTATAGACGAATAGTATAACGAACGAGCTGTGTCCTGTGATGATTCGCTCGCATACAGACTCGAATGTCGTTGTGTTTGAGACATCGATCCTGACTATCTTGTAGTACGAGCGATAAAAGAATAAAGACCTCGCCACCTTTGCATTTGCTTCGACTTTTTCCGAGGACAGCATACTCAGTACCACAGACAAGCCTCAGGCTGACATCGTCAGGTGGTTCCTGGTGCCACGTTTCAGATACAGCAAAAACGTCATAGTTACGATCCTCGATCAGTTCACGCAAAACAATGATTTTGTTCGTTAGTGATTGCGCGCCAGTCCAGCTATGGCGATGGCATTTGTAACGGTTCCGATATTACTTCTCTTAAGGACGGATGACTTAACCTGAAACAATTCCGAGCACTGCATGGTCTGATATGGCTTAGGCTCGTTCCTTTACCTTTTAGGCCTCCCGAGGAAGAAAGCGAAGAGCGTTCGCGCCTAGTGTGTCGATCAGGCGGCCTAGGATGATTGTATGCAAACAGTCTCCCTTGTGTACACGCAGGGATTCGTTTCGACCATGATAAGACGATAAGGAACCAAATCCAGGTCTGGTTCAGCGAGCAGATAATCCTTCTACTGTAGATTAGCGCTATAAACCTGTAACCAGTCGCTTGAAACAACAACCGATAAATCACGCATTTTCTTTTAATATTAAAAAGTATCTGGCAACAGCCGATACTTCTCACACGCTTGCGCGCGACACTACTCCCATAAAAGTGCTGGGCAAAGGAGTTGCTTCCCCCTTTAAAAACTCTTTCGTCATTCCTCTTCTAAAAAAACCTGGCCTTGACCGAGAAGATCTTAATAACTACCGCCCGATCTCAAATCTTTCTCTTCTATCAAAACTTACCGAGAAAATCGTCCTTTTTAGACTCACAGATCATCTTTCAAATAACTCACTATATAACACTCATCAATCTGCCTACACTAAACATCACTCTACAGAAACTGTCCTGGCCTACATTTACGACAGACTCTTAACTGCTATCGGTCTCCGACAAGTCACTGGTCTCTGCCTCCTCGACCTTTCTGCCGCATTCGACACTATCGATCACAATATTCTACTCGAGCGACTCTCCCTCCCGCCGCCTCATAGATACACTGACCTTTGCCAGGCCGACAAACCACCCTGGCTATAGCTATTTCAAGAAAGATTAAGCGCATAAGAATAAGCAGCTACTGCTGTGCTGCTTTCCGGGGCGCTGTAGAAGTTTACGAGATTTTACTTTACTTACTTTACTTAAGGCGCCGCTTATATTCCTACTTGATACGCTCCTCGCCATCACAAAATATGAAACTACGTGCAATATTTAGAAATACCAACTGCTTTGAATGACTTCTACAGATTCTAAGATGCCAATTGAATTAGAATGGATCTTACAAAAATCCGAGTGAGTTGTTAGTCTTCCTGAAACGCCTGGCTTTAGAAGTATTGCCATTTCAAAGTTTGAGAGTTTAATTTGGTATTGTGCGTCAATAAGAATCGATCTGGCGGCCAGGTAACGATGAATGCAGTCTCTCGATTCTAAGTACTTCATCGCGTCGGAAACCTGAATAAATTATCAAAATTAATTACTGTACTGTCAACCACTATTACCGATAAAATAAGTTTAGAATTTTAAAAAAGTTGGTCCGCTTACTGGTCGTATAACATTATTGTATGAATTAAATTACAAATTGCACAGTTGATTTCTATTCAACATAAGGCCTGTAAGCTGAGTTAGTCTTGTCTAGTGGCACGATTGCTTCAGCTGTTAGATTACACCGAAACAACAACCAACAACGGCAACGGCAGCAGCAACAAACGACAACAATCATAATAATAATAATTATTATTATTATTAGATAATAATAATGTGTTTCATTAGGAGGCTAAGTAAGCCTGTGTGAAAACCACTGTAGTAACTCTCCACATTCAGTAACCTAGTTTTCCGAGATAGCCTTTGAATCCGATTACTGTTTCAACTGTCACTCCCACCTCGTCCAAACTGTTCCATTTGTCCACAACCCTTGCACTAAACAAATTTTCTTTCCTAGACCTACCCTTTGCTTAAACAATTTGCATTTGTGGCCTCTTGTGCTGCTATAGTATGCCAATATAAACAATTGATCGTATGGCACATCTACTTTTCCAGTCATTATTTTGCATGTTTCTATCAAATCCCTCCCCCTCTCTCTCTCTCTCTCTCTCTCTCTCTCTCTCTCTCTCTCTCTCTCTCTATTGTCTTTTCTAATGTTGTCAGTCTACAATATTGAAGTCTTTTTAGTAGCTTAAATGATGCCATCCATTGACCATAGAGCATAATAGAGCAGTTGTGTATGAAGAGACAGTCGAATACCTGAGATATGATTCGTATGGAGTCTTCGTATTTGAGCTTCCTTTTACTTTCTAATTCGGCGCGTAGGAACTTATCAAGAGCATTTTGTGAGTTGAATCCCGTGATCACGTAAAAAGGCGACGCTCGAGATGACACACCGATAAGTTTCACTATATTTGGATGACTCAGATTGCTCAGAATGTCGACCTCACGAAAGAAGTCGCAAGAGTTAACAATCCATTTTTCCTTTATGGCTTCATCTGTAAAAGCCTTCACCAAAATATTTTTGAATTTGTCCAGTTTTCCTAAAGTCCAAAAACCAATGACTTTAAATAAGACTGGGTAATGGTTGCTTGTACTACTAGCACCCACAGAGTTGTCCATGGGTTGGGTTGGGTCCAGATTTTTAAAAAATAAATGGGTTGTGTTGGGTTTCGTGAGTCTATACCTGTTAGCCACGTTAAATATAGATTTTCTTTTTAGGCCTATTGCTTTGACAATGACCATAGATTCTTGTATTATGTCACATGATATTGGCGCCATGTACGTTAGTCTACAGTAGATTCAATCGTTGGCAACACATTCATCGTGGAACTTTGCTCTCGTTGGATGTTCGGCATTTGAAAAGTTAAATTTTGTAATCTGATGGTTATGTGATTTGCATTTGAAAAGTTTGTATTTGAAAGTTTAATTTGTATTCTGATTATTATTGAGCTTAAGCGAAAATAAAATCATTTAATCAACCTAACCCTCTCGTTTTATACCGCGCCGCGCTCCGATCCTCCAACACTGTCTTTATGGTTGCTGGCATCAGTGGCGTAGCCAAGGGGGGTTCTGGGGGTTAAATTCCCCTTGGTTGCCGACGAAAAATTTTTTTACATGCTTTTCCATATATTTTTCATTTTCGGTCACGATTTTGGAGGTCAAAAGCCCCCTTGGCTGGCTGACGATTGAAAACAATTTCTAAGTGCTATAGAAAATAAAAAGAATATGAAGGTAGCGACCTTTTTTGAAATAACATTTTTTCCAAAGTTTGGTCACGAACGAAATCAAAACCCCTTCCCGAAATTCTGGCTAAGCCAATGGCTGGCATACTCCGTTTCTGTGCTTTCAATGTAAACTTTCCGCAGATGTAGCAGAACGTGTCAACGGTGTCACTGCTATTGCGACATCGACGCGACATTTCAGAAATCGTAATTAAATTAGTTAATATCTTCAATTCACAACCTTGAACTAAACAGCTGTCTCACGTCGATTAGAAAGACTGCAGACACTTCTTATACTGCTTGGCATATATATATATATATATATATATATATATATATATATATATATGTCTCCGGACAATTTTTTATCATAATCGGGAATGAATATATATATATATATATATATATATATATATATATATATATATATATATATATATATATATATATATATATATATAGGATCATGATCATGGCAACAATTCATTATATGCATGTACTGTAGTCTTGAAGGCAGGTTTGGGTACGTTGTCTGGGCACGCTTAATTATGCCAATTTTTAAATTTAATGCAGTTAAGTAAGCCTATCGTGCAAATTTCATCTATTATGACCGTAGCATAAGATTCTTGCCCAACATGATCTTAACCTAATGCCAGACAGCTTAACCCGAATAGGCCTATCCATAACTGTCAAAACCCTCCGATCTGAATTTTGACAATTTTTTAAAAAAAATTTCTCAAAAAACTTATGTGATACCCAAATTTCAAAATCATTCCTGTGATCAGAATGACAAAATCTATTTGGTACAGCAGACGTTGCAAAGGAAGCAAACCCATTTTTGACCAGTGTAATTAATATAGGCCTAACTGAAACTCATAAGCACGGCTCGAAATTCCAAAGCTCGATCATACGCGTATGACAAAATAAAATACGTAAAAATACGTGCGTATGAATAAAAAATAAAATACGCGTATGATACGCGTATTTTATAAGTCCGCTCGGTTGCTTATAATTTGCTTACTTGGCCTACAATATCAAGTTTTGCGCATCAGAAAAGAGACAATCCCATATTGCCGATGGTCTCAGGGAGACTCAGGTGACCCCTGGCAAATCGTCATTCGACCCCTGTTGGGGTCGCGACCCACAGGTTGAGAATCGCTGATCTACTTGATATATCAAATTTCAGTTATGGCGGTAATCGCCTGTTCGTATGGACGATTTATTGCCTCTGCATCTTCTTCTACAGGAGTGGAGTCTGAAACTTAATCTAAGGTGATAATTGGCACTCTGGAGGTGGATGCCTTCTGTTCTGTGAGGCGCACGACGTACATATACGTATTATACGGGCGTCGCAGACGCTAAATATTTATGACTTGGTGACTGATATCAGGGATCGTAGATAGCTTAAGTATATTTGGCATGTGTGTGTGTGCTAGGAATGCTCTCTGAAGACTCGTATTTGAAGCAAAATTGCAGCTGCCTTAGAATTTGACCTTTTTGACCCGAGACCTCCGTTTTCTAAAATTCCTTTGTATAGAGATTCCCCTTTTAATTTCTTTGTGCAGGTAAATGGTTAACAGACTGCGGTAATTGACGCAATTTCATGGCTATGTAGGCCTAATGTATTTTTGCTCACGTATGATAGCGCGTATGATAAGGAATCATACGTTAAAATACGTGATGTGATACGAAAAATATAATACGTATGATACGTATGATCGAGCCTTGCGAAATTCAGAAAGTTCCTATCTCAGGCTGATGCTGACCTTTCCAAATTTCAGTATATTTTCCTTTGCGGAGTTTGTCTTCAAGAAATATTCTCGTTGGCGCCAACTCTTTGCAGTTTCGAACATCTAAATCAACGATAAAGCATAACGATGCAAGAAAAAGGCTATGACCTTTATCATTTTAAGTATTAAGACTATACTGTACCATCGTCCTCCATAGAGCATTTGTGCCTGACTGATCTTCCGGATTGACCTGGCTCTAATTCTATTTGGATTTGGTGCGCCATCGGCTGATGCCCTGGGCATTATGATAGTGGCGCCATAGAAGTTTATTGATTGATTGATTGATTGTGCATTGCAGATGAAATGACAAGAACGTGTTAAAGAGTTCAGAATAAAGTTAACTGGGAAACATCTGCACACGTCAAAATGAATCGTTTTCAAATTTTTCTTTTTAAAATAGGATTTTATTGTAGCAAAGCATATCAGTAGCTATTAATAAACCCGCAGTGTCGGCACCATTCGTTCCCACCCCCTCCTTAGCGATCACCACACTAATGGGATACGTTCAATAGGTTCCTAACTTTTAGAGATTCGTGATGTGTATGCTTAATTGAGGCGTAATTTGTTACGCTAGATGACTGACATTTAATCACTGTAGTCGATTGGTTATATGATTGCACTGTTTGTTTGCTTTTGGTTCTGAGCACACAATAAAGGAGCTCACTGGGAGCGATCCGACGGATTTCCTCAGGGACTGTTGCACACTTTAGAACCGTCAGCAACGTAACAACAAACCGATAAGGGAATTTCCGAGTCACTTTTAGCTAGCATCATGGGCGTAAAACACGAGGGTACGGTCCCCCGAATAATTAGTTGGAGGAGGACAAAGTATCAATTATCCCCAATGTTTTGGCTATATGGTAAATAAATTCTATCCTACCCCATGATGTTATGATGTTGATACCATAATTACACCAAATCCTCCGCATCAGTCTCTCATTTCGGATTACCTTTTTTGCTTTTCAGGGTATTTGGTGAGGGAAAAATATAAAAATATCAGGATGGCTTTTTTTGCTTGTCAAGACGTATTTCATGGGCGATTATGATATGCAACATTCCCCATAATGGAGGGGGATTTTATATTTCTGGAGGTCAACCTTTTAAAAAATTATTTTATCCCGCCCAATGTTGACGCCAGGTTTACGCCACTGGCTAGCATCAAAAGTGATTTTACACGTGCACTGTGCAGTTGACCAGACCCCCATGCACTCTGTTTGGTATCACGACAATTCGTCTCTGCAGACTTTTCGTTTACGACAATTCGTCTACAGACTTTTGGTCAACCGATAATAGGTCTACTAAATATCTGGGCTAGGGTCAGGGTTAGTGTGGGTTTAGGTTAAGGTTATTGTTAGGGTTATTGTTATGGTTAGGGTTAGATTTTGGGGTAGAGTTATGGTTACGGCTAGGTTAGGATATCGTAGTAGACTTACTGTCGGTAGACGAAAAGTCTGTAGACGAAATGTCGTAGACGAGAAGTCTGTAGACGAATTGTCGCGGAACCCACTGGTTTAGGCCTACTGTATTATTTTCGAACTAAGCTTATTCTGTCTTATTTTCGTACGATTTTAATATTATGGTATACACTGTAGGTCCTACTACACTACACATATAATGGGTAGTCCTATTATTTGTGGTACTGTGGTCTGTAAAGCCAACTCACAGTTTACAATCAGTCACAATCAATCATAATTAATCAGTACTACAATCAGTAGGTTTAAGTAAGAATATATTAGCCTAAAGAAAGTAGCCTACTAAAAGAGGCGCATTCACTCTGTGTTGTCGATGCGAATATATAATTATCTAAAAGTATTATAACAATGAAGTTCAATTCAATGACTCAACGACCGTGCAACCTGAAGACCCATTTCTTCGGAATCCTATAGTCCTATATCCATTACAGCCAGGCCCGTACGAAGTGGGGGTGCAGCTGAACCCCCCTGGAAAAATCAGCGCACCCCTGGAGGCCCGTAGAAATCTGCACTCCTGCAGCCCCTGGAAAAAGAGAGTAAATTATGTGCGGGAAGACCTTTTTGCTTGTCAGGAAGCGAGATTACCTTGATTACCTTTTTTGCTCGTCAGGTTTGTTTAAGATGCAAAATTTTGTAAAAAGAATTTCTGAAAATCTGCACACCCTGCTGAAAATTCATTCCGACGTGCCTTATTACAGCATATCATCTGTGATCTTGCCTAGTAATTTATTGTCGTTAACTTTCGATATTACAGTTATGTACAATTATAAATATGTTAACACAATTGCTCGTTTAAGACTGATAAATAAAAAAATAAGGCGTTAGACAGACGACATCGAAGTGACTCAATTTTAATTAGCAGTAATATAAATTAAATAATTATTAGTTCATTAATACATGAATACGTGCGTACTTACATGTGCGTCGCCTACATGAACTATGCAGGCCCAGGTCATATGCCAGCACAACTGTAAGTCATTTTGCAGGCTGTCATCGTCTTGCTACGAAACCGTCTTTAAAAAGAAGCTCGTTAAAATAACGTAACAGAAACTATAATTAATTACAGAGTTATCTCATAGATAATTATGATAGACCTAGAGTCAATTTAAATAGATTTCGGTCGCAAACCTCTAGAAGGTCGAAGATTCGAAGGTTCTGTAAGTGACTGGGTTTTCCTCAACCTTGGCGGTAATTCGGGTGGCTCTTCTGCTATGTGATAAAGCCCTTCTGCTTCATACACATAAGGTTCACTCAGCCCCTAATAAAGTGAAGTTTATGAAATGCAATGTAATGTAACAATGTAATGTAACAAAATATTTGTATAGCGCCTCTTCTGAAAAATCACTCAGAAGCGCCCCCCACAGCAAATTACTGTATATTGACAAAGAGATAAGTTTTAAGTCGTTTCAAAAAGAGGGTCGTAGAATTAAAAGTTGCTAAGCCACGCATACTGGCGTCAAGAGCATTCCAAAGGATAGGGCCAACTGATTCAAAACCTCGCTTCAGGAACAAGGAGGTTCGTGCTTGGGGCACACTGAGAAAACCATTGGTTGTGGACCGAAGACATGGCCGACCAGGGATGGAGTAGCTCTGGAGGTAAGATGGAGTGGCACCATAAAGAGAGAGTGCAACCGTTCTCAACACACGAAACTCAACTCGAGCAGGATAAGGCAGCCAGTGTAGAACAGACATCATATAATCACTAATGTGATCACGTCTTGTAACACCAGCAATCATCTTGGCTGCCGAACGAAGAACCATCTGGAGTTTATCAAGTCGCACCGATGGAAGACCAGCAAAAAGTGAACCACAGTAGCCAAGCCTTAGTTACAGTAACTAATAGAACAATTAATGGTCAAATTTATTACAACACGCGTTTTTACCGACTGTTTACCAGATAAGAAGCTATATTGCTCAGCTATTAATATAGGCTGGCATTTTCATTTGTATGATCTAATCCAGTGGTTCCCAAATGGTGGTACGCTTTGCCCAGGGGTACCAAATGGACCTTTTAGAGGGTACGCGAAATGCAGCAGATTTCTTATGCATTGATGTCCGATAGTAAGAAATTTCACACAATATTTACGGAAAGTCTAAGGAATTGTGAATAGATTTTATCCTCGAATGTTACAAGTGCGTTATTTTTATCCTAATTAGTAGGCCTAGGGTCCAATTAATTAATGATAAATTCTAATACAGTCTTATTGAGTTTTAAGACATTATTACGATTTACGGCCAATACATTATTTGCTCGTGCTTTCAAAATTGAAAATCTGTTTCTTTAACTATTTTGTTCACTGCGTTCTATATAGGCCTATATAGTTCATCGTGAATAAATTGCCATAAAGTGAGAAGTTGAAGTAAAAAATCGAGACAGGCCATATTGACTATTTGAGTAGGATTTGATGCAATGAAGATGGGGACAAACGGACATATGGTTTTCGTCAGAGATTTTGTTCAATGCGCTGACATTGATGCAGATCTATACACCGACTGTTCAGTATTTCCCCTTATTGGCTCCTGTAAGTCCTGTTGCGCACCCAATCAATTTTATAAGGTTCTAGCCACAACAGAAAAAGAAAGAGACTCGGGGGTAATCATCCATAGAAGTATGAATCCATCTCACCAATGCACGGAGGCAGCAATAAAAGGTAACCAAATGTTGGGAATGATGAAAAGGACAATAGTGAATCGAAACAAAGATATAATCATAAAACTTTATAAGTCATTGGTAAGGCCTCATCTAGAATACTATGTTCAGGCATGGAATCTATCCTTGAAAAAGATATAGAGCTTTTAGAAAAAGTGCAAAGACGAGCAACGAAGATGGTCAATGGGTGCCATAATTTAAGCTATGAAAAAAGACTTCGATATTGTGGACTGACAACATTAGAAAGGAGAAGAGAGAGAGGGGATTTGATAGAAACATACAAAATAATGACTGGGAAAGTAGATGTGCCATATGATCGATTCTTTACATTGGTACACTATAGCAGCACAAGAGGCCACAAATTCAAATTGTTTAAGCAGAGGGTTGTTCCATGAAAGAAAAAAAATTTGGTGCAAGGGTTGTGGTCTTGTGGACAGATGGAACAGTTTGGACGAGATGGGAGTGACAGTTGAAATAGTAAACGGATTCAAAGGCTATCTCGATAAACTAGGTTATTGAATGCAGATGGTTACATCAGTGGTTTTCACACAGGCTTACTTAGCCTCCTAAATCACTTAAAATCACATTATTATTATTAAGCCTGGGGAATGACACTGAGAAATAACTAGCGCCAATGAGTGTAAGAGAACGAGAACATCAACAAATGAAAGTTCTGCTGATTATCATGTGAAATGTCAAGTAAGTCGATCGAGGGATGAGCCGCGTCTTGTGTCACAGGTTTTATAGACAAACAGAATATGAAAATTATTCGATGAGTGACAGAAACGAGTGGAAGGAGTATTGAACAGTCGATGTATAAAGATGCAGAACTTTCAGTGTATTAAACAATTTTTTTGACGAGTACCACATTTCAGTTTGGTCTGTCCCTATCTTCATTGTTTTAAATCCTACTAGAATAGTCAATATAGTCTGTCTCAACGTTGCTCTACGGCGTTCGAAGTTGGACACCTCTTACTTTTATTGAAATTTAGTCGCTATGTACTTAAATATAGTATACAGTGATGGAAGGGTTACATTTACTTTGAAGCTTATAGGTAAACGGATCTTCGAAAAGTGTTTGTAGGGTATGCCGATCAAAAAAAGGTCGGGAACCACTGATCTAATCAATCAGTTTCGTTTAGCTCTATGAGTGCATTGGCTTTAACCATTGACGTTAGCTGATCGTGCTTTTATTTCAGCTCTTTCCGATAGATTGATGGGAATTTGATGCCCCAAAACGCAAAAAGTCCATTTGTTTCAGGATTTGACAGTTTCCTTTGATGACTATTTTTTTCTTAATTATATTATATGCCCTCTGTTTAGGAATCATTCAGTCTCCTGTTCTGTTTGGCTTCTATTTCCAAACGCTCAATTAATACTTGCAAGTCAGCCTGAGATTTTATTACCGTTCACGATGCCATCCCCATATGGCAAATTATTGGAGAATATTCTCCATTCCTTAAACCTTTCAAAGATCCATCTAATGTTGCCATGAATCGAATTTCTGAACCAAAACCAATCTAACTCACCAACTTCCCAACCCAGCCCAACCCCAAAAAATTCTGTCTACTGACCCAACCCGACGAAGACACGAAAGTACAACCGATCTGTCCTTGGACCTGTTTTGTTCAGCCCCTACACTGCCCCACTTGCATCCTTAATTACAGTAACTCTCTCAATTTGAATCATCAACTTTATGCTGACGACACAATTATTTCTTTCATTTACACCGTCTTCCTTTAAAACATCAGTCACTGAACTCGAATCAGCATTTTCGTTAATTTCATCGTGGATGTCAGCTAATCTCCTTGCTCTCAATCCTACTGAAAAGCCTTTCCCTCTGGTTTGGAATATCTTCTGTAGCTCACCGCTGGTTCCAATCATATCTCCAATCTAGATTCTTTCAAGTTTCATGTCTGAATCAAACTTCACCCTCCGATCTATACTATGGAGTACCACAAGGATCTGTCCTTGGACCGGTTTTGTTCAGTCTCTACACTACCCCAGTGTCATCCTTAATCAACTCTCTCAAATCGAATCATCAAATTTATGCAGACGACACTCAATTATTTCTTTCGTTTACTCCGTCTTCCCTTGTCATCAATCTCTGAACTAGAATCAGCATTTTCGTCAATCTCATCGTGGATGTCAGCTAATCTCCTTGCCCTCAATCTCTTCAAAACAGAATTTCTCTTATTTGGAGTGCCACAACAACTGAAAAAATTGAAAATCCCACACTGGCTTTAGCCCCAAACACAGTAATAACCCCAGTTCCAACTGCAAAATAATCTTGGATTTACCTTTGACTCTTCCCTTAATTTGAAGCTCACATATCCCAACTCTCGAGAACCTGTTATGCTCAGATTCGAGATCTACGTCGCCTTCGTCCCTACCTTGGTATTAAGACCAATTCTACTATTGCCACTTCAATAGTTCACTCTAAGTTAAACTACTGCAACTCCATGTTTCACAATCTTTCAAAAGCTTCCATGTGTAAACTCCAATCGATTCAAAATGCCTTAGCTCGTACAGTTGCCAAATCACCTAAATTATGCCATATTGCACCATTACTCAAATCTCTACACTGGCTGAAAATAGCAGAACGCATTAAATCTAAAATAATATCGATGACTTATAACTAACTTCATACATCAAAACCAGTCTACCTACGAAATCTGATAATCTCACAACATCCTCGATCCACTCGATCTTCCTCTCATGTAACTCTCCTTCGTTTTCGAATCTATCATCTCTCAAAATTTGCAATTGTGCTTTTTCAAATGCTGCAACAGAACTTTGAAACTCAAATCCAGCATCCCTCCGCTGCCTACACCATGGTAAAATAGCAAATTCTGAATAACAATTTCCTTCTATTTTTGCAACATCTCCCAAAGATTTTCTGCCTAAACTCAAATAATTTCTCTTCAACAAATATTACTCTATAGCTGTAACGTCCTAGCCACTGGCCCGTTGGATTAAATGACCCTGCGTGAATGACCTCACCTTTGGATATAGCTACTTCACTTTGAGATTAAGCGCATAGGAATAATGAGCTACTTCGGTGCTGCTTTTGAAAGTTCTATAGAAATTGACAAGATTGTACTTACTTACTTACAATCGCACCTTTAAAACCAAATCTACATATATTCAAGCAAATAAAGAGTTTATGAATATTTAGACTCCCTACTTCGGGCCTACTGCAACAATCCCGTACGTAATACCGCAGTTTTGAAAGTATCGCTGGACATCCTACGAGCGCTGGACGCCGGGGATGTAGTGGTCTTGGTGTTGCTGGACCTCACCGCCGCCTTCGACACGGTGGACTATGGTACACTACTGAAGAAGTTGGAGGCATCGTATGGAGTGAGCGGTCGAGTGCTCTAATGGTTTTCCTCCTATCTAACGAATCGGGTGCAGCATGTATGTTGTGCAGGTTCAACCACTCCGCCGACCTGTGTAGTACGTGGAGTTCCCCAAGGCTCCGTACTAGGGCCAATTCTCTTCGCGCTCTACGTCGCCGACCTGATAAGCATTGTCCAACGGTTCGGGCTCCAAGCACACCTCTACGCTGACGACACGCAAGTATATGGAAGCAGCCCTCCTGCAGCAGTTCATCTGCTCCAGCAGCGTGTCACTAGGTGCCTGGTCGGTGACCGGGTGGCTGAAGTCACATCAGCTGCAACTCAATGCTGCTAAGACTGAAGTATTATGGATCACCTCTGAGCGTGAGAAACACTTGACACCGATGACCTGTATCAGCATCGATGGACTTGAGGTGCAACCAGTGTTGTCTGTCCGGAATCTCGGGATCCACATCGATAGCACATTATCGATGAGGACCCATGTCTCGAAGACAATTGCCAGCTGCTTCAATGCACTCCGGCTGATCAGAAGTGTACGAAGATCAGTGTCAGTCACCGCCCTCAAGTCACTGGTTTCATCATTGGTGATGACCAAACTAGACTACGGGAACGCGACACTCGCCGGATCACCGAAACACCTGCTGGACCGTCTCCAGGTTGTATTGAACGCAGCGGCGCGGTTGATC
Organism: Metaphire vulgaris; assembly: GCA_018105865.1. Taxonomy (NCBI): domain Eukaryota; kingdom Metazoa; phylum Annelida; class Clitellata; order Crassiclitellata; family Megascolecidae; genus Metaphire; species Metaphire vulgaris. Next base: position 3,329,710 of record CM030848.1, read on the forward strand.
ATCCAGGTCCCTTCTCGTGAACACGTAACACCGCTTCTACGAGACTTACACTGGCTTTCAATGCCTGAGCGGATTGAGTTTAAGTTGGCAACGCTGGCTTATCGCTGCCTGAACGGTATTGGCCCAGAGTACCTGACGACAGAATTAGTACGAGTCGCAGATCAGGCAGGTTGGCGTCGCCTGAGATCTGCTGGAATCGCTTCTCTGGTTGTTCCGTTGATGCGCCTTCGTACTGTAGGCGATCGTGCCTTTCCCGTGACTGCTGCAAGGGAATGGAACCGCCTGCCTTCTTCAGTTCAACTCTCCCTAACGCCAGACACCTTCAAGAAGAGACTCAAAACTTGGCTATTTCGCACGAGCTATTGTAATTTATAATTTGTAGTGTGTCCACGCAGTCACTGTATTAGTTGCCACATTAATCTCTACGTTGTATAATAATAATAATAATAATAATAATAATAATAATAATAATAATAATAATAATAATAATAATAATAATAATAATAATATAATAATAATAATACCCATCGCACTAGTTCAATGCTTTCCACTTTTGATACCAACAGCAGTTATCTAGCATCTGTCACAGTCTTTTCACATATTAAAAGTCACACGCTCTGGCGGACGCTCTGGCTGATATACAGAACAGATGACGTATAAACATTCACAAAATTGGATAGTCAGTAGACTGCTTCTTCCAGTAGAGAAGTAAGTAAAGTAAAGTAAAGTAAAATCTCGTGGATTTCTATAGCGCCTTGGAAAGCAGCACAACAGTAGCTGCTTATTCTTAGGCGCTCAGCCTCTCTTAAAATAGCTATAGGAAAGGTGTGGGATCAGCCAGGCAATGGTCAATATCCGAAGGGCAGTGAGGCTAGGTTGTTACAGCTATGGCGGAAATGATTTAAGAAACAGGAAGGATTTAAGTTTAGACCTGAAGACTTGAGGAGATAGTGCAGGAATCATAGGAAATGGGCAATCAGATTTTATTGTTTTAAAGTGTCCAAGTGTGCGAAGGGAAGCTGGGATCGAGTTCCAGAGTTCAGGTGCAGCATATGAGAAGGCACGGTTGCAAATTTTCAGGGATGACTGATTTAGCGGGCGTGACAGAGTGAGATGAGATGACGAACGTGTGGGTCGAGGAGGCTGAGGGGTTAATAGTGATCTAAGGTAGACAGGTTTTGATGACTGAAGTGAGCTATGTGTAAGTGTTATTATCTTATATTGGATTCTTCTTTAAGTTCTCTGCCCGGAAGCAGGTCCTGGTTCCCATTGGCGCCATCTATCTCTGTCAGCAGCTTGGGTCTTTAATCCTTTGTATCCGTCTTTTGGCATCATCCAGTGCAGTAGTGATGTACGTGGTCTTCCTTTGTTTATTTCCCCCATGTGCCCTTCCAGTATTGTTTTGAACAACGATTCTCCTCTTAAAATGTGGCCCATCCAGTTCCTTTGCCTTTGTTTTATTGTTTTTATTATTGTCTTTTTCTCTTTCACGATATCTAGGACTTCTTTATTGGATATATGTTGTGTCCAGCTTATTCTTTCCATTCGCCTCCATATCCACATCTCGAACGCCTCCAGTCTTCTGATGTCATCTTTTCTCATCGTCCATGTCTCTGAGCCATATAACACCACACTCCATATCAGTGTTTTAATCATTCTCTTCTTTAGCCCTTTATCGAGATTACTCCTCATTATTTCCTTCCTTTGGTAGAATGCTTCCTTTCCCATTGCAATTCTCCTTCTTATTTCGCTTTGACATCTGGCATCTTCCGTGATAAGGCTGCCAAGGTAGCAGAATTGTTTCACTTGTTCTACCTTCTGTCCATAGATTGTGATGTTTGCCTCCTTTCCTTGCTCTTTACTGATGACCATCACTTTCGTCTTTTTTATGTTAATCCTCATACCATATTCTTCGGATACGAAGGCCAGTCTATCCATGATGTTTTGTAAGGCTTTTTCTTTGTTTGCTAACATAGCCTGATCGTCTGCAAATCGCAATGCTGGTACCAATACTCCTCCTACTTTGATTCCTTCTTCCAACTCCTCTAGTGCTTCTTTGATCAGTTCTTCGATGTATATATTGAATAGCAGTGGTGACAGCGGGCATCCCTGTCTTACCCCTCTTCCAATCTTTCCCGGTTCTGTCATGTCTCCTTCTATTCTTATTCTCACTGCTTGTCCCATGTAGAGATTACCGATTAGCCGTCTTTCTCTCCAATCCACTCCAAGTCTGCGCAATGCCCTCATTATATTGGATACGTTCTGTTATTTTAAGCCAATGTAATGATTTTAGTATGGGTGAAATATGGGAGAATTTAGGTGACATAGTAACAGCACGAGCTAAAGCATTTTGTATTGATTGCAATTTGTTGATGGAGGCTTTGGGAAGGTTATAGTAGAGGGAGTTACAGTAATCTAATTTGGAGTGGACTATAGAGGTGGCGATTGTGGATGCAGTCTTAATATCAAGACAAGGACGTAGGCGACGAAGGTCACGAATATGAATAAAGCAGGCTTTTGAAAGTTGGGAGATTTGTGATTCGAAGTTTAGAAAAGAGTCAAATTTGAATCCGAGATTTCTAGCAGTTGGAACAGGGATTATTGTGGTGTCAGGAGCCAAAACTAGTTTAGGATTGTCAATTTTTTGAGTTGTTTGGGTAGTCCGATTAAAAGAAACTCTGTCTTAGATGGGTTGAGAGCGAGGAGATTAGATGACATCCATGCAGAGATTGACGAGAATGCAGATTCAAGCTCAATAATAGAAGCATTGAATGAGAGGTGAGAAGGACAGGAATAGCTGAGTGTCATCGGCATAGAGTTGGTGATTTAATTTGAGGGAATTAATTAGAGATGAAAGTGGTGTGGTGTAAAGGCTGAACAGTACAGGCCCAAGAACAGATCCTTGAGGCACTCCATAATCTATAATATGAGAAAGAGAAATTTGGTCAAGACAGGACACTTGAAAAGACCGAGATTTGAGATAAGATGCAAACCAGTTGTGAGCTTTTTCAGATATGCCAAACCAGAGAGAGTCGCTCGAGCAGAATTTTGTGATCTATGGTATCAAATGCTGCAGAGAGATCAAGGAGACAAAGGCCAGTAACTTGTCGGAGACCAATTGCAGTTAAGAGTCTGTCATAAATGTAGGCGAGGACAGTTTCAGTTGAGTGATGTTTAGTGTAGGCAGATTGATGAGCATTATATAGTGAGTTACTTGAAAGGTGTTCATTCAGTCTGGAAAGCACAATTTTTTCAGTAAGTTTTGATAGAAGAGAAAGATTTGAGATGGGGCGATAGTTATTGAGATCTTCTCTGTCAAGACCAGGCTTTTTAGGAGAGGAGTGACAAAAGAGTTTTTGAATGCGGATGGGAAAGTGCCTGAGATAAGAGAGAGGTTGATGATTCTAGTTATAATAGGCGTAAGCACGGTGGCACACTGTTTGAGTAAAGACGTAGGTATGGGATCTAGGTCACATTGTTTGTTTGGCAAGGATAGTAGAAGTTTGGATACCTCTTCTTCAGTTGTAGGAGTGAAGCTGGATAAATTGCATGGAGGTTGTGGGGAGGAGGATAATGAGGAGAGGTGGTTTGAGTAATAGTGAAAGACTTGAGGACACTGCGAATCTTGGAGATTTTTACAGAGAAGAACTTAGCAAAAGATTCAGCAAGTTCTGACAGGGAAATGGATTGAGGGAGAGGTTTTGAGTCTTTGCGATGGAAAAGATCATTTACAGTTTTCCAGAGCTTACGTGGATTTGAGCTATTTGTTGAAATGATGTTAGAATAGTACTTCTTTTTGGCAGATGTAAGGAGATTATGATAGCGGTTGGTGGTGGAACGAAGATTTAAAAGGTCAGATGGAGAATGTGTTTTATGGTAGGTTCGCTCAAGACGTCTGCGAAATGACTTGAAAGCATGAATGAAAGAGTTATACTAGGGTTTGCTGTTATGAGACGAAAAAGGTCTAGTGATGATAGGAGCATGTTTATTGAGAAGACCAGAAAGCACAGAATTGTATTTATCGATCAGTGATGACAGGGTAGTAGGGGTGTTAGTAATTAGGTCAGATGACTTAATGTTATCACAGAACAAGGCAATGTCAATTTTGTTGAGACGGCGGAATGAGGTGCCACGAGGTGGAGGAGTTGGTGAGCAGATACTTAAAATGGTTAAGATGGGAAAATGATCAGATGGAGAGACTTGACTAATTGCTGAGATTGGAGATAATGATGAAGAAGATGACGTGATAAGTAGATCTAAAGTGTGTCCAAAAGTGTGAGTTGGAAGAGATATGTGTTGCGTGAGGTTTGTCTGTGTGAGCAGCTGCATGAATTGGGTAGTGTTAGGATCGTCACTCTTGTCCACGTGTAAATTAAAGTCGCCAGTAATTAAGAATTCGTGTGGAGTTGTAGCTGCAGAGCCCAAAAAAGAGGTAAATTCATCAAGGAATGTCACAAATGAGGCTGAGTATTTTGATGATAATGGGGGACGATAAATGTTAGAAATAGTTAGTTTTGAGAGAGGAAGATTGAGGGTGACTAATGAGCATTCAAATGAAGAGAAATTCATTGAAGAGGAATTGCTAATTTGTATATGATCACGAATGAGAAAAGCAGTGCCTCCACCTAGATTAGAAGAACAGTTGGTAAATTTTTTCAAACGGGGAAAGCTCAAGAGGGAAAAGCCAGGTGGGGTTGCCTCGATCAACTGGCATGAAGTTGTAGACGGAGATAGCCAGGTTTCAGTTAGTGCAACTATGTCTATGGCTGAGGAGTGAAGCAAGTGTATTGGAAAGAAGGGGTCTAATTTTGTGTTAGCAAGTTCGTGTAGTGAATGTGTGTGTTGAGGATTAGTGAGGGATCTGATGTTGAGAGTGCATAGTGTCATGTGTGATTGGGATCGTCCGGGATTTGGGTGGATATCGCCTGAAAGAGCAAGAAGGATGATAATGATATCTGTGCGTCGGGTGAGATGGAAATGCGAACGGCGAAGACGAAGACGTGAACAACGGAGGATTAAGGAAAAGGAGATAGGAATTTTGTTTAAATGTGAGTATTGATCAACGGCAGTGCGGTAGGTCCAATGATTAATCGGTTTTCGTATATCAAGCTTCGGGGAAAAGAAATGAACAGTTAGAATAAACAAATAGAGAGGAAATAATGTCATGATGTCAGGCTGAGATTAACGAGTAAAATAAAGTTGTGAAGAAAAGTCAAATTATCTTTCAGCTCATGCAGCGGCTCACAAGCTCAGCACGAGGTCAAAAGTGCAGCCAATATTAGTGTGGAGTAAAAATTTAATTTGTAAAAACTAAGAGAAGGCCTAAATTCAATTCAATTACAAATAGTAACGGTAATGAAATGAGCGATAGCAGGTCATGTTGATTCTGAGTCTATAAATTCCGGCAAAGTTAAATAAAACTGGTTAAAGAAAAATATACCGACATAAACTGCAGGAAACAGCCTAAAAATTAAGAGTAAAAATTTTAACAATTCGCAAGAGCAACATTCAAATTTGTCGAGTTAATAAACAAACTGAAGAGAACAAAATCTCAAGCGACTAAATCTGCGTCACTGCCCCTCGACTACTCAAGCAGAAGCAGAGAGGAACTCGAATCTGGTCTTCTCAAAGCCTTGTGGAGAGCCAGTTGGTCGTCCACAGAGCGGTTGTTTTGATTGACTCAGATTACTGTATTACAGATTACTGTGCTAGATTTTTAGAAAGTCAGGCCTCTCAGCTGAAGTTCGACATCACTTGCCATTGCCATTTCCGAGTGTATAATCAACTGAATGAAAATGTCTTACTATTATGCTTATGCCTATTGCCAACTAGAGAGACCGGCAAGGAATGTGTTCAGACAATTCAACAACAGCCGTCGCTGCTTATCCGTCCACGTGATTTGATCAATCAGTGTCGACGTTTGATCTTACGCATCTATGGCTTACGTCATACAGGGCAACTATATCGCTCGGTAGTCTCGATGGGATCTGATATTCAACCTTTGCATTACGTTCCACAAGTGTTGTCTTGGCAATCTCAGAATCAGAATCAGAATCAATTTATTTTCTTCTCCACATCATACATGAACACTTTAGTAGCCAGTAGCAATTACTAGTACTGTAGTATAACAGAAGTCTATATAATTTGATTAGGTAGTCATATTAAATCAGTTATAAGTATATAAGACAACTGAAATTCAGATTAAGCAATAATAATTTGATACAGAATTACCACTGCAACCTTAATTAGATGCAAATCTAGTGTTAAGAGAGAAAAAAATCGGTTGATCGAAGGGCAAAGCCCGCGATGTGATCAACCAAGTACATTCAGAGTATTGGTTAAAATCATATTGGCTTCCTAGTACTGGATAATATCCAATATCAAGAACGAGGTTAAGAAGCTACCATACCACGAAACAGTTATATGTTACTGTCATATATCATCAGTAGAAGAGCAAGCAGATAAATGTATATACCACCAAACAGCGTACACTAGAAAAAAGATCTTCAGAGCTGACCTAATTGGTGTTGGATAGTTATGAGATAACTTTTAAGTGCCTTCTTAAAATGGTGCCAATGACTTATGAGTTTTAGGTCAAGTGGTAAGTCATTCCAAAGTCTAGGTCCTATAAATTTAGTGGTAAATTTCCTTTTATTAGTTGCAGCAAAGGGAATGAATAGATTGTTTGAATTCCTGAGGTTGCATTTACATTCAGGATTTTTATGAAAAAGTTTGTTAGATGAATAGTATATGAATAGTATATATGAATAGTATATCTTTCAAAATCTGTCAAAATCTGTCCTTTTCCATATCTAGAAAGGCTAGATACCAGCTGTCAGCAAATGCACACGATTTTTCTAAGGGCATTTTCAGACAGAACAGCAAGTCTGTTGTACTGCGATTTGGTCGGAAACTGTACTGCCATTCCCCATGCTCATCTTCCACTTAGACGACGCTCCAAGATCATTTCACATATTTTAGTAATGTGTGGGATCAACGATATTTCTCGATATTTATTACCGTCTGTTTTATCTCTTTTTGTATATTGGACAAATGATGGCGTTTCCCATTCTTCTGATATTTTGCTTTCTTTCCAAGAAGCCTTGACTATTCGTGCAGTCACATTTTTTTGTGGACCAGTATTTTTAAACAGCTCATTTGGGATTTCGTTATATCCTGGAGATATGCCGTTTTCCATGCTCTTTATTGCAGTTTCCGCTTCTTCCAAGCTGATATCCTGTTCTTACTCTGGTTCTGGAGCCTCTGCGTTGCTCATCAGTGCGCGTGTGCGCGTGTGTGTGCGTGTGTGTGTGTGCGCGCGCGCGTGTGTGTGTGGAGACTGTGAGGTTATCTACATCTTCTATATTTAAAAGTTTTTCAAAGTATTGTCTTCATCTTGGTTCAATATCTGTATTGTCTACTACAGGTAGCTATCTTTATCCTTTATTGTTGTTTCCGTTTCGGCTCTCTTTTTTTTCTTGGTAAATTTTTGCCAGACTGTACAATAATTCTTTTGTTACCTTGCGCAGTTTCTAAGTCTTTTCCAAGCTGTACCCAGCACTCCCGCTTAGCCTTTTTCGTAATTTGTGACCCGCTGGGAGAAAAGGTACCATAAGTGGGGTTGCAGATTAGCTAGAAAATGCATTTTGTCCTGAAAACTGAAATTTAAAAAAATGCTTTTTACAAATTTTAGACAATATGATATGTAGACAATTAAATGATCATGTCTTTTTTATCATATCTGCATCACTTAGTAAAGAATTTGTTGTAACATTGAAATAGGTAAAAGGTGGACTTCTAACTTTTATGCTCTTTTTAAGTTTACTTATTCATTTTTACAAAACTTTGAATACGTATGAGCTTAGAAGTTAGAACCAGCTGAGAAATCTGCAATATCCGACCACTTTTGGTTCTTTCTTTGCTTAAAAGTGAAGTTTAATCTTATTCTGTGTTGTTATTTATGAATTAAAATACTAGTTTATCGTTCTTTGTTTTTCATAATTCCTTTACATATTTTACATTTATAATCACCTTGAGTGATATTATCTTAGCCTATGAGTTTTATTGTGTTCTATTACAGCTTGTTTTTGTATCTTGTTAAGATTGTACATTACAACCCGACTATTATGTCCTGCCCTGATCTATCCCACGTTTGGTAACTTTTTAAATTACTGTGTTCTAATATTAATATTTATAGTTATTTCGATTTTTTTTGATAAATTATGAATAGTTACGGATGAAACTTTAGAGATAGTTTGCACATATGATAATTAATACTTAGGTATAATTTCAGCCGTAAATCTTGTATAGTTATAAAATTATGAACACTTTAATTTTGCCAATAAAAACTTCATTTGTGTCGAAATCTGAATTTGATAGGCATGATGTTTGGATGCTGATATCTCTGAAATGACCAGGTATATTTCTTTAACATTTTGCTGTGACTGAGCTAATATAACCTCAATATATGCAGTATATGTAACTCAAGAACCCCACAAATGGTACGTTTTCTCCCAGCGGGTCACATTTGTTGACCTTATTTCGTTGTTGAATATATGTTTTCCTGGTTTCGGGTGACCTGAGTTTCATGCATTTGTCTAAAGTGTTTGTTTCTTTCTCACAGCTTCTTTCAGATGTCCAGTTCAGTAAAGGTGCTTTTTCTTTTTGTTCCACCTATTGTTTTGACTGCCACTTCTACCTTCATTAGGACGGTAATTTCTTTTTTAAAAGTTGCCATTTCATTGGTAGAATTATATTCGATCAGCGGAAAATATTTTAATTAAAAAGCACAAGATAAAGCATAGTTGATGTCGCTAAAAGAAACATATCATCAATTATTTTGTTTTCATAACTTAAGCAAAACCTGTTGAATTAATGATTCCACGTCGTCATCCGAGTAGCTGCAAGAAAATATGCAATCTTTGTAACTGGTGTATACCGAGTATTCGCTTGAATCCAAATCACCGTGAGAATAATAGCCATCTCGATCGCTTTTCTTCTCTTCCCATGTATTCACTATTACAAATGGATAGCCATGCACACTCTCCGATAATTTTTCAATATGCTAGTATTTAGGTAGAAAGCAATACTCAAGCAAATATTTAATTACTACTATGGGTTTAGAGATCTTTTTGGGCAACGGAATGAAAATTGAAAATTGAATCTGTAGAATCATCTGGCAAGTTTCCTGTCTCCCACAAAGTCACGCATATTTCGTGTATTCTGTCTATTGCTCTTTCTCCTCCCATTTCAAACAGACAGCTCAACTGGAATCATGTCTGGTTTAGTGGCCTTTTGATTTTTGTGTTCTGAATGGCTCGTTCTATTTCTGAACGTAGTGGTGGGGGTTCTTTTTCTGGGGTTTATGCTTTGAATTGTTCTTCATTCCCGCAATTTATGTCCTGGTCGTTAGTTCTTTGCAATATCCTCTCCATCCGTCGAATAATAACAACAACACCAACAATGACAACAACAACAACAACAACAACGACCTGTGACTCTTACGCCCGTTTCGGTTTCGGTTCGTGTTCCTCGGATTGTCTTGCGGTTTTTTGTTGACTGGCATCACTGACTGGCTCCGTCGTTCATCCGCTGCGCAAGACATGGTTGGATCAGACGTATTCGTAATGCAACGTATCCAGGTCACATTCGAGCGGAACTGCGACCTGTACCATAGCAAGATCCTGCGCCATCCACCGCCGCAATGACAATGGACACTATCGGCGAGAATCTCTGCGGATCTGCGCCAGTGGCGGCTCTAGGATTTGGCAAGTGGGGGCGTTGGGGGGGCAACTTCTAATCATGGGGGGCCAACCATTTGTTGTTTAATGTATGTAGCATTAAGTATAGGGTCCCAACTGGGGGGCCACTGGGGGGGCCAGGCTCTCAATAGGGGGGCACGGGCCCCCCTGCCCCCCCGGTGGAGCCGCCACTGATCTGCGCTCATGGAAGAACCGGACGAGAGATCAGATGACGATGACGAAGACGACGATAAATAACTTTCTAAAGCGCTTTTACCATCCAGCTTAATTAAATTTGTGTAAAGTGCCTTTGATTTTGATCTATGTCATGTTTACGGCGCTATAAAAATTGTCAATAATAATAATAATAATAAGAAGAAGAAGAAGAAGAAGAAGAAGAAGAAGAAGAAGAAAAGAAGAAGAAGAAGAAGAAGATTATATATATATTATGCCTTTGGTACTTCATTCCCGAAGGTCTTATAAGAAAAAATTGTCCGGAGACAAAAATTAGCGTGTGCTAACTCTCGTCAGGTTCCTCAAAGTCAGCCACGGAAAAAGTTCTTCGAAAAGACATTGCGTTGAAGCGTTGTGTGGCCATGGACAAACGCTGGAATAAAAAGCTTCATTCTCTTTTGTCTCCGGAAGACTCAGAAATGCGGCGACCTAATTGTCTGATGAAAAGCTGCGCGTCGAGACTAATGGGGCCCAGGGACTCAAAGGCCAATGGAAAAAAATGTAGTTTGTCGAGACTAATGGGGCCCAGGGACTCAAATGCCAATGGAAATAAAATGTAGTTTGTCCTCATATCTGCGTATTTGGCATTTTTTCGAACTGCTGCAGCCTCAGCAGCCGCGCCTGCCGACAAAAACGTAATGGGTACAGGCCCTCCGAGAGGGGGGCAGGGGGGCAACTGCACAGGGGCCCGGCGGTCTGGAGGGGGCCCGGGCCGGTGATGAATATGTATAATTAACAATAAAATGAATAATAACACTAAAGAATAGTTATAAATGTCAGTTCAGCAGAGGGGCCCGGCGAGCACAAGGGGGCCCGGGACACAATACTAAATTACTAAATAAACGGCTGACGAGCAAAAAAAAAGGTCGTCAAGAAAAAATTATGACTTCTCAAGGGCCCGTCGGCCATTCTGCACAGGGGCCCGGAATTTCTCTCGGAGGGCCTGAATGGGTAGACGGGTATCAGCGACTGTGTCAGTCACGGTTGCATCCGAGATCAGACTACGATCGGCGTGCCACGTGATCAGTGTGAGGCCGTCCGGTCTTCTACCATCAGATCGCGAGAGATTGGATGATTCTTTGACAGATGGAATTCCCGCTCGCGATATCGCCCGGTAGACCACGTCATTGATCATTCTGTGACGTGCAACACGTCCTGGGCCGAGTGCGCAAGAAATACCATGAGATCCGACTTCCAACACCTGTTCCCCGCAAGGGCCGATGTATGTGTCGTTCGCAGACGTTGGCGCCGAGACGGAGACCGACGACGATTCTGCCTGCCTCGTCGTCCATGCGCAGACCACAGAAAGCGACGGGCAGCGCACGAAGCCAGTTCCCGGTGTGCTCTGACGAAGTGGCCCTAAGACGTGCCTGATAGTACTGCCGTTGGTCAGACTGGAGCAGATGGCTAAACTCCCTGAGAATCAGAGGGCGATCCCAAGTGGACTGCTTGTGGAGAGGGCCCGATGCTGGGATTATCAATTTGGCTCGTTTCCTTCCATTGGGCGATGATCTCAATCTTGCAGACTTGCTTTCAATAGAATGGACGGCTGGAGATCTCGGGTGCTCGCAGCTGAAGCCAAGAAGGCAGACGGCGAATCCCCAATCCTTCATCTCTGATAGGGAACGTAGCTGAGATAGGAGAAGTCGAGGTAGTACCTGAGACAGAAGGAGTAAGGTCTAATGGAGAGATAGAGAGAAGGAATCAGCCATTAAATAGTGAAACCTTAGCCGAAAAGCTAAGTCGACCACCCACGCGCCTTAATTAAGCGACCTAATCCTATGTAGCGGCCGGGCGTCAGTCATTCTGGGAAAGTAGTAGATAAGGCCCGGTTCGCCACAATTGTTCAAACTTTTTTATGTATGAATTTAATGTTGCATTGATTATAACCATTATAGTAACTGTTCGGCTGCTACGTCATGTTGACAATTGACCTGACTATTGCGTTCTAGAAAATATTCTATTGCGTTCCGGAAAATACTTGTTTAGAAAGAGCCCTGATACATACTAACTTATAATGAAGCTTTCTAAATAAATTATATACATTATATGTAATAAATTACTCTTTCCAAATCAATAAATATGAATATATGTATTTTTGTTAATTCATTTAATTATCTCATTCACTTCTTCTTTGATTACTACATTTCGCATAGTTAACATCTTTTACATGTCATTTAATTAAAAACTTTGACGTTGGCCAATATTACGGGATACCAATCCCTTAGGCCAACTCTTTTTTCAGCGATACATTTCTTTACTCTTCGTGTATTCTCTGTCTCTACTGTACATATCTTAACTCCTAAGGCAAACTCTCCAAGATATTCTTCAGCACAGTCTGCAACTCCGTGATGTTCTGTGGCTTTGGCTGATACTCTTGATATCTGTCGAGCATGATTCTGCAGATGTAGAAGTCAAGTGGATTGATATTTGGGGACTTGGGTAGCCAGTCATCTTTCTTGATGAAATCTGGCCAATTTTGCTCCAGAAAATCTTGGGTCCTGAAATCAGAGTGGGCAGGTGTTCCGTCTTGCTGGAATATAAAATCTTCCCCAAGCAAATCATGACAGTCCTGCAGCCAATCATAATGCTGCTGTGTTTATCTGTTGGCCGTAAGTAACCCTTGACCTTGTCTGGCGCAATGACAACGACGCTATTTTAGACTTTAAAACGATACATTTTACTTTGATGTTATATTGCGTTGTCATTTTAAAATTTGGGTCTCTTTAGTTTTTTGGCTATATTTCAGTAAACTCTAAAGATATCAGCATGAAATTTGGCAGTTGGTATATGATCTATAAATTTTATTAAAATCGCTACACATGCGGCCGAGATATTAAATGTCAAACATGTGTCCAGTTATTACTTTTACACCCTGTATATAATTTGAATTTTTACTTCCTGTCTAGTTAATCTTCTTCTTTTCTTAACTTGTATTCAACAGTATGTTGAGAAATAAACTTATTTGATTCATTGATTGATTTGATTGATTGGTCTCCTAGTACAACAGATTTCAGAGGTTCAAATTTGGTCAATTAAGCTGGAGTACCTAATAGCAAGAACTTGGTTTTGATGAATTTAGAAGAAACATATTTGAATCCATCCATGACTGTATATTATATTTAGTGAAGGAAGTGGATAAAGTTTCAAAGGATGAGTTTGAAGAGGATTGATCAAAAGAGATGAGAATTTGAGTACCATCAGCATAAAGATGATAGGCCACTTGATGTTCATCAAGAAGTGAACTCAAGGGGGTTGTATAGAGAGTAAATAACAGTGGTCAAAGACCAGAGTCCTGCAGAACACCACAAGTCAGATCAGTGGAGTTGAGAGATTCTCATCTATTATCACCGATTGCGTGCGGGAATGTAAATATGAAGTAAATCAATGTAAAGCAGTGCCAGAGATTCCAAAGCAATGTTCAAGACGATGAAGTAGAATAGAATGATCAGCTGTATCAAAGGCGGCAGGGGGCGCGGACATTCTCCCCTGGACATTATCCCCCGGACATTATCCCCGGACATAATCTCCCTCGGACATATTCCCCCCGGCAAAGAAGTAATGAACTGCATTGTTCATTCATATACATCAATATCATATATCTTAATTTTACTGCCGTCAGTATCGTTTAGGGTCAGTGTTTAGTCAGTGTTTATGGTGTGGGTAATGATTATATGACCCCGTTTGCAATACACTGCTTTTCGTAAAGGGGATTATGTCCGGCAGTGTCATTTAAAAGGGTGTACCGGGGATAATGTCCGGGGATTATATCCAGGGGAGAATGTCCTACGGTGTAGCATAGTATGCGCAGTAGTTTGCGCACCTGGGAGTTTGCGCACCCGTAATTTGCGGACCGGTAGTTTGCGCACCGGTAGTATGCGCACCATGTTAAGTTTCAACGGTTAATAACGGTTAATAACAATGCGTACAAACCACTCCCAGGTCAGTTCATTGTGATTTATGATGGCTACAGCTAATCTAAACAACAGTACATTGTGTAGCCTGTATTGACGGAACTTCAGAGCCTCTTTTATCTTGTTTGATATTGTACTGAACTGTACTGATGACTTTTATTTGGCGTTTTATCACGCCAGAATATGTAGTATTGTTTCCAGTTTAAACTGCGTCTCAATGAAGTCTATCGACCTAGCCAAATACGGTAGATTTGGTCTCCCGCGTGGAATCCTTCCGGGAGGCGGGAGACGGGCTGAAATACGGGCGCTCCCGTAACATACGGAAGATCTGGCAACCCTACTTTCAACGGTTAAATCATTTATAGCTTGACCGCTGGACGCTGGCTTAGCAGTTGCCAAGTAACAAATAACAACTGGCCTTTTGTCTGTACCTACCCTTTATAAAGTCTGGACTGTTATTATACACGGACTAAGCGCAATGGCATCCGGTGAGGAAATTCGATTTTTTGAAACAACTAAGGGAAAGAAAGGCATTGCCTATGCCGTATGAGTATAGATTTGCGAAGTTTGTTGATAAAGGCGTTCATAAGTACTGGCGGTGCGTAAAAAAGAAGTGTGGCAGCGTGAAGACAGCGGTAGATGACCCCTAATATGGCGTACAAAAAGCAAACTAAAGGTCGTTCACCCGTCTATTTTGTCCTTCTTCACTCATACTGACAAGCCAAGACAGGCATCCAAATACCCTGACAAGCAAATAACGAAAAAAATTACTTAAAGATATATTTTGCGTTATTAACCGTTATTAACCGTTGAAACTTAACATGGTGCGCATACTACGGGTGCGCATACTACCGGTGCACAAACTACCGGTCCGCAAATTACTGGTGCGCAAACTCCCAGGTGCGCAAACTACTGGTGCGCATACTAATGTAGACCTGTCCTACACCCTGCGGCAGATAGGGCAAGCTGTAAAAGCAGTGTTTTATCCAGACTCCAGGCCTTGGGTGGGGGAATTGAAGCCTTTGGGGAGGAAAATGGACTTGGCTGGAGGGGAAGACACAATTCAATGCAAAATTTGTGTAAGTGCTCCCTAACAGGCCTGTATAAAACACTGAGTAAAAGAGCAGTAACTTTCCCAGCATCATTAGCCCGAACAGTGTAATCACGAACTGCCAGGAGAGTTGTTCCTTTGGAATGATATTTTCGGTAGGCAGACTGAAAAGGTAGGTAGTGTGGATTAGAACACAATGTGTCCATTAGGGTGTTGGGTCCATTACTGACGACACTTTTGACCGTCTCACTTGAAACCGGTGAATTTCCGTCAACGTTGAAACGAGCGACTGTAACTCCTCACCTCAAGCGGTCTGGACTGGAACCGTCAGATGCTTCTAACTACAGACCCGTTTCCAATCTACCTTTTCTCTCTCGAATGAGTGCCGCCATTCAGCTCGTCCGAGTTTTTGTGCTAGCTATCAAGGATGGATTACTGTAATAGCGTATTACTCGGTCTCCCGGATAGCAAGTTGAACCGCTTCCTGAACCTGGCTGCTTGGGTGGTCTTTGGCTGCCGGTGGGTTGATCATGTCACACCATTACTTCGGGATCGGCTCCGCTGGCTCCGCGTTCAGCAGCGCATTATGTATAAGCTCTGCTGACTGACTTTTCGGGCGCTACACGATACGCACTGCCATGATTACCTAGAGTCCTAGACGCTCCTGGTACAGAGATCGACAATGAATGAAAGGAGAGCGCTTCTCCGTCCGGTCCAGTCATCGGACTCAACTGCTCGTCCCTCCTTTGTCCAATACCTCCAAGTTTGGGGAAAGGTCATTTACGCGCGGAAATCAGGTACTGTGGAACTCTTTACCTGATAATGTGGCTAAAGCGGACTCTGCCTGTCTCTTCAAAAGGAATCTAAAAACACATTTATTCAGCAAAGGATACTGACACAGTGACATATGTTAAAGCGCTTTTGTTGTAAGCCTTGCCTTTGCCTTACTGCGCTATGGAAATTGTCTGTACATAAATAAATAAATACAAATATTCTAAATAAGCATATTAAAATAGCAGCATATAGGGTCTAACACTAATTAATCATGCTAATTCTAAATTCTAAGCGTCTAGGAGAGAGATTCACTAACCTTTGAATTTTCCAACAATGTTACCACCATTATATTCAGCAAGATTGTCGATATCAATTGCAACAAATTCAGCAAATGATACGGACGTCGTTGCTTTTAGTTTCTTAGTCAAACTTTCAATCAGTGTCCACATATCTTTAGCTCTTGACAATAGCACAGTTCCAGATACGCATACATCAGAATTCGATCCTTGTTCTTTCAATTCTTTGTTGCTAAGCAAAAAGCTTTCAATCTGAACTAAATCGATTTGAGCTTCATCGATTTCGGTAGAAATTTCCTTTAGTCGGTTTTTCTTTAGTATTTCTAAGAAATTTAAAAGTCTTTGTTCGTGATGCTCAACGATCTGATTAACTTCCAATCTCCTTTCACGAATGGCCGATTCGGTTTTGGAAATATCTTCTAATAAAGACTTTGTCATTTCTTCATTAATTCCTGCTTGTAATTTTTCAAATTGCAAAGAAATATTTTCAGAAATCTCACCTAATTCACTTTGTATCTTTTCTGCTCTTTGTCTTACTTCCTCCGAACTGTGTCCTTTAGGCCTATGACTTTCACTGAAACATCTTTCGCAAATTGTGAGTTCACAATTCAAACAAAACACATTCAGAGGGGCCTTAGAATGCTTATCACACGTCCTTGAAGTCAGCTTTACTTTTTCATGTGACGACAATCCTTTAAGATCAATGATTTCATGTTTTTTACTCAGCTTCTGCCTTAAATGTTGAGTAACACAGTCACTGCACATATTCTGCTGACATTCCCTGCAATGCTTCACAGCCTCTGGTGGTCTTTCGTTGCTATAGTCTTGATTTTCTTCGCAAATATCGCATACATTTATATTTGAAAGGTAGGCGTGAGAACTTGTTGCCAATTCCACTAATTTTTCAGCAAAAATATTTCTGTTGAAGCCTTTTATCCCTTCAACTGGAATCTTGTATTCGACTCGACACAAAGGACACTTGATTCGATCGCCGGGCTTTTTTTCTTCAGCAAGTCTTTCCAAACACCTCAGACAATACGTATGCGAACATGGCAACAATCTTGGAGAAACGTACGTTTCAGTACAAATGGAGCAGATGGTCATAAAATGCTCGTTTTCTTGCATTTTCGCTATAGCATTTACTGATAAAAATGATAAAATTGTTCCAACATGTCATAAAATTGCCCCAATTATGCCTACAAGTAAATTTAAAACTGTAGGTAATGTACTGCGAAGATTTCCATTATATTTAGTGGTGGTTAAATATATCTAATACCGAACCAATATCGCGATATTTAGCCATACCGACTTCGGTGTTTGTAATACCGAAAACCTACAATTAAATACAGAGATTGATTCGTTATTCCGTATTCCTCATATTTCTGCGCATGTACTACTAATCTACGTTTTCTGCGAATAAGATCCGCCGACTGCCCAAGTGTGAAACATTAATTTTCATCGAGGGCAAAATAATTAGCAGCACTAACCTGTTTGTGGGAAGCAGTGACGCAGACTAGAAGATTTCGAATTCCGATCAATTGACCTAACGGGCGCTGGAAGTGTTATTTCTAACGCAAGAATCAGAAATCGTAGACGTGTAATTGTAATAATATGGATTCGCTTCGTACTTATTTCAACAAAACGTCTGGTGAAGGTGGCTTGATCGCCTTGCAGTGTCGACTTTGCAAGAAGCCAGGGCCGGATTAAGGTCCGAGTTGGCCTGGGGCTGAGAAAAAAGGCCGTCGCCTATACTGAAAATCTCTGACAAGCAAAAAAGGTTATCTCCCTTCCAAATAGTTCTGGCAAGCAAAAAAAGGTTATCTCGAAAATCGGTGGGCCTATTTTAATGATGGGCGGGGGCTACAGCCCCCTTAGCCCCCGCCTTAATATGGCCCTGCAAGAAGCCCGTAAACGTTACCAAAAGTGAGTTGAGTGTGCAGGAGTTAAGGGGATATCCATTAATTACGTCAACAAATTAGGGGGAGGAGTTGAAAAAGTTCGACAGTTGTTGACAGGGAGGAGGGGGTCAAGAGAAGTTGACGTCAACAATTTCATTTTTTACAAATGATAAAAAATAGAAAGTTTCATGGAATACTATCTATTACAACGGGGAAAAGCCTGACAAGCAAGAAAGGTCATCACCACCACTTTATGACACCTGATGAACAAAAGAAAAGGAAAAAGGTCTCGTCGCTGCAAAAATAATAACCTTCTAAACTTTTTAGGAGACCCGTCACTGGTCTTAGTGGAAGGTCAAAGGTTTTTGACATAATTACATAATTATAGGAGGTCACTGAAAGTTGACAGTTTTTGACAAGGGGAGGGGTAAAAATTGCCCAAAATTGTTGACATAATTAATGAGCATCCCCTAATCTATAAAGTCGTGACCAGTGGCGTAGCCAGGATTTTCGGAAGGGGGTTTTGGTTTTGACTTTTGACCGTAATCAACTTTCGAAAATTCTTGACAAGCAAAAAAAGGTCCTTTTATGTATCTATCCTATGTCTTTCCTTCAAAAATTTGTCCTTTCAGATGCTGAGGAGCAAAAATAAGGTCGTCACGTCTATGGCGCTTAAAACATTTTTGAGTCAGCAGCCTCAAGGAGGGTTTGACCCTCAAAACCGCGTCCGAAAATTAAAAATGCACGGGAACACATTAAAAATTTTTCATCGGCGCCCAAGGGGAGGGGTTTTAACTTCCAAATCCCCCTTGGCTACGCCACTGGTCGTGGCAACAGCAAGTCGCCGTATTAGCCTGAAATCTTCATTTATGTGAAACTTCTCAGTATATTATAGGCCAGGCTAACCAGAGGTAATGTGAATTTGCGAACTACGACAACACAGTTACATCAGTTAGCACAGTTATCAACACATCATCATCATCATCATCATCATCATCATCATCATCATCATCAATGACTGTTGCTTCCCATGTAGATGGATTTGTCTGTCTAATTAAACGAGAATATATCTTGTAATCGTGAAGTTTCACTGAATGTTTTGACTCAGAAGACGGCGACAACTTGCTGCAGCAATTGACGTCGGGAGCGAAAATCTCATACGCATGGAAAAATACCAAATACCGATACCGATATCGCGATATTTAGCCATAACGATACCGAAATACCGACCGATATACCGAATACCGATACCGACATAAAATACCTACACCGACCCACCACTAGATTCAATATATTTCCTTAAGTTATGCATTTCTAATATCTACTATTATACCCAACTGATGGAATATCGTCGTCGTCGTCATCATTATCATCCTGCCAATCCGCCACACCGGCGCTGGGCGATGACATGAGTAACTGCCTCCACAAAGTCCTGTCTTGTGCGGATCGATGTGCTTCTGGTTCTGTCATAAAGGTCCATTCTCTGATGTTATTCATTCAGGTCGTTTTCAGTCTTCCTCTACTTCGTTGTCCTTCTGTGATCTTTAACACTATGGGCTTTTCTACGATGTTTCCCTGTTATGCCATATGTCCAAAATATTTCAATTTTCTTTCACTTTGACTAGTAGCATTCTTTCCATTCCTGCTGTGTGGGGTACTTCTTCATTAGTTATTTCTAGCTATGCGATGCCCAATATTTTTCGAAGGCATTTCATTTCAACAGCTTCTCTTCTTCTCTCTTCATCCTTCTTCAGCGTCCCATGCCTCACAATCGTAAGTGGCAACCGGTCAAACCAAGGCATGTAGCAGTCTACTTTATATTGTTTATATAACTCCTACTTTTTTATGCAGTGTTTATTCTAGCCATTTTGACATTGGGGGATTTCGGAATGTTGGAGGGCAAGGTCTAAGTCTCTAAAAATCTTGACAAGCAAAAAGGCTACCTTCCTCTTAAAATGTGGTGACGAGCAAAAAAGGTCATCCACCCTCCTGAAATGCCGTGGCAAGCAGAGAAGTTGTCATCCTTACAATTTACCCGCTTCAAAAAATAAAAGCCCACGTCGTCACACTTTAGGGGGGAAATTTCTACCTCCCCATGCAACAAAAAAATTGGGGGGGGGTAACTTTGGAGGAAGGGTGGAATTACCCACAGAGAAGGCCTAAAATAAACACTTTTTATGGAATATAATGCCATCTAAAGTTTTTAAGTTCGCCGTCATATTTCAATGATGTATCCACGGTCCCACAGGATGGGGAACGGGAGCCCAGCCCTCCCACACCAATCGGGTTGTGACCGATCATGAGATTTGTGCAAATCCGTTGAGTAGTTGAGGAATAGATAGTACGAAAGAAGTTGAAAACGCTGGAGATTGATGACACGACAACGTTTTTTACAAGAATTTGTTCACCTGAAACCTGAAAATGTTAATGTAATGTAAATGTAATTAGCTTTTTATATTGCGCCTAGTCAATTAATGTTAATAAGCGCATTACAATGTCAATAACTATAAGCACAATTAAACAGATGGGCCTTCAACTGTTTGAGAAAGGCGACGGGTGACTTCATGTTCCGTAGCGCTGGTGGAAGGGCGTTCCAAGCATGGGGTCCAGCGTAAGAGAAGGTTCGTTGCCCCTTAACTGTCCGGAGACGAAGTTTCTGGTATTTACCTGGTAGAGGCAGATCGTAAGCCTGGTCTACCACTGGCGATTGATGATGGCTGGTGAATATCAGTCAGGTAGGTCGAACAAAGACCATTCCGTGCAGAGAACATCAGCGTGCATAGTTTGTGTTGTATTCGTGACTGGACTGGAAGCCAATTATTATTATTATTATTATTATTATTATTATTATTATTATTATTATTATTATTATTATTAAGACAATTTATAGAGCGCAGTAAGCATAGTGAAGACTAAAGTCAAAAGCGCTTAACAATGAACATTATAAGATATATTAAACATATGCGCTTGATGAACAAATCAGGGGAGGTCACAATTGTCACGTTCTTCGGCAGAGCTCCACAGACTCGGATTGCCCCTCCGGAAGGATCTGTCACCGAAGACAGCCGTCTTAGACGGAGGAGGAACCACCAATTGACGACAGTTGCTTGAGCGAGGCCGCGATCGCCGATCGACCGCCGTAGACTTGATGACCAGGCCCGATAAGTAGCTGGGGCAAAAGGGGTCATACAGCGCCCGAAATGTTAGCCAACAACGCTTGAAGGCTATGCGCTCCGGAATCCTGAGCCAGTGAAGATTATCACGTAGAAACGGTGTCACGTGCTCGTTCCAACTCGAGCCAAAGATCAGACGAGCTGAGACGTTTAGCACTGACTGAAGACGATTTAGTTGGTTGACAGCAGAGATGGGCACAATTAGACAAAAATCTAATCAATTAGAATTAGAATTAGTTGCTTCTAGCACCTAATTGATTAGCATTAGAATTAGTTCTACACTTTGTTCAATTGATTAGAATTAGCATTAGCTGCTGTCTAATCAATTAGAAGTACAATTAGATTGTCGATGTTCGCGATACAGTTGACACACCACGCAAACCAGTTTTAAAATACTAATTTATTATCAGCAGTAATTGCATGCAGCTGCAAATGGTTGGAAATGGCTGGCATTTCCAGTTGTCAACAGCAATCACACAAAACACTTAATCTATTAGCTGTAAGTTTTTCCTTGCTAATGCTACCATGATCATCTCAGCGTTATACTATGAGCATGCGTTTCAACATTATTCTCAGGCTGCCTCCGATGGCTAATTGTCATGTAATTAAAAAATAATTAGAATTAGCAGGTAAATTCTAATTGATTAGAATTACGATTAGCTGATAAAATTTGCCAATTGATTACAATTAGAATTAGCTGGCCATCTAATCGATTAGCTAATCAATTACTTCCTAATTGATTAATTACCCATCTCTGGTTGACAGGAAGTCCGAGCAGAACGCTATTACAATAATCTACTCGAGCTAAGACGAGGACACGGACGAGATTGACGACGACAGGCACCGGCAGGTATCGACGGATCTCCCTGATCCTTCGCAGCTGAAAGAAACAGGTACGAATGACGTTGTCCAAATGTCCGACAAACGAGAGTGTCTCATCAAAAAGAACTCCAAGGAGACGCAGTTCTGTGCTCGGAGTGACATCAACATCACCAATCAGAAGCGTATTCCGGCATATAAGATGCCTCCTCCGAGGAGTGCTTAACCAGAGGAGTTCGGTCTTCCCCTGGTTCAGCGATAGTCGATTTTCATCAGTCCACCTCTGGACTGAGGAGATGCAATCCGAAATGATTGCAATCATTGCAATCCGCAATGAAGTTCACGAAACGCCGGAGTGACTTGATCTCTAGGTTTGAGGTCCAGAACTAGACGCGCAGCAGCATTTTGTACGCGCTGCAGAGCGGCCAGTCAGTGTAGACTTTGGAAGGTCGGCAAGAACGGAATTTCAATAGTCTAGCCTGAACAGGACAAATGCAAAAACCAGTTGCGAGGCGACTTCTTTGCCAGCAATTCGACGGATCTGGTGGGTGCGTCGTATGTGATAGAAGCAGCTCTTGGCTAACTGTAAGACATGTTGCTTCATATCAGATCGTTGTCGAACAGGACTCCGAGGTCTGACGACGGCAGAAAGGTGGACAGTGGTGCTCTGAAGTGCCAGGTTGCAGTCGGTGTTAGACAGCTTAAGCATGTTAGCATGTGAGCCAAACCATGCAGGCTCAGTCTTAGAAGCATTGAGTTGCAATCATCGCGAAGAACGCCACTCTTAGACTTGTATGATGCATTGTTGGAGACGACTGAGAGCAAGACCGATATATTTAACATCCGCAAGGTCGTAGATCTGTTTATCATCAGCAAAAATATAATGGCGAAGGTCATGGCGTTGAAAAATGAGAGCAAAGTCTTCCGTGTATGTGATGAAGGCAATTGGTCCCTGAGACGAGCCATGGGGCACAGAGCACTCAAGAGACAGAGCAGGCGAGGAATCGTTGAGGTGGCGAAATGTCTGCTGGCGCCCAGTGAGGTAAGAACGATACCAGCTAAGAGGAACTCCACTGACTCCGAATCGTTCCTCCAGGACAATGAGCTCATGATCTCATGATCCACCGTGTCGAAACCCGAGCTGAGGTCAAGTAGTACAAGTGCAGTGACCTTGCCATCATCTACGGCGCGCACGAGGTAGTTGTGGACTTTGATCACCGCTGTTTCTGTTGAGTGAAATCGCCGATATGCAGATTGATGGACAGGTAAAATATGATTGCGCTCGGCAAACTCAGCGAATCGAGATCAAGTTGTACCTGTTTGCCAAAATCCTAGATATATCACGTACAGTAAGTAGTCAAAGGGTTCATCTGACAGATGTCTTGGTTTATTAATGAAATATGGCAAAATTTGAATCACCTTGTTTAATTTGTTATAAAAGCATAGACGCGGTTTCTAATGACTACATAGTACATATAACATCATGATCGACTATTGTGTGATTAGCCGAGGCAACTTTAAAAGGCAACCAACTCTACAACTGCTTCATCGACTTCCAAAGGACATTCGACGACACAGATCAAACCTGGGCTGTACACGATTCATATGGAATGGTCTAGAATTTGGTTGCACTGCTAAAAAAAACGTCAGCGAAGACTCAAAATAAGCAGTGTGAATCTATGGAGAACTGGAAGAATTGTTTAAAACAGAGGGATAAAAAAGGTTATACCATATCACCTATGGTTTTCGTCACAGATCTGGAAAGAGCAATGGACAAAATCAAAGAACATGTAAAAGGCGTAACCGTTCAGGGACTCTTATTCAACAACCGTAGCTTCTCTAATGAAGTGGACATACTATAGGGAAACGAAGATGATCTAGAGGACACGGTACAGACTTTGATCAACGAAGCATGGCGCTATGGACTGTCGATAAACACTCAGAAGACAGCCCCAAGTTTGGTGAACGATTGGTTTCACGTTGGCAGTGGCGTAGCTAGGAATTTGTCTTGTGGGTGCAATTCTTATATATATAAAATGGATATGCATATCGATAATCGACTCGAGCAAACTTGATTCAATTTGGCTATATAATGACTTCGGATTTACAACGACATCGTCGACGCCGTAGCGAATGGGCAGTTAGCCCTGCTCTGCCTACTCGATCTGTCGGCTGCGTTCGACACTGTGGATTATGACATCATCATCCGCCGTCTTGAACTCACATACGGCATCAAGGATACTGTTCTCGTCTGGCTGCGTGACTACCTTACTGGTAGGTCGCAGTCAGTCTGCTGGAGTGGCCACACGTCTGTCCCTCGCCAGGTTCTCTGCGGCGTGCCCCAGGGGGTCTGTACTTGGTCCCCTGCTGTTTGTCCTCTACGTTGCAGACATTGGCCA
This sequence comes from Metaphire vulgaris, assembly GCA_018105865.1. Classification (NCBI taxonomy): domain Eukaryota; kingdom Metazoa; phylum Annelida; class Clitellata; order Crassiclitellata; family Megascolecidae; genus Metaphire; species Metaphire vulgaris. The sequence continues at coordinate 3,354,008 of CM030848.1, forward strand.
AATTATCAAGTCGTGTGGTCTCGAAGCGCACTCCTACGCCGACGACGTCCAGATGTATTCCTTCTGCCTTCCGAAGGATACAGAGCGGCTTCGAGCTCGCATCAGCGACTGTTTTATTAAGATCAAGCAATGCACTGTTTCTAATCGTCTTGCCTTAAATCCCTCCAAGACTGAGATACTGTGGATTGCGACCCCTAGAAAGAATCATCTGATCAACCACGCACCGTTCTTAATTGATGGGGTATATATTACCCCATCCACTGAAGTGCGCCTTCTGGGAGTGTTAATCGACGAATCGTTAACGTTTAATGGCCACGTAAGTAATGTGTCTCGATCCTGCTACTATCAGCTCCGGCGGATTAGAGAGATTCGTCGCCACCTGCCGACCTCGTCAGTGATCGTATTGGTTCGTGCTTTCGTCCTCTCAAGGGTCGATTACGGCAACAGCATTCTTCTCGGCCTTCCTGCTAGCCAGCTGGACCGTCTACAGATGGTACTCAATGCCTCTGTCCGAATGATCTTCGGAGCTAGATGGAGTGATCATCTCACCCCTCTGCTGAAAGACGAGCTTCGTTGACTACGCATTCCAGAGCGTATAACCTATAAGCGATGTTGGCTAACATCTCGAGCTTTGCATGATCCTACTTTCCTCGGCTACCTCGCTGAACTCCTTCTTAGACCTTCGCCTACTGACCGTCGTCATCAGCTCCGATCTGGTCACAGTGTTAAGCTGCTTGTTCCCCCTCCCGCCAAGACCGTGCAACTTGGTGAGAGGTCCGTTACGCGTGGGAACCCTATCCTCTGGAACGCCCTACCTAACAACGTGTCCATGGAAACTAACCTCGAATTGTTTGCTAAGAAACTTAAGACGCACTTGTTTGATATATCGTATAAGTGCAGAATGTAAAGTGCTCTTGACTTTGGCATTCAGCTATGTTTATTCCGCTATATAAATTGACGTTTTAACATAACATAACATAACGATGACTGATGGCACTCAGAGGGCCTTTCATAAATGACGTCACGCGATTTTGGCAGTTTTTTGACCACCACCCCTCGTCACAAAAGTCAGACTCCCTGAAATATGACGTCACAACTCGTTGACCCCCCCCGTCATCTTGTCGTCTTTCCAATGTCAAAGTTAACGTTTCGTTTGAAAATATTCATTATATTTACTATAGTTAAAACAATATCCAGAAACTTTTCAAATTCTTTTTTAAAATACAGTATTATTATTACAAATGTAAAATACGTTCAATTTTGCGGTAACATAGTATTGCAGTATTAATAAAAATATATAGTGTTATGTGACGTCACATTTCTTAAAACTCCCGTCGTCACACATCATCATAAATGTTTTTACACCCTCACCCATAAGCGCGTGACGTCATTTATGGACGGCCCCAAGACATTGTCTAATTTCTTTGCGCAATGGCAGTACCATAGCCGATGAGGTTCATCCGAGATGCGATCATTGCTAGTTGAAAACTATAAACTATTCTATGTTTATGTTAACAAATACCAGAAACAAAATAATGATAACAAAAAGTAAGTAAGAATTGCATTGTATATTGCAATGCTAGTGCTCAAATAGTGGCATTAAAAATGCTTAGCACTTGACAACTTGGGGTGCAATTGCACCCCTTGTACCCCCTCTTGCTACGCCCATGCACGTTGGAACCCTCTCCTTTGGAAGGCATTGCCTTTGAATATCAAGACTTGCAAATCGATCATGACATTTAGGAAAAATCTTAAGACTCAATCAGTTCTTACAAGTGACACCTGTCAAAGCGCCCTTGACTTTGACCTTCGTTTTGCCAAGGCGCTATACAAATTGTCTTAATAATAATAATAATAATAATAATAATAATAATAATAATAATAATAATAATAATAATAATAATAATAGCTGAATTCGAAAAACTGCGCACAGCCCTTCTTCAGGCACTTCAAATGCAGATAATCGTGAGTGTGCAAAATCTGTTAGCCTACACACAAGGCAGTTGTGAGCGTTTTGTCCGATCGTTCTGTCGTGAACCATTTATGGTGAACGTTTTGTCAATGAACGCTTTGAACAGTTTATATTGCTTCCAACTGTGCTTCGGAAACACGTTGAAGAAAGACGGATAAAAAGATAAAAATATTATACGAAAATACCATTATGTGTGTTACTTTAATTCATTTCTTGGCAGATCTCACTCTTATCTCACATAAATAAAGTAGGGGTCTGCGGGTACAGCATTTTTCCTACCCAACCCAACCCGTGAATTGTTAAACTGTACCCGACCCGACCCAACTCATCATTAAAAATCTGTACCCAACCCGACCCAACCCATGGGTATACCCGTACCCGTCAATACCCGTGGTTGGGCCGTGTAAAATGTAAACACCGTTCCCCAATACAAAACCCTGTCTCGGGATTGTGTTTTCGGAGAAGGGGAATTACTTAAATTTCTGTCTGTTTTGTTGCAACAGGCAGTGCTAACTGCAATAATATGAAAACAAACAAAACAGTAGACAAGTATTGTTCTTAAAAAATTCTTTTCTTTAGGTACAAACTTTACAAAGGTGAACTAAATTATTCTTAATGAATTGTTATTAATGCAGTGTTAATGGCAAAGGACTGTGAGTCTGTGATGACAACTGCCAATTTGCCAAAGTATGAAATAAAATAGATAAAAATTAAGCAGTCTTGCATACAAATTACAAACACGATTAAACAAATATAGCCTAGACTCCCTAGAGTTTTAGACTTTGTGCATACATTAAAAAATGCATACTAAGGAGATAACAAGCAGTGAACTCAACTCACTACTGTCAACGGCCTACAGTACATTCCGCATGCAAGTCACAGAGATTGATTGCTGACAAATGACAATGTGTTTTTTTGTAATGTGGCCTGATTAATAGCAGCTCATCGAGATGTTCTGGATCTAATGTGGTACGCAAGTCAGTCATTACATGCCCTGCAGCACTGAATGATTGCTCAGTTTGATTCTGTGATGCTGGAATAGCAAACACACTCCTGGCAATCTGTGAAAGTCTAGGAAAACGATTAGCCTGGCCCTTCCAGAACTGCAACGGACTCAGATTGTCACAATCAAATGACATTCTGATGTACCTATCAAATTCATTTTCATTCTCGTCTGGCATATCATCTCTGCTGGCTTGAGCTTCTGAAGTCTGAACATAATTCTGTCAATTAATATTGTTGCTGTGAAATGAATGTGAAATTGTGAACCTGACATACGGGTATGATAAATACATCAATTTTCGGGTAAATTACGGGTATACCCGTATCCGTGACTGTTGTACCCGTACCCAACCCCACCCGTAAAATGTCTACCCAACCCATACCCAACCCACGGGTACGGGTCGGGTACGGGTAAACCCGCGGGTACGGGTATACCCACAGACCCCTAAAATAAAGCTAACCTGTGCGCTTCGATGTCAGTGTCTGTGGTAGGATAAGTTAATCTGTCCTCAATCCATTACAAGCGAATCGCCGTGTCGGCGACTTGTCCTGATGCCGTAAAATTTTATTAGTTTCTGAAAGATTTTAGCTGAAAGGTCTCTCTACAATGACAATGACTGAAATTAGCAACGTGTTCTATTTAGTACAATTCTTATCTTAAGAGAACGCCTTAACGCTTAGCAACAGCGTTCAACGTTCAATCACGTGACTTAACTCAATAGATTCAATAGATCTGAGGTGAGCGACAGACTAGCTCAGTAATCGAGCTCTCAGCTCAAGAGTGTATACTGAAAACGTTTTCTAAATGTACTCCATCTTAGTGCTCAATATTTGTCTTTTAAGATAAAGCCAATCAATTGCACAAATGCACACAAACAAACACCCATCTACACTGAGTCCCAATTGAAGTAATACCATTTTAGAAATCAATATAACTTTAACAAATTTTATAGAACTTTATCCACATTAAATTTATATATTTTACACAAAATATGCAAACTTCAACAAAATCAGTCGTACCGTTTACGAGACCCTAATTTTTAAAAATTTAAACCGAAAAACCCAAGTTTTCACAATAGGGAAATCACCACTTCAATAGCGTCATCAAATGCATCAGTGCGTCGACTTAAAAATACATCCATTGTTTTGGTCTTCTACATAGCCAATTTGTTGGCTTAAGAGCAAAGTGCAAAGTTGGTGTCTTTTCTTATAAGCATATTATGCATGTTGGAGAATGGCCGTCTTCAATGGCGGGACTACATTGGAGCAAACCGGTGCAATTGCACTGGTCGGACGGCCAGGGTCACTTGTGCAAATTGTGTAAATCCGATAAGATTTTTTGGGGTGGGGTATACCTGGTATAGTAGGTTATGCAAGGCCGCAACTGGTTGGCTATAACTTTTCGCGAAAAGTTAGAACCAACAGCGTGTTCAATATGGTTTAGTTACGTCACATCTTATATAATAATTTCCTAAATCTGTTTGTGCTAAGTTAAGTTTAAGTTTGTGAGTGACGCTATACAGCAGATGTTGGACGACATCGTTGCTATAGTCAACCAAAAGTTGTAATGAGTGGAGCTTGACGAAGCATCCTGATTACAGCTTGACAAAGCGTCCTGATTGCCTGCACGTTGTACCCCCTTCCCAACCCACACCTTGACCCCACCCTCTAGCCCCAATCCATCTCCGCCCCACCCCAGCGACCCCAACCCCCTTTTCCAAACCCGCACAAAGCCCGCTCCGAAAACTCGCACAACTTCCCTCCTTCCGAACTTCTCTTCCCGTCCTCAACCTCACCCTCTTCTCCCAACCGCCCCGGCCCCAACCCCCCGGTCAAAACCCCCGCTCCTAACCTGCACAGACCCTACGCTCCAAAACCCGCACAACTCCTTCGCTCCTCCCAAACCCCGCTCCCCGATCCCACCCCTTCTCTCAACCTCCGTCCCCAACCGCCCGGCCACAATCCTCAGCTCCCAAACACGCACAATCCCCTCTCCCAAATCCGCACAACACCCTTCCCTCCTCCCAAACTCCCCTCCCCGCCTTCGACCCACCCTCTTCTCCCCAACTTCCCGGCTTCAAACCCCCGGCCACAACCCCTCGCTCCCGACCCTTTCCTTACCTCAAAGTCTCATTTTTTTTTAATTTAATAAATACAATACATGTGTTCATATATAATATGTGTAATATTACAGTATTTAAATATGTAATTATATATATATAATGTGTACAGCGTCACGCTATGTTGTTGGGCTGAGCTTGAGGAAGTGGCGTAATTTTTGCACACATAATTACTACGTGTTCGGCGTCACGCTATGTTGGTGAGCGGAGCTTGGCTAGGTGGCGTGATTTTTAAGTATATACAGTATAATACAAATGTACATTATATATGTACAATGTACATTATCAAAACATTGATCACGTGCGGGTTTATTTGCAAGAATCAGTCATTGCTCATAGACAACTGTACGTTGCCCTCACCAGATGTCGCAACCACACTAATTTAAAGGTACTCCTCAACACTTATGGCGATCAAGGGAAATTGTTTAACGGCTATCGCTTATTCACCAAAAATGTTGCTAAAATGAATTAGAGAACTAACCCTTTGACGGCCGTGACTTTGTATGTCCCACAATTCTCCTTAGAACCCCGTAAATGGTTTAAATAATATTCCATATAAAAATTTATTATCTCTTTTCGCAGAATTCGTGTTATTTTACTACAGTTTTCGAAAAATAGTTGACAGAGGTTCTCACACAAGGCAGACCCTCCTGAACCACTTCAAACCCTTTTGTTAATAATAATAATAATATTATTATTATTTATAGTAGTAGTAGTAGTAGTAGTAGTAGCAGTAGTAGTAGTAGTAGTAGTAGTAGTAGTAGCAGTAGCAGCAGTAGCAGTAGTAGCAGCAGCAGCAGTAGCAGCAGCAGCAGCAGTAGTAGTAGTAGCAGTAGTAGTAGCAGTAGCAGCAGTAGTAGTAGTAGTAGTAGTAGTAGTAGTAGTAGTAGTAGTAGTAGTAGTAGTAGTAGTAGTAGTAGTAGTATAAATTCTTTATCAACACTTGTTTGTTTCTGTACCAAGCGCCAGGGTTATTTCTAGAATTATGAATTGGGTGGGGTGTCGGGAAAATCTGGAGTGTCGGAATTTCGAAGTCTCTGCCGAAAAAGACTGACAAGCAAACAAGCGTTATCAAGTCTCAAAAAAAGCTGACAAGCAAAAAAGGTCACCCGAGAATAAAAGTTGGGGGTGTACTTCTCCATTTGGGAGGTGTTCAGGGCTAATTAGTATGCATTTTATATGCATACCATTGTCACATTACCAAATTTGGGAGGGGTGTCGACCTCAAGTTGGAGGGTGTTACGGGGTGTAAAAATATCCCTGCCAAGCGCCTTCAGTCGACTCAGCTGTGAATTGGCGTTAACTCGGTTGAAGGAAAGTCGGCGAGTCAAGGACAATTCCTATTGCGCAAAATGTGCTAGAAAATATGCAAAAATCGGGTAGTAACACAGCCATTCTTCCACGTAATTTTGACGGGTAAACAGCTAGTCCTTATAATAAATCGGGTGGACCGTCGACTGGACTTGAGCTAGCAGTAAATGCAATGTGTAAATAGCACGCAATGAGAGACAGTGACGTCTGGAACTGTGTATAATATTAAGATAAAAACTTCACTACTTATTTAACATTTAACGTTCACAGGGAAGAAATTGGTACGTGCAAAGAGCCTTTTAGCGTCTAAAATGCGCTAAGATACACCTACGGACAATCGAATATTTGTGATTTTTAAATTTTTCCGAGTTTTACCCCAGCTCCCCTTTAAAGGAGAGAGAGGGGAGCAGGAGGGAGAGAAGAGGAAATAGTGGAGAGATGGGATGGAATGGGAAGGACAGAGAGAGGATGAAATGAGAGGGGAGGGGTAGGGTTTGCACCGGTCGCATATTTCCATTTCGTGCACCGGTCGCCATTTTTCCTAGCTACGCCACTAGCGAAAAGCTCTTCACATTTCGAACAATATCCAGGAGCTACAGTTTTTCACCTAGTTTTTCCACTCATAATTTGACCCTAGGATCTCCTCTTAAGCTTAAGCCTCCTCATAGCTGAACTCTATGACTTCACTATACAATGACACTGGCTTGGGGGTTAGGTTAACTGATCTAATTTATGCGTGCCATTTCTCATTAAATTTTATAGTGTGTCCGGATAAAAAGTATGCCAACTCTATTTTCGCTATAATTTTAAGAAAACTTGGCCGATTTTTAAAATAAAAATTTGCAATTTGAAACAGGAATAAATTGGTGTCAGATAGATGCAAACATCTTTAAAAATTAAAAGGCTACATTGAGTATTCAAAATGTTCACCGAAAGAGTTGACACTCAATTTCAGACGTTGTCGCCACTGATTTGCTTTTTTGGATCGTGTTGTGAAAATCAATGACAGCAATTATGACCGTGAAACAGTGCTAAAGAAGATGCTACTGCCAGATATTCGCTTTGTTCTGGTCATTTATACATCTTCCAACAGGATGGTGCTCCGGCACATCGTGCTCTCAACACCATTGAATTATTGCAAATGGAGACTCATGCTGCCATACGCCTATACCACACAAACAGTGTGGTGACATTTTGTCCTAGCACCGTGGCGATGACGTCTGAAATCGTCAGATTTGAACCCGGTGGAATACTCTGTGTGAGATTTTCTACAGGAAAGGGTCTACCAGTCACGCAATTCCAAACTGAAAGAACTGAAGCACGGATTAGTGACTGGTGAACTGTTGAGTGAGTGGGCAAAGCTCGATCACATCGTCTTTGCAGCAGCAATTCATCAATGGCGACCGTGGCCGGACAAAATGTCATGGGGAAAAATGTCAGCGGGCACAATGTCACGGTTTAGGGTTAGGGTTAGACTTAAGGCTACATTTTGTCCGCTGACATTTTGTCCCCATGATATTTTGTCCGTGACATTTTGTTCTAGCGCCGTGGAGACGACGTCTGAAGTCATGCGTCGATTCTGGCGGTGGACATTTTGAATGTTCATTGTAAACTTTTTCTGACAATGTTTGCGTCTATCTGAAGCCAATTCATTCCTCTTTCAAACTGCACATTTTAATGGAAATCGGCCGAGTTTTCTTAAAGCTATAGTGAAAAGAGAGTTAGCATTCTTTTTATCCGGGCACAGTGTAGAAATCAATATATGGCCTGGACAGAAGCAAGTAAAGGTGGTGGGACACTACCCGCGCATTGAGCGAGTTCATTTTGACGTCCTTTGCGATCGTGTTGAACGTGTAGGGTTCAATCAGTCACTCATAACGACTATACTGGACGATCTTGCACCGGAGACTCAGATGTCTGTACGGATACGTCCTCACCGTCCATATTATGATCACGAGTGCAGGCAAGCTCGACGCACTGCTAGACGTTTGGAGAGGAATTTCCGTAAATGGAAAAAGAAGGGGTCGATCAAAGAGGCTGAAGCATTCAATTCTTGGCGGGAAGCTCTTCAAGCGAGTAGACGGCTGGTGAGGTCGAAGGGCCGACAATACTAGAGGGGAGAGCTTGAGTCTTCCAAACTTGACTCAAAGCGGACGTGGAGAAACTTGGACAAGCTCCTTGGAAATGCCGACAATGACTCTCACCCGCCTTCCAGCTTCTCGGCTGAAGACTTTCACCAGCACTTCAATGATAAAATTAACGCTATCAGGCAGAGAACGTCGAATGCCCGACCTGCTGAGTACACCTTGTACACAGGGTCTTCCCTAAATGAGTTCTCTGCTTTGTCTACGGAGGAAGTCGTAGCGATAATCCGATCACTACCGAATAAGCAGTGCAAACTCGACCCACTCCCGGTGTGGCTGCTGAAGGAGGTTGTTGAAACGCTGTCTCCATTCCTTGCGACGCTCCTGTCAACTTCTTTACGAACAGGTGAATTTCCTTCGTCGTGGAAGCATGCGGTTGAGTACCCGCATCTCAAGCGACCCGGCTCTGATCCTGCCGAAGTGTCCAACTACCGTCCGGTCTCGAATCTTCCTTTCCTATCGACAGTGTTGGAAAGAGTCGTAAATAGTCAAGTGGTTAGATACCTGGTGTCGAACAGTCTTATGCCGAGGGAACAGTCAGCTTACAGGCGGGGCCACTCCACGGAAACCGCCATACTTCGGATTTACAACGACATCGTCGACGCCGTAGCGAATGGGCAGTTAGCCCTGCTCTGCCTACTCGATCTGTCGGCTGCGTTCGACACTGTGGATTATGACATCATCATCCGCCGTCTTGAACTCACATACGGCATCAAGGATACTGTTCTCGTCTGGCTGCGTGACTACCTTACTGGTAGGTCGCAGTCAGTCTGCTGGAGAGGCCACATGTCTGTCCCTCGCCAGGTTCTCTGCGGCGTGCCTCAGGGGGTCTGTACTTGGACCCCTGCTGTTTGTCCTCTACGTTGCAGACATTGGCCAAATTATCAAGTCGTGTGGTCTCGAAGCGCACTCCTACGCCGACGACGTCCAGATGTATTCCTTCTGCCTTCCGAAGGATACAGAGCGGCTTCGAGCTCGCATCAGCGACTGTTTTATTAAGATCAAGCAATGCACTGTTTCTAATTGTCTTGCCTTAAATCCCTCCAAGACTGAGATACTGTGGATTGCGACCCCTAGAAAGAATCATCTGATCAACCACGCACCGTTCTTAATTGATGGGGTATATATTACCCCATCCACTGAAGTGCGCCTTCTGGGAGTGTTAATCGACGAATCGTTAACGTTTAATGGCCACGTAAGTAATGTGTCTCGATCCTGCTACTGTCAGCTCCGGCGGATTAGAGAGATTCGTCGCCACCTGCCGACCTCGTCAGTGATCGTATTGGTTCGTGCTTTCGTCCTCTCAAGGGTCGATTATGGCAACAGCATTCTTCTCGGCCTTCCTGCTAGCCAGCTGGACCGTCTACAGATGGTACTCAATGCCTCTGTCCGAATGATCTTCGGAGCTAGATGGAGTGATCATCTCATCCCTCTGCTGAAAGACGAGCTTCATTGGCTACGTATTCCAGAGCGTATAACCTATAAGCGATGTTGGCTAACATCTCGAGCTTTGCATGATCCTACTTTCCTCGGCTACCTCGCTGAACTCCTTCTTAGACCTTCGCCTACTGACCGTCGTCATCAGCTCCGATCTGGTCACAGTGTTAAGCTGCTTGTTCCCCCTCCCGCCAAGACCGTGCAACTTGGCGAGAGGTCCGTTACGCGTGGGAACCCTATCCTCTGGAACGCCCTACCTAACAACGTGTCCATGGAAACTAACCTCGAATTGTTTGCTAAGAAACTTAAGACGCACTTGTTAAGACGCACCTAGCCTCACTGCCCTTCGGATATTGACTATTGCCTGGCTGATCCCACACCTTTCCTATAGCTATTTTAAGAGAGGCTGAGCGCCTAAGAATAAGCAGCTACTGCTGTGCTGTTTCCCAAGGCGCTATAGAAATCCACGAGATTTTACTTTACTTACTTACTTACTTTGTTTGAAATATCGTATAAGTGCAGAATGTAAAGTGCTCTTGACTTTGGCATTCAGCTATGTTTAGTGCGCTATATAAATTGTCGTTTTAACATAACATAACATAACATAACATAGGGGCGATTTTCCACACAGGCAAAAATTAAGCCACACCTACAACAGTTGATATAGCGCTGATAGCAGTTGATGTAGTGCTGAAAAAATGGCAGACGAAGAATTAGTTGCTATTTGCGGAATGATGATTTTAATAACATGCATGTATCATCGCATCAGTACCTGCTTTGTCGAAAGAAAAGAAGTCTTAGAAACCATGAAAGGCTTGACTTTGGCCTTGGTCATGACCACGGCGATACATAATTTGTCTTGATAATAATAATAATAATAATAATAATAATAATAATAATAATAATAATAATAATAATAATAATAATAATAATAATAATAATAAAATATACCGGTAAATAAAGAAGCGTTTAGCTTTCAAAATTATTTCATTCCATTTCATTGCATTGCGTGTAGATTCATTGTGTAATATATTACCTGGTGTGGACTGGAGTTTTCCAGCAATCTCGAGCCATATCGATGGCTTTTTATCACTTTCTTTATACGTATCGCATGTGCTATCCCATTCCCATAAAATGGGATGCGCCGCCACCTCATTCAATATATTTATATCAAATTCACTTTTTGTAGCCATGATTAATTTTCTCTTGTCTTCTCTTTATTTCAAATTATTTGGTGGGCTGACCATAGATTTATTATTAATATATTAAAGTCTATGGGCTGACGTTTCAACTGATACCTGATTAGTTGAAAAGTCAAAATGAACGCGACCGAAACTCGGGTGAATGTGCAACCACAATCAGTCGTGCACGGCGGCGTTGAATTTCTCCCCTCCCTGCGCTTGCACGCGATCAATGTATGCTAATGTCCAAGTCACCATTCGAAAGCGGCTTATCGTTCAAGCATTGAAAGCGCTTTCGCAAAGGACGTCAAAATGAACTCGCTCAATGCGCGCTAATGTCCCACCACCATAACGTACGATATTGCTAGCTGGATAAGTAAAGTAAAGTAAAGTAAAATCTCGTGGATTTCTATAGCGCCTTGGAAAGCAGCACAACAGTAGCTGCTTATTCTTAGGCGCTCAGCCTCTCTTAAAATAGCTATAGGAAAGGTGTGGGATCAGCCAGGCAATAGTCAATATCCAAAGGGCAGTGAGGCTAGGTTGTTACAGCTATGGCGGAAATGATTTAAGAAACAGAAAGGATTTAAGCTTAGACCTGAAGACTTGAGGAGATAGTGCAGGAATTATAGGGAACGGGCACTCAGATTTTATTGTTTTAAAGTGTCCAAGTGTGCGAAGGGAAGCTGGGATCGAGTTCCAGAGTTCAGGTGCAGCGTATGAGAAGGCACGGTTGCAAATTTTCAGGGATGATTGATTTAGCGGGCGTGACAGAGTGAGATGAGATGACGAACGTGTGGGTCGAGGAGGCTGAGGGGTTAATAGTGACCTAAGGTAGACAGGTTTTGATGACTGAAGTGAGCTATGATGACTGAAGTGAACTATGTGTAAGTGTTATTATCTTATATTGGATACGTTCAGTTATTTTAAGCCAATGTAATGATTTTAGTATGGGGGAAATATGGGAGAATTTAGGTGACTTAGTAACAGCACGAGCAAGTGCATTTTGTATTGATTGCAATTTGTTGATAGAGGCTTTGGGAAGGTTATAGTAGAGGGAGTTACAATAATCTAATTTGGAGTGGACTATTGAGGTGGCAATTGTGGAGGCAGTTTTAGTATCTAGGCAAGGACGTAGGCGGCGAAGGTCACGAAAATGAACATAGCAGGCTTTTGTAATTGGGAAATTTGTGATTCGAAGTTTAGAAAAGAGTCAAATTTGAATCCGAGATTTCTAGCAGTTGGAACAGGGATTATTGTGGTGTCAGAAGCCAAAACTAGTTTAGGATTGTCAATTTTTTTGAGTTGTTGGGGTAGTCCAATTAAAAGAAACTCTTTCTTAGAAGGGTTAAGAGCGAGGAGATTAGATGACATCCAAGCAGAGATTGATGAGAATGCAGATTCAAGCTCAATAATAGAAGCATTGAATGAAAGAGGTGAGAAGGAAAGGAATAGCTGAGTGTCATCGGCATAGAGTTGGTGATTTAAATTGAGGGAATTGATTAAAGATGAGAGTGGTGTGGTGTAAAGGCTGAACAGTACAGGCCCAAGAACAGATTCTTGAGGCACTCCAAAATCTACAGTGTGAGATAGAGAAATTTGGCTAAGACAGGACACTTGAAAAGACCGGGATTTAAGATACGATGAAAACCAGTTGTGAGCTATTTCAGATATTCCAAACCAGAGTGAGTCGTTCGAGCAGAATTTTGTGATCTATGGTATCAAATGCAGCAGAGAGGTCAAGGAGACAAATGCCAGTAACTTGTCGGAGACCAATTGCGGTTAAGAGTCTGTCATGAATGTAGGCGAGAACGGTTTCAGTTGAGTGATGTTTAGTGTAGGCAGACTGATGAGCATTATATAGCGAGTTATTTGAAAGGTGTTCGGTCAGTCTGGAAAGCACAATTTTCTCAGTAAGTTTTGATAGAAGTGAAAGATTTGAGATGGGGCGATAGTTATTAAGATCTTCTCTGTCAAGGAGAGAAGTGACAAAAGAGTTTTTGAATGAAGATGGGAAAGTGCCTGAGGTAAGAGAGAGGTTAATGATTATAGTTATGATAGGCGTAAGCACGATGGCACACTGTTTGAGTAAAGAAGTAGGTATGGGATCTAGGTCACATTGTTTGTTTGGGAGAGAAAGTAGCAGTTTGGATACCTCTTCATCAGTTGCAGGAGTGAAGCTGGATAAATTGCATGGGGGTTGTGGGGGAGAAGGGTAATGAGGAGAGGTGGTTTGAGTAATAGTGAAAGACTTAAGGACACTGCGAATCTTAGAGATTTTTGCAGAGAAGAAATTAGCAAAAGATTCAGCAAGTTCTGACAGAGAAATGGATTGAGGGAGAGGTTTTGATTCCTTGCGATGGAAAAGATCATTTACGGTTTTCCAGAGCTTACGTGGGTTTGAGCTATTTGTTGAAATGATGTTAGAATAGTACTTCTTTTTGGCAGATGTAAGGAGATTATGGTAGCGGTTGATGGCGGAACGAAGATTTAAAAGGTCAGATGGAGAATGTGTTCTATGGTATGTTACTTTATGGATAGTTACAATAGGAACTCTGTATGATTCTCCAGTCAAGTATAGACTAAAATATATTTATAGAGTTTTTTATATATATATATATATATATATATATATATATATATATATATATATATATATAGAGAGAGAGAGAGAGAGAGAGAGAGAGAGAGAGAGAGAGAGAGAGAGAGAGAGAGAGAGAGAGAGGGGGGGGGCACAGAACTTACTGTTTATTATTTTTGACAGTAGAATAAAATCTTTACAGTGACATATGCACGCGCGCGCTCATACATAGACACAAACACACACGCATAAATGTACATAGAAACTGCTAAAAATTGAGAAGCCTCTAGCAATTTGTTTACTAGTAGGCACCACGCCCTTCGATCGAATCAGGCTTAAAATAATTACATAGAAAGGAAAACAGCCAATCGAATAGTCTTTTCTATAACAAATAAAGTCCGTTCATTCAGACAATCAGTCTTGTATGTTTATGATCGGCGTGCGTTGTTATTGCCAAAGGCTAGCGTCCTTTTGACCATCGACGCGCATCTAATAAATTATACAGAGACCAATTCTTGATTACGGCCACTGACCACAGTTGATGAACCGCTTGGACGAACCCTGCCGCCTAGACATGGTGTCTTCCCAACCCACCATCGTTCCCTCCACAACCCCCAAGCAGCACTACCTCCTTCCTTACTCTCTCCCTCACTCCCTCACTCCCTTCCCCGTAGCCGTTCCAGCTTCGACCCATCGATTACGGTGTATCGCTACTTGACGTCGCATATACGACCGCATTCTCTCGTGTGTCAAACGTCAAAACACACGACGCAATGCCGCATTTACGCTGATACCGGAGATTAACGACAGTGGTTTCACGACGACGGCACGAACAGTGACAAAGGAAGTGACAGAACCACAGATTATACTCAGCTGCAGAAAATGCAGAAAAAATCATTTGCTTTAAAAATGCAGCAGAAACATTTATTGCACCATTACCTACAGCATATGCTCTACGGAAGCGCAGTAAAAGCTAAATATGAAACTAAACCAACATGAATCATAGCGCATACTGCATAGATTTAAACATTGTGGTTTGGTGAAAAATTGCAGATGGATATAAATTTATGGTCATTTTGCATACACAATAACGACAAAACAAAATGATAAAGAATGCTATTAAATAATTATTATAATCAATAACTAATTATTATTATTATTATTATTATTATTATCAGACAACTTCTATAGCGCAGTAAGCATAGCTTAGGCTAAAAACAAGAGCGCTTTGACATGTGTCACTTATATGCGATGTTAAATAAGTGTGTTTTTAGGTTCGTTCTGAAAGTCTCAACAGAGTCAGAATTAGTCACACAGTCTGGCAGAGAGTTCCACAGGAGCGGGTTGCCCCGCCTGACCGATCGTTCGCCGAACTTAGAGGTCTTGGATGGAGCAGGGACGAGCAGCTGGACCCGACTTCCAGACCGTAGCTGCGATCGTCGTTCATTGACCGTGGATCGTTGTATCAGCGTGGCTAGGTAGTCGGGGCAGAAGGGATCGTATAAGGCTCGATGAGTGAGCCAGCAACGCTTATAAACGATTCGTTCCTGGACTCGAAGCCAGTGAAGGCGATCTCGCAACAGCGGCGTGACGTGCTCGCGCCAGCGGCTTCGAAAGACTAGCCGTGCAGATAGGTTTAGAACCGACTGTAAACGATTTAACTGACGCTCCGGAAGACCGAATAATAGACTATTGCAGTAGTCGATCCTTGACAGTATTAGTGCCCGTACGAGCTGCGAGGCTGCCTGCGCTGGTATGTACTGTCGAATCGTCTTGATCCTTCGCAGTTGGTAGTGACAGCAGCGGATCATGCTGCTGATATGCGCTTCGAAGGACAGGATCTCGTCTATTTGGACTCCCAATAGACGTATCGTCGACGACGGGGCGATGGCGGCATCGCCTACTACGAACGGGGTCCGACTGATGAGGTGCTGCCTTCGTGGAGTGCAGAGCCATAGGAACTCGGTCTTCTCAGGGTTTAAAGCGAGTCGATTCGCAGCGGTCCACTCAGCAATCGCCGATATGCAATCAGTGATTCGCGCGCGTAGTCGCTCAGTGTCGGATTAATTAATTAATTAATTAATTAATTAATTAATTAAGAGTTCAAATACGTTTATAATGTAATAATAACGTGTATAACTGGTTAGAGATAATAATAATAATAATAATAATAATAATAATAATAATAATAATAATAATAATAATAATAATAATAATAATAATAAACATATGACATTGTATACCAAGCTCGATCATACGTATCATACGTATTATATTTTTCCTATCACACGCACGTATTTTAACGTATGATTCCTTATCATACGCGCTATCATACGTGAGCAAATATACATTAGGCCTACATAGCCATAAAATTGCGTCAAATACCGCAGTCTGTTAACCATTTACCTGCACAAAGAAATTAATAGGGGTATCCCTATACAAAGGAATTTTAGAAAACGGAGGTCTCGGGTCAAAAAGGTCAAATCTAAAGCAGCTACAATTTTGCTTCAAATACGAGTCTTCAGAGAGCATTCCTAGCACACACACACATGCCAAATATACTTAAGCTATCTACGATCCCTGATATCAGTCACCAAGTCATAAATATTTAGCGTCTGCGACGCCCGTATAATACGTATATGTACGTCGTGCGCCTCACAGAACAGAAGGCATCCACCTCCAGAGTGCCAATTATCACCTTAGATTAAGTTTCAGACTCCACTCCTGTAGAAGAAGATGCAGAGGCAATAAATCGTCCATACGAACAGGCGATTACCGCCATAACTGAAATTTGATATATCAAGTAGATCAGCGATTCTCAACCTGTGGGTCGCGACCCCAACAGGGGTCGAATGACGATTTGCCAGGGGTCACCTGAGTCTCCCTGAGACCATCGGCAATATGGGATTGTCTCTTTTCTGATGCGCAAAACTTGATATTGTAGGCCAAGTAAGCAAATTATAAGTAACCGAGCGGACTTATAAAATACGCGTATCATACGCGTATTTTATTTTTTATTCATACGCACGTATTTTTACGTATTTTATTTTGTCATACGCGTATGATCGAGCTTTGTTGTATACTGCAAAGTTCTGATATCTGTAATGTATTTCAGGGACAAGAAGACAAAGGAACATGCAGGAACAGACCTAAAAGAGGGCAAAGAATGAGATTACATATCAAGACTATAATGGGTGAAACATATAGTAGTGGTTCTCGCACAAGGCACACCATACTGAAAACCACTCTAATCATTATTATTATTATTATTATTATTATTATTATTATTATTATTATTATTATTATTATTATTATTATTATTATTATTATTATCTAATATAATATTATTATGTGAAAGTTCCACGGAAGGCGACAGCGTTAAATCTCTGGAGTGTCACGGATATTCGTTGTATGAGAAAGGATGTCTCTCTTTCATCTCCAGATTGTCGTGTTAGGATACTGCCGATGTCCTTTAAGAAGCGGAGACCTTCTTCGTTGATTGGACCCAGTGTCTCCCAAGCCATAGGAACAAAGTGATATGAGGAAGACAGTGGATGGTATTTGTCCCTTTTCCTCTCGGTTGCACGTTCGGCCGCAGCACCTGCGGATGATGCTGTCTGACGACAGTAGGAAGCAGCGAATGTGTCTGCGACTGTAACGTCCCAAATGACGCATCTGCCTGTCCTCCATGGGATGAGAGTGCAGCCATCCGGTCGTTTTCCATCGGATCTCGATAGGCCAGATTGTTCCTTTGGCGATGGAAAACCAGCCTTTATCAGTGAACGACATAAAATATCGTTAAGGGCGGCGTGTCGGGCGCAGAGTTGTCCATGGGTCGGTATTCTCAACCAAAACCCAACCCAACCCACCAACTTTCCAACCCAACCCAACCCAAACAAAATTCATGTTTGCTGACCCAAACCGAACCCAACCCATACCGACCCGACCCGACGAAAATGTGAAAGTACAATCGCACTTTTTAAAATATACAGTAGACCTACATATATTCAAAGATCAAACCGTAGTCTGATAAACACCCAACGTTTAATTCTCTTGTAGCCAAAAGTTTTCAATATCAACCTCATTAAAGTACATAAAGAAAGTGTTTATTTAGTCTAACTACGACAACAATTCTGCGCTTTCGACAGCACCTGCTATTGCCATTTTTGAGTGTATAATGTGCTGAAATATAACACCAAAAGTCATCAAAATATATGAAAAGATCTGACTAGTATGCCTGTTGCCCAGGGCCGAATTGAGACCCATAGAGGCCCTAAGCACCTAAAGATTTCGTGTCCCTAACCCTAAGTCCTAGGCATATGTAATTCCAACTATGAACAATGAAATGAATTTTTATTTTTAAAAATTGAAGAAACCTACAGTAAGATGGAAAACAATATTTAACTTCGTATACTCCCACTTCATTTAGATTTGAAAGGTTTTCTCTTACTTTTTTAAATTGCAAAGTCTTTGATCAGATCCTCAAAGTTGATGTTACGTAACACATCTGCTTCTATACATAATAGAGATAAGGCATCCAACCTGCCTTTTGCTTTGTTGTTCTGATGGAATTTCGATCAGAACAAAGCGACTGATTAATACATTTATTAAACTATAGATCGCAAAATATTTGACTGAGAAACGTAGCAGGTAAAACCGTTGTGCCTCTTCCCTCATGGAGCCCTAAGCACGTGCTTAGTATGCTTAAGGGTTAATCCAGCCCTGCTATTGTCAACTGGCCGTGGTCGGTTTATAACAGGAATACAGGATTGTGCTAAAACAAGTCAGCAACAGCCGCTCACGTGATTTGATCTATCTGAATAGCTATTGTCCACTGTGTACAAACTTTTGATGCGCTGCCTACCGATGGAATGTAGGCTAACGTATATGGCGCCATTTTAATGAGTAATGACATAATACAAGAATCTAATACTTTGTCAACGCAGAAAACAGAAAACCTATATTTAACGTGGTTAACAGAATAACTGGTGCAGATTCTCGAAACCAAACTCAACCCAACTCATCAATTTTTTAAAAATCTCGACCCAAACCCAACCCAACCCAACCCAACCCATGGGTTAACCCAACCCATGGACAACTCTGGTCGGGCGATTCGTCCATGAGCTAGTCGACAGGAGAGACCATGGTGGCCAACTCGTTCAACTAGAGATCCGCAAGGACAGCCTGGCTTTGTCGATGTCACTTGTGTGACTTGACAACAAGCTGGAGAGTTCTTTTGCAATCAGTGGATTGTCAATGTGTGTCTATGAAAAGTCCGTACTCTTGGCACATCCGCAGCAGAACTCCCCAGTAATAATAATAATAATAATAATAATAATAATAATAATAATAATAATAATAATAATAATAATAATAATAATAATAATAATAATAAACTGATTATAGTGGCACATCTACTAGCCCACCTAGCAATTCAAGATGCAGTATATCTTTCATAGCTATTGCTATGACATTGCTACGGATAGTTGCGCACAAGCAGAGCCGTTTTCAGCTCTTGTTTAAATAAATCTAGCGTATTTGCCTTGTTCGTGATGAAGGTAGACAATTCCTGACTTTGGCAGCGGCACAGAGAACATGAAATCGCCAATTGTAGCGTGAAGCGCAGTTGATACTTTGCCAGTTCAATTGGACGCCGCTGCTGATCGTAGGCGTCGAGTCAGTTATCTTTCGGAAACCAGTTGACAGTTACGACGGCGCGTTAGACCAAATAATTCGAAGCCAGCGTTTTTTGTAAAGAAGTGGTGGTGTCACGTAGTTTTATTTTCTATCTCAATAGGCTAGGAGGGGCGGCCCTTATAGGCCTACTATTATGGAAAACCCAGTCATGGGATTTGTTGAAAACCGATAAAAAGTTTTCCGCTGGAGTAGGGCTCCGATATGCTGTCAAATAATCTAATAAATATGCTCAAAGTCTCAAGATTTAAATCTAATATTACTCTAAGATTTTTGCCCCAGGAAATTTTTGGAACTCACAACGCTCCCCCAAAACTCTAGTCGGAACTGAAAATGTCGGACTGTAGGAACTTTGCTGCTTGGTGCCCCCGCCCCCCCCCCCCATTCCGGAACCCTAGTCACCAGAAATACTGTACCAGAGTCATTAGAAGAGAAAGTGCAAGTGAGTTCGGATGTTTCTGATCCTTCTGGGGAAATGCGTCAGCAAGTTGTTAGCATTTAGAATTTAGATAATTACAATCAATACAGTTTCCATTCGTTCGAGTAGTCTACTCGACGTTGCAAGATTGGATATGGGCAAATACTGTCAGCTGATGAGTCAAGATATCAGGATACCCGGATACCCGATGCATGGCTAACTGCATCACTAAGATATGACTGATTTACTAAGTGAGTGACTAGCGACTAAGTGATTAGCGAATCTGTTAAGACGGTAGTAAGTGAGCTCATATATGGTGGACATTGCTAGAACAGAGGACACCCGGGTGGCCAGTGGTCAGTGGCAAGTACAAGTCTTATTAGAATTGCAGATCTAACTGTTGCGAGAAATACCAGCGGTTGCCAAGGGACAGACGACGGTCAAAGGCATTCGATTGCGGCTTCATGTGCACCTGAAAAGAGTTTGCGATTAGAGGGGAGAGAGAGAGAGAGAGAGAGAGAGAGAGAGAGAGAGAGAGAGAGAGAGAGAGAGAGAGAACACGGTAGGGCGGGTAGGCCTACTTCTTTGAGAGTAAGCGATCCAAAGCCCATGCTTGCCCAAAGACGGTAATTGGTCAAATAGGTCATCAATACCCGATGGGTCAAATAGGTCACGGGTCAATGCTAGGTTTATTGTTATTCATCCGTATATAGCTAGTTATGTGCATGTTATATTAAAGAGAGATTAATTAAATCAAATCAATAAAACCGCACAAATATGTGTATGCAGTGTACGTAATTATTATTTTGTTTTTACACAGTTTATTTTATGCAATTTTAAAACAAAGGCAGAATACTGCATTTTTCACTGATAAATGAAGACCCTGAGAGAAATTTTAATTTCCGGGAAGGATTCCCTCTACAGAATCGCTTTCTTTGCTAAACACTAGGTCCACGGCAGCGATCCGCGAACCCTGGCCCCGTGGGCCAAATTTGACCGTTTTGTTAGCCAGCAATATTTTTAATTAGAAGTTTTTGTACCTTCTAAATCAACATGTTTCTAACGTCAATTGCAGTGAACATTCGACTATTTGTCTACAAACCTTATTTTCTCAGGCACGTATATACAAATGGTGGATTGATGCAGAGCACAGGTAGGGCGTTAGCAAGATGACCTGCGTTCTGGTAAAAGTTAAGTTAATGAAACTCTGTCGATGGAAATAGAATGAATATTTCATTGCTCGTTGAAGGCAAGGAGCAAAAATGCACATTCAAATTCTGTCTACTACGTGTCAGCCTATAGACAACCACCTTACCGCCACCTTACCGCCACCTTACCGCCCTTTCGCCCGGTGGTATTTTCTCGTTCACTTTGCACAAATGGCACAACTCCAAGCTCTGGAGTTCGCTATCGCATTTACTTGCACGGAATACGATGCCAGAGCAAGACCATTCTATTTTTCAGCCGACAGTTTTGCTGATTTCTTCTTGGCGAAGGTCGAGAAAGTCCGTGGATTAGTTGATGAATCCCGTCCGCCACCTGAAGAAGAAGAAGAAGATGGCTTAGCTGTTGCTGAAAATACTTTACAAAAGTTCTCAGTTGTATCCGCGGACGAAGTGAACCGAATTATCATGGAGTCTCCTACGCGAAGTCCTCCGAGTTCGATCCTGTCCCAACATTCCTTATTAAAGAGGGAATTGAAGAAGTATTGCTAGGACCTATCACAGCGATAGTGAGTGCATCGCTGGCCCAGGAATTGGTCCCTAGAACCATGAAACGCTCGATTATCACGCCGAAATTAAAGAAACGTAATCTTGATGCTCAAGAAATATCACACTATCGTCCTATATCAAATTTGTCCTTTATATCAAAGATTATCGAACGGATCGTAGCATATCAACTAAGATCTCATCTAGACGAGAACCATTCTCTGCCTATCGAACAATCAGCTTATAGATGTCATCATTCTACCGAAACTGCCCTGTTCAGCATCCTGTCAGAAGTGTTCGAAGCTGCCGATCAAGGACATGTGACTGCACTTGTCCTTCTGGATTTAACTGCAGCCTTCGATTGTGTCGACTATGACATACTTCTCTGAAGACTAGAGCAATGTTTCGGCATCAGTGGCGCCGCTCTCAGATAGATCAAATCCTATCTTACCGACCGTGAAATGCAGGGTCCGTTTTGGAGGCCAGCTGTCTGGCCTTCGGCCAGTTAGCTGCGGAGTACCGCAGGGCTCCATCCTCGGCCCGCTACTCTTCATAATGTTCATCAGCCGGTTGAAAGAAGTCATCAAACGCCACCAGCTGCTATTCCATCTATATGCTGATGACATCCAGCTTTTTCACAGCTGCCATCCAGCCGATCTCCAGAACTTCAGTTCGTCCCACTACTGGCCAACTGTGTAGCCGATATAAAGAAAAGTGGCTTGAACGAAATCGGCTAAAACTCAATGCATCAAAAACCGAGTTCATTATACTAGGTCACAGTATACATACAACGAAAGCTAATGTCGAAGAGCTAAATCTCGGAGAAGTTAGCATCAAGCGATCATGTGCCGTTAGAGATCTTGGAGTGATCTTGGATGAGAATCTGACTATGTCAGACCATATTAGCAAAGTGGTCTCGAGCAGTTTTTATCAGCTGCGTCAGCTACGTGCTATCATCGACCCTCTCACTTCTGAGGTAGCTCAAGCTCTCGTTCATGCGTTTGTGTCTTCACGTCTAGACTATTGCAACAGCCTTTTAGCTCTTATCACACACAACCAACTCACGAGGCTTCAGGTTGCCCAAAATGCCGCCGCACGTCTGATTACCCGAACGACATCACGGCAGCACATCACTCCGGTACTCACGTCTGATTACCCGAACGACATCACGGCAGCACATCACTCCGGTACTCCGAGATCTTCACTGGCTACCTGTGACGCAGCGCATCAGGTTGGTTCAAGATCATCTCTCTGGTCGATAAATGTCTACGGGCAGATGCAACAGAGTACCTGACCAGAGACTGTGTGCTGTTACGTGACCGGAACCGAAATCGACCAATTAACACACGGTCCAACTCGAGACTCGGATCCTCTGGGCTCCTCGCACATACGCCAGAATCGGCGATCGTTCGTTTCGGGCGCTTCCCCTGCATTCTGGAATGCTCTACCGTCATCGTTGCGGGATGAAACGCAATCGCGATCAACATTTCTTTCACACCTGAAAACATATTTGTTTAGCGAATCAGCCGAGGTGCATTAGCCTTAATTTGCGCCCTGTAATGAACTTATGAATGAATGAATTATGAATGAACTATGCGCGAATAGTGGTCCCCCTCGTGGTCACGCTGAAATTATTATTTTATAAAACAGCAAAAAGAATTCAATTACTATATATCTTTATCCTGTGGCCGTCCGGTTAGAATTGCACAGATGCAATTGATAAAATTACTTTTTGCTTATGGAATGAAAAGCCAGGAATTTGTATCTTTGGCCCTCAAGAAGAAATAATGAAAAGTCTCGGCCCTTCACAGGGAGAGTTTGAGAACCGCTGGTCTACGGCGTATAATGCACACCAGAGCGCTTCGTTATCTGCACTGCCTTTGCATGCAAATCTACGCTGTCTCGTGCGAGTAACTAACGGGGTCCCCGTGGCTGTGTACGTTCCGCCCTGGACAGTGCATTCGGTCGGAAAAAAGCATTTGCATATCAAGCATTTGCAGTCGGTCTTTTCAAAACAACCGACTCTCACTCGATTATGACTGGAGGACACGAAGTAGACTCAACAATCGGTTAGAATGCGTGCAATTCTGTTGGAGCAAGATAGCATTAGGTGATATTATTCACTGCATGCAATTGCTATTTGATTCCGCATAAGTATTGCAATAGTTTTATGTCATTATGCGAATCGCTTCCAAAGTTTCGTTCTTGACGTGCTAAGCCGTGTTGTGTGTTGTGTTTCTTGTTTGTAGACGCGTCCGTATCAAAGACGATGAGCGGCTATGTGTGTGTGTGTGTGTGTATTTGTGTGCTTGTGTTGCTCCTCCTCTCTCAATAGGGTTTGCCACCGGCTACCGCGGAGTTGTGCTAAGCCGTCAACTGGGATATAAAAGTGGAGACTTTTTGTTTAGAAAAAAGGTTTATGTACTGTATATTTGTAATGATTATTTGAGGCAAAAAGCTCATCAAAATATGTCTGGCGAACGTGTTGTTCTACTTTTGATGCTCTTAGTATAATTGAAGACCAATTTTTAAGCAATACTTTTGTCTGAGCGCATGCTGCGCAGTTTGATTTTATATTTAAAAAAACGTATTTATCGTGATGCGGAACAAACGCAGTTCTTGCAGAAGATGGTCGTCTGTTCATGGTCAGCTTGACCATTGGGATATCCTCCGACCAATGTTGGATCGGATCTATCGATCGCATCCCATGCCATCATCTCCAGCAGACCGCAGGACATCCGAGATCATATACAGACGATTAATCTTATCCTCGCTTCTCCGTAATATGCAGTTTCTTATGAACCGCTGCGTTTCAATTATGCAAACGTCAAGTGGACTTGACTGAATTGCATTTTCCTATACTTCCCACTGAATTTACCGACTGGTTTTCTGTTTTCCTCGGTCGTCAATTACTTTTATGTATGGTCTTGCATTTTTCTCATTTTTCCTTTTTCTTTTTTTACTTTTTCTCGATGTTTGTTGTTCGTTAGTCACTTGTAGAAGTTGTCGCCTGCAGCCATCGGTAACGTGTCCAGATGTCTAGCCATTGCGTTGGCTTATTATCTTCTAACGAAAATTACTTGTATTCTTTAAAAACCTCAAGGATCGATCGGGTATTGAATTACATGTTAACACAATTAAGCAGATGTTATCAGCGGGTAGGCCTAAGATTAACTTTGGTGAACATGACTAAAGCAAATACATTAATGGCAAGTTCATTGAAATTTGATGGATGGCATCTTCAAGACAATTGAAAATCGAAAATTCTATTTGAAGATCTTAATCAGTCCATGAAGATGATGATGATGATGATTATTATTGATTATTATTATTATTATTATTATTATTATTATTATTATTATTATTACTATTATTATTGTCAGACAATTTACTATAGCGCCGTAGATGAGCTAATGGCACAAAACAACAAGGGTGAAGATGCTGCTGCTGCTGATGATGATGATGTTGTTGTTGTTGTTGATGATGATGATGATGATGATGATGATGATGATGATGATGATGATGATGATGATGATGATGATGATGATGATGATGATGATGATGATGATGATGATGATGATGATGATGATGATGATGGTACGCACTTCCCCAGCAGCATCAGTAAAGCGGCATATTTTGACCTCTGATCGATTTAGAAAAACCGTCGATACTCTCTCGTCTGTACTTGTTCTTCTTCGGACGCAAATACTTGAAACATGCGATCGATAGACATGCCAGAAAAAGTCGACAGAGAGAACGCTGAATTCACGGAAACGAATTCCCTTCGGTTAGAGTGAACAGATGGAGCGAAGGAATGACCGATGACGGCTGAGGGCGGAGGAGTGGATGAAATGAAACGGGTAGGGACCTCGGCGAAGACTGAAAGACGTATGACTGGCTGAATGGCTGAACGGCTCAGGTGAGAGGTGAAGCATATCGCGTGATAACCTCTGCTCCGCTGCAAAGCATAACACGCAGCTTTACGTTTCCCACAACCAGACACATTGAACATTACCGAACGAAAATCGAATACATTATTTCGTTTGATGGAATTGATTTTCCCGTCCCGTCCACCCTCTGTCCGCCCCGGCAGTGAACCCTTCTATCAGCAGCACCAGTTCCACGAACTCACCCCCATCCCACCCTTGCTCATTTCCATATTATTTTTCGCTTCCTTTCTTCCGTTACATAATTGCGGCATAAAAAACCGACCGGGTGATCGGAATGGACGGGTTCACAGGTTAAGCGTCTCACGTCATCACTCTTATCGTCGTCGTCGTTGTCGTCGTCGTAGTCGTCGTTGTCGTCGTTGCCGGTTTCT
The DNA here is from genome assembly GCA_018105865.1 of Metaphire vulgaris. NCBI lineage: Eukaryota > Metazoa > Annelida > Clitellata > Crassiclitellata > Megascolecidae > Metaphire > Metaphire vulgaris. The sequence continues at coordinate 3,379,895 of CM030848.1, forward strand.
GCAAAATCTGAGCCAGTCGGAGTTCTCGATAGACTTAATTAATGGCTGCAGCCTCTGGTGGCAAATTGACGATAATGAGTGAATCGGCGTGCAGCGGTCGGTGATTTATGTGGCGCCTCATTTTCACAGCTCAATTGTAAGCTTCCAGCTTATCACGCAGTGTCAGTGCTTCCCAGGTCTAGGGTGTCTCCTCTCGACGACTATCTCCATGGACAGCGGCAAGTGCTGCAGGGGCTTCACGGAGGACGATGGCCAATCGCTGGCGTTCACTGTTATCACCACGGCCTCGAATTACTCTGCAAAACAGCAATAATATGCAAATGCTATTTTGTGTTTTTTTAGTGATTTCAACTTAGGGCCTGTGCATTAATACGCGACGCTTTGAGTGCTGAAAAACACTAGATGAGTTCAAATTTGCACACCAATGCCTGAGAATAACAATGGAGCAAAAATGTGTAGGACCTATGGGTTAAAAAGTCATAAATTGAAGCCAGACCCGCATATTATCTCTCTCAACAGGTCCGCTTAGAGGGGTAGGGGCACATGCTCAGGCTCCCGGAGACTTGTAGGGGGCCCGGGGCTCTCACCAAAGTTATAAAAGTTATCTTATAGAATATTTATGACTGAATGGTCTTACAACCGAATATGATTGATGACGTAGGGAAGTTGTGGGCCCGTCGCGACCAAGCAAAGTATTTGTGCGCGCGATAGTTGAAAAGTCTTGACATGGAAAAAAAGGTCATCAACTAAAACTTTTATGATTTCCCGTGAGGTGACTGGCTCTCCCCAGGAGTCCCGATTGTCTGTCGACGGACCTGCTTCTAAATATCATACTTGCCCTAATCGTATTCGATTAATTATTATCGGCCGCAATCTTAACTAATATTTGGTCAACGAGTCAACAAACAGAAGACGTTAAAATCTCTGAAATTTAGAATTTCGGTAATTTCACACTGTGAGGTCTCATAATGGCAGCACACATTTCTACCCTATTTATTTCATCTTCCCTGCGTTTTATACTGCAGCGTCTCTTTTCCCTGTTTTCGCTGGGCGCAAGCTTCGTCCGCCTATTTACCGGATAGAAGTCTCGAACACTTAAAGCAGAGACGTCATTTCACTGTTTTTCAGGGGGGCAAAACACTTTCGACCTGACAAGTTTGCGAAAAAGTTGACGATCTTTTTTTGCTTGTCAGTCATTTTTTTACGATTAGTTACTTCAGATTACTCGACATCAAGCACTCCTTTTTAGGGCCTGCTGACCTTTTTTGCTTTCCATTGTATTTTTACCTATTTAGCCAGCCAATTGGTATGTAAAAACTAAATACTACAAACATTGGCGAAAAAAGTTTTCACTAAAAATCAGGGAGGAAATGCCCCCTGCATCCCCCAAATGACGTCCCTGACTTACAGCAGGGATACTCAAACTTTTTTAAAGCCGGTCCACGTTCCGTCTTCCATCGTTCGTGAGAGTCCATTAGTTAGTTACAGGGAAGTCCTATTATTCCTATGACTACTCTGGCGCAGTAATTAAATACAAGAAACTACGGGTCATCTTAATAGACAGTTCTTACGCGCATCAAGTCAACAGACAAAATCTCCAAATGCAAAAATGCATTTTAGACTTTATGACAGGATATCGGCAATTCTGACCCTGAAAAATGCTTTCAAGCAGTGTTAGGAACGATCACATGTAAAATGATCTTGATCAAAGATCAAGATAACTAGAGAGAAATTTATCTAAGATCAAGATCAAAGATCACTAGAGTATAAATGATCTAAGATCAAGATCTCTTTACAAGTAATCTAAGATCAAAGATCACACAGATATATTTATTATATCATGTATGACGTATGATAATGAAACAAATGTGCACTGTGCATGTAAACTAAATATTAAATAATAAATAGCAAAGGCCAAAGGACCCATGATGGAACCATGGAACCTTGTGGTATTCTGTATTCAGCGAGACAGCCACTGTACTAACCTTGAGGTGTCGGAGGAAATTGCTTGCTGAATGCAAGCCGTCGGAAATTTTCTTGCTCACACAGTAACAGCAATCAGCTACAACTTTTTCTTTATCAATTTTATATATTTAAAAAATCCGTCTAAAATGCAAAGAATGTTTGATTTATCCGCCATTTTACTCAATACACGGAAGCAACAACAACAGAGAATACATAATGTTTGGCAATAATTTCAATTTGGATTTGGTGCGCCATCGGCTGATGCCCTGGGTATTTTAATAGAAGTTCATTGATTGATTGATTGATTGATTGACTTAGTTGGGAGAATCCGTATAATTTGGTCTTTGATCTTCTGTTGATAATAAATATCAAAATCACCGAAAAAGTGATTAAAAGTCAGAGTCAAAGATCACTATTAAAAAGTGATCCAGATCAAAAGTCAAAGATCATAAATTTTGATCTTAGATCATTTGATCTTAGATCACTCCCAACTCTGCTTTCAAGGTCATTGATTCTTGTATCGGGATTTGAGATGGAGGCCCAGTCGCAGAAATTTTGAGTGATATTAGAAATAGACAGCGAGTTCTGGTGGCTGGTGCATAATTTAAAGACTTTAATTATGATTTATTACTAAGCGAACAAAAGCTGTAATAAAACAGGAAAAGAACAGCATAAGGCAGAAACAGAAATACATCAACGTAGGTTTGCATCGACAACAGCAAGGAAGTTAGTTAATATTTATGATAATACCTGGATTTTAAATAGTTTAGTAGCGGTTTTCCTGCGCTGAAAGTCATTGAAATTCAGGTTCAAACATTTTCAGACGTGTATTCAAAGAGCTGCGGCGGTCCACAAGGACCATTCTTGCGGTCCGACCTGTGGACCGCGGTCCGCAGTTTGAGTACCCCTGACTTACAGGATTATTGAACTAACGACCACATTCACACACGCATATTTCACACCAATATCCAGAAAGTGACTCAGGTACGATTATGTGGGATTTAAGAAGATTCCCGTTGGTGGGTGGGTGGGTGGGTGGGTGGGTGGGTGGTGGGTGGGTGGGTGGGTGGGTGGGTGGGGTGGGTGGGGGTGGGTGGACAACGCCGGATGCCGTTCGGTTGCCGTAACTGCCTGTGGATCGCAGAAGACGCTCTTAGGCGGCCGTTGGTTGGTCCCGTGGAATATTGCGAATACATCACAGCTTCGTTCCAGCGAAACAACGCTTCGCAAACGTTGGCAACTTGGCAGATCCGTTCGTATCCGATTAAGGTAACTGCTAAGTCAACCTTAGGTTTGCGACCTTGCTGTCATATCGCATCTACGCTGTGCTGCTCAGAGAGAGAGAGAGAGAGAGAGAGAGAGAGAGAGAGAGAGAGAGAGAGAGAGAGAGAGAATCAACTAATGGGAAATGAGGTCATCATCGTTTGAATAACATAATAGAATCACACATCACAATGCAACATTTACTAGGATTTTAATTAAAGTTTGTGACTACCCATTTGCTGATGTGAAAAATCACAATTCACGGGACAATGTCCGTTCTCTCGGTTCTTGTTTCTTTAACATTTTAACCGAGCATCAACCCACTTAGTAAATCCATTCGTTTAGCCGAAATCATTGAGATTAAGGGCATTGAGAGGTTCGTTGTCAAATGTTTACGCTGTCCTCACTTCATTATATGAAAATAAAGAGGCTGAAAATTCTGCTTATTTCGACTCCAAATTCCCAATCGACATTCGCCAATATTCTTCCATTTGAATTGAACATTAACGCTTAAACGCTATTTCGTTCATACAGTATCGTTCGCGTACTGCATAGAGCCTATGTAAAACATAGTACATTGCGATTATATTGAAGACTTCTTGTGAAAAACTATGACAATAAGAATGCGAATCGCAATTCTTCTAGCATTGACAGGCGGAAAGGCTTAAAAATTGAAGTCACTCCTCTCCCTCTTCCTCCTCCTCCTCTTCCTTCTCCTCCACTTCTCCTTCTGTTGTGTGTTCTTCGTGGACCGAAGACCATAAGTCAAGTGACTGAGCGATCACAGGGTTGGACAAATGTCGGCAAAATTCCCAAATGCATTTTGACGGGGAATTTGATGGATGGCGCTGTTGCATGTTTGGGATTTCTCGCGAAATCCGCCACTGCTGATCCAAAATCCGGACTTTTCTATTTTCAGTTTAGTTTTCAGTCACTGTTCATCAGTATACAAGCGGTATCAACCCACGCAGTAACGTTGAACAGTAAGTACTACTCGAGATCTGCGCTGAGTACATAGGCCTGTCTTCCCTTTATACTTGTTGGTTGCGTCCGAGAATACGTCCTGCAGAATCCCAATTGACTGTTATTTCCTTCAAATGAAATGCTGGTGACGCGAAGGGCGTTTGCACAAACTCTCAGACTTTATTGAAGAGCGCATTAATGCGGCATGTGAAGCGCATACACGAGTAAGTGCTGTCATTACGAGTAGCATTATAATGCACTGGTCCATTCGCTAGTACGTTAGACCCGCTGTAGATGAGGAGGAGATAGCCTTTTGTGTGTTTCGGACACACACATCTTATTCGCCGTCTCTCAGTGGACATTAATATTGTCTGTGTAGGTCTTTAGACTTACGATTGGTGCATTATTATCAGAGACTTGCATACACTGTCTATTTGCAAATGTCCTTTTTCGGAGAGTTTGCTTAAACGTTTTTCACTTTTTTCTGTTTGTGCAATCATCAAGATTGATGTCAAGTGTTTGCGACAGAAAAACAGATTTTTCTCAAAATAACAAATCGTCAATTACATGTTTTCAACGATTTAGTTTTATTCTTTGATATTTGCAATACAAATGTGACTACTATGCGCTAAAAATTGGCAAAAACAACCAAAATGTGGACCGAACAGATTCCGAATTGCGGAGGCAGACTTTGAGTCGTTTTTGGATGTTAATATCCAGTTTCATCGACACACTTAAGCCCCGACAGTCAGTCATTTGAGAAAGTGGATTTGCAATCTGAGAAAAGGAACGAACCAATTAAATGGCTAGCGTAAACCCCGATCTAGCAAGGATCAGCATCGGAGGGCTTCATTCGGCTTCTACTGTAACAGGCGCACACTGTAAGTGACCAGACGGGAGTCTAACATTTAAACATTTTGTTTACACAATAATTACACTAACACTTCGACCATTTGTACACTCTCCTCTGTTCCTTTGACAGTGTTCTGTGTCTCAATTGAGCAGCTGACCAAATGGCTTCACCACAGGACTTCGGTCGCCGATTGAAATGGATCGAACGCTCTAGACGGATATCGAATCCATAAATATTTACGAAGTTTTACAAAAATCTCAATAGAATAAATCCCTCCTTTACAGAACATTGAACCTATCTAAGATCCAGTCCTCAGATAAAGAAGATGGCTCAGCATAAGCGACCAATCCATAACGCAAACGGAATTCGAGCTAAATTTTTCACATAGGCCTACACTATTTCACTACAGATAGTAAACTAAATATTTTCTAACTTTTAAAATAATGTTCATTTTAAATAGACGCTCTTGTTGCCAGATATACCGGTAAGAGTGAGAAATAGACTAAGAAAGAAAAGCCATGGAAGAGGAGTGTGTGTGTGCTAAAGATAGAATTCTAAATTTTCCATCTGCAGTGTTTTATAATTTAGTGGGAAGTCTCAAATATTTTTGTGTAATAAATAAAATTTCACAGAATAGATCCTATACGAATATAAGAAGGACTTTTTTTAGTCTCGTTAATTTCTAAAGCGCTTCCAAAAGATGTGAAGTAGAGAATGGGGTCAATTCAAATGATTTTATAGCCAAGGTGGGTCATTCATGCCGGGTCATTTAACATTTGTTTAGTTTATAAGTCAACATGACATGACAGTGGCAAGAGAATTGGGGTCCATTGAAGATTTTGTACAATACATTTGTTTATATAATTTTTTAAAAATACAGGGATCAATTCGACTTATAACAGATGCACTAGCAAGAGCAAGAAGGGCAGCTTTAGACATAAGATCTAGAATTAATTGAATGCCACTAATCTGTAAACTTGAATGTTTGCTTATTTGATTAATGTGATTGTGATTGATTACAGAAAGTCTGGATTTTAGTAAGTAAGGGTCATAAATTTCACAAATTTGCGTATTTAGATTTACTAGAGAAGCCGTGGTGATCTCTATTAAGAGAAGAAATCCAGATTTTTGCATTAGACTCGAGTATAGCATCGCATATGCTAGACAGAATTTGTTTTGCAGACAAACTTGTTAAGTTTTACAGTGGTGATGATGATGGCGAATGCAAAATGCCAGATTGTCTGCATCTGAATAGATACGAAATACAATAAAATAAATCTATCTGATAGAAGTGACGTCTTTGTCTAGAGCGGAAAACAGATGAGCAATTTCGGATTCATGTGCGACACCAAAGTTTTCCTCAGCTGAAATGTTGAATGAAAATTGTCAACAATTGACTCGATATTGTCACAGAAGTATGAAGTCAACTAACATTTGTCCATAACGATTCATAAATAAAGACATTCAAACTCTCTAGATTTGCTCTAACGTCCTTCCATCGTATATAAGGCATGAGAAGCCGAAGTGGATTTTGCCTGATTATTATGTGAATGAACACATTGAGGACAGATTGAAGCGATTTTGCATGATGACCTTATTGCGTTGAGAAAAGATTCTTGACATTCAGTAGGAAGGACAACATGACAGCCATGTCTATAGCATAAGGTTTAGCCGATCGGGTCACGTGACCTCTCATCGATTATTTATTTATTTATTGCAATTTGATAGACGCCTGACAGATAAATAAAGACAAAAGGTGGATCCTATAAAATATGGGTCGAATACAATATCATTGATACCTCCAATATCATTTATGTAACAAGATTTGTTATCACAATAACAGCGTGAGTTTCAGGTGGTTTAGGAGGCATTAGCCTGTATGAAACCACTATCATTACTCTTAACCCAGTTTTTCTAGATAACTTTTAATCTTTTTTATTATCTGGCTATTGCTGCCCATTCGTCCGAACTGTTCCATAAATCCACCCATTTCTTGTAGAATTTTCATCTGTGACCTCTGATGCTGCATCATGCATGCTATTGTGTGCTAATCAAAAAATCGCTCATGTGACGCATCTACTTTCCCAGTCATTATTTTATGTGCTTCTATTAAATCTTCTCTCTCTCTCTCCTGTCTAATGTTGTCAATCCGCAACATTAAGTGTCTCTTCGTAGCTTAAATTATGACATCCATTGCATTGGCTTAGTCAAGCGGGGCCGTCCCCGTATTCTGGCTGCGACCGGTCGTAGATTTGTGCAAAACAGCTGAGAAATTTTTGGGGCGATGTAGATTATAGACCTAGTATAATCGAAGAGAATACGTGAGTGTGCCAAGAACTGACTCCTTGACGACCTTCCTAAACTGCAGTCAAAATTGAGTTCTTGTTAGGAATTAAGGCAATCGCTCTGCCCTCCGTCATCTTTTGTCAATTGCTGAACCCTTCGGGTCAAATTTAATCTGTTTCGTCCGTCACATTAACCTTTCATCGACGGACCCTCCTCTGTAGAGAACGGTCGTCTAACATCATACTTATCTCTACTTTCGACGGATCAACCTTCCCCCTCGAAATCACGGTTCCATTTTCACGACGGCACTAACGAAGTCAATTATTCGAAACACGCTTCAGGCTATTCTTGAATCAGTGCTTGTCGTCTTCCAGTGGATGAACTCAGCCATGTGCATCCGCAGCACTTTGCATCCGAATGATGCAAAGTGCTGCGGAGCCTGGAAACGCTTGGTTCTGCTCTGTGCATTCCAGTGCTCTAACCGATTCTGAAGAATTCACTCAATGTTGCCACCGATGATTTTGCAAAGGTCCTCTTAGAAGCTTTAACTTTAGAGAATTATTGGAAATCTTCTGTGCATATTTCCTCCAGGTTCAAAGTAATAGCAGTCGCCGTGCAAACAGGAGACAATGCTATACAATTAAAATAAGGAACAAAACTTTAAGAACAATGTAGATTTGTGTGGAAATCAAACGAAATTTAAACTCAGCTTTTTGAGAATTTTGTAAGAAGTTCTTCGAAAAGCACCTTATATTATTAATCCGAAATACAATAAAATCGTATAACAGATTGAGTGAATCCAGAATCCTCTAGATGTACTCATGAAACTATCCTGATGTAAACATTGATGTTGTCATCCAGATTTACGTTAGAATACTTGGTTCAATATTATTGCCGTAGTAGTAATTGTGAAATCTCGGCGTAGAGTCAAACAAATTGTGCGATATGACGAAATAAACCATCGATGACTGCTTAGCTATTCAGCGAATGATACGCCAAACCATCAACTACATTCGTGGTATGCGACAAACGCAGGTTTGCCTCTCGTATATCACGCTATTTATTTCTCTCTCAGCGCAAAAATGAAAAATAATAGTGCGCTAAAAACTTGGCAATCTGCCGCCAAATAAAGTGCATTATTATTTACGGCCTCAATGATGAAATGATGTATTGCTTATCTCTTGCGTATTTTTATGCAAAATCATAGAAATCTTTATTCGCAGACGCAGATAACATAAGATAAACATCATTTTAACCCCTTAACTGGGTATTTAACTGTAACTCAATGTAAAATGGACGGATATATCCGGGGTCCCCAGTTAAGGGGTTAACTAACAATTACCATACATCACCTGTTACCATACAATTGACAAAATAAAGCGTTTTGTTAGAAAATCGAAGTGTAAAAAGAGTGCTTAACAACAATATCATGTATGGTCAATGAAAGAGCTCTTGAAACTCTCAAAATCATCAGCTAATGTAGGCCTATGAGATTAAAATTGTAAAAAGTTCTTCAGTAAAGTTTCTAATATGAATTTGTTATTTTGTCTGACTGTATAATTTCCTGAGTCGTTTTTGTTAGGAGTTTTGCAAAAGAATTGATTTTTCGGCTCTGCAAATATTTGTGCTTAAATTCGTTTACATTAGGGCAGGGCCTGTTTCAACGTGCAGTGATACACAAAAACGTGCAGTGATAAGATGAAAATGTGCAGTCGTCATAATTAATCATCATAATTGCTCTCCGCCAACTCATTATTGGCAAATAGCTAGTCAATAAAACATTTCCGGGTTTTTGTCAAATGTTAGTTTTCTTCCTTCTACAATTGTCAGTTGTCTTTCTTTGAAATCTTCTTTTACGCTGACTATCCATTTTTTCTGGCTCCTGTCTCTTTTTTTTTACCTTCCTTGTATGAGTAGAGTGCTTTTTTGGGAAGTCTCGAGTCTTCCATCCTGTTTACATGTCCGTACCATGTTAGCCTCCTTTTTCTGAGTTTGTCCACGATGGTATTCTTTAGCCCAATCCACTGCCGTAGGCCTATATCTTAATTTCTAAGTTGTTGAAGTCTTCTAACTCCAAGAATTCTTCTAAGGCAGCTCATTTCTGCAACGAGTAGTCTTTTTTCATCTTCTCTTTTTGTAGCACAGGTTTCAGATCCATATAGTAGGGCTATTTGTGGAATGACAACGGTATTGTAGATTTGGATTTTGGTGCTTAGGCCTATTTTGATTTCTTTAGAGTTCCATATGCATTTCAGTCTTCCCGTTGTTTGTAATCCTTTTGCTACTTTCTGTTTGATGTCTTCTTGGTGGCTTCCATTGCTTGTCATTTGTCCTCCTACGTATGTAAAGCTTTTGACTTGTTCAATTTCTTTACTTTCCAGAGTTAATCGCATCTTCTTTTCTCCTGTTTTGCTGACCACCATGGTTTTAGTTTTTGCTGCGTTTATCATAGATGTGCAGTGGTAAGATGCAATTTTCTGTGCTTTGTGCAGTGATAAATTTTTCGGACGACCTTTTTTGCTTGTTTTTTGCGCGGATGTCCACACATTTTTTGAGTTTAGTGCAGTGATAAATTTTTCTTAAAACAGTCCCTGCATTAGGGCCTAATATTTTCTGGGTTTATTCATAAGTCTTTAATCATGACCATACTCTCATATTTGTCTCTGGTTATTTCATTGTGCAATAGATGAAGAGTAAGTAAGCAAAAAGTCAGATGAATTTATCTATCGCCTCCGGTATGGCGGCTTATTTATTCTTAGACGCTTGAAAGAGCAATCAATCCGTCTTGGTTTGCAATGACTCAGCTTTGAATCAAAGATACTGATCAGTAACTATTTACCATGAATAAATGACGAGTTGAGACTGAGTCCCGTGAGGACTGCCGTTGTTTTAATCTTTCATCTTTTATTGGCCTACCTGTTCTTCTTTCTCTCTGATCAATAACTTTCTGTTACTCCTCATTTCCTCCCGCAAACCCTCGACACCACCGAAGGAAATGAATCCTCCTTATTCTATTCCTCTTCCTCCTCACTCTCTCTCTCCTCCGCTTCCTCTCATTCCAGACGAAGCCGTGTCTTCGTAATCCTAGAGGAGGAGATTCGGGTTTCAACGATATTGCAACTCTGCGTCTTCTCATTACTTAATCACAATATCTGATCCAAGCATGCCTGAGGGAGAGAGGCGAAACCCGATGCACGAGAGAGGGTGAAGAGAAGGAGGTGGAGGAAGAGAAGGAGGTGGAGGAGGTGGAGGAAGAGGAGGAGGAGGGAGAGGAAGAGACAGAAACGAAGGTGTACGGGTCGAAGTGGTCGAGGGAGGCACGAGATACGATCTCACCCTTTGCAATCCGACCTCACACAGCTGCGTTCCCTTTGGATCGAAGCAGCAGCTCTAATGGTGCGTTGAAGAGTTGTTAGTCCAGATGATGAAAAGAGATAATTTGGTGAAAACAGCAATACTGAGTGAGAGAAAAAAAGATGTACATGGGCGGTCTTGGGGTATCCTTAGTGCGCTGACAGAATGACGGACGATTCGATTGAGAGGATACAAAGAAAATAATGAAAAATTACGAATTGAAAGGCGAAGAGAATTTAGACAAAAGTCTTGTACAGTTCTTAAGTAAGGAACGTATACAATTATAATGAAATTGTATATTAGTTCATTGGGTTAACTAAGCGGCTCGTTGACTCACTGCCTGCTATTTTGTCTGGTCAATTGACTGGCTGACTCATTAATTGACTGAATTGCTCACTCTGGCTGAAACTGGCTCAATTAATGAACAAATCGTGAATAAATGAATAGAAAGTCATAGAAATGGTAAAATGCAATATTGATAATTTATGTTGAATAAGCAAAGATCAAGTCGCCCATATTTGAATCCGAATATTGGGGTTCGGCACGGATCCACGATTGCTGAAGCAAGCAGCGACGCAGGTGGCTTACGCCATTGATTTGAAGTAGTTTGCCATTGCTTTCTCTAGACCCGTGATTTACCTTCGCAGCTTAACGCTGCTATTCACTTATCTACACCGAAGGGATGAACGCTGAATTGGCCGCTGGCACCACGACTCGAACCAGAGACGACTGTGTCAAAACATCAAACCGAGCTCAACACTGCTCAACTTTGGTGTTCTATTATGAACTGGTCGTACAGCACCAAGAAGACTGAGAAAACTTCCGTGTATCGACAATCGCAGAACGGACATATTTCATAATTCATGATATTTGTTTTTTTTTTTGCAGAAAATTCTGTAGTCCATGAAAAAGCGTTAGTCATAAATGCGTGGTTCCTTTATTCCTCCATCTGGATGGAAGCTGAAACGATTACATCCAAGTTCAGAAGAGAGTCAGAGACAGAGAAAGAGGCAGAAAAACAGAGAGAAGCAGATAGAGAGACAGGGAGACAGAAAGAGATAGGGAAGAGAGAGAGTAAGACGGAGGTGAAAATCGTTTACTGGGTTTCTTAAGGAGGTCATTGATATTAACCTTTTCTAGATGGAATGAATTTATCGTCCAATCAGAATCCTTTCTCCTGATGGTCGACCCTTGAGCCCTAACAACCAGATGCAAATCAGAAAAATAAAGGAGGAGGACAAGTGTAAAAAATCGCTCAGAATCGAAAACGGAAAAGAGATGAGCTGATGGAGATTAAACAACTTCATCTCACAAACAGAATGGAAAACAGTTCCAGAAACTGATGCATTGCTTCGGAGTCAAATTGTTATCTATGGAACGAACTCATATATGAAATGCTTTGACATGAACCTAATTTTATCATTAAATCTTATTCACATCAGGCAAGAGAGAGAGAGAGAGAGAGAGAGAGAGAGAGAGAGAGAGAGAGAGAGAAGGAAATAAAGAGAACTTAAAAACAATGGCTTCAAAAGGCTTCAGTAAAGTTCCTATTAGCCTACTTAAAATGGCGAGTGTCAAAATGAAATGGAAAAGATTTCACCTTGTTTCAAAATTTATTGGACAAATGAAGGTCACGTTTCTTCCGCTTGAAATGTGTCTGATTGTCTGGAAGAACGGACAATGCTTGCAGTAGACTTATACTTATAGAAATCAGTCGCTTATGGTCTGGCGTTTGCATTTTCAACCAAGAAAACAAAAGACACGAGTTTTGACAAATATTTCACTCTGATGCGACCATCGGCCGTAGTTAAGAGCATTATTATGGTATTGATTGCTTACTTGCTTGACCGATTCTTGCTTTTTAGCTTGCTTGTTAGCTTGCTTGTTTGCTGGATTGCTTGTTTGTTAGTTTGATTGATTGATTAATTGACTGAATGACAGACAGACTGACTGGCTGGCTGGCTGCTTGCTAGCTTGCTAGCTTGATTGATTGATCGATTGATCGATTGATTGATTGATTGATTGATTGATTGATTGATTGATTGATTGATCGATCGATTGATTGATTGATTGATTGATTGATTGATTGATTGATTGATTGATTGATTGATTGATTGATTGATTGATTGATTGATTGATTGATTGATTGATTGATTGATTGATTGATTGATTGATTGATTGATTGAGGTGTCTTTTAATTCGCCCAGGTAGGAATGTCCATGGAATTTTGCATCGGGGTCAGGCTGAAGAGAACAGAAGATTGATACAGAAGTTGCAATCGTAGAGACAGAGATGAATCTCACAGCGTGCAAGTGAAATCAGTCATCAAATGGACAACCGCCAAAGGCCCTGTGCTAATTTTCGAGCTCCACGGAGATGCATTATGCATATTTAGCCATTCGAGCATTAGCGGAGCGGTCGTGAAATAAAGAGGAACTCTCATTCGACGGCAAATCGTAATCAGTGGTCGCCGCTCGCATAAGAATCAAATAGCATTTGCACTTAACTATGGGAACTCTTTCTCCTGTTTATCATGTCATAAAAAGAAATGAGAACTGGTAGTAAGGTAGCCAATCCCCATGCATTGCTCCTTTCTCTGTCTCCGACCAAGCAGGATGGCATGAAGTGTCGGTTGCCTATATTTCTGTAGTCAACTTTAAAAGTTCACGAAAACTGCAACAAGTGATTGTTCAGAGAACAATGATTGTCACTATATTGTGCAAAATGAATTTTAAAATACGCACACACCCCTCAAAAAGTGTCAACTGCGATCCTAGTCTTGACAAATAAATTAGACTTAGGTCTACCATTCAACAGCAAGAAAAAGATGTTGGATATCAATTTTATACACTTGAGTGACTAGCGATATACATGGATACGGTAACAACAAAGACGAAATTGACTAGAGACTTTTGGTTCCAGTTGGCTTTGCTTAATTTTTAATTTAGGAGAGAGTTATTCATAGGTGTTTGCATAATTTAGCGTAATAATAACCTAATATATTCTAAAAAGACTTCGAGCTGGTTAATCCAATGGCAGTTTTCTGTAAACCAGGTTGAGTCTGCTCTGAAGAAGACGATGAGCTACATCTGATATTGGCGTGTTCTCTTCAAGAGTTTGCTGTATCCTGACTCCTGAGCATTCTCCAGCCTTAATATCCCCTTTGAGAACAGTGAACGTAAAACAATTATTCATAGAATCAAGCAGGCTTCCTTTTTGCAATTAGAACATCACTTTTATGTGTGGTCCTAACGAGAAAATTGATTGTCATTATACTGAATTCACAATATGTGTTTGTCTCGAGATCAAGTCCCTTTCCTTATTTCTCCACGGGTCACTTGTGCAAAGTCCATAGAGCCAGAATTGACAGGATGAACCAAAGCAATGGTCATGATTAATATTATTTCGTTTATTGTTTAACATTTTGTTGAGGTAAGAAATCTTTGCGACAGGCAATTGACAAAATCAAACGAATTTCTACAGAAACAGAAAGGCGAGAATGTCTGTTTGGTCGTTACTGGGACGTAGTGTGTTGCGGTTCTATTGTGACACGGATTAGCTGTGGTACGATTTAACGCTGACAAGGATTACGAACTGAAAAGCGAACGAACACAACGCCTTATGGACGCAGCCGCTGATGGCGAAGAATGTGACATGCATTCGATGAAAGCAATGCCTGCTTTAATTTAGCAAATTAACACTGAGCTTGACATGTGTTGGTTAAAAGATATCTATAGGTTAAGAACACTGACTTAAATTGGAAGAATACAGCAGACAGCTGACCTGATCTTTTGCGGTATGACTTTTGAGTGCCATCGATTGATACCGCTGGGTATACACTAAGTAATGGCACTATGAGTGTGTATATTATTTTCTGTTATTATAAGTACTACAGTGTATGTGCACGAAAGTAAGACTTTCGTGCAAGTAAAGTATCGGTTTTGCTTTTAACAAGAATTAATACAGTATATCATGTTTTAGATTTCAGACTTCGTTTGACAGGCATTTTCACCAAGTTCAAAAAAGCGCACGCTGAAAGGAATTTAGAAAACGATGTTGACGGAATGCTGACAGCGAGAAAGTAGGACAGAAGACCTACCATTGCTGGTCATATAGCTTAAGACTTATAAGAATATAAGCTGGTGCAATGACCACATCTACTGTAGTACATACTGTATTTAATATTGATTTTCTCATACACACGACAGACAGTCATGTCCTATAGAAATTCTGAGTGGGAAAATTAGGAACCGGTCTGAATTTAATCTATGTTGGTATTTATAAATAATTCTCGTCATATTCTGATTATTTTCGTGACAGTCAGATTTAATGCTATCGGCGCCCTTTAACTGGCTGTCTGTTGTTGGTGATGTCGGCATCAAGAGAATCTTGAATATCGATGAGAATGGATGGACGCCGTGCGCAGCCGGAGACCGAAGCTCAACGAAGCGGTCATCATTTTCAGCCGCGGGGGTTTTCTGGCGAGAATCGCCAAAGAATTCAACGATAAAGAACATTTGATAGAATTACCCGAGAGACTTTCGCTTGTTCGGCGCTCCATCAGTTACTTACAGTGTCCGCCTTCATTCGTCGACCTCGGTTTCTCTTCTCTAATAGCGTCTGGGCGTCAGTGCTGATGGCGACAGACATTCGTTAACACATGTTCCCGCATGGACACATGAACCGTTCATTTTCGATAAGCCATAGAAATATTGACGGCGACATTAGTATGGAGAGAAAGAAAGAAAGAGAGAGGCGACGAATGCTGGAAGGAAGGGGAAGGGGGAAATGGTGGTTGTCCCTCGTGGAACATTCTGTGGTGACCTATGCATTCCATTGGGCAGCCGCTGTCTAAATGGCTTCTCTGTCAAAATAATATATCATTCGCTGCCTGAGATACTCCTGAGATGGAAAAGGCCATTCTTAGGCACTTCGCAGCAGTTCACGAGTGGAAAGAGTGGAAAGTTTCTTTGGTCGACTTGATCCTTGGACCCTCAGATACATTTCTATTTCTTTTCGAATGTTCTTATTGGAATCGTTGAAATTTTGCGCCTTGACGTTATATGGCTCGAATTCCTGAATCTTGTATTTTCTTGAGTCCAGGACTTGCCCTATTAATCAAGAGTGTTGAAATTATACACGTAAACAACTCTGATTTTACCTGTTGATTTTGATTGATACCTGTTGGTTCAATTCGGCCTACGTTTTTTTAATAGGTACATTCAACAGTAATATTATGTTTCTCTGTCTACGTCCAAGAAACCGCCTTTGTCGCCTTCCTTTTACCTAACTGAAATTCGCATCTCCAGTTTCGTCATATACAGGATCCGCTGATGTATCATAAACACAAAGCCTGCCCTGATATAGCGCAGGCAATTTTCGCCACCGACGGTACTGGTACTTGGTACATTACGCGTGTGATTGGTTTATCGGGATTCTTTCCATCAGCGGATGATACGAGTGGAGAGGAGGACATTCCTCAATCTGGCTTCCTCTCCCCTTTTAATTCCCTCTCCTTTCGACCGTCGGATAATAATAAGTCAGACCACTGATTCGCAGCCGTCGCCTTTTCCACCATTGAACCTTCGACCGCACAAAAGCGACGGAAATTGGACAAGCGGTAGCATCTTCTCCGTCGATTGCAGCAGGGAAAGAGCGAGAGCGAAAGAGACAGACAGACAGACAGACAGAGAGTGCAGGTGATAGTATTGTGTCTGCAGCCTACAATTAAAGTCTGCGCCAATTAATTTTAGTAAAATTAAAACGATTTTCAGAACTCTAGAATTTATTTATTATTGTCGTTCATCGCGTAGTTATATGCAGAAATACGGAAGATCCAGAGGCGGATTTACATTTTGGAGGCCCGGTGCAAAATGAATCGTAGTCACTTAAAGACAGTGTTTATTCTAGGCCCTTTTGGGGATTCCCAAAATGAAAAATTCCCCCCCCCCAAAAAAAAAATTCTTTTTTATATGTTGCATAGGGAGATGGAATTCCCCCTCCCCCCAAAAAAGTGTGGCGACGGGGGATTTTTTATTTTTTTTGGAGAGGGAAAAATAAAGAAGCTTGTCACAGAGCGTTTAAGAAGGGAAAACGGGCAGATGACCTTTTTGTTTTTTTTGTTTTTGCTCGTCAAGACGTTTGAGATTCAAACCTTGTCCATCCAAACATTTCAAAATCCTCCCAATGTCAAGGTGGCTAGAATAAACACTGTTTAATGAAGTAAAAATACAACAAACGTCATTGAAAAATGAAATAATTAAATGCCATTGACTTCAACTCAAATAAACTTGCATTGAATTTGCAGTCGTAGTCAGCGTACTTGGGGCACGGTCGACCTGTCGTCTGTTTATAATATTAGTAGTGTACTGGTAACTCACCGTAGCTGGTAATTAGTCTAAATTGTCTCAACATGTCGCCGACGACTTTTTGTTGTGGCTAAGGCCTCCACTAGCTGTGCAAAGTCGATTGTCTTCACGAGTTCATTTTCAATGTTCAGTATGGCTAAGGATGACAGCCTATGATCTGTTAGATATTAATGCGCTATAATCCACGTGTTATGGCGTATAAATTAATTTAATTTATTTAAGTGTTATTTGAACTTATTTCTTATGAATTTAATCATACACGAAGATGAGTTCCGGTACCTTTTTTCTACAAAAAAGCACTAAGTATAACTAGGATTTGTAATCGTTTGCCAAAAAGGTCACTGTCACGGTGTTACGCATTTTCGGTAAGACAAATGAGTGATGGCGTTAGTCTGACTGCAACTATGCATTGCCATTCCAAAGGTACGGAGGCATACGACTTACTCCTCCCATTTCTCGCTTCTTGACCGGTGGTACCGTGGTAAGAATTGACCGTCGAGATACACTGTACAGGCATTCAGGTTGAGTCATGCAGTACCCCTAATCTGCATAACGATGCAAGAAGCCGGGCGTCTACGACCGCCGGTGGCCCGGTGCAACCGTCAGTCAGAGTTCAGCCATTATGAGCCACACTATTATTTGAGGTCAGCTAAACCGGGGTATATGAGATATAAGCTTTCTTAACATAGACTCATGGAGCATGCATTAAATTGCACTGCAATACTAAATTATTACTAATCCATGTCCAAACACTACTAACGTCTAACGATACAACATTCATGTATATCTCCGAAAATAAATTACTTTAAAGAAACTAATAATTAAAAGTCTTTAAAAAATTATTATTAGAAAAGGGAGGGCCCTAAATTTGTATTTTGAAGGGAGGCCCGGTACCGATGCACCACCTGGTACCGTGGTAAATCCGCCTCTGGGAAGATCCGTCATTTCAGAAATGTGTTAGTTTTAAAATAGTTTCTTAGTTTAATCTTTTAGTTTTAAAAATTATTTTCTTCAAAACTGAGGTTCATCTTCGAAACGATAAATCGCAAATGTATAGAATCTCAACCAGAATGCTTAGAAGTGTACTAAACATTTTGAACTAAACTCATCAGCGAAATTCAGTCAAACTTTTCATCTGCATGTGACTTTACTACTTCTTCTCAGAAGCCGCGGTCAAGGTTTTCCAGAATCTCGAGTGGCAACACGGCGCACTGGATGCAACGCTTAGCCCTGTTTGGCCCATTCAATTGATCAGATGCGGGGGAGGAGGAGGAGGAGGAGGAGGATCTACTGCACCATATCAGAGCATTGGGTCGTCGTCGTCGTTGCTGTTGCGACGTAGGCGTCGTGGTGGTCGTGTAGTCGTCGGTGTGTGTGTGTGCTCATAATGCCGGGCTATTTGACCGTCGGAGTGCGGCGCTGGCGTTGTGAGCGGCGCCTTCGGTCGGCGATGGCGGCGGCGGCGGCGGGACAAGCGACCAACCGACCGGCCGCGGGCAGGAAAAGGCACTTAAGTATCGTCAAGACACTTCGGTAAATGAAGTAAGCCAAAGGACGAGGAAGGAGCGACCGCCGACTCTCTGCAGATAACATCCTCCGCCGTCGCAGCAGATGAAACGCTTCTCTCTCTTTCTCGACGGAGCTCAGATACATGCGCAGAATTCCAACTGCGCGGTCGGGTTCTTGAATTGTGCATCCGCATCTGAGTAACATTTAGAGTTTCTTATTAAACTTTGATATTTTAATTTTATCGTGAATTTACGTCCGAAATCGTGCGTACTGCTCGACATAATCATCATCATCATCATCATCATCATCATCAACATGAAAGCGCTTTCAGGACATGGCGTCTATAGAGCTCCGTCGTGTGATCGGAGCATCTTGACCGATGCTTTCATTCATCTGCAGTTGCGTTTCTGTATTTGCGTCGCGTTTTTCATTTTCCTCTTTCTCCCGAGCTCCAACGGTCGACCGCAGTGCACCTGTGTCCAGAAGAGTAACGGAACAAGCAGCAGCAGCAGCAGCCACCTCGTTGGTATGAAATGCGCATCCGTATCGTGCGCTGAGGAATGCGGTTTTCGTCATTCTTCTGACGAGGGAAAGACCGGCGCATTGCGATGTCGCGATGGCAATGGCACGTCCGTGACGGCGCAATCAATCAACGAAGGAGGAGGAAACAGAAGTGGAGTGACAAACGACAGTGGGGGAGTCGAGCCCTTCTTGTTTCTCAGCGCCGTTGCAACAGGACACGACTGCAGATGTCTCAGGTTGTTCCTTTTTCTAAATGTCTCAGAAAATCTTACAGCCATTTTGCCTCGCGTCGAAGGACTTGTAGGCGTTGGAATGACGGAGAATGGCGCAAATCACCCGACATCACCTTTTGAAGAAGACTCTGATTTCGAAGAATTTAGCGATTCACTTAACTTCCTGAATCTGTCAAATAATGTCATCAACCACATATCTTGGAAAACGTTTTCCGTTTTCCGAAGCTTGAGACATTTGGATCTATCGAAGAATCTGATTGCGACGCTGGAAGATTGTATGGGTTGCAGATTCACCGTTCGCATTCTGGACATTAGTGGCAACCGATTGACACGACTGCCCATTTCCAAAAATTCTGGAGCTAAATTCGATGATCTGAGCACATCCTGAACGTCTCCGGAAATGAAATTAGGACATTGGACTTCGTTGGAGAGAACCTGAGAGAATTTTGGATGAGTGAAAACCAGGTGAGTTCAATAGAAACGGGAGTTTTCACTTCTGTTAACAGTCACTTGGAGGTCATTGACCTGTCTCGTAATAAGCTCTTCTCCGTCAAGAACTTTACTTTTGTTGACATCAGCAGCGTTCGACTGATCAACCTTTCCCGTAATTCGATCGCAAACATAGAGACGGCTGCGTTTCATTCGTCGGAGGCCGAATCCGTTTCAGAAACGGAGAGAGTTCATCGGATTCAGGGCAATGACCTTCCCAACATCTGCCTGGGGAGAACGTGGACTGCGCTCGATACTCTCGATCTAAGTCACAATAAGCTGCGAAGCGTTGACGATGCCGTGTTCATGGGACCTCTGTGCGGAGTCCGGACGCTGCTGCTGGGAAACAACCGCATCCTGAGGCTGTCGAGGTACATCGTCGAGCAGCTGAGATGGCTCGAGGTCCTCGAACTCCAACACAACGAACTCACCTGGCTGGAGGTCGGGTCGTTCACCAGCACGACGCTTCGCCATATCAACCTGTCACACAACGACCTGCGCAAGATCATCAGCATGACGTTCCTATACCTGCCGGTCGTGACGTACATCGACCTCAGCTACAACGACATCGGTTACCTGTACAGGTACGCCTTCTATCGGATCTGTAAGGATTCAAATCAGCGAATACGCATCTCGTTCCGCGGAAATCGACTGCAGACGGACGCCGTGTGGAAGATGCTGTGTCTTCTGCAACACCAGGAGAACAGCACCTGCGTGGTGGACGCCGACCTGAGCGACAACCAGGTGACTCACCTGATGGGAATCGAGGCGATCCAGGCGCTGAAGACCCAGATCAGCGCCGGTGATGCGTCGCACTTCGGCTTCTGGGAGCGACTGACGATCAATGTGTCCGGGAATCCGGTGGAATGCGACTGCCAACTGACGGACGAACTGGCGCTTGTCTCCTACGTCCTAGAGTCGTTCAACGCTTCTTCGTCCGCCGATTCATCCGCTGACATGTCGGCGTGGACGAAGCTCAACTGCAGCCAACCGCCCGTCTTTCAGGGCTTCAGCGTGGCGGAATTTCTCGCCTACTCCATCTGTCCCCTTCAGATCAGCTACACTTCGTGTCCCGTGGCCTGCGACTGCAGGTTTGACATCCGCGGTCGAGGGAACAGACATCTCAACTGTTCCGGACGTCATCTGTCGATGTTCCCGAGATTCGAATCGCCCTACTTCAACGCATTGGATTTATCCTACAACGAGCTGACCGAGGTTCCGGCGAGTTATTTCCGGTCTTCGGACCACGTGGTCTATCTCGATCTGTCGCATAATCACTTGAAGTCTCTGCCGTTCGATGCCTTACAGCGAATGTCGTCTCTTAGGCAGCTCTTTCTGCACCAGAATGACCTCAAGTACCTTCCGCCGGAGATCGAGCAGCTGCCGCAGCTGAAGTACCTGAGTATTCAGGGAAATCCTCTGGCGTGCGACTGCAGCCACTCCGCCCTTCGTCTGGTTGCGACGAAACTCCGACGCGTCGTCTCAGACTTCCCCCGCGTTCGCTGTGCCGACGGCCGCCTCCTCTGGCGCCTGAATCTCACGGACGCAGGCCCCGGCTGCTCTCTCCCCGCCCCCTCCATCGCCGCCGCCGCAGCAGCAGAGAGATGGTCGCCGCCAGTGTGAGGCTGCACCAGGGTCTGTTGGCACTCGGTTCGGTCGCTGTGGTCGTGTTCGTCGCAGCCGCCGTGCTGACGAGACTGAGGTCGAAACGCACGTTCAGTCGACCGAGGGGCTCTTGGAAGAAGATCGAGAACCAAGAGGACCTGCTTCGATACGATGTCTTCGTTTCCTACTGTGACCTGGACGAGGCTTGGGTCACCGGAACACTCCTGGACATCATCTGGAGCGAGTCCGGTCAGTACAGCGTCTCCCTTCAGCAGCAGCCGCAGCAGCAGCAGCCACAGTCCAGTGTCCGTCTTCCATCGGACAACATCCGAAGGAACATCGACAGCAGCAAAGTGACAATCGTCGTCCTTTCGAAGAGGTTCCTCAAGACCATTTGGGCAACGGATTCCTACAGGACGATGCTACTGGAAAAACTGGAATCGGAGCGTCACCAGTTCATCTTCGTCTACCTGGAAAGAGTCGACATCGAGGAATTGGATCGAGATCTTCACGGATTTCTCCCCGAAGAGAAGACGCTGAAAGTGACCGACCCTCTGTTCGCAGAGAAGCTCGTCTACCATCTTCCGCCTCCGCTGAGGATCTCCGGGCCGAGCAGCTACTCGGACCCAGCGAGCGGTCTTCTCGTGGAACTGACGGACGGCGTTCGTTCGGAACCTAAGTCCAATCGCGAGAAATACTGACCCCAGATGTCAGCCAAATTGCCTGTAATTAATCACACGAAGTGTGGTATCAATGTCGCATTGGATTTTTGCAATGATACAGTAATACAACGCTTAGAACGAACTCTGACCTCAAAATCCCATTTTATTAATGTCTTTGTTTGATCAGATACCACGCTTCTGTTCTCAGTTAAGTATGCAAAATGAATTGAATATCTCCACCGCTTTGGTATTTAAATAGCCTACATATGCATTGTTATAATCAAAGACAAATCAGTTTAACACTGTCATCCAGTATTTGCGTACATTGTTTGTATCTCATTGTTTGTATCCGTTAAATGGTCATCACTCAAAAAACCCGCTTTTCTCATGCACCAGAACTTTGGAACTCAATTCCAGCCTCCCTCCGCAGCCTAGGACGTGGTTGATAAATTCATCGACCCTTTGAGTCATTATTCGAAAAGTCAGTTAGCAACAACAACCTGACCAGCCGCCATATTTCATTTTGCGACAAACCAGGCGCTATTTATTCCTATGTTAACTGTATTTAGCCAATAAGCTGACCTTGATAAATCATCGACCCAATGAGTTACATTGTTGACAGTTATTTCAGGCGCTTTATTCCTATGTTAACTGTATTTAGCCAATAAGTGACAGATAGGCGCCTTTACATGTGACAGTTATTTCAGTTGTTACGAAGTTCGTCGTCTTCTCCTTCTCAGGGTCTGCAAATGAAGTGTCGTGTCTGGCGCCAGGTACTGGTGCACTGTCAGAGGCTGTCATTTCGTAGTATGTAATGTAGGCTAATACAGTCCTGTATAGAAATGTCTGTTTGAGTCTCTTCTAACCGGCTGTGCAAAGACAGGAATTTCGTGAGACAGAGATTCGCTGAATATCGTACACAGCATCTCCTTCCATACGTGCTCCGACTCGAAGGGTTTATTTGCGAAGGAGGAGACGGAGAAGGAGGAGGAGCCGTAGTAGGGAAGCCCCCCTCTGCTGCCGCTAAACCGAATTCCTTTTTTATTGAGCGCCAGATAGGACCGCCGGCTTCTTACGCACCGACATAATCGCGCCATCACCGACTGAGTCGGGTATTTCTCGAATGATCGGCTCGCGGTTCGCTTTGTCGATTCGTGCTCGAAGTTTAATGATTATTTTCTTTTTCATTGCTCCATCAAATCAATCGCCCGAAAGAAGATAGAGACTGGACGACCATTGGTCGACCACGACCCGTATAACCCAGAGCAGATTAAATGTAGCTTTTTGAGTAAAATAGGTCGGTGTGTGCTACTCTGAACAACCAGTTAAGACGTAAACATGTAAGCATCAAAAATTTTGGCGTAAGAGTGGATTTTTAGGAGTTTATTACCTCGTTCACCAATACCAGAAGTGCTGATCACCATAAAAGTGAGAAGTTTCGAAGTTGTATTTCACTAATATTTCAGACTTTTATGATCTGTGCAATAATTACTTAATCGCTAGGGCCACTTGCGAACATTGCATGCGGGCTTAGCATAGGGACAAAGCCTATGAGCTGACGCAGTCGCCCGATTTTGCTTCCAGAAGCCACGCCCATCAATAGCTGATTTAGAAATGGGTGCGGAGGAGGGTATCCGGACGTTTCATATCTGGACGATTCATCTCAGGACGGTTCAACGCGGACCATTCATATCAAGGACTATTCATCTCAGAACGTTTCATCAGGAGGATTATTCATCTTAGAACTATTCATCATCATCAGTGTTTCTGTCTCTCGACAGGTCCAGGTATCCAGTTATTCCACTCCGATCAATCGATCGGAGTGGAATAAATTTTGATACAAAAAAGTCATAGCGGCGATGATATGAAGGTGTATCTTCTTCAATATTAGCAATATTAGCTTGCTTCTTCTTTGAGTTCCTGATATCCTTTATTCATCATCCACTCCAACATCATCTTTCTCGGTCTACCTCTCACTCTCTTTCCCTCCATTTTTCCTTCGATTATTGTTCTTAGTAAAGAGTCATGCCGGAGGACATGTCCCATCCAATTTCTCTGCCTTTTCCGGATTGTATCTATCAGGCTTCTTTCTTCTTCTATCTCCTTCATGACTTCCTCGTTTGTCTTATGCTCTGTGTATTTTACTTTTAGCATTTTCCTCCAAATCCACATTTCAAAAGCCTCTAATCGTTTTATATCTTCCTTTCTCATTGTCCACGGCCCCATACAACGCCACACTCCATATCAATGTTTTTACCAATCTCTTTTTAGGTTTAGTTTTAGTTTACTTTGCATCAGCTCCTTTCTCTTGTAAAAAGCTTCCTTTGCTATTGCTATACGTCTTCTTATATCTTTATTGCATCTGGCATCGGTTATCAGACTTCCTAGATAGCTAAATTCCTTCACTTGCTCTATGATCTGTCCATAAACCTTTATTTCCACTCTCATTCCTTCTTTTTTACTTATTACCATAACTTTAGTCTTTTTTGTATTGATTCTCATTCCATACTTTTCTGACACTTGTATCAGTTTATCCATTACTTCCTGAAGCCCTTTTTGATTGCTTGCTAGCATGGCCTGATCGTCTGCAGAAGCGCAGCGCCTTTAGTAGTACTCCGACTTTAACTCCCTTATCTGTATTCTCCATCGCCTCTTGTACTAATTCTTCTATGTATATGTTAAACAGCAGCGGTGACAGTGGACATCCCTGCCTTACTCCTCTCCCAATCATACACGATTCACTCAGTTCTCCCTCTATTCTCACCTTCACTGACTTTCCAAGGTATAGGTTTGCTGTCAGTCTTCTGTCTCTCCAATCCACTCCTACCCTTTTCAGTGCTCTCATCAAAATCCTCCAGTCTACTCTGTCAAACGCTTTTTCGTAATCCACGAAGCATATATAGATATTTTTTCCATTTTGAAGTCTTCTCTCACTTAGCATTCTTAAGCATCCGATTGCATCCCGTGTTCCTTTCCCCTTCCGAAACCCAAACTGATCCTCTCCAAGGAATCCTATTACATCTGTTTTCGCTTGTACTCTTTTTGTAATGACCTTGAGTATTATCTTCGCCGCATGGCATAATAGACTGATAGTTCTATGGTCCTCGCATTCCATTGCATTTACTTTCTCTTTAATCGGAATCATTATTGATTGTAGAAAATCGTTCGGCCATTCTCCTGTCATATAGATTTGTTGGCAGATTTCGACTATTCATATCAGGACTATTAATCTCGGATAAAGCTACAAGTATTAGGAAAGTAAAGTAAACAAATATAAATATAAAATATATAAACATATACTAGAAAGATGCTCG
Organism: Metaphire vulgaris; assembly: GCA_018105865.1. Lineage (NCBI taxonomy): Eukaryota > Metazoa > Annelida > Clitellata > Crassiclitellata > Megascolecidae > Metaphire > Metaphire vulgaris. The sequence goes on from CM030848.1 coordinate 3,405,281, forward strand.
CTTCGCTCGCAGTGCAGGATAATACTAAAACCCAATCATCGAATTCATGCTGCTGAACAACGTTTCAATGATGTACATACGCCACGTAGCCAAGCTTTGACGCTGCAACGTACGCTTCGTCAAACGCTTCGCGTGGCCGTTCGCTTCGCGTGGCCGTTCGCTTCGCGAGTTGTACACATTATGACGCTGCAACGTACGCTTCGTCAAACGCTTCGCGTGGCCGTTCGCTTCGCGTGGCCGTTCGCTTCGCGTGGCCGTTCGCTTCGCGTCGCCGTTCGCTTCGTGTCGCCGTTCGCTTCGCGAGTTGTACACATTATGACGCTGCAACGTACGCTTCGTCAAACGCTTCGCCAGAACGACCAAGCCTAAGGTTCCAGAACGACCAATCAGAACGCTCACCCAGCCAACCAATCAGAACGCTTGATGGTAACGAATGAGAACGTCACACAGCCAACCAATCAGAACGCTCACACAGCCAACCAATCAGAACGCTTGAAGGTAACAGAGAGACATACAGAGCAAGGATCTTAATATTATAGATACTATATTAGTAATGTTTGTGAAAGAGGCATTATAGAACAAAAGTAAAATATATGAATCATTATGAATATATATATATATATATATATATATATATATATATATAGAGAGAGAGAGAGAGAGAGAGAGAGAGAGAGAGAGAGAGAGAGAGAGAGAGAGAGAGAGGCCTATGAATTAAAATGATAGTAACTAATAAAGTTTAGAAAAGGTTTGTATGGGACCATACATCTATTACGTGTTCCAGAAAATCATGTTTTCTAACCCTCTCACGTCTGTTGCACTGCGTGAGAAAGTATTTGTTTTAAAATCTAATTATGTCATTTCAACCTGTCTTCTTCAATTGCGGACTCGAATTCTGTCCGTCTCACTGCCGTGAAGCCTCGCTCGTTTTTACAGTATTCAGATTCAAAATTTATGCAATAGTAATTATTGTGCGTAACCATGCTCCCCACCTCTGTTCTTTCATCCTAATTTCCTAGCAACCAGCGCCTCTTTAAATCTAATCTGGTGTCTAGATTCCACCAACGGCGGGTCAACGGATGTCAAAGGAAAGCACTTATAGCATAAAAATTCTCAAATTTCCTTATACTTATAACTTCTTCTGAGATTAAAAGTCCTGACATGAATAGTCCTAAAATGAATAATCCTCCTGATGAAAGGTCCTAAGATGAATAGTCCTTGATATGAATGGTCCGCGTTGAACCGTCCTGAGATGAATCGTCCTGAATTCGCCGAGGAGAATGCAACAATGGCATCAGTACGTGCGTTTTTGCTGCTTTAAAATTGTCCGTTATGATGTCTCGTGTTTTCGGACTCCTTCTATTCAGGCCGAAACAAGTCATGTGATTCTTTCTATTAATAGGAAATTATTTTCTAATGGACAGATGATACAGATGATAGGGTTAGGGTTACGGTTAACCCTAACCCTTCAGATTGTGATTTCTCAAAGGCCAACAGAGGAATTTAAAGATATTCATCGTCATAATTTGTGCAGCATTTTGATCATTGGTTTGTTTAAAAAATAATTTAAGCCAATCTTTCAGGTCTTAAAGACCATCATTTATATACCTAATGTATTTTATAATTATATAGGCCAATCTTTCAGGTCTTAAAGACCAGCATTTATATACTAATGTATATATATATAGGCCCTATATATATATATATATATATATATATATATATATATATATATATATATATATGCCTATACACACTTTACTGCTACAGCGTGGAATGTGATTTTTGGCATAAGGACAAACCTTAGATGCGAGACAAACATGAATGTATGAACGACCGAACGAATGCATAATTTTGGTCCAATGTGTGCAATAAAAACCTTTCTATTTGCGTGAATTCACCATAGGCAATGACATTTGTGAACAGGGTTTTCTGAACGCTACGGTGCCTGTGGGAGAAACAGGGAGTTCTCTCGAACCATAAATAACCGAAGCAGAATTACGAACTAGTGCTGTAAGTTCTCTTTCTCCCCCTCTCTCTGTCTCTGAATGTCTGTGTATCTGTCTGTCTGTCTGTCTGTCTGTGTGTCTGTCTGTCTGTCTGTCTGTCTGTCTGTCTGTCGTCTGCCTCTCTCTCTCTCTCTCTCTCTCATTATAGGACATCGCATCATCTGTTGGCTTAGATAGAACTTACGCATGCGTTATGAAACCAGCACCTTAGTATCTGCAAATTATAGGATCCCAATGGCCGATCAGCTTCTATTACCAAGGAACCTATTTCCGCATCATTATCTTCGGCCAGCTGTTATAGCATCCAACGACTCTCGGCGTTTCTATACGGAGTCGGTGGCAGGGGCGTACACCCTTACCCTCTAGCTGCGCCTCTGGTCGGTGGTAAAACCTGTGCGCGTCGGAAATCTTACCGATCACTAAGTGACCGCTGTCGTTCCAATCGTTAAATCGTTAAAATAAGTGACGAGGATTTTTTAAAATAGTCAAACTGAACCGCAAAACTTCATTTATTTATTTGTTTACAGCAGTGTTCTTGAGTTTATTTTGACATCGCCACTGCAGTGCAGCAGCACAGGACACGCTTATTCTCTCACTTTCAAAACTATCAACTGGAAATAAACCGAACAAAATAATGAAGGCAATAGACACATGAATGACATCACTATTAGACCCTGACTATTTATTTGTTTACAGCAGAGTTCTTGAGTTTAATCGTTCAAATTGGGATTCGGGTCCAATTAATTAGCTGTAATGTAGTCAAAAGAGGTAGCAGATCAATAGAATCCTGTAAGAACCAAAGACTGATAATAACGAATACTTATTTTAAGCACCAGATGAGGAAGAGATATACGTGGACGATGCCTGGAGGGGAAAAAGATACCAACTGGACTGCAATATGGTTAAACAAAGATACAAGAATAGCATCAAAAACGCCCATACCCTACCAGGAGCAGACGCAGATACCGACCATAACTTGGTGATAATGAAAATAGACCTCAGACTGAAAACAATAAGAAGGAGGAAGATGAAGGAAAAACAATGGAACAGTGAAGACTTGAAGAAAAAAGAGGAACAGCTGGCTATAAGATTGGACAGCAAAGTAAAAGACAGCAAAGTAAAAGAACAGAACACTGAAGGAACAACAGAAACAAGATGGGAGAAGCTTAAAGAAATAATAAAAGAAGAGGCCAAGGAGATAATAAAACACAAAACAGATAAAGACCCTAGAAAGCCTTGGATCACAAAAGAAATGATCGATAAAGTGGATGAAAGAAAGAAGGAACTGAAAACGACAATGGTCAGATCAGGCTAGAAAAGAATATAAAAGGCCTATCAATGAACTGAGAAGAGAAAGACACAAAGCCCGTGAGGAATGGTTGAAACAGCAATGCATGAAATTAGAAGAGCTATAACGACAAGCAGTGTTTTATACAGGCCTGATAGAGGCCTGTATAAAACCTACCCCCATCAAAATCCCCCAAGAAAATCTCAGCACTGACACAAATTTTTGTATTGAACTGTGTCTCGTTCCCTCTAGTCAATTCAATTCCCTCCACCCAAGGCGCATAGCCTGGATAAAAACACTGACGACCAGGAAGTACAGTATATGACATAGTGAAGAAGTTCAGTAAGAAAGGAACAAGAGAATTAAAGACCAAATGTGTTGATCGATGATAAGGATGGCATTCTATTGACGAGTAAAAAGTAAGTCATTAAAAGATTGAAGAATTATAGAACAGAGTCAAGACCTGAAGAAATTCCATCTGAATCAGAGGTAGAATTGGAAGATAAAAGACCTGGACTATACTAAAGAAGCAAATAATAGAGACGATAAAAGAACTGAAAAACAACAAGGCTGTCGGAGTTGATAAAATTCCAGCAGAGATGATTAAATGTCTATGAGAAGGAGCAACAAAAGAATTAGTAGAGAATGCCAAGACATTTATAAGACTGCATAGGAAATGTAAAAAGACTTCAAGGAAACTATAACACACACTGACGGCAAGGTATATCAGCGGTTCCCAACCTTTTACAAAAATGTACCTCCAGTTGGTATGGAGTGTAACCCTACACTGTATATGCCTCAGAAACCTGGACTCTTCAGAAACAGTACATGCAAAAGCTTGAAGCATTCGAAATGTGGCTGTGGAGGAGGATGGAAAAGATCAAGTGGACAGACAAGAAATCAAAAGAATAGGCATTAGGGCCTACAGATGGCGGAAGAACGACGATCGCTAATTACCACCATCAAAGGAAGACAGCGGAACTGGATTGGACACGTCCTAAGAATAGAATCAGCGATTTGAACAGTAACGGAGGAAAGTATATCAAGAAAAAGACAAGGGAAGAAAAAAGAGAGTGCTGTTGGGTTGGATGATGAAAACAGATGCAGCCCGCACAAAACCTATGAAAAAATCAAAGAAGAGGCATGGCACAGAGAGGAATGGAAACAATGGAGCCCTGAACCTGTCCCAGGACACAGAACATGACGATGATGATGATGATGATGATGATGATGATGATGATGATGATGATGATGATGATGATGATGATGATGATGAATGTAGTCGAAAGAAGTTATTGCTGCTGCCTGGTATTGGTCTCGTTTAATTTGAGAGACCTCGTTTTGGATGACATTTCAGAGGAAGAAAGGCTCACGGGAAAACGGGTATGAATCACGGTTTTCCACTTGCGAAGGAGCTAATACATCATTTGAGGTGGGAAACGAAATCCGTCCATCGTGCTTCGAAATACTACTGCAGTTGGTTCCCAATAAGGTTCTTGTCTCCGTCCACTTCTCTTCATAATATTGAAGGATGCCGTAGTGAATAAATCAAAACAGGCGCTCCTCTTTATGTGCTCTCAAGAGAGGGACCAAGGGGCTGTCCATTAATTATGTCAACAATTTTAGGGCAATTTTTGACCCCTCTCTCTTGTCAACAACTGTCAACTTTCACTTACCCCTATAATTACGTCAAAAACTGTTGACCCCCCCCCCCAAGATCAATGACAGGTCCCAATAACAAGGTTATTATTTTTGTGATGACCATTTTCCCCTTTTTTCCTCATCGAGTGTAAAAATGTGGTGGTGATGACCCTTTTTGCCATGCTTTTTTCCATTGTAATAAGTAGTATTACATGAAATTTCTTACTTTTTGATTATTTGTAAAAGTGAAATTGTTGACGTCAACTTCTCTTGACTCCCCCTCCCCCTGTCAACAACTGTCAAACTTTTTCAAACCCCTCCCCTAAATTGTTGACGTAATTAATGGACAGCCCCAAAGACAAGAGTCGGCAACCTACGACCCGCGGGCCACATCCGGCCCGCCAGTGAATTTAATCCGGCCCTCCGGACCCCACAGGTTTTCGTACAAAGCTATTTTTCTAAGTCTGACAAGCAAAAAAGGTCATCACTATTTTTTGCACTTGATATGTATGGTTTTTGAGAACTTTTGAACTTTTTTCAGCACAAGCTTTCTAAAAAGCATGAGCTTTAAAACTTTTTAGGACCGTAGAAAAATTATTTAATTACCTGGCCTTCAGACAGAAAATTATTTAATCGCATGGTCCTCGGACAGACACCACCATAGCAATTTGGCCCTCTGTTCAAAAGGTTGCCGACCCATGGGCTAAGAGGTCGAAGAAATAGAACATTCGCTCATTTTCCATAAATATGAGTTAAACTATTTATCCGCTAATTTGTTATTGTGGCAGAATGACAGTTTGGTAACAATCTGTATATAATCTAATCTAGTGACTTCCATAGTGCCTCTGTAGAAAAATATAGTTGTGCATCATATTCAGCACCTAACACCAAAAGTATAAATTATAGTCTTTGAGAACTTTTCAAGAAGATCAGGCTGCAAAAGCCAATCTACAAAATAAAATAATCTTATGTGCAAAGCAACTGGAATTGTTATTTTGACATTTTTTGCTCAATCTTGCACGCACAAGACGCACAGTGGACATGCAAATCCATGCACAGAATTCACGTATGCATGTAGCATTATACGACGTAGACGATGTCATCAGCGGGCAGGAATAAAAACATGGCATTCATTCCCGTCACTGACAAGTATGAATGTATGTAGGTTCCATCAGTTTGATGTTCTCAGAATTCGTCGGTGTAGCATTGGTTCTCTGGACTCTCTCTCTCTTTCTTTCTCTCTCTCTCTCTCTCTCTCTCTCTCTCTCTCTCTCTCTCTCTCTCTCTCTCTCTCTCTCTCTCTCTCTCTCTCTCTCTCTCTCTCTCTCTCTCTCTCTCTCTCTCTCTCTCTCTCTCTCTCTCTCTCTCTCTCTCTCTCTGCAGTCTTCGAAATGGTGATCCATAACTCGTTCTCATAATAATGGATTTAGCAAAAGAAAATGTCCATGAGTATTCTACCCGATATTCTTCATCTCAAAACAATTCGCCTATAACCAACGCGATACTATCGCCAGCGCGTTAAAGTCTAGAAGACTGTCTCGGTGTCAGATTTTAAATTTGAGTTGCCTGTTTTCATTTTTGGATCTGTAGTTGAAGTTAGACAGTGGCCGGTCCACGGGGACCGTCGTTGAAACTCTCTCTTTCTCACGCAAAAAGCTTTTGCTGCACGAAATGTTCGTTCTGACATCTGAATGAGCAAAAGAGAAAAAACTGATGAATTGGCGCAACAAGGAAATGTGAGACTTTGAAATTGGTTGGCGTTCGGAGAAAGATGGATTGTCGATAGAAATTGAAGTGCGATCAAAGAGCTTAGCATGGAGTCGAGCTGCTATGGCCCACCAAGACTGAATTGCGCCGACATGTTATTGGAAAGCGTGCAATACAGGTTAAGACGGCAAAGATACTTGGCCACAAGAGTGATTGATCATTGAGATGATAGCTAATTGCATTCGTTCACTGAAGACTTGTTGAAGGCTGCGTTTGTATCCATCGCGACAAGCTTAGCATTACTCCTTAATTCAAAATATTCCTAAAATACATTCGGTTTAACCACTTCGCTTGGAAAATAACCTACTTTATCGTAAAGATAAAATTAAACAATTCTCATGCAGACTATACAAAATTTAATGTAAATCCGATAGGTTAAACTGTTTTCAAAAGTAATGCCGTTGATATGATAGCTAGATCATGATTCACCAATTAGCAAGAGTTATTAGTGGAGTGCCTCAGGGTTCAGTGCTTGGGCCATATATATATATATATATATATATATATATATATATATATATATATATATATATATACTGTGTGTGTATATACACAGGGCTTTTTTGTGACGGTACGCGCCGGTACGGCGTACCGGAACCTTTTTCAAGGTGTGAAAAAAAATAATTTTCTTGTGACTGCAGTTGTGATTTAGCTAAAAACTTTAAATACTTAATAAATGATATGCATCATTATGCTTCCAAAATCGCTTCTATGTTAAATTCTAGCCACAGACCACATAATCGTAATGGAAAAGTTAGGCAATCCACCGTGAGTACCGGCACCTATTTTTTACAAAAAAGCACTGTATTTATATGTATATATGTTACAGTCAAAGTGTGAAATCAGGCAATGTTGACATTGCCTGAAACTTTTAGGAAATGTCGACATAAGCCGTTTCACTCGGGCACTGTCGACATTGACTGAAATGTTTAGGCATTGTTTAACAATGCCTGAAATTTGCCCAATTTTTATACACACATTTCCTGAAATCTTTATCTGTGATGGGATAGCATAATAAGCTTAGCCTGGACTTAAGAAGATCTGAGGCTTCGCTGTCAGGGCCATATTAAGGCTGAGGGGACTGTTCGCTGTATCCCTATAGCTGTGAATAACTGTGGGAAGTCTTTTTCAAGGTGTCGCCTGTCACAGTTCAACGTCATTTTCAGTTCCGGCTGCTGGAACGTCTGTGACTGCTTCTATACATCAACTGCAACCACTGAAACAGCTTACGCTTATTCACCTGCTGAGGATCATACCACAGCCAGTCACAGTACAGCTTCATTGCGAGCTACAACGGTTGGAGAACAGGCGGAAACCACTAGTAACCAGCAAGCATCAGATTTCATAGATCACCTGCATGATAGTATACAGTCTCATCACAAGAGGGCTCGAGAAGGTTTAATGAAGCAAGCTAAACGAATGGTTTTGCATAGTAGAATAGAATTTGCAGCTGGAAATCCTGGTGACAATGTTACCGTCCCTGTTCCATTAGTTGATCGAGGACGTGGCGACCCTCGTAATATCATGGGTGTCATTCTTGATTGTAACTGCAACTACATGTATCGTATAGCTGTTAGAGCTGGTGTTCTACAAGGCCGGTATGCACGAAATCAATTTGATTTGTGCACCCAGATACTGCTAAATGAAGATGATGTCATGGCACACAGCGAGATTTCATTGAGGGCTGCTGTTCAGTACGAATCAAAGAGTGGCGGTCAAGGTTTTGCAAAATGCAATTGTAAGGGTTCAAAAAAGTGTGAAACAAATCGTTGTAGATGTTTCAAAGCTAAACTGAAATGCAATAGTCGTTGCCATTCAAGTTTAAGTTGCTGCAATAAGAACTGTTAAATTTTAGCCCGTTTTATATGACTGCTTTTTCCTTTATTGCATTAGAACCTTATAAAGTTTTAGTTTACTTCATTAATGTTGTAGAACTGTTTTATATGACTGCTTTTTCTTTATTGCATTAGAACCTTATAAAGTTTTAGTTGACTTCATTAATGTTGTAGAACTGTTTTATATGACTGCTTTTTCTTTATTGTGTTAGAACCTTATAAAGTTTTTTGGAATTCATTACTTTATTGCATTTGAAGTTTTACAGTTGTGTATAACTTTTTTCAATTACTGCCTGTTTTTTATTTCATTTGAACCTATTAAAGTTTTTGGCACTTATTAAGGTTTCAGAACTGTTTTATGTTACTTATTATGCTATTCCATCACAGATAAAGATTTCAGGAAATGTGTGTATAAAATTTGAGCAAATTTCAGGCATTGTTAAACAATGCCTAAACATTTCAGTCAATGTCGACAGTGCCCGAGTGAAACGGCTTATGTCGACATTTCCTAAAAGTTTCAGGCAATGTCAACATTGCCTGATTTCACACTTTGACTGTAACATATATATATATATATTACTATTCAAAATGTCAAAGTTTGCCGATGATATAAAGATATGTAGAAATATAGACTCGGAGGATGATGCTCAAATTTTAAAGGAAGATCTAAGGAAATTGTTTCAGTGGTCTGTGGACTGGCAGATGCTTTTCAATATTGATAAATGTTCTGTAATGCATGTTGAGAAATCTAATAATGGTAATGAATATTCTTTATGGGACGGATTCTAGCCACAACAGAAAAAAGGGACTTGGGGGGGGGGTAATCATGCATATACGTATGAATCCATCTCGCCAATGCATGGAGGCAGCAAAAAAGGGTAACCAAATGTTGGGAATGATGAAAAGGACAATAGTGAGTCGAGACAAAGATATAATCATAAAACTTTATAAGTCATTAGAAGGCCTCATCTAGAATACTGTGTTCAGCCTTGGAATCCATTCTCGAAAAAAGATATAGAGCTTCTAGAAAAAGTGCAAAGACGAGCAACGAAGATGGTCAATGGGTGCCATAGTTTAAGCTACGAAAAAAGACTTCAGTATTTGTAATGTAATGTAACAAAATATTTGTATAGCGCCTCTTCTGAAAGATCACTCAGAAGCGCTCCCACAGCTAATTACTGTATATTGACAAAGAGATAAGTTTTAAGTCGTTTCAAAAAGAGGGCCATAGAATTAGGAGTTGCTAAGCCACGCATACTGGCGTCAAGAGCATTCCAAAGGATAGGGCCAACTGATTCAAAACCTCGCTTCAGGAACATGGAGGTTCGTGCTTGGGGCACACTGAGAAGACCATTGGTTGTGGACCGAAGACATGGCCGACCAGGGATAGAGCTAAGAGGATGGAGTAGCTCTGAAAGGTAAGATTGTGGACTGACAACATTAGAAAGAAGAAGAGAGGGGGGATTTGATAGAAACAAAAAATAATGACTGGGAAAGTAGATGTGCATTACGACCGATTCTTTACATTGGTACACTATAACCGCACTAGAGACCACAAATGCAAATTGTTTAAGCAGAGCGTGGGTCCAAGAAAGAAAAATTTGTTAGCGCAAGGGTTGTGGACAAATGGAACAGTTTGGACGAGGTGAGAGTGACAGTTGAAACAGTAAACGGATGCAGTCTATCTTGATAAACTAGGTTATTGAATGCAGACGGTTACATCAGTGGTTTTCACACAGGCTTACTTATCCTCCTAAACCACTTAAAATCACATTATTATTATTATTATTATTATTATTATTATTATTATTATTATTATTATTATTATTAAATATTCGTCCTAGGTTTGCATAACTTCGTATTTGATCGAGTTATTTGCCGAAGTTAAGGAATCTGCGTCTAATCGTTGGATTTCTGAAAATCGATAATCACTCTGGTCCATCAATTCAAACTTTCGTAGCTTTTATGGCACCTATAAATTTGTTAAATTTATATAGGAAAATTCTAGTTGAGATTTTTATGTATTTTTGGGAATGAATTTTACGTTTTCCGCATAACACGTAAAATTAATATTGAGTAGTTTAGAATAGGAGGTTTCCTGTAGTATAATGGGCTCTACCATTTGGCGCTTCGATGTCGCTTCAAGTGTCGTCGATACGTGTCAAGTGTGAATGTGAGATCCGGTCCTCTGCAGTTGTCTTCCTGATTCATCCTGTTGTCTTCCATTCACGATGATAACGACTCTAAGGGGTCTAACTCTGCTTGTATAACATCTGTTATTAGATGCTATACAGGCAGAGTTAGACCCATCGGTTCGTTTCCAATGTCGATCTGAACAAACAACGAATTCAGTTCCTTTCATTTTCCATTTTTAGGACAAGAACATCAGATGTGTACAACAGGTGACTGTTCGATATTCTGAAGGTTGGATGTTCCTTAACCTTTGGGGCTTTCGATTAACCCTCTACCCCTCCCTCCCTCCCTTCATTTCCATTATGATCGGATAACGCTATTCAGACTCTGTACATGTTTACAGTTTATCGCTAACGACAGGTCCGTCGAGAGAAATCCCGGGCACCTGCACAGAGCAGTCACGGGCCCCCTAAACATTTTGGAGGAAGATTTGTCACATGTTTTAGTGTCCTCAAAAACGAAAAATTTCCATTTATGACCTTATTTTTCCAATTTTTTTAGAAATATGCGACATACGTGTAAAAAGGAGTGACGGCCTTTTTTGCTTGTCGGACAATTCTATACGTTAACAGACGGCACGCAATGTCCCCCAGCAACTAGGCCCCCAGCGCCCTCATCTCACAGCGTTCATAATGTAGTAAACATAATATTGCAATTGCATGAGATAACTTTCTTGCTGACCCGCTGGGGCCCCCTAGAGATCGCCGGCTCATAAACCGTTGCTCCCCATACCACTTCCTCTCAGCGGGCCCGCTACCGACGCCATATAAGTTGCTTAACTGTATCTAAATAAGTAACCCAAATAAGCTTCGAATATGAAGATGTGATGAAGGCGAATGAGGTGCATGAAAAGAGTAAACAATGAAAAATGGGATGGGAAAGGAAACGGGGAAGAGAGACGAGAGGAGAGGACGAGGAGAGGTAGGCCACCGGCTGTGACAATATCCATAACACTTATCGTTGAAATATCGTGATATCGACCTATGACCGTACAATTATAGTAACTCTGACAACTGCAAAGCGATGGGATCTGCGTTTTCGTTGTAAGCTGCAACAAAGAATTCCATTTTCGAATTAAAGCGTTCCACAGAGAACGTGGAATTCCCGCCAGAGTTACATCAGCAGACAAATGCTGTTCTCAGAGTGCAGAACTCGGCTATTTGCGCATCAACTGTATTGAGAGAGAGAGAGAGAGAGAGAGAGAGAGAGAGAGAGAGGCGTAAATCTGCCAAAAGAGCGTGGCTATTAGTAGTCAGTACATTTTACAACGCTGTTACCACTCTACTAACTTCCCGCCCCTGTGGAAGCAGTTTACAGGATCTTAGTCACAGAGCAACGGACAGGAAAGAATGGCAGAAAACTGTGGAGATGGCATTATACACCAACGGGCGATGAGCCCACGGTTAATGATGATGATGACATTTTACAATTGTCTTACTTATTTTGAGTCCACGTGTGTGGGACTGTGGGTACTGCGCGACATCGTAGCAACTTCACCTCCTAATCAGACATGGGTCAATTACAATTATAATTGTAATTCAATTGTAATTAATTACATTTGGTCAATGTAATTGTAATTGATCTGTGGAAAGTTCAATTACATGTAATTGTAATTGTAATTGTCATGTGTGTAATTGTAATTGTAATTGAGCTATTGTCATTGATTTACCCAATTACAGGAATGTGAGTTTTATAAGTTCTAATAGCGTATTAGCATGTATGAGCCGAAGTCTTGTCAGTCTATGAATGTTTGGCAGTGAATACATTGGATGATTAGTGAATTGTCAAAGCACAACGGTTATTGGTAAATGGACTCACTGCTCTGGTCAGTTGCCATGCAAAATTTACTTATTTACTTTTACTGCCTTTCAAATTGGAAGGGAACCAGCTTATCATTTGTCTACTTCCTGTGTTCGATGGATTGCGTTTTTGTGAATGAAAGTTTAATGCCAGTAAAGATGAGCGTAAATCAAGCAGGAGTAATATGGAATTATTCTGAAAAGTCTGATGACTTTAATAATGCTGTTTCCAATGCAAATGTTAAAGTGAAGTGCTGGTTGTGTGGTGAATTAGTGTCATGCTCGAAAAAGGTTACTTCGAATTTGTTGACTCATTTGCGGGTTTGTGAAACTTTGTGTTACGGTTTTTGAAATAGGCCGTAGCATATGAATTTGTTGAACTAATTTATGTTAATTATTTTAGACACTTAAGTTTTTTAAAAGAAGCAGAAAGAGGGATGAAAAGTAATTGTAATTGTAATTGTAATTGACACGTTTGTAATTGTAATTGGTCCCAATGTAATTGGCTGTAATTGTAATTGTAATTGACAAAAATCCGTATAATTGTAATTTAATTGTAATTGCTTAAAATGTAATTGACCCATGTCTGCTCCTAATGCCTATAGACGTATGCGTCAATTCTGGACTGAGATCCTATGCAGTGTCAGGAAACCACCCATCTGACCCACCTGAACACCCCAAAGCAAAGTCGCTAGGTTTGTAGGTTACTTGGTATATTAAAATCCTAGAGTACAAACTGATTCTAATTTCAACTGTTAAAAGTCAAAGTCTACAGAGTCTTGATTACAAGGTCGAATAATCTAACTGCTGTAACTAACTGAAGAACTTCTAAAGCGCCGTCTTGTTCGTGCACATGACATCAGTCGATAGTCGCTCAGATGTTGGATCATAATCGCAAACTCCCCTACACAGCTTATGTAATGTATATTAAATATTTTTACCCATGAAGATGCAAAAGTCACAGGAAATTGGAGCAGTTTATTTGGAAGCTGAAGTACCTGAGACAAATGAAACAAGATATCACGGAATTGATCATCTATTCTTCTAGTCTTTAGGGCTGAAAGTTTCGAATTTTTATAACCGATTAATCGACGTCAGTAATCGACTATTAATCGATTTATCGAAACAATAAAATAAAACAGTAAAACAGTAAAATCTGTAAAATATGTAAAACAGTAAAATCTATCAGAATTGTAGGGCAGAGTGTGGCTGATATGCTCGACGCTCGGCTCTACCCTCCAACAACTACCACAAATTTTCAATGCAATTTTGTTTATTGTTGCTCTGTGATTTGGCGTTTTTCTTAATAGAAATATCTGCGAGTGGTGCACAAGTCTGCCGTTTTTCATCCGATGGAAAGCAAATGAACGACGTACGTTCTTGACCGCTAAAAGAGCGTAACTATATTTGATAAGCAGATCTCTAACAGAAAGATAGATATCTCTTGTTCTGTGTTATATAAAATTATATATCGTTCGGACAATTGAGTATACAGTTCCACAAAGCTACATAAGTACATAACTAATACACATAAGTACATAACTAATCACTAATCGCAGTGATTATTTAGCTGAAAAGCCACAGACTACATACTAGTCAAAGCAGTTCTCAACGGCTAGATTAATGATTAATCGTTCAATTATTTTAATAACCGACAATATTATTAATCGAATAATCGATTACGATCGATTAATCGTTGCAGCTCTGCGTCCATGAAAATCTTGTTGTTCAACTGGGTGATCGGTCAGAATAAGCCTTTAGCCAAACTTCCATCTACGTTTGCGACCTGAGGTAACGGAATAATAGGCGTATAATTAAATGTCTGAATCTCGGAGAACGACGAGCGCCCAGAGGATGATGGATTAGGTGGAGATCGACAGAGGTCGCTCGGAGTCCGTGCTTCTATGCAACCGCCGGCGTTCGACTTGAGGTTGACTTAATTAACTGATCGCAGTGATTAGTTAGCTGCAAAGCCACACTTTGGGCATCAACGGAGCCTCGGGACTGGAATACAAACATTCAGAAAGAAACTATTGCTGAAGCCAGAAAAAGTGCTTCGAAGAAAACTGATTGCAGTCTACACAGAATCATTATCATCAGATTCACCTTGAAGTATATGCCTGTGGTTTGTCGCCTGCAGCTACTCCGGGTCCTTAAAAATTGGGGAGGCAAAATTGAAAAATTATTCTTAGCAAAAACTTAGCATGATTTAAAGTGGCTTATGAAGCATTACTGCCTTGTGTGAAAGCCAATAGGGGCGCTAACGGAGATTGAACCCGCTCCGTCAGCCTACCGCTCCAGCGCGTAACCCACTCTGCCATCTTCATCAAAACCTGTCTACCTTAGATCACTATTAACCCTCAGCCTCCTCGACCCACACGTTCGTCATCTCATGTCACTCTTTCACGCCCACTGAATCAGTCATCCCTGAAAATTTGCAACCGTGCCTTCTCATACGCCGCACCTGAACTTTGGAACTCGATCCCAGCTTCCCTCCGCAGACTTGGACACTTTCAAACAATAAAATCTTAGTCCTCATTTCCTATAATTCAGCATTATCTCCTAAAGTCTTCACTTTTAAGCTTAAATCCTTCCTTTTTCTAAAATAATTTCCTCCATATAGGGTTACCAGACGTACGTCCTTAAATTTCGTGGCCCCATTCTTAAGGGCGTTTGTCCTTAATAAGGACACAAAATGTCCTTAAATTTCATTTAAAATAGTAATTACCGATTTGAGACATTACGATAGATTAAATTAAAAGGATTTGTAATTGGTGGATATTGATCGCTTAAAAAGGTCATCATTAGTTATTTATGCTTATTTGCATCTTTAGCGTCCTAAATCATAGTAAATGTCCGACAAGCAAATAAGGCCATCGCCAGTGGGCCTGGCGGTTCCAGGAATTCTTGGTTCGGGGTGGAAAAATTATAGAAAGTTTGTGGGGGATGCAAAGTTAAGAGAAAAAGAAATGAGAGGGAAGAGACAATTCTTGGTGTTTTACTCACTAAATGTTAAAAAACCTTGCCATGAAAAAGGCAGAAAAGATAGCAGAGTGGTAACAACGTTGGACGTTCAACTCCCGCAGGAACCCCTAAGGTCGACTCAGCCTTACTCGCCAGAGGGCGGTTATAACATAAAAATTGAGGAGCAGCGTTCGCTGCGAAGTAAAGCGCAGGCCTAGATGTCAGTGGTTTTCACACAGGCTTACTTAGCCTCCTAAATCACTTAAAATCACATTATTATTTTTTATTATTATTATTTTGGCTGGCAACTTATTCAAGGTTAATGGCGTATGCCACCTGCGTCGCTGTATGCCCAAGAGACCGGAGATCAGCACCGGCCCCAACGCTCGAATTCGGGCATGGGGAAACTTTACTTTACTTTAGAAAAAGCTGGCAAGCAAAAAAACGTCATTCGCTGTATACTTTTGAGCCGAGTTTTAAAACTTACCGCAAAAATACGTTGACAAGCAAAAAAACTCCGGTGGGGAGGCATATCCCCAGTCATCAACATGCATCGCTAGTTTTTTGTGCTTCTTTAGAGTACTGAAGAGTCTGACAAACCAATGCGTTTTCAAGTCTGTGTGTCCTTAAATTCTTTACAATTGATCTGGTATCCCTGCACTCTCCATAGCTGTAACAACCTAGCCTCACTGCCCTTCGGATGTTGGCTATTGTCTGGCTGATCATGTACCTTTCTCATAGCAATTTTAAGAAATACTGAGCGCCTAAGAATAAGCAGCTACTGTTCTGCTGCTTTTCAAAGCACTCTATACATCCACGAGATTTTACTTACTTACTTGCTGCACGATAATAATGATTACATAATACATAGGCCCTACAGTTCACTTCATTCATCAAAACCGGTCTACCATCGACTATTCTTAACGCCTCAGCCTCCTGGACCTACACGTTCGTCATCTCATCTAAACTATGCACGCTGATGTTCTGTGCATGGAATGGTCTCTGTCCGACCTATGTGGCCGATTTGCTCCAGCCAACATCAACCGCCAGCGGTAGACCAGGCCTGCGATCAGCCTCTACCAGCCAATACCAGAAACCTCGTCTTCGGACAGTCATGGGGTAACGAGCCTTCTTGTACGCTGGACCCCATGCCTGGAACGCCCTTCCACCAGCGCTACGGAACATAAAGTCGCCCGTCGCTTTTCGTAAACAGTTGAAGACTGTTTAATCTGTTTAATTGTGCTTATAATAATTGACATTAATTGTAATGCGCTTGCTAACATTAATTTATTAGGCGCAATATAAATAGCAAATTAAATTAAATTAAATTTTTAAAAAGGCGCAATATAAATTTAGGGGCTGTCCATTAATTATGTCAACAATTTTTGGGCAATTTTTGACTCCCCTCCCTTGTCAACAACTGTCAACTTTCACTTAACCCCCCCATAATTATGTCAACTCTTGACCCCTCCCCAAGATCAATGACAGGTCCCAATAACAAGGTTCTTATTTTTGTGGTGATGATTATTTTTTCCCTTTTTCCTCATCGAGTGTCAAAATGTGGTGGTGATGACCTTTTTTCTAATGCTTTTTTCCATTGTAGTAAGTAGTATTCTATGAAATTTCCTATTTTTGATTATTTAAAAAGTGAAATTGCTGACGTCAACTTCTCTTGACCTCCCCCTCTCCTGTCAACAACTGTCAAACTTTTCCAAACCCCTCCCCTAAATTGTTGACGTAATTAATGGACAGCCCCTTACTCGATTTTACTTACTTAGTACTTACTTACCAAAGTGGCGCCTGAAAGAGTGGCTTTGCCCATGTAGTTATTATTAGAGGAGACGGCATTACGTCATTTGGCTGAAGCCAACTTTTTGGGAAATTCCCAAACGGCAGCCACATTGGTAGACCCAAAACATCATCAGCTGAGCCATGGGGAATAGCTGCGGGAATGTTTTATCAATGTTCTAAGAACTTTTTATTAGTATGTAACTATGTATTGAAAATGGAGGCTCCAGGATTTGGCAAGTGGCGGGGGTGCAGGGGGGCACTTCTAATTAATGTAATCATGGGCCTACCGCTTGTTGTTAGGTATGTTACCGTATGTAGCATTAAGTATAGGGTCCCAACAGGGGCCAGGCACTCAATAGGGGCCGGACCCCCTGGGCCCAGTGGCGGATCCAGGATTTGGCAAGAGGGGGCGTTTGGGTGGCAACTTCTAATCATGGGAGGCCTACCGTTTCTTGTTAGGTATGTAGTATTAAGTATAGGGTCCCAACAGGAAGGCCACTAGGGGCCAGGCACTCAATAGTCAATAGGGGCACGGACTCCTCTGAGTCGAGGATTTGGCAAGTGGGATGCCGTTGGGGGTGACAACTTGTAATTAGAGATGTGCGGGTACAGCAAAATGCATACCCTACCCGTACCCGTGGGAAAACTTTTTTACCCTACCCTACCCGTACCCGCTAGCGCTATACCCTACCCGACCCGTACCCGTAAGCTGTGTACCCGTACCCGTACCCGTACCCGTAACCGACTTTGGTTGGAATTTGGAGTTGTTGGATTTGGAATTTTGGACCCGTACCCGCGGGTGCGTTTACGGGTACAAGTACTACAAGGGCCTGTACATGGACCCGTGAACCCGGTGTCCCGTATCCGTTCCTAGAGACTATAGAGAGGCAACAGTGAAATAGGGGCTACGAAATTGGGATAACTATTCATTGTAAATAGCACGCATGTTTAGATTAGGACAGATCTAGTACTTAGGAATCAGGATAATCAGTCAGCTAGCCTAAGCCGACATGAATGGGCTTGTTTAAAATATTTAGTAGATATCATTTATCTATGAGCAGGCATTAGAGCTCAAGTTAAACCACAAAACTTTACCAGAAGAACTTTCTCGGTCAAAGAGTCCTTGGAGGAGTCAGAGGACGCCATTATAGATTTATTACTGATGATGTCAGATGACGTCATCTGTATTTCCTTTATGTTTTCAGTAAGCAAAATGCATGCTGTCTGACAAACTGAACTCGATGTACAAGTTATACTAATACACTTTACTCAATATTATTTTTCTATTACTGTATTGCTAATTTGCTATAGTAGTAAGAAATGAAAATATAACTTTTCGGGTAAAACGGGTATACCCGTACCCGTAGCCGCTATACCCGTACCCGTAGCGCTGTACCCGTACCCGACCCGTACCCGTAAAATGTGTACCCTACCCTACCCGTACCCGCGGGTACGGGTACGGGTAGGGTATACCCGCGGGTACGGGTATACCCGCACATCTCTACTTCTAATCATGGGGTGACGGGGTCCTACCGTTTCTTGTTGGGTATGTAGTATTAAGTAAAGGGTCCCAACAGGGAGGCCAGGCACTCAATAGGGGCACGAATCCCCATGGGCCCAGTGGCGGATCCAAGATTTGGCAAGTGGGGGGCGGGCGTTGGGGGTGGCAACTTCTAATCATGGGGTGACGGGGTCCTACCGTTTCTTGTTGGGTATGTAGTATTAAGTAAAGGGTCCCAACAGGGAAGCCAGGCACTCAATAGGGGGCACGAATCCCCCATGGGCCCAGTGGCGGATCCAGGATTTGGCAAGTGGGGGGCGTTGGGGTGGCAACTTCTAATCATGAAGGGCCTGCCGTTTTTTGCTAGGTATGTTATGTAGTATTAAGTATAGGGTCCCAACAGGGGGTACTGGGGGGCCAAGCACTCAAAAGGAGGCACGGACCCCTCTGGGCCCAGTGGCGAATCCAGGATTTGGCAAGTGGGGGGGCCTTTGGGGTGGCAACTTCGAATCATGGGGGCCTACCGTTTGTTGTTAGCTATGTAGTATTAAGTATAGGGTTCCAACAGAGGCTGCTGGAGGGCCATGCACTCAATAGAGGCACGCCCCCCCGGAGACCCCCATGTGGAGCCGCCACTGATTAAGATGCTATTGTTCGACATTTGTGTTTGAAAAATAGCAAGTGGACAGTATATTGGATGACATCAATCGTGTTTTCAATAAGGCATAAGGGCTGTCCATTAATTATGTCAACAATTTTTGGACAATTTTTGCCACCTCCCAGGGATATTTTTACACCCTCCTAACACCCTCTAACACCACCACCCCGCCCCAATTTGAGGTCGACAGCCCCCAAAATTTGGTAATGTGACAATGCAAAATGGATAGTAATTAGCTCTGAACACCCCCATCCCCCAAAATGCAGGACACCCTGTCCCCCAAACTTTTATTGTCAGATGACCTTTTTGTCAGCTTTTTTCGGGGTAGAGACTTAAAAATTCCGACACCCTTCCCCCCAATTTTCTCGACACCCCAAATTCAAAATCATAGAAATAGCACTGCCCCTCCCCTTGTCATCAACTGTCAACTTTCAGTTACACCCCCTATAAATATAAATAATTGTCAAAAACTCCCCCCGCAAGATGAATGACAGGTCCCAATAACAAAGTTATTATTTATAAAAATTTTAATAGGGAATGATATAACTCTGACTTAATACTTCTGTATTCGTCCTATTCAACCACAATGGCCGCTAACAATAGAGGTGCTATTTTTAGTCTACGCGCTACTGGCTTCACGCAGCCTGGTTAGAAATGACGTAATGCCGTCTCCTCTAATAATAACTCCATGGCTTTGCCTCTCTTCGTAGCAGAGATGTGCGGATCGCGGATAGATCCGCACGCGGGGTCAGATCCGCAAGGTTTTAATGGATCCGCGGACCTTGGCGGACCCAAGTATCAAATAGCCGGCGAACGCGGATTATCCGCGGATCCTGGCAACTGCATGGCAACACGCACACACAGACACACAAATACATACACATTGTGCATTGCTATTTGCTACCTTTTCAAATTACCTCCCTGAATTTTATGGCTATTGCATGGTTTCCGATGACCAAAGCGGCAATTACCGCTTTGATCAACAGAAACACTAAGTTAGGAAGTTAACATCAGAGATCAGATTCACTCACAGGAGACAACTTCCGACAAGTTCAAAGTCCAGACAACCCGCGCGCCATCGTCTGTGCTTGCCGAATCGAGGTTTTATTGTACGCCATTAATAGATATATGACACCCAACCTTTTGTGGCGAATTCAGAAATAGCGATAGAAATAATTAGCAATCAATAATAACTTTGCCTGAGGTCCAATAGACATAATACCTCCATTAGAAATGCCCGTGTAGTGTATAAAGGCTAAGAGATAGGCCTTCAGTAGAGGGCGCCATACGCCAAGATAGAAGAACGAAATTGAGCTTAGTGAGTTTAGCACACCTCTCTTAGGTCCGCAGACATCTTTTAAATAGTGGCCCTTGCAATGGATCGAGACCGATAGCTGAGGGCAGCGTGTGTGTGGAAAGGAAGGTGTGTATGGTATTCTTACATGGATAGGGCATCCTGAGCACCCTAAAGAGAGCACCTTAGGTGGAAGGCACCCAGAGATTAGGAAGGCGCCCGGAGATAAGGAAAGCACCCGGATAGGGAGAGAACACCTTAGGTGGAAGGCACCGGGAGATAGGGAAGGCACCCTGAGGTTAAGGGAGCACCCTGAGGTCGGAGCACCCTGAGGTTAAGAGCACCCTTGGTAGAAGCACCATATAGGTGCGGTGCGAGGTTTGAGGTATAGGTGCGAGAGGTGCGGTGCTTGCGATATAGGTGCAGTGCGAGAGGTGCGGTGCTTGCGATATAGGTGCAGTGCGAGAGGTGCGGTGCTTGAGATACAGGTGCGGTGTTGAGAGTCAGGTGCACTGAGAGCTAGAAGAGAAGTGCAGTGCATTGAGAACTAAGTGCGGTGCGTAGAGATATAAGGACGCTGCGAGATATGGGCTGTGTGGAGTAACTAGCCATAGAGAAGGTGCGATGCGCAAGGGAACAGGCGATAGAGTGTGCAGTGCGAGGGCCTATTAAATTTAGCCAAAAAGCAAGACGAACGGACACGTGCTTAAGAGTCAAGTTCTACCCTGTGTAGCAGACCGGGCAGAGCCATCTTGAGTTTAGGAGGCCTAGGGACCTCGAGAGCCCGGTTCACCACACTATGGCAACGCTGTACGTAATTTTAAGAGGTAGGCGCCCTATTAGAGAATTTGGAGCGCCTTGGTTATGAAGTAACCAATTTATTGCCTATATTTGTTTTGTACTGGTCGATGTGTGCAATATACATTATTCATATATGAACGCATTGAACGCAGACTTGGAGTCAAGGCCACAACTTTCGAGGCCAAGGCGAGGCCAAGGACTTGTAACACGAGGTCAAGGCCAAGGCCAGCAGGTCCGAGGCCGAGGCCAAGGCCGGGGACCAGAGGTCCGAGGCCAAGGCCAAGGACATCAGGTCCGAGGCCAAGGCCGAGGACCTCACATGTAGGCCTAAGCAGATGCAGATGTCTCTGTTTAGACTTTAGAGACAATCATAAGCCACCTGTTAGGCTGTTACTAGTATAGTACTCTAGTTATCTCAACAGTGGCGAATGAAGAATACAATGTCGCCGGTCAAGAATGCAAAGCAATGACATTGCCAATTATTAATTTACTGCTTTAAAATAGACGCCATATATCCATTTAGGTTCAAGCCTTTTAATAGTTTTATTAGCAAGAAACTCAATTATCTGGTCCAAATGCCTTCTTCACTCCAATGCCCTTCGGCAAGTAGTGAACCATTGTTCGTTGCTGAATAGTCTGACAGATGGGACGGTCCTTCGGAAGCAATGTAAGAATGCATGGAACGCTTTCCGCCTGGAAAATTGCCAGAGAATGTAACCGCAAGGAGGTTAAGTTAAAATCTGATGTGTACAGAAGCTTTACGCTAATTTTTATAAAGACAAAGGAGGCATATCAGGGCTATGTGAGATGCAAAGACAACAAAGTGCCGCTGTACGGAAAAATAATAAAGCAGACTTATTTCAGGACTTTTGCAGGTCAGTAATTTACAAAACCCATTATTATTTTCTATTATTATTATTATTATTATTATTATTATTATTATTATTATTATTATTATTATTATTATTATAAATGTCAATTTGTATAACGCTATGTGCCTGACGAAAGTATAGTAAAAGACCAAATATATTTACTTTTAGTCTATCTGCGGATTCGGATCCTCCGCGGCTCCTGATATCGGAAACGCTCGCGGATGGCGGATGCTCCGCGGATCCAAACCTGGCGGAACCTAATTATCCGCGCCCAAAAATTGTTGGAACCGCACATCTCTGCTTCGTAGATCGTGGGTAAACAATGAATAAGTGAAAGGGAAAATTCCGGAAAGTAGTGAAGCGTCGAGTGATTGGTCAGTGTTGAGACGATTCTCACTCTGGTTCTCCGGATAAAAGTCTCATTCCTCTCATGCGCAGTTCTTCATTTTAAAAATTCTTCGCCGATTTGCTTAGATATTTTACCACTAAACCAAGGTAGTCTGTTGGAATTAAATCCTCGTAACTGTTAGGTGTTTATGTTGCGCCAGATATAATGAGTAAAAACATCAACGAGATGCAGTACAGCAGGAGGAGGAAGATCTGCGAAATTCTTGACGTCGGTGGTGAATGGAAACTTCTTGGTAAGTAGATTAAATAGATTGTGCTGTTAAATGGCACTTTGTTTTGACTTTTGTGTTCATACTGAAGATGCTGAGCGAGAGATGCGGTGAAAGGCAAAGGGGCCTATGCCTGTGTTTCATCGACTATGAGAAGCGAAGCGTTCGATATCATGGAACATGTCATTCTATTTGATTACCTGAACAAAGGACAGAAGGATTGTCAGACTTGTACTGGAAACAGGAAGTAGCGATAAGGATAAACGGAGATATTGTTACATTGATAATGATCTTGAAATGTGACTTGTCACCGGATTTGTACCATTTATAAGAAGAGGCCAATTTTGAAATGATTAACAGAGATGTAGTACTTGGTACTTGTACTCGAGTACAAGTACAATTTTTCAGTACTTGTACTTGTAAGCTAGGTACTTGTACTTGAAGTTTTTGGAATGCACGTACTTGTACTTGTACTTGGAGGCCAGGTACTTGTACCTGAAGTATTTTGTACTTGCTACATCTCTGATGAATAAGGATTTGGGATCGTCTATAAAGTATGTACCTAAGTACCTAAGAAATCTGATAGTTCCACAACAACCTGGATCTACTAGATCTTCTTCTCATGTAACTCTCCTTCGACCTCTGAATCAATCATCTCTCAAAGTTTGTAATTGTGCTTTTTCATACGCTTCACCTGAGCTTTGGAACTCAATTCCAATATCCCTTCGTTGTCTACATCAAAGCCAAATAACAAACTCTGAGTCACAATTTTCTCCCCTTCTTGCAACATCTCCTCATGTTTTTCTTTCTAAACTAAAATCATTTCTCTTTATAAAGTCATTTCCTCCATAGCTGTAGCGTCCTGCCCACTCGCCATTTTGATTAAATGACCTGGCATGAATGACCCACCTTTGGCTATAGCTACTTCATTTGAGATTAAGCGCATAGGAATAAGGAGCTACTTCGGTGCATCTTTTGAAAGCGCTTTAGAAATTAACAAGATTTTACTTACTTACTTATGTAGGTATAAACATTAATTACTGAAATTGGTAAGAGAGCTTTTTCTATTTTTGGGCCAAAAATTTGGAACTCTCTCTCTCTCTCTCTCTCTCTCTCTCTCTCTCTCTCTCTCTCTCTCTCTCTCTCTCTCTCTGTCTGGTTGTCATATCTTCCAATAAATTGAGTATTTTCAGATCTAGGCTTAAAACACATTTCTTCCAATTAGCATTTCCTCCATAGTCTGTCTTGCTGTTTCCCGCTGACTGATCTCTGGAATGACCTGGTCTTTTGTGGATGAATTTGAAACACCATCGATTATTAATTATTATTATGTCACGCTTGAAGGAAAGGGGCCTAAGAAACTGTGACAGTTTGTGACAGAGGAGGAGAGGGATAAAGATAAAGATCACTGTGACATCACACTTTACTTAATATAAAACATGAAATATGCAGTGATATATGGTACTTTCTCTTCTGATGGATGTATTCTAACAGAAGATGTCACAGGTGTATGGTAATTATATTATGCTAGGTACATGGGATTTTAAATTGAAATTACATATGTCATCAATCATTGCCGGTTCCAGTTGAATATCTCTTATGTTTTGCTGCTGAAAATTGAATGAGAAACTAAAATTTATTAAATAGAACACCTGTGGGATGTAATTTATGGATGAGACTTTAAGAGGTCTGAGATTTGTGATATGCTTTAAAGTGGGGTCTGAGATTAGTGACAGGTTGTGACTGGTGAGGGCAAGGTGAAAATTGTCAAAAAATAGTGTGGCATACTTTATGAAAGAAATTCAGATGGGGGAATGGAATATAAAAAAATCCAAGTTTTGCAGATGATGCAACAATAATACTTAAGGTTGTTAACAGTAAACCAGTTAACCAGTCCTATGAACAAGGACCGGTCCTTTTAACCTTGACCGATTGACTGTAATTTCAATTTGGCATAGAAATGATGCTAACTCAAGCGCTGGCAACATCAAAGTGCTTTGATGTAAGCAGCACAACAGAGTTCTACAACAGCACAAGACGCTGGCAAGTGTAGAGTTACTAGAGTTGTTAACCTACTTCAAGACTACCATATATAATCTCGGACAGGGTGACCTCTCAGATACCGTAGGTCAACTCAATTTTTTGGTCAAAAATTAAGTAATTTGCTATGAACTACATATAAGTCGACAAGAAAATTTTAGGGCCTACATATTTCTTGATTTGCCTAATTACACCTAAAAAACAGTGTCATAGCATTCTCGAGCGTGTCTAGAGTTCTACCGGCCATGTCGATGTAATGGCGCCGATTCAAGATGGCAATCCATACACTCGACGGCAAATGACCAAAAATGTCTTATTCTACCTGCAGAAAGTGCATAGGACCACCCATAAATAACAAGGTCACTGATTTAGGAAAGCCAGATATGACGATCAAGCGTCTTCATGCCCTTTCCAATCCCAATCAGACTGTCAACTGTGCTATCACCATAATGCATTGCGAAGACAGTGCGGGACATAATGATTCATCTGGACAACCAGGCGACTGATTGTTGGCTGGAGCAGACTGTTGCTTAGAGTTGGGACACCCCCCCCCCCCCAGTGGTCAAAACAGGACTTTTAATAACGATAAACAATTAACCTGTGTGTCGTTTTGGTAGAAGCCTTGTTCTCCATAATTTTTCACAGGGAAAAGCACTAATTAAAAAGTAATAATAATAATCATGAACTGATTATGGTGGCATATCGTACAAGTACTACTAGGACACCTTACAACTAAAAAACAAACAGTATATCCTACAATGATCAATGTTCTGGATAACTACGAACAAAGAGAGCAGTTTTAAGTTCACGTTTGAATGCCTCTAGTGTCTTTGCCAAAGTTGTTGATGGTGGCAGGCTATTCCAAACTTTGGCAGCCTCTACCGGAAACATGCGGTCACCAATGGCAACGTGGCGTGTAGACGGAACAACGAGTAAGACTGGACGCAGATCACAATCGTTGGCGAGTTGATGTCAGAAGTCTTGCAGAAACCAGCCGACAGATACGATGGTGCCAGACCATGAAGACACCGATAAGCAAGGATCGCCAATTTGCATTCAATCCGCTGTGGAATACGAAGCTAGTGAAGTTCATAAAGAAGCGGTGTCACATGATCTGATCTTCTGGCTTGATAGACAAGACGTGCTGCTGTATTGAGGACAGCCTGAAGTCTGTCAGTAAGTTGCCTTGGTAGTTCCTTGGTTTGGAAAGTTAAAAGCAGCGACAATAGTCTTGCTGGCATATCATTATTTGATAGAAAAATGAAACCGCTGCTGAATGACGGTGCCCAGTTTAGAAAGGAGGAGCCAGAAGCCCGTTGTGCCCTGATGGACGTGTCTTAAAATAAGTAAGTAAGTAAGTAAGTAAAATCTCGTAAACTTCTACAGCGCCCCGAAAAGCAGCACAGCAGTAGCTGCTTATTCTTATGCGCTTAATCTTTCTTGAAATAGCTATAGCCAGGGTGGTTTGTTGGCCGGGCAAAGGTCAGTGTATCTATGAGGCGGCGGGTCAGGTTGTTGTTGCTATGGGGGAAATGAGACATAGTGTGCCTTAACGTGTAATGCATTAGACAATGTGTTGTTTGCAAAATCTCTGGAAAATCTCTGGAAAATTGCACTGACTTGGTTGCACATCTACAGCGTGTACATAAAGGTGTTTATGCACTTTGTATGGAAAGTGAAAAGCAGCGACAAGTATCGAAAAATGCTACTCCATTAAAGCGCAAGGCCTCGGATGATAACCATGGTATCTGCAATCAGACCATCAGTGAATGCTTCCAGCGTCGAATTATATCATGGCCAAGTGATTCAATCGAGAACCGTCAGCGACAGGACAGTGTGATAGGCATGTTAGTGGCCACGGGCTATCCAGTAACAATGCTAGATCAGCCTTCTTTTCGTCACATGATTCACACTTTGGATGCAAAGATCAATGGCGGCTCCAGGATTTGGCAAGTGGGGGCCGTCAGGGTGGAAACTTCTAATCATGGGGTGAGGGCAACCATTTGTTGTTTAATGTATGTAGCATTAAGTATAGGGTCCCAACAGGGAGGCCACTGGGGGGGCAGGCACTCAATAGGGGCACGGCCCCTGGCCCCCCCGGTGGAGCAGCCATTGGCAAAGATCAATCTTCTTCTACAAAACCTGATGTCAATTACTAGAAGTAAAATTAGAAATTAAACTGAAAATATTTAAACTAGAACTGAAATTATTTTAGAACTGAAATTAGAACTGAAATAGGAATTATTTCTTGAAGTATAACTGAAATAGAAATGAAAGTGAGACCTGAAATAAGAATGAAAATTAAAATTAACAATTATTTTTAGAACTGAAATATCACTGTTGATGAGTGTTAATATTTAAGGATTTATGCTCCAAACTGCCTTTTCTTGCAGTAGAATTTCGTTATATCGGACCTGGTTATAGTGAATCCTCGGTTATAACATACGCAATAATGTGCTCAAGTTTACAGACCTGCTAAGTATGTTATAACGAAGTTCTACTGTGCACTATTTTAGGAATGTTTTGTTTTTAAGGCTTACTGAGAATTTCTTGCACAAAAAAACTGATTTCGTTGGAGTATTTTGCACTTCACACTAGAATAAATGAGTGAAAACTTATTTCTGCATAGAACATAGTGAATGATCAACTTATGTGAATATTAGAGACTGAAAGTATGAATGTTATTTTTCGGCTGTTAGCATTTCTCTTATTCAGTAAACCACTGAATCTTTTGGCAGTTCAGTTTTTTATATTTATTAGTTGCCACAGTTTTAGATGCATTCTTTTGGTATTTACAGCTGCTGAGATTGGTCTTAGTGTTGATAAGATCCAGCACCTTGAACTTTCGTTTTGCCGAATCGGAGGAAGTGCCACTTCTGACCTTCTGACCATCTGGAGTCAGAGCAATGCTTCCATTGAAATGTTTGCGTCTCTTCTGCTCAGACTCAAACTACAGCGGGCTGCCGAGGTCCTTCGTGGACTTGGTAAATGCTTCTGCTTTCATTTATACTACCAATAATCATAATAACAGGGTTTAGAGTGGTTCAGTAGGATTGCTCAGTATGAGAACCACCTGGCCATTCATTCACATTATGGTCTTGCTGTGTAATCTCATTCTTTGACAGTCCCATTTTTCTGGTATATGTCCAGAAAAAATTTCTACATAAAATGGAATGCCATTTTGCTTCATTTTTCATCGTCCATCCTGCCTTTGTCTCGACTTTGCCATCTTGGAGACATAAAAATTTTTTGACGTAGTTAATTTAACGTAAGATTTTGACTGATTTGAAGAATATAATAAAATTAGTCTCATTTGGCAGATCTCTCTTGCTCTTGCCAATAAGTTTACTTAATTTCATATATTCAAAGTGGACTATACACAGTGGTGCAGTGTGCATTCATGACATTATCATAAATGACAAGATTTTCATGCATGTGATGGTGTTACTTGGGAGGGTTGGAAAGATGTTCCATTGTTTGATCCCAGAAATATGGTCACCTTAGCTACCTCAGAAAGGTGTAATATCAGTTTTCAATTCATTTGCTTAGATTGTTTCTATAATTTGAGAATTCAACTTTCAGTTCCAGATTCAATGTTTGACACAGAATCTTGTGATAATTCAACGAGTAAAAATTCTGGAGCTGAACCTCCGATGCCAAGACTTCCTAAGCCCAGTCAGATGAATGATGAAGCAGGTATGATTATATAGTAGCCAATTGAATCTGATATATTCTCTAAAATCCACTGTTTGTGATTAGAGACTGTTATGAGGGGATGCTTCTCTTTACTCCGCTTGTTGTAACTCGATGCCTGGAGTGGCTTGTGACATGGACGAACCCAGGTGACTGCCGAGAACAACAGAAGTCAGTGCCACCTTTTTTATATGTGTGGAGTAGAAAGAACTCTGATGAAATACAATGTTTAGCTTGCAGACTAGATGGAAATAAGAGTACAGCGAGTAAAACTTAGGCAATCCAGTGATGTGGAACACCTTACCGAAGGAGGTTACTATGGAGACCACGTCCGGAGCGTTCCTGAAGAATATTAAGACGCATCTGTTTAAAGTTTCTTTTTGTTGTTAGGTGCCTTTGACTTTAGCCTTAGTTATGCCTAGGGCGCCGAATAAATTGTCCTATATACAACAGATTCGTTACCGCTTATCTGCGATGACCATATGTGCAAAATTTCTCAATATTTAACTATAGCTCTGGAAATATTGCTTACGTTTCTTGTGAGTACAGTGTTGGGAGAAAGAAGTTTCTCAATATTGAAACTTATCAAACACTATTTAAGGTTGTCAATGTGCAATGAACGATTATCTCCCTCAGGGCCATTCTCTCGATTGAAAGTGATAAATCGAGTAATGTAGTTC
Source organism: Metaphire vulgaris (assembly GCA_018105865.1). NCBI lineage: Eukaryota > Metazoa > Annelida > Clitellata > Crassiclitellata > Megascolecidae > Metaphire > Metaphire vulgaris. The sequence goes on from CM030848.1 coordinate 3,434,724, forward strand.
ATGTGAATTTCTTTTGTGAGCTAAGACTTTCAGTGCTTGTTTGCCTACACTTTAGTGCTTGTTTGCATACAAGTACAGCATTTATTTTGTATTGTTTAATTATTGGCCTGCATCTGAACAAATTCATTGTCTAGAAGCTAGAGATGCACTGATAAGGGGCTGTCCATTAATTATGTCAACAATTTTTGCGTAATTTTTGACCCCCCTCCCCTTGTCAACAACTGTCAACTTTCACTTACCCCCCATAATTATGTCAAAAACTGTTGACCCCCTCAAGATCAATAGCAGGTCCCAATAACAAGGTTGTTATTTTTTGTGGTGATGACCATTTTTTCTCTTTTTTTGCTCATTGAGTGTCAAAATGTGGTGGTGATGACCTTTTTGTCATGCTTTTTTCCATTGTAATAAGTAGTATTCCATGAAATTTCCTATTTTTTGATTATTTGTAAAAAGTGAAATTGTTGACGTAAACTTTTCTTGACCCCCTCCCCCTGTCAACAACTGTCAAACTTTTTCAAACCCCCTCCCCCCTAAATTGTTGACGTAATTAATGGACAGCCCCTAAGGTTTCCGGCTGATTATTGGCCAATTACTGGTACCGACTATTAATTTGATGAGGTTTTTGCTCTTTACTGAGTTTAATTTATTGTCAGATGAATCAGAAAATGTCACAGTGTCGTTCCATCCATAGTTCTCACTTGCTGGATTATATATATTGTATAGGGATTGAAGAAAGGTCAATGAAACAAATTAAGTAAAAATGCATTCAAAAGACAAAGTCACAAAACACACCCAGTTTTTGGGTAACCACATTGCTAGTGTGTCTAATGAGCACCACTTCAGTGGTGCTGTGCTATACTCAGATCATTGCTCATTGTCTGGCTGTGAACATGGCTAAAAAGCTTGTTTATCTGCACTGGATTGGTGGTATTCCAGCAGTAATGAGTCTACTGCAGCAGTTCTCAAACTGGGGTCCACAGTCCATAGGGTGGTTTCAGGGGGACTGTGAGGGGATTAATTTCTGAAAATATATTGCCAACACTTCAGAACACAAAACCCACTGATTCCATTTGAATTTAAATTTCATTATTAAGATTTGCAATTTTATGATTAAACAATTGTCTGGCAAAACAAGTAGCCTATGAAGCCTATTACTAGGTAATTATAGTTAATTTAAAATTAAATTTTATAGGGACCGCGAACCAGCAAAAAATTTATAAGAAGCCACCACAAAATAATTCTTAAAAGTTGGAGAACCACTGGTCTAATGATTAGTGAGTCCATTTACACTTGAGTTGAAGGCAATCAACATTCAACTTTAGCTTGTACCTTTATCACTTGATTTGTCTTCTTAGTAAATTCTAATTTCTGCTATATAATTAATAATTTATTCATGAATTATTTTCGTTTAATCGGCCAATTAATTATTGGCTGATAATTAAAATCGGTTCACCTCTGCTAAAAACTGTGCTTTTTAATTACAATGGTGCAATTTCAGCTTTATTATTTTTTGTGCTTGAATGCAGTGAATTCAGGCATTATTGTCTGATCTTTTCCTTCAAAGACTTGGTCTTGAGATAGTTCTGGTCTTAGAATCTGGTGTGAAATTTAACAGCCGATGTTATTGTGGTGGTTATCAAGATGAATCCTCCGGCCTGACTCTCTACTAAGAACAATAATCGAAGGAAAAATGGAGGGAAAGAGAGTGAGAAGTAGACCGAGAAAGATGATGTTGGAGTGGATGATGAATAAAGGATATCAGGAACTCAAAGAAGAAGCAAGCAATCGATCAGAGTGGAGAAACTGGATACCTGGACCTGTCGAGAGACAGAAACACTGATGATCAAGAAATTATGTCTGCCATAAATATGATACCGTTTCAAAATTTCCTTTGTGCTTCAAAGTGGAATAGAGCACTATTGCATTGTGCTGGAGTAGTGCATTAGAGTTGCTGTAGCTATCATCCTCAGGCTTTATTTAATTATCAAGATAACCAGAATTGAATGAGAGTCTATGAAAACTCAAAGATATTCCATCAGAAACTATCATACCAACCCAAGGCCAGCCTTGATGAGTTAAGGCTGTGAGTTCAGATTAAAATTATTACTAAATGATTAATTTGGACTGTGCATTCATCATGGTGGCAGTTCATCAATAATACACGTGACTTGTAACTAGAGCCGCACTGAATTCTGGCTCTGGCAAAGCCGAATTCCGGCCATTTTCACAAATCCGGCTTTAGTCAAATTCTGGCTGGATTTTGGCTGGATTTGTGCTGCCTACACATGGGAGGTTTCTTTACAGTTTCACCCTAAGTATTACGGTAAGCGCAGTTATAAGTTTCACCATGTAATTATATTTATTAATGAGTAAATTCATGAATAATTTTTCAGATTAAAATAAATCTAATAAAAAAATACAATAATTTATTAGTGGGGTTAGTGCTCAGTTGAACGGTCAATTTAGCTATGTACCACTACGGTACCAGTCACGTTTTGCATTTCTACACCATTTATTTGTAAATTGGCTCTTCCCTAAATTGAAATCTGGTACAGCTTTACTTGTAGCCAGTGTGTCCCATGTTTATTGCGTCCTACTTAGGTAGGACATAATGTTTAAAGCAGATCTGGTTCTCCCAACAGAGGTCAAATGGAAGCAGCTTGGGCTATGTTTTGTTTCTGCATTGAAGTAGTATCTGCAGACATAAAATTAGAAATGCAGGCATAAATTAAAAAATTTTAAGCTGGCATTTCATACATAATTTCAGTCCAGTCTGCCTATAAACACCACCACACCACCGAAACGGTGCTGCTGAAAGTGCTATCTGACATCCTTGATGCTATGGACCGGAAACAGGTCACATTGCTTGGCCTCCTCGATCTCAGCGCAGCCTTCGACTGCATAGATCATGAAATCCTTCTACGGTGCCTGCAGTACAAATTCGGCATCACGCGGTCGGCACTCGGGCTGGCTATCGTCATTTCTTACTGACTGCTCACAACAGGTAGCTTACTGCGGTCTTCTATCGGAAACCTTGCACCTCCCCTACGGAGTACCACAGGGCTCAGTATGTGGACCTGTCCTGTTTCTTCTGTATGTGTCAGATGTGTTCAACATCATTGCTGCCTGTGGAATGTCTGGGCACGGATACGCTGATGACATCCAAATCTACAGCAGCGGGAATGTGAGCGGAGAGCAAGCACTAATGGACCAGTTAAGTGACTGTATCTCTAGAGTCCGGGACTGGATGGTGGAGAACTGCCTAAAGCTGAATGAAGATAAGACACAAATTATCTAGCTGGGCACAAGACAACAGGTTCAAAAGATTACAATAAATGCCTTATGCCGTCCTGACGCCACCATTGAATGTGCTACAGTGGTCAATAACCTCGGAGTGTTAATTGATAGCCAACTGACAATGGCCGACCATGTTGCATCAGTCTACAGGAAGTCGTTCTTCCAGCTTCGCCAGCTGCTGGCAGCGAGGAACTCGCTGACCCCTGATGCAACTGGGATGCTGGCTCAAGCATTCATCAGCAGCAGACTCGACTACTGCAACAGCATCCTTCATGGCATCAGCGACCATCTGCTACAGAGACTTCAACTCATTCAGAATGCAGCTGCATGCTTGGTGTCCCAGAGAGGCAAGTTTGACCATATTATGCCAGTCTTGCGGGAGCTTCACTGGTTCCGGGTCAGTCATTGCGTGACTTTTAAACTCGGGACCATCCTGTTCAAGGCTCAACACAGTTTTGCTCTGCCATACCTAACTGACGCTTGACAGCTAAGTTGCCTGGTCGGTCACATCTGTGCTCCGCCCTGACCAGCACACTCACAGTGCCTCGAACTCAGACAGGCTATGGTGACCGCAACCTGGCCATTGCTGGCCCGGTTGTTTGGAACAGTCTGCCAGCAACATTGCATTCCTCTGATTCAAGCATGACACTATTCTCTTTTAGAAAACAACTGAAGACATTCTTGTTTGTTTGATCCGGTTCGCAACTGACATTAGCACATTTGCTGCTTTGTGATTATTTGCGCTCTAGAAATGCTCTTAATAATAATTTACTCAGAATTGTGTGTGTGTGCCAAAGTTGTATTTATGCTTGCAGAGCTGTGTTGAAATTATTAGTGAATTGGTTTTTTTGGACATGCTGTACTTGTGCATTGAATTTATTGAACGTTTACATTTGTAGATTTGCCACTTCCATGTTTCCCATCATCTAACAAAGCAATGGATTACAGACAGCAACAGGGAGTCCTGTGTCAGAACAATGGAGAAAAACAGAAAATGAATATTGCATTACAGCATTCTGATGTTATTATGAGAGATTTACACATTTCTTAACTTAAACAAATTGTCTTTATTTACTGGTACTTTAAATTAACCTATTCTATAGTCTTTATATTTCCAAATAATGACAATTGACTCGGCCATATTTTCTATTTTTTTATATGATTCATAATTTTTCTTATTTTAATCATATTTAATAATCTCAGGTTATTTCTTAACATTCTTCTTGCTTTGATTTTCTTCTATAAAGAATTTCCTACCATGCATTTCTATGCAAAAAAAATTGTTAGCACTGTCACACGTGAAGCATGCATAAATCCATTGGCTCAATACTCTTTGGAAAGTGAAAGTTGGCTCATTTAATTTCATAATCATTGGACCTCTGCTGACTAAATACAATTGTCTTTTGCTTGTGATGGTGACCTCTGTTTTGCTTAGTTCACTTCACTGAAATTAAATGGGTTAACCTCAATTGCTTAATTAGTTTATGGCCGTGTGACCAAAAAGAAAATTATTATTATTATTATTATTATTATTATTATTATTATTATTATTATTTAGACAATTTTTATAGCGCAGTATACATAGCCATGGCCAAAGTCAAGGGGGCTTTAACACGTATCACTAGTAAGCAATATTAAACGAGTGCGTCTTTAGGTTCTTTGTGAATAGTTCAGAAGAGCTTCCTTTTGTCATGTTCTTAGGCAAAGAATTCCATAAGACTTGGTTTCCTCATGAGACCAATCTGTTGCCAAATTTTGCAGTTTTGGATGGAGGAGGAACAAGTAGTTGGACACAACTACTTGAACAATCTGAGAGCGACGGTCTATCGATGTAGTTCTATGCACTAGTGAAGCTAGGTAGTCCGGACATAACGGGTTGTATAAGGCTCAATATGTAAACCATCAACAACACTGGTCAACAAGGTTTTTGTTTCCTGTGCAATTTCTGGTGTTCCAGGTAGATTTTGTCATGCTGATTACAGGAATTTTGAAATTTTCCTATCACGTAAGTTTTTTTAGAAAAAGCTGATTTTAAGTTTTAAAGTTATAAGAATTTTAAAATCGTGGTTTTAGAGAGTTATCTGAGTTATGGGTATTCAGGTTAGGCAAGAATCTTATGTGACCGCCATAACAGATGTAATATGCACTGCTGGCTCACTTAACTACATGGATTTTGAAAATTAGTATAATTAGGCATGTCCAGACATGCCCAGACGCGCCCAAACCTGTCTTCAAGACTACATGCCTAGCATGTATTGTTGCTATGGTTACGCAGTCCTATATAAATACCAAGCAGCACTAGGAAGCAGCTGCAGTCTTTCTATTTGATGAGATATAACTGTTTACGTAAAGGCTGTGAATTGAATATATTAACTAATTTAATTAAAGTTTCTGAAATGTCGCGTCGATGTCGCAATAGCACGTTCTGCTACATCTGTGGAGAGTTTACGTTGAAATCACAAGCGGATATGACAGCAATCATAAAGAAAGGATATGAGTTATACTTTGGATGCAAAATTGGCGACCAGGACAAAGTATGAGCACCTCATATATGTTGTTCGTCTTGTGCTACCAGTCTGCAAGCTTGGCTTGCATTGCAGGCTTGGCTTGCAGGTAAGCGTCCATCCATGACATTCGCCATACCAATGATATGGAGGAGCAGAATAATCATGTAACGGATTGCTATTTCTGCATGACGAATGTTACAGGATTTTCTTCAAAGAATAGGAAGTCTATTGAGTATCCTAACCTTGCCTCGGCAATGAGACCAGTTCCAGCGAGAGTCTTCCTGTTCCAAACCCCTCCCCTGAGTTTTGGACACTGGAGGGCAGGGCGAGCATGCAGAGACAGATGAAATGCTGCAGATAGTTGATGATTCAGCTACGGAAGACCCAGAGTTTGAGCCATCGGCATCCAGCAATCCTCATTCGATTTCTCAGGCAGAGTTTAATGATCTGGTCAGAGACTTAGATTTGTCAAAAAATCAAGCAGAATTGCATTTATCTCCCACCTTTGCACATCAAACTTGGGTTAATGAAAAACTTTGTCAAAGCAATGAACAAAGAAAGTGAAGCCTTTTACATACTTGACAGGTTTCCACGCACCGGTGATGCTAAAATAAAAGAAGGCATTTTTGTTGGCCCACAGATTCGAGAGATGCTCAAGGACAGTCACTTTGAGGGCCTTCTGCAGGGTGCCGAGCATGTTGCCTGGACAGCCTTCAGGGATGTTGTTGCTAACTTTCTGGGCAACTACAAGGCGCCAAACTATGTTGAACAAGTTGAAATCTGCTACTGCTTACAAGGCAATGAAATGCAACATGTCACTGAAGATACACTTCCTTCAGTCTCACTTGGACTTCTTCCCGGACAAGCGCGCCGTCAGTGATGAACATGGTGAAAGATTTCACAAAGACATTTGCATCGCAAACGCTACCAGGGAAAGTGGAGTCCGTCTATGCTCGGAGACTACTGTTGGTCACTGATACGTGAAGCACAGGACAATGACTACAAACGAAAATCTACAGCAAAACATTTCTAATTTTCTCATGTCTTGTCATTATTGCCTAGATCCTTCTGTAGGATTATGTTGCAGAAGACGTTACAATACTAAATGCTATAAATTGTCGATTTCTTAAAAACCTTACGTGATACAGAAATTCTAATTACATATTTGTGTTCAGCAAGTCGAAATCTATTAGTTTCACCAAAATTTGTAGAGGAAACAAAAACTTGCATAAAATTTGTTGACCAGTGCAATTGAAGACAATGTGTTCCAGAACCTGGAGCCAGTGAAGCCTGTCCCTATGGAGCAACGTCACTTGCTCATTCCAGCAATATCCAAAAATCAGATGGGCAGATACATTTAGTACTGACTGCAAAAGGTTCAACTGACCATCTGGGAGGCCGAGTAGAACGCTATTGCAATAGTTGATTCTGGATAGTATGAGCGCTCGTACGAGTTGAATTGCAGCTGCCGTTGGTATATAACGACGAATCACTTTGATCCTACATAGTTAATAATGACAGGTTCTTGTCATATTATTGATGTGACCGTCAAAAGACAGCGTCTCATCCAGAAGTACGCCAAGAAGACGAGTGCTCGTAGTAGGTGTAATTTTCACATCGCCAATTGAGAATGGCGCATGACTTATCAAGTCTTTCATCCTAGGAGTACTGAATCATAGAAATTCCGTCTTTGCAGGGTTTAACACTAGTCGATTGGCTGCCATCCATAATTCAATCTTTGAGATGCATTCAATGATGCGGATCTGTAGCTGCTTCATATCAGGAGGTAGACAAGAGGAGTAAATTTGTCCATCATCTGCATAGCTATGCGATTCAAGACCAAAAACATTGAACGATTTGTCTGACATCAGCCACATTTAGTATAAAGAGTAGGGGTCCAAGAACTGACCCTAGGGGCTCACCACTGAAAACATGAGGTGGGGCCAATGTTAGATTGTTACAACAAACTGACTGTGACCTATCCGTCGGGTATTTCTGAAGCCAGGAAAGAAAAAACTGTGCCCTCTAGTCCGTAGGATGTTTCAAGGCATTGTGCGAGAATGTCGTGATCCACTGAGTTGAATGCACTACATAGGTTAGATGTAATTATTCCTAATGCCCAAGTACACCATCATCATCATCATCATCTTCTTCTTCTTCTTCTTCATCATGTACTCTGTCTTGAGACAAGTTTAGAGCTCCATTGTTTCCATTCCTGTCTGTACCTTGCTTCTTCTATAATTTCTGCCTAGGTTTTGTGAGACTGTACAGTGTACATCTGTTTTCATCATTCAGTCTAATGGCACCTCCTTGGTTTTCCTGTTGTCTTTTTTCCTGGTATACGTACTTCCCTCCATTACTGTTCTCAACAACAGATTTCTTTGTTTAGGTTATTCTTTATTCAAGAACATGAATAACATGTCCAAAACATAACAAGAACATGTCCAGTCCAGTTTCTCTATCTTCTTTTGATAGTGTTAATCTTCGCTCTCTGTTCTCCCGCTATATGCAGTGCCTCCTCATTTGATTTCATGTCTGTCAACATGATCTTTTCCATCTTCCTTTATAACCGCATTTTGAATGCTAAGTACACTGATATGGAAATATTTCTATTTTCCCCTTTCACAAAGTTGACATCCTATGCATGCATTTACTGCTGAGTTGAATGAATGAATACATGTGGTTGAATCAACTGAAACAGAATTCATACTGCCACTAGGACTTGACCCTTGGCCTCACGATTGTTTCCCCGGTTCATTGATCTACTTTTGCCTCTGTAAATTGATGCAAGTCTTGCAGGTGGTCCACATCTACAGAGGCATAGCAGCCATATGGACAACCTGGCCAAATGCCAAGGGCCCCCGACCTTCAAAGGGCCCCCGACCCGAGCCCAAAAAATTTTTCTGCAATGTTGTAAAGTTATCAGATCGAAAGACTGACAAGCAAAAAAAGGTCGTCAACATTTTCATAAACTTGTCAGATCATCTCTGGAAACGGCCCCCTTCCCGCTTTTTGCCAAGGGACCCCGAGAATATTGCTACGCCACTGCACATCTATGAAGTATCTTCGTGCTTTTGTGCAAAACCTGTGCACTTAAATTATGAGCTGAAATTGAATGGAATGTTGGACCCTCAGAGAACCTTTATAAGTCAGTAAATTTTTTAGGCAGACTCTGCTTTAGTTTTTCCCCATTTCAAACTCAGTATGGCCTGCTTTGATATGCAATAAATGTGAGGTTTTTGTTGCCTTTACTTTTGAAAATATTAACTATAAGAATTTGATGGAGTTCATTATCCATTGTTCAGTTATTAGTAAATTGACAATTAACCTCTTTTACACTATAAATATGAAGTTGAGGCTATTTAGAATTATTTGTTTTGAAGAGCTGGTGAACTAGCCTCCAAGAATTGTTGATGTAAAATTTTATGAAGTCCCTTCTATATGTTTGATAGTTTTAAGTTCCTTCTCATTATTTAATTGATATGAAAAGCATATTAAATTTCATGCATTGTCAATTATTTTGATGGAGATATTTCTTGATTTGTATTTTCCAGTCATTGAAAAATGGCCAGAAGCCAGCTTCAGCACATGTGCGTCCTTTGGAGACATGGTCGGAAAATATGACTCCAGACTTTGAATTCTTTCCGCCAAGTCACCATGGAAAGCCTTCAAAAGAGTTGCAATCTTCAGATTCTGAAGTGTTTAGACGTCTGCCAGAAGAAACGTTAGATGTTGCTAGTGTTCCTTCAAGCATCAGTGCGGCCAAAAAGTCTTCATTAATTCAAAAATCAGGTCTTCATAATGTTCTAGCTTATATTTTGCCTTAGCTGTTAATTATGTTAATTGCTGATGTTTACACAGAGCTGTACAAGATTTACTGATAGTATTGTAATCTTAACATAATGACCTCACCTTTTGGCATAACGTAATAATGTTTCTTTTTAATTTCAGCTGATCCTGATGGGGCAGTTGCATTATCGAAATTTGTCATCTTTTATCATTATGTTGATATTGTGACAGCAACCAACAGCTTTCATGAGGATAACCTTCTTGGCTGTGGAGGCTTTGGAAGTGTTTATCGTGGCAACATTAAAAAAACTACTTTTGCTATTAAAGTTTTGCACAAAGTGAGGAGAACATGAAAATGTTATTTATTTTATTCATTAGCTTTAATAACAATACAGTTTGATTTATGTTATATCAATAGTATTAGTGAAATTTCTGCTTCTTTACCTAGAGCAGACTGGATAAATTTTCATGATGCTAATGAACTCTCACTAATATTATTCTCGATTTACTGTCGTTGGGTTGTTCTTGTTTGTAGAGGCAGAACCCAACAACATGTCGTGACTTCTTAGCTGAAATTAATTCATTGTTAAAGTAAGTGACTTACTTTAATAGTAAAATTGTTTTCTTTTGGCTGTCACTGTATTCACTTACAGTGAATGAACAGTCAATGTCTTCAGTTGTATTGTTACAACACAATCTCATTACAATGAACTTACTTATTATAGTTTTTATGCTATAATGGACAATGTACCAGGTACATGCCCCCTTAACCCGTTCCCAGGCACCACCGTCTTAAAACGGCGCCCGAAAATCATATCCAAAAGGGTAGCGCCGTCTATAAACAGTGCGCCACATAAGGATGTGTGTATCCCGGACATTGCAGTTTTAAACCGCCCCGGGACTCCGGGAGTAACTTTTCGATTTAGTTTACTATCCATTCGATAGATGGCAGCACTTTCTTCGCTGTTGTTGACTATATAAGCAAGAAAACTTGCCATTGATCGTCCAAATACTGGGATTTTGCATTGAAATGCCTTGAAAAATCTCAAGTCTAAGGTTTGAAAAATCATAACTCCGCCAATTTTGGCCCGATCTTCAAAATGTTTGCACTATTATGTTCCAATTACACCTCCCTAAAACTTTCGCGCTCACAGTTGGGGGGTCACCACTGAAATTTTTTGCTATTGCGCTTTGAAATTTGTTTGGGGGAGGGTTCCGATTTTCGGCTGTAGAGTGGACCTACCCCAAAATTTTCTTTTTGGCACCGAAAGAGCAATAAAAATGCTAAACAACAGTGCAAACCGCATCTTTCTAGCTTCTATATAGCCTGAAATATACTGAGTTGTTCGGTTTTTCAGATTGAAAATCTGTTCGCAAAATTGTAATTTCTTCGAGGAATGAGTAATATTGTTTGAAAAAGCATAACTACCCCAAATTTTGTCCAATCTTCAAACTTTTTGCATTATTTTGTTCCAATTACACCCCTTTACAACTTTCTCACTCACAGTTTGGGGGTTACCCGGAAAAAGTTTTGCTATTGGGCTTGGAACAAAATTTGACCAAAATGTTGGGGAGGGGTCCTATTTTGGGCTGTAGGGTGGACCATACCCCCAAAATTTTCTTCTTTGGCACGGATGGTTCGAAAGAGCAATAAAAATGCTGAACAACGGTGCAAATCGCATATTTCTAGCTTCTATATAGCCTGAAATATAGTAAGTTTAAAACTTGTGTGTTCACATTTTCACATGAACGCCTTTCCCCCAAATTAAATACCTCGATTAGGGACGACTTGAAAAAATTAAATACCCCTGGAACGGGTTAAGGCAATATTAATTGAAATTGACTTGGTTATTGTGGACTCTGAATATGATGGGCTTAATGCATAGGTACCTTGAATTCTGTTGTAGACAGTTGTGGTTGTTGCTAAGGCCCACGATTTACCATGGCAAGAAATCGCGAATTTTGTGGCACACTTTAGCATTTTCCGCAGCATAACACAGCATGTCCAATGCAATGCCATAACTTTATAAAGCATTACCCAAGCACATTGCAATTTTTTCTTATTCCTAATCATGTAATTTACATTGCACAACACAATTTCGCACTGTCCACAGTACCTGGCTGAGCTAGTCCTACAATCAACATTGAACGCACTGAGGTCGGCACTTCGCTCCGGCCATCGTGTCCTACTGCTCGTTCCGCCTCCGTCACAGACTCCGAAGTTCGGAGACAGATCCTTCTCTCGCGGGAACCCATTGCTTTGGAATGCCTTGCTGACTGCAGTGACTGAGGCCAACTCTGCTGGACTGTTCCTGAGAGAACTAAAGACGCACCTTTTTAGTTTAGGATATGGTTGACTATGTGTGTGCAGCGCCCTTGTCGTAGGCCTTAACCTAGTGCACAGCGCTATAGAAATTGTCTTGAAATAAATAAATAAATAAATTTTTGCTTCCTTAACTCTGTTGGCTGTTTCTTATAGATTTTAGCATGCTGATCACAAATATCAATTCAGAATTTGTCCATCATGTATCATTTTTGCGAAATATTAATTTTTTTACGATTTTTAATCTATTTCCTCTATTTCAGTCAAAAAGTTATGTTTCTCTAAGATGCATAACAACAATACCTCTTTGCAAACTGGACTTGTCCAGGTATGATCCAGCCAAACTGGAAACTGTTCTGTGAAAATTTGCAGCATACACATGCCTCGGCATGTCTGGACAAGTTGGAAGTTAGCTTACATCAGAGTCAATTATAAAAGTGGTTTGTGTCCAAAGACCACATAGCGTTCATAATTATAAGAATATAATTGCATCAAAAGTGCATAGCAAACAGGTATAATATATCAAGGACTATCCATTGGCTTGTGATAATATGTCTCGTCAATGTCTAAATAATCACAATATGTTCTGCTACATTTGTGGAGACTATACAATTGTATCTCAAAAAAGCTCAATGGCAGCTGTTGTTAAGAAAGCATGTCATCTGTACTTTGGCTGTGAAATTTATCATCGAGAGAAGGAATGGGCGCCCCAACATTTGCTGTGCCATTTGTCTCAGAGCCTGGCTTAGAGACATTCCGAAGAATAGGCCATTTGCTTTGCTGATGATTTGGCACGAACAGAAAGATCATGTGACCGACTGCTATTATATTGTTTGACTCATGTGTCTGGTTTCTCTACCAAAAACAAGAGGTCAATTGAATAACCAAATCTACCTTCAACCATGAGACCCATGCCATGTGTATAACAACAGTCTTCCAACAAAACCACCGGATGACTGGACCTTGGATGAGTCAGATGAAGACACTTCAGTGCTGACAATTGGCAGTGACAGTGATCTGGATTTTGAACCGTCTTTATCAGGTCTCTCTCATGATGCTTTCTGAATTAAATGATCTGGTCAGAGATTTTGATCTGTGAAAAACAAATGCAGAATTGTTAGGTTCGAGACTGCAAGAAGAATGGTGTTTGCTGTCACCAGGTATGAAAATTTCTCTGTTTCGAAGGTGCCAAAGTGATGTAACCAAATTTTTTTGAACAAATTGACAGTGTTACTTTCTGCGTTGACATAGAAGGATTGTTCTTTGTTTTGGGTTGTAACCATGATCCACAAGCGCGCCATAGATGATGGCAAGGTCACTGCACTCGTACTACTTGACCTCAGCTCGGCTTTCAACACGGTGGATCATGACATACTGCTCCATGTCCTGGAGGAACGTTTCGGAGTCAGCGGAGTTCCCCTTAGCTGGTTTCTTTCTTACTTCACTGGACGCGAGCAGACATTTCGCCACCTCAATGATTCCTCGCCAGCTTTGTCTCTCGAGTGCTCTGTGCCCCAGGGCTTGTCTCTGGGACCAATTGCCTTCATCACATACACAGAAGACTTTGTCCTCATTTTTCAATGTCATGATCTTCGCCATCATATATTTGCTGATGATAAACAGATCTACGACCATGTGGACGTTAAAGATATCGGTTTTGCTCTTGGTCGTCTCCAAAATTGCATCACAGAGGTCCAAGGGTGGTGTTCCTCATGACGATTGCAACTTAATGCTTCCAAGACTGAGCTTGCATGGTTTGGCTCATATGCTAACATGCTTAAGCTGTCTAACACCGATTGTAGTCTGGCACTTCAGGGCACCATTGTCCGCCCTTCTTCCGTCATCAGAGACTTCGGAGTCCTGTTCGACAACGAATTGACCATGAAGCAACATGTTGGACAGTTAGCCAAGAGCTGCTTCTATCACATACGGCGTATCTGCCAGATTTGTCGAATCACTGGCAAAGAAGTCGCCTCGCAACTGGTTTCCACGTTTGTTCTGTCCAGACTAGATTATTGCAATTCCGTTCTTGCCGGCCTTCCAAAGTCTACACTGGCCGACCTGCAGCGCGTACAAAACACGTCACTCCAGCGCTTCGTGAACTTCATTGGCTTCCAGTCCAGTCACGGATACAACATAAACTATGCATGCTGATGTTATGTGCATGGAATGGTCGCTGTCTGACCTATGTGGCCGATTTGCTCCAGCCAACATCAACCACCATTGGTAGACCAGGCCTACGATCAGCCTCTACCAGCCAATACCAGAAACCTCGTCTTTGGACAGTCATGGGGCAATGAGCCTTCTCGTACGCTAGACCCCATATCTGGAACGCCCTTCCACCAGCGCTACGGAACATAAAGTCGCCCGTCGCTTTTCGTAAACATTTGAAGACATCTGTTTAATTGTGCTTATAATAATTGACATTAATTGTAATGCGCTTGCTAACATTAAATGATTAGGCGCAATATAAATATCTAATTAAATTAAATTAAATCTCTTTATTGATCTCTGAGACTCTAAGCTGTTCTTATATATAATGGCAGCCTTTACCCTTCAGTACCTGTTGATGATGCAGCGCACATGAAAGAAACATACAATAAAGTAATACTGTTGTTTCATCTGTGAATGGGACTGCAGTGCCAAAGCATCACATTACTCAATAAAGAACTTTGTAAAGGCTATGAACAAGGAAGGCAAAGCTTTCCATCACTTAAGAGAGCTGTTCCCAAGGATAAGTGATGCCAAAATCAAAGAGGTTTGTTGGTCCTCAGATGTATGAGTGACAGGCGCTTCGAAGATCTGTTAGTTGGTTCAGAAAAAGATTCCTGGTAGGCCTTCCAAGACATTGCTGACAATTTTCTTGGCAACTGCAGTTCCCCAAACTACATTCACCTGGTAAATAAAATGATCGAAGCACACAGAAGAATGAAGTACAATAATATCACAAGAGATTAATTTCCTGCACTCACATTCGGAGTTCTTCCCAGCAATACTCGGTGCTGTTAGGGGCAAACACAGTGAAAGATTTCACCAGAAAATTTCCACAATGAAACAACGTCATCAGGGCAACTGGAATTTCTCCATGCTGGCTGATTGCTGTTGGACACTGCAACGTGATGCACCAGACATTGAATACAAATGAAAATCAGGAGCTTAACACTTTTAATTATGTCATGCTTAATAGCTAGTATTTTTTCTATGAGAAACACTTAACATTGTTAAATATGTCATTTCTGATAAATGGTTAACTGTCTGTTTCTCATAGTTCCTATGTGATGCAGAAAACCAAAACTATATTTTTGCACATCCACCCGGCACCTATCACAATTACCAAAAAATTTTCGGGAAGCAAAACTTTTCCCAAAAATTGTTGTGCTGTAATCAGTTATAATTATCAAATAGATATATCAAATCTTTCTACAGTTTTATTGCACTGCTTGTTGTTAGCCATAACGAATAAGCCTAATTATATAGCACAGGATAAGTCAAATTATTGACAGCGGTGCCAAATGGATTATAAAATTGAGTGCAAATGACATAAAAGGCCAAATAAAGAAGTAACATTGAGATTCACCATCGATTCATCAGTGCATGACACAAATACTGATCCAGTACAAAGACCACTTCACTGTAGGTATTGGATATTTAAATGAACTTGCTAATAGTTAAAAAGGTAATAATAAATAAAAGATGAGCTTATACCTCAAATGGTGAGATTTTATATTTTCATGGCAGTAAGATTACAGTAATTCTGTGGTATGATATGACATTTTGCGGGCCATGGTAAATCGTCGGCATTAGTCTTTACATTACTTTGTCATACTTTATGATCCCAGCTATAGTAAATGTCACTACCTAATATTGCACCAGCACAAGAAGTGTTTACAGTAGTGTTGTGAATCATGTTCAAATATCATGTTAAAAGGAATGTACAATGTATTGATATAGATAGTCATTTTTTATTTGTCATGTTTTAATGACACTTGATGTTCACCTTATTTGTTACTAAGATACAAATTGACTTGACATGGTGTATGGTAAGTAGACTCTCTAATTTTGTTTACAGAAATTGCTTTTGGCATAAACGGTGAATGTAGTTATATTTTTACTGAGGGTAAATAATAATTTATTTTTAAAAAGAATTATAAAAATTGTCATTATTTGGATTTGTCATTGCTATGAATTTTTTTAAAGATTCAGGCAGAAAAACATAATCATGTTGTCTGGATGTTCAGTTGATGGACCTATACCTTGTCTTGTGTATGAATACATGGTAAATGGATCACTTCAGGATAGATTAGAATGCAAGGTATTGAATTATTATCTTCAATCCACTCAAGTGCTATTTATTTAGTTCATTATATCAGTATTTGATTATGAAAAGATTATGCAGTGCTAGAGCTATCAGTCAGAGTTGGAAATGGTGAGACAGACTATTGTTGGAATACATAACTAATTAATGTCTATACATTTGATTAGCACATCCTTTTTAAAATTGGATGTCCTGACCAATTTAAAAAAGGTTGTATTTAGAATTGCTTTCAACCAAAAAATATTTTGCATTGAAGTTATTTAATTTTATGTTATGCCATTCATTTATTGTTGGGTTGTCAACCCTTGTACAGTATCAGTGGCGTAGTGTGGATAGGTGGCGCCAGAGGCAAAATCCTCGCCCTTTAACTTCCAAAAAACTCTGAGGACCAAAAAACAGGTCATTTTTATTTGCCCTGTTAATTATTTGTTATTTTTGTCCCCCAAATTGTGTGCCTTTGCAATAATTTTGCACCCTCCCCAAATAAAATTTTGTGTCTGGGGGGGCCATCCCCCTCCCCCACGCTACACCATTGTACAGTATCTAGTCATTTGTGATTAGAATGATGTTTGGCATGAGCTAAATTTTCATTTTTTATGACTTCTTTAATTCTTGATGTCATTTTGCAGAACAATACAAAACCTCTGTCGTGGAGTATTAGACACGGCGTCTTGAAAGATGCGGCTGCCGGATTGCAGTATTTGCACACAGTTGACGAGAAGCCACTTATTCATGGAGATATCAAGAGGTTCACAAGAGATGCTCTCATCTGTCTTTTCAGTTGAACACAGATTGAATTTAAATCAAGAAAATAATGTTATATTTATTCTGATCTTGTCTTATCTTGTCTTGTCTTGAGCCATTCTCATTACGAGGGTAGACCGCATCATGAATGAGCTTCCTCCACTGTTTTCTGTTGTCCGTCATTTGGATCTCCTTTTCCGTTGTCTTTCCGATCCATTGCATGATGTTATCAGTCCATCTACTCCTGGGTTTGCCTTGTTTTTGTTTTCCATCAGTTATGCCTTGTATCATTTCCTTTTCCAAACAGGGTCTGTTTTCCTCAATGATGTGGCCAAAGTACGAGTTTTCATCTTTTGATGGACTCATTCCTTGTAACACCTCTCTTCTCTAATACCATTAATTAGTTTTTTCTCTGTACAGGACATATGCAGAATATGTCTTAAATCCTTTCATCTGGAATGCCTTGATCTTTGCTTCATCACTTTTTTCAGAGTCAGTGTCTCACATCCGTATGTTGCCACCGGCCAAAATAGAGTTTTCCTGTGTTGCTTAGACCACTTATTTATAATGAGCAATTTGTGATCTGAACAAAAACCCTTGAGGTATTCTCTTGGGTCATTTGTATTTCAGATACTATATGGCCCACATATGATATGATATGATATGACAGTTAATTTCCTAGGCGCACATACACCAGTTTCATTTCTACCTTCGTAAACTTTGGCATTAAAATATTCTATTATGGTCCATAGCTCTTGCTTTGGTAGTTTTCAGACTATTTATGCCAAATCTTGATAGAAATCTTTTCTTTCATCTTCTTCAGCTTGTGCTGTCGTAGCATACACTTGAATGATAGTTATATTCTTTGGTTTTGCTGCAAGCTGTCTTGTTACAATTCTATCTTTAATCAGTTTGTATCCAATTATTGAATTAGCATTTTTGCAATATATCCATATGGCAACTCCACTTGAACCTTGCTCTTTATGCCCTGCATAGACTATTGCATGTCTGTTAATTGTTCAGAAATGTCCTTCACCTTTCCAGCATACTTAGCTAATCCACAGATTTCGAGGGCAATCCTTTGTTTTCTAGTATTTGCAATTTTCCTACTTGTAGCATGCTTCTTATGTTCCAAGTTCCTAGTTTGAGCCTTTAGCTTGATCTCAATTGTAATTGTTGTCTTTTTTTCCCCTTCTGTTTCTTTGTGTTTCATTCCAGTCACCAACTTTTCAACCCTGCCCTGGTTTCCTAACAGAGAATGCAGACCTTGGTTTGGCAGGGCGACGTCCAAGCCAGGACGTGTTACAAGTAGGGCTGGTAACGATTAAAATTTTTTTGTTCGATTAATCGGAATTTTTTTTAATCGATTAATCTCGATTAATTAGGGTTAGGGTTACCCTAACCGTAACCCTAACCCTATCTCCCACCAGAAGTTTCTGTTTTTAATAACAATAATAATGACGTACACATTTTGGGGGTAATATTAGATTCAAATCTTGAAATTTGATGCACATGTTTGAGACTTTATGCCGCGCATTGGCATTTGGCACTCCCCAATGGTGGTATGTCAGCGATGTATTTTAACCCCGATAAGCAAATTGTTTTTCGAAGTGAACGCAGTAAACTTTACCGCCATCTTCTATTTTTCCTTCAGCAGGTTTTGGAGTTTTGTCTGTTTGTTCTTCCACAGTTAGTTTAAAAATGAAATGTTTCTTCAACTTTCCGCTTAAATTCTTTACAGCTACATCGCTCTTATCTTGGCTCTTATTACTGGCCATTTTTGATTACGGTTTAAACCATAGATTTAAATTAAAATCTATGCTATTAACGTTTGCCGATAGAATAATAATACTGTACTGGGGAACAGTAAGTACGTATAGAAGAAGCTAGAAACTATTAAAAATTAATAAAACTACTAAAAATTAAGGGAAATATAAAATATCAAAATATTAAATTTTAATCGAAAAATTAATCAATTAAAGAAAATTTAATCGATTAAAAATTTTAATTTTAATCAGTAGATTAATCGTTAATTTCTGCAGCCCTAGTTACAAGTATTCAATCTCTCATTCATGTTGCTTTCGATAATATAGGATGATAGGTACCAGGCTTTCTGTCCTGCACCAACAGACCAGTTCCAAGTACTTGTACTTTGCTCTGGCCTTTTGTGTGAAGCTGCTGTTTTCTTGGTTCAGGCCAATACTGTGCCATCTTCACTGCCCTCACTGCTGCTGCCTAGTGAGGGACTGCCTGTGTTAGCCATCGTTTCAGGGTTCTCGTCAGGCCTGTAAACCTCGCATAGTGCCCAAGATAATACTGCGGTCGAAGCCTTCATCACTGATGGTATAGCCCTGACGATCAAATTCCCTACTCAGATGTTTATGCCTTTGCCATGAAGGAGCCACAGCAAATTTTGAGCAAAACAATACCATATTGAGAAAATATCTACAAAGAATACCCTGACCAAATTCACTGTTTTCGTATTTCAAGTAGCTCTCAGTGTGCAATTTCACTATCCAGGCAGAATGATAGTAAATCATTTCACATACTCAAAATACTTTTTGTTGGGAGCTTGCAGTTAATATTGAACCATTCTGAGATTTTGAAATAACTAGTAGCAAACATTCAATATTTTCTCTGATATACAGTAATTAAAGCTACTTTGAAAATTTAATATGGAATATTCTTAAACCTGCTGTTCCAAATTTTTATCCTATAATAATCTACATCAGCGGTTCTCAACCTGTGGGTCGCAACCCCGACGGGAGTCGAATGACGATTTGCCAGGGGTCGCCTGAAACCTTCGGAAATATGGGGCTGTCTCTTTTTTGATGCGCAAAACTTGTAATTGTACAAAATTTTCCCATTGGTAGTGTATAATTGCCATTTGCAGATAGGCATTGCAGACAATTGAATCAGAATGATTTCAAACATTTTAATTGTTGTAGCTTTATTATTTTTAACAATTTACATTATAAACGAAAGTGATTTTACGGTTGGGGGTCGCCACATCATGGGGAATTGAATTGAAGGGGTTGCGGCACTATAAAGGTTGAGAACTGGTGATCTACTTGATACATGTGAGGCTAACTTTTATGGTTTTTTATTTTTTAAGCGCAAATATTTTGCTTGGTGCACATTATGAAGCCAAGATCTCAGATTTTGGGCTTGCCAAAGAGGCAACAGGTGGAACAATCGCTGGCAAATACACCCACATCACAAGAAATGATTTTGACAAAGTTTATGGCTCCAGAGCATATCTGCCTGAGGAGTTCTTTACTGGAGGCTACCAGTTTAATATTAAGACAGATACATACAGCTTTGGAATTGTTAGTAATTTTTGTTAACTTTTATATTACTTATTTTATATTTGATACATAAGTGACCTGGAATTAATTAAAAGGGTAAATTTTCTTGAGTGAAAAAGTTATTTTGTAAATGGGTCTATGCTGTAAAGGTCAAGTATCACTTGATATTCATTTTCTTTCCACAATTTATTTTAGGAAAAAATTTGCAGTCAGGCGGTTATCATCGGTTATTCAAATAACCATTAACCAATATCAAATATCATGAACTTGAAAACGCACTTATTTAACCTCAGTTACGAGTAACAGTTGTCAAAGTACCCTTGTTTTGTTCACTATCTCACTTACGGCGCTATAGAAAATTGTCTGACAATAATAATAAATACAGCAATACACCATGACGTTCAAGATATCAACTTTCATCAAAACCAAATAACAAAAATTAACATAATTGTTGATCGAATGTGTTGCACTTATGTACTGAGATCAAAATGTTCTCACTCACAGTTTCTCAATTCAACTGTGCATTAATCAAACACTATGTTGAATCAGATGTACATTTAATGTTAAGAAGATGCTCATTTCTAAATTCTTGGTTAGATGATTTCTATGGCCAGCTGTTATCCACCCACAAAGAGAAAAGATTCACTCAATGTAAGCTTATGAGGATAAAAAGCGATTAAATATTCAGCCAGGTCTGCTAATTGCAAGTATGATGCATGGCGCTGTCTCTAAAAAGTTAGTGCCACTTCATCTCCAGAGTACTGCTGAAGTTCAGATAAATAGTTGTCCAGCTGACCTTAAATAGACGATACTGTAGGATGTGAGGATGTGTTGGTAGGTGTTGTATAAGATGCTGTCGACTTGGTTGGCAAGAAACTTTAACTACTTCAGTGCAGGAGGTAACGAGGCAACAGCACTGGCAGTGGTTACATCATCTCAGTCCACAATAGAGCTTGTCTGTAATGTAGTGCTGTTACTTGATAAACATGTAAGAACCTTAAAATATTCAAAGCATCTGCATTGCAGTAGTTGTTAGATAGATGACAGAAACATGAAAACAGTCGGAACCACCATTGTTTCAACAGTTAGATCGGAGGTTCCAAAACCACGGCCCATGGGAAACTTGTGGCCCACCAGCTCTCAGAAGGTGGCATGTAAGGTCCCAATATTTGATATGACTGACTGCTTGTATAGTTTTAGAGTTTGTTTCTGGAGGTTAAGAATGATATTGCATAACTTTTGGAATTTTATGAACATTTAGATTCTCGATGTATCGAATTGACTTTCATCATAAGTACCTGGATCAAAATCATCACTATTCAATAGTATAGTGACTATACTGTATATAGTCAAAATATTAGAATTTTATAACATTGCGGCCGCTTAACTGCCCCAAATAGTAGGCATGGCCCTCTACTTGAAAAGCTTGGTAACCGTTGGGTTAGATCACATAATAATTTTAGTAATGACTGCTGTCCTAACTGCAGACATATTTTCTAAATATTTTGGAAATATTTTAACAATTTTAGTTTTCAAATACATTTTGTTTTTATTCTATTTCATTTTAGAGCTGCAATTTTAGTTTTTTAGTTTTTGTTTTGGAAATAATTTTAGTTTTAGTTTCAGTTAATGAAATTAAAACAATTTTAGTTTTTTATTTTGTTAACTGCTATCACTGGTAAGTGTAAGGACTGGTAAGTCCTATATGAGGCTGTTGTACTCTCCACACTTCTATATCAAGCGGAATTGTGGCCACTGTCTAAAGCAAACCTGAAGCGGCTTGAGGGTACCCACCATAAATGGCAGTGGAAGATCCTGAACATACACTGGAAAGATATGATCAACAATGTGGAAATTAGAAGATTGACAGGTCAACAGACAATGGAAGAGATCCTCAGAAACGAAGAATGCGCTGGTTTGGACACATCCAAAGCAAGCAATGGACTGGCAACAAAAAAACAAAAGAAAGAGAGGCAGACCGAGGATAACATGGAAGAAAACAATCGAACAAGATTTGGTCTATATGGGTTTGTCATGGAGCGAGGCACAAGATTTGGCCATGGACCGGAGTGGTTGGAGAACATTCTGATAATCCAGCACGAGGACGAACTAAGTACTAAGTAAGTAATCACTGGTAGCCAGGAGGGGCTTGTGTCCCCTCTTATTGAGGCTTATTCGTTGTAGGATATACTGTTTGTTTTTTTAGTTGTAAGGTGTCCTAGTAGGCTGGAAAATGCCACCATAATCAGGAATTATTATTATTATTATTATTATTATTATTATTATTATTATTATTATTAGATTGGTGGTGAAATTCATGCAAAACCAGTGACGAATTTTTAGCAGTTGGGCCAGGATGATGCTGATATGCCATCACATAGTCTGAAAATATATTCCAAATATCAAGATATTAATCTAATATTAGCATGTATAAATTAATATTAACATGTATACATTTTGGGCTGGTGTTTTGCCCCATGGGTAACTCACAACATTACCCCAAGCCTCATAATTGGGTCTGACCTAGTTGGCCTGTAAGAATGATAGTGCTTTCCTATTCTGGGCCATGGCTATGCCAGTGGGCTGTGTGCACAATTTACAAGAATGTATTAAATCAGGGTTGAGCAAACGTTTTCTTCAAATGGCAATATGAAACCTGCATTCGGTGGGCTGCACATACAAAGCCAACATGTTTATAATTAAGATGCTAACATCATAAATTTGGTTAACCTTTTTGTCAAGCCGTCTATAAACATGCGTGCGTACTGCGGACCTGACGATTTTCAAAATTTTGGGTTAGTGTAGAGATAATACTGGACTGTAGACTGACCAAGGCTGGAAAATGTATAGGAAAAATCTTCCCGAAAATCTTCAAAATTTTTTATTCTGTTCCAATTAAACCTCCCAACAAGAGTTGGTTGAAAATTTTTGTCAGAGATGGTCCGATTTTGGGGTGTAGAGTGGACCCTACCCCCAAATTTTTTTGCACAGATGGTTGAAAAGCCCAATAAAAATGCTCAGCAATGGTGCAAACCGCATCTTTCTAGCTTCTATATAGCCTGAAATATACCGAGTTGTTCGGTTTTTCACATTGAAAATCCGTTCGCGTAATTGTCATTTCAGCAAGCAATTGGTACTTGGGTATGAAACTCCATAACTACCCCAAATATTATCCGATCTTCAAAATTTTTGCACCATTCTGTTCCAATTACACTCCTCTAGAACTCTATCGCTCACATTTGGGGGTTTACCGCTGAAGACGTTTTGCTATTGACCTTTGATCCAAATTTGAACAAAATGTTGGGGAGGGGTCCGATTTTGGGGTGTAGAGTGGTCCCTACCCCCAACTTTTTTCTTTTGGCATAGATGGATAGAAAGAGCAATAAAAATGCTCAACAACGGTGAAAACCGCATCTTTCTAGCTTCTATATAGCCTGAAATTTAGTAAGTTTATAACGTATATGTTCACGTTTTCATACGAACGCCTTTTCCAAAAATTAATTCCCCTGACGCGGGATGACTTTAAAAATTTAATTCCCCCTTTAAAAGGTTAACGAAGCTAAAATTATACTAAATATTTGTTGCTCAAACATCAAATACTTAACAAACAATTCTAAGATTTTAAAATAAAATCCCATGTTTTCATAAAATATTTCAAATTATCTCGCTTTCTGCTGCTCGTATGCATATTTCTATAAGATCTCGCAGACTGCATGGGGTCCAGTTTGCCCACCCCTGCGCATTGAAAATGTAAAAAATAGGGCATTTTGTTTTTTTTTCTTTTACAGCTTCCTGTTGCTTAATCTTTTTAGTATAAATCAGTGAAAATGTCATAGTTGAACATTTTTTACTTCCTTCAAAATACTCCAGTCATATGCAAGAATTTCATTATATTGTGCTCGGCAGTAGTTCTAGCTAGATAAAACTGGGGGCTATGCCCTAGTCTGTGACCGTACAGCCAGAGGTGCAAAATCCGGCATTCTGGTCAGTGGTTACGTAGCAGGGGTTGGCGGCACCCGGGGTTGAGGTCAACATATTGTTGTGCACCTAACTCATGAAAAAGTCTGCTGAGCAAACAAAAAGGGCCATTAGCTCCCTGAAAAGGCTGACAAGCAAAAAATGTCATCACTAGTTTCGTGTGTTGTGCTTCTCAGCTGGTGTAATTTAAGTGACCTGGCAAAAAAACATAAATGCCATCTTAACTTGGTGGGGAAGCTGAAATCTAATGGCTACAGACCCATGCTCCAACATAGCGCCACTACTGATTGTGTTACATATTCAGTTTGAGACGTGGAACTGTAGCCTATGTTATCGTGTTTTGCAAAAACCAAAGTTGAAAGTAGAATTAGGCTGAAATTCTAAATGACTTAGAATTCAACAGTTGCAATGCAAGCAGTCAAACCCAAAATAGGAATAACAGCTAACTCATCAACTGTGCAGTTTCATCCAAGAGAAACTTTAACCCTTTTAACTGCCATTTATTTGTAATGCAATATAAAATGGATGCACATACGAGTCATGGCCGGTAAAGGGGTTAATAAAGGGACTATAGAGCCTAGTGCATAGAAGCTCAATGCTAATTTGGGATAAGTCCAATGCACTTGTGCGATAAAATTGTGCATCTTACAAATATATTTGCATATACAACAGCTGCAGAAATAAAAGTTCTTTTATATATATATATATTAGAGCTGTTGTGCGATTAAAAATTTTAATCGAAATTAATCGCACGATTAAAATATTTAATCGTAATTAATCTCTGTTTAATCGCATAATTTATAAATTGCAAATATTTTGTCTTAATAAAAAAATGCAATTTTTGAATATGTTTTCTTTACACTTTGTACATGTTAGTCATGTAATGTATGAATTTGGCAAACGAGAATTTCAATCTGTCGTGGTTGACATTGGCAACCTGTCTTGACCCACGTTTTAAGAATTTGAAATGTCTGAAAAAAGAACAACGGAACTAGGTATTGACTAAGCTCCAGGCTGTTTTCGTTGTTCCATATCAGCCTTTTGAGACTCCTTGAATCGTATAATAAATGTCGGACCATCAGACTCTAGCATCTCAAACTGAAGATGACAGAGAGTTGGAAGAATTATTGAACAAGAAATGTACTAGTACATTGTACTTCTCTCCACCTAAAAACTCATTAGCAGACCTACATGGAGTAAAGTCTTTCTGTAGATAGCCAAACTGACCGGAAGCGGAAATTTCCTGTTAACTAAGCCACTGAACTAATAATATTTTAAGCATGACTATGCTTTCGTAAGTGTTCATGTAGCGCCATTTTACCAATTTCTTTACGTTTACGAAATTATTCGGCGCGATAGCTTGCGCTAAAATAAATAGTCAGCGCTTAAAAATTGAATCATCGATACCTTGCGTTAAAATAATTAATCGGCGTTAAAAAATTTAATCACGTTAAAATTTTTCGCGTTAATCGCATGTGTTAACGGCGATTAATCAACAGCCCTAATATATATATATATTAGGGTGTCCCTTACGGCAATGGTATAAAAAATTTTTTGCGATAAATGCGGTCTGACTGTATAAAATGGTTCAGTTCATGGAAAAAACACTGTGATGGAAATTTTTTCCAAGTAATGAGACATTTAGAGGTTGCTCAAACACTAGAAAGTGTCCTTAACTAGATGTTCATTGCTCACTGTTGATGTTCAGTTTGAATGCATTGCCAAATCCTCATTTTGACCCATTAACAAATGTTTGAGGGCCTGTGGGTATTGTTTTTGACTCTCAGCTATGACCTGTAGTAGTGTAGTACTGTAGGTACTGCAGCTGTTCTTCATTCCTAGTCAGACTGCCAGAGAACTGCTGAATCAACGTCTCGCTCTGCGTGGTCATTTGTGACTGCAATTTTTCGAACGGTTGAAACAACTGCCTTGTACTCATCGCTACTTTTCCACTCTGAAGTTGGTAGGCTCAGGAAGGTCTGAGTTAATTTGAACTTAGTGAAAAATGACCTTGTGTTTTTCATCAAGAAGTCAGCAAATGACTTGTTTTCCAATGCAGGCAGTGTCATTTTGATGAGTTTGACACGTTTGCGTGGATAACCTTCATTATCAACTTGACACATAGCTGTAACCATGTTGTGCTTGACATCATTTGGTACATTGCTGTCAAAGAAGACCAAAACGACCAACTTCTCTGAGAGGTACCACAAGTGATCGGCGAGCTTCCGTGAGATTGTTCAAGAAATTGCTGATTGGTATGTCAAGAGTGACTTCATAAGTGTAAGGTCATTAAGAGGGGCTGCAACAGTGAACGGTGCCATGACCCAAACTTTTACATATAGCACGGCATAAAATATACACAGGTCACGCAGACCTTTCTTCTCTCGACCAGTGTGAGCGAACAGTGACCTAAGCAGCCATATACCTTGAAGGCGTAGATGACTTTAGCCATCGAGCGTGACTTGTGCATTAGGCCTACACCAGGTGTGCGGAAATGTCATTCATGAAGTGGTAAAACACAGAGAAAAATGAGTTCAGCTCACGGTAATCATCACGTGGTTGAGCCTCCGTCAAAGCTGATAGTAAGAAACTCACTAATTTGTCTTTGCTGCTGGATATAGAGTCTATGAGACGCAGCTACCACGTCAGTCGCATTTAATCCTCAAATCGATCTTGATTAATGTGGGACCAATTGTATTGAAATCTCTTAAAGAGAAGGATTTCAGGTGCTGAAGATGAACCCATTGCCTCAATGAAAGCAGCGCCAGTGTCCAGTTCCAGTATATGTCGACTTTTAAGTGCAGAAGATCATGCCGCAACTGTTATAGTATTGCCAGTGTTTGGAACAATAGTTGACTAGACTATTTAAAAGATCAGTTTGCTTAAACACTATTTAAAAGCAACTGTTATTTAAATAGTATTTAAATACTATTTAATTTTTCAATGTCAAAATGAAAACTGTATTATCATTTTCACTATGTTATTCAAGACCAGCTATCTGTTGATCTGTCATCTGTTACTAGGCTGTTAGGTTATTCACCAAAAGTCTTGATTAATCTTGAGGAGGCAGTTTCTCAAATGTTTTGTCACTAAAGCGATTTTGCACGCTTTGAGGTGATAACATGTCTATTTAAAATCAATTTGCTAAACTATTTATAAATACTATTTAAATAGGTAAGTTTGCTAACTATTTAAAAAGTCGCTTAAATAGTTCAGAACTATTTAAATAGTATTTAAATAGTATTGACTATTTCAATAGTCACAACACTGAGTATTGCACAAGTTCCTAATTCAAGACCAGTTCGTATCAAGGCACAATCCTTGGTTTTTAACAATTTTGCTTGACAGCATTTTTGCAACTCCAGCCTGCAGGAATCTTTCCATTTTTATTAGAAACTCAATTATGGGAAATCTGTTTGCAATGAGAGAAAATATAGCTACTGGACAGTTTACAGAATAAAAGTTACAACTCTGAAATAAAGAGAAAGGTTCCCTTTTGATAGCTAAACATTGAATATCAGGAAAGGAGTATTTTTTTTCTTCCATTTTTGTGACTCTGCGGTGAGGACACTTTTTCCAAAAGACAAAGTCTTACTCTTGTTTTATAAAACACTACTAGTAGTGAATAAGTCCAGAAAGTTTCAGCCCTATAGCTGTGATATTTATGAAGTTACAGAGGTCTGAAGTTGTGAGAAATTTAAGCAGCTGCCGCAAAACGCCAAAAACGAGCCCACCCCAGGTGCTATAAAAGTTGAATATCTCAAAAATTACTAAAGAGAGCAGGCTAAAATTTTGCTATCTTTCAGATGGATGTTTGCGGAGCATTTGTGGTAAATTTCATAATTTTTTGAGCTGATCATTGGTTGAATTGACACGGAATGACTCCAAATTTAATGTTTCATGCAAACTTTGACCCATTTGAGCTACCTGTAAACAGTGAAATTTTTTCTTCTAATTTTTCACTCAATGTTTTTGATCAGAATGGAACCATTTTCAAAGGTCAGACCTGCTTTTTTTGAAAATTGGTTTTTAAGGGACACCCTAATATATATATATATATATATATATATATATATATATATATATATATATACACAGGGTGTAAAAGTGAAAAGTGGCCCCCTTTATGATATTTAATATCTCCGGCCGTGTGTGTAGCAATGTCAATAAAATTTATAGGCCATATACCTGGGAATGTTTCTGATGTAATTGCCAAATTTCATGCATATATCTTTATTGTTTGCTAAAATATGGCCAAAAAACTAAAGAGACACACATTTTAAAATTGACAAAGGAATATAACGGCATTTTAAAGTGATAAAAAATTATTTTGTTTAATTGTTGGCCCTGAAAGGGACCGTTTTAAAGGGGTTTTTAGATGATTTGTTGCGGGAGCAGATGCTCAAAATGACCACCCTTAGCCTTCACACATGCCGTCAAGCACTTCTTCACTGACAGTATTGACTTCTTGATCTGGTCCTCAGGCACTCTCCCAGATATTCTCCAGCACAGTCTTCAACTCCGTGATGTTTTGTGGCTTTGGCTGATACTTTTGATGTGTCAAACATGATTCCCCAGATGTGGAAGTCAAGTGAAATGATATTTGGGATTGAGTTGGGTGGCCAGTCATCTTTCTTGATGAAATCTGGACAATTTTGCTCCAGAAAATCCTGGGTCCTGAGAGCAGAGTGGGCAGGTGCGCCATCTTGCTGGAATATGAAATCGTCTCCTAGCAAATCATGACAATCCTGCAGCCGATCATAATGCTGCTGTGTTTATCTGTTGGCCGTAAGTAACCCTTGACCTTGTCTGGCGCGATGACAACGTCTCTAACTCTCTATTTTAGACTTTAAAATGATACATTTTATTATGACGTTATATTCCGTTGTCAATTTCAAAATGTGGGTCACTTTAGTTTTTTGGCCATATTTCAGCAAACACTAAAGATATCAGCATGAAATTTGGCAATCAGAAAAATTACCAGGTATATGGCCTATAAATTTTATTGAAATCACTACACACTCGCCCGAGATATTAAATGTCAAACATCGGTCCACTTTTTACTTTTACACCGTGTATATATACTGTGATATATATATATATATATATATATATATATATATATATATATATATATATATATCTGCAGTATATATATATATATATATTTATGAACATTTATATATATATATATATATATATATATATATATATACACATACACATAACAGATATATATTTATATTATATATATATATATATATATATATATATATATATATATATATATATATCTGCAGTGTATGTATATATATATATATATATATATATATATATATATATATATATATATAGCTGCAGAAATAAATGTTCATAACTATTTTCATCCAAAAGATTTCATGTTAGTCACTATCACTTGCCATTGACATTACCGTATTTATGGGATTGTTCAAGATTTGATGCCTTTATTCTATATTACTGCATAATGTCAGTACTATCCATATACATTTGTCAGTTTACATTGTTGATATATGGTCATTATCATTGTTTAGGTAATATTTGAGACATGCACTGGGGAGAAACCCGATGATCCAAGACGGGAAGGTGGAAAACTTCTGGTAAGATGTTCAATCAATCATTAAACTTTTATGGCACCACTATCATAAAGTTCAGGGCATCAGCCGATGGTAGACCAAATTCAAATTGAATTAGTCATGTCTAGCCGGAAAGATCTTAGACATATTCATATTTGCTTCATTACTTTAAACTTAAAGCATTTACCTTAAATCATTTGTGGTGTGAAGCATGCATGTGGCTGATATGCTCTTCAGCTTTTCAGTCGAATCCCGTTATATCGAACTTGCTTATAACGAAATCCCGCTTATATCAAAGTTTAAGCACCGGTCCTGCCCAACACAGTGTTAATAAATACAAGAGACCCTGATGTATTGAACTCACTTATTTTGAAAACTTGATTATATCAAAGCTGTTTCTCAGTCCCTGTCTATCAGAAGCCAATCAGATATATCAAAGCTACATTCAGTATATCTAAGTACATGTATTATCACAGTCCCTTGGGAATCTGCTGTAAATATTTGATGTTGGCCTCAGGAAAGCTTTGTATGGCTGGCTATTGTCTCCTCTGCCCTAAACTTTGCAGCTGGGACCACCGAGAACTGCTTCGTTAATCCCTCGAGGGGTATTCTCATGACCACAGGACACATACCGTATTATCTCAGGTAAAATCGCACCTATGTATAATACGCATCCTTAGTTTCTAGAGTTATCATAATGTAAAAATGTTAATACCTATGTGTAATACGCACC
Source organism: Metaphire vulgaris (assembly GCA_018105865.1). Lineage (NCBI taxonomy): Eukaryota > Metazoa > Annelida > Clitellata > Crassiclitellata > Megascolecidae > Metaphire > Metaphire vulgaris. The sequence goes on from CM030848.1 coordinate 3,465,312, forward strand.
CAAAATTTCACCTGGAAATCTCTATTCAGTAACGTGCTTAGAATTGGAAGTGTAGACAAAGTTTCCACTACCAGCAGTTGTCCTATGTAAATTGTTAAACTATCCTTGTCAAAATCTCTGTAGTATTACCTAGACAGTCACAATTTTCTTTCAAATTCTGCTTGGAAATTGAAGTATATAGGCCTACAAAGTATCCCTCCACTGTTGACCAAATAGGTAAAAACACACATGTTATATGCATGAATATACAGTAAATTTAAAATTATGTATGTTTCTATACATAAAATTGTGTGTACATAAAATTGATTCCTGTGTATAATATGCACCCACACTCTGTTCCCATTTTTTTGAGGAAAAAAGTGCGTCTTAAACGCGAGATAATACGATAGGTGTAAATATCTATCGGGCACTAGGGTCAAGCTCCCTGCCCGCTTTGCCAGCTGCGGGCAGTGAGGAACTCGCTGACCCCTGATGCAACTAGGATGCTGGCTCAAGCATTCATCAGCAGCAGACTCGGCTGCTGCGACAGCATCCCTTATGGCATCAGCGACCATCTGCTACAGAGACTTCAACTTGTTCAGAATGCAGCTGCATGCTTGGTGTCCCAGAGAGGCAAGTTTGACCATATTACGCCAGTCCTATGGGAGCTCCATTGGCTCCGTCAGTCATTGCGTGATATTTAAACTCGGGACCATCCTGTTAAAGGCTCAACACAGTCTTACTCTGCCATACCTAACTGACATGTTCTGCTTGACGGCTAAGTTATGTGGCTAAGTTTTGTGGTCAGTTGGCATCTGCGCTACGCCCGGACTAGCACACTCGCAGTGCCTTGAACTCAGACAGGCTACAGTGATTGCAACCTGGCCATTGCTGGACCGGTTGTTTGGAAAAGTCTGCCAACAACATTGTATTCCTTGAATTCCAGCATGACATTGTTCTCTTTTAGAAAACAGCTGAAGACATTGTTGTTTGATCTGGTTCGCAACTGGCATCAGCGCATTTGGTGCTTTGCATATATTTACACTCTAGAAATGCTCTTAACCCTTTAATTGGGCAACTATTTGTAACTCAATGTAAAATGGACGAGCGTTACTCGGGGCGCCCAGTTAACGGGTTAACAATTGTGAGGGTAGGCTATGGAAGGAGAAAGTCATTGAGGTTGGGTCCCCCACATTTTCACTTGAGTTTAGGCCTATGGCTAAATAGGCAAGCCATCAAATATTCAAAGCCAGTGGAGAAAGGGGTTTTGCTCTCCCCCTCTAGACTTATGCTCTTGGAGACTTGGAAACTTTAATTACTGTAGCTTACCGGTACTTTGTCCACAAGGTCAGTCAGTCTACTTGGTCGGCCAGCCTGACCTTGTTAACTTCCACTGATAAACAAAAACATTGGGATTTAAAGAAAGAGATTTTCATAATTCAAAGTATTGGTTTAAACTGTCATTTGATTTGTTTATGTAGTGATAGACCTTATTATTTTTAACATTTGTTGCTATAAATCTTAACATTTTGACATAAAATCGATATTTTAGACGGTATAAATTATAATAGTGGGACAAGCACATTTGCGCAAAAAGAAATTTTGGTTTTATATGACCCGTAATTGGATATATTGAAACTTGGATATAAAATAAATATAAATACAAAAAGTATTTATCATGGTCCTTTGAGCTTCGATATAACGGGGTTCTACTGTATATTAAAAATTGTATTTCTGTGCCTAAGAAGTTACTGAGAAAATGTTGTCATATGCGTGTTCGTTTGAAAATACTTGCCTTAAATTTGAGAATATTCAAGCTTCAGGCTATTTCACCTCGAAAGGCCTATGTGGAGGAAATCAAAACGCTTAGATTTAAATTTTTAATTAAGTTTAATTTAAGAATAGGCAAATTTGGACTGATTTAAACATGTCAAAAATGTGTTTATGTAATGTAATGTAATATCTGTTAAACCGTTTTCAAACTGGACAGGGACACTGCAGAGTCATCAGAAATGGGGACTCGCTGACTCGAAACTGTGCCCCTGCTGCGACGTTCAAACAATGTCGCACCTAGTTGACTCTTGCCCTATAAGGGGCTGTTCATTAATTATGTCAACAATTTTTGACCCCCTCCCCTTGTCAACAACTGTCAACTTTCACTTACCCCTATAATTACGCCAACAACTCTTTACTCCCCAAGATCAATGACAGGTCCCATTAACAAGGTTATTATTTTTTGTGGTGATGACCAGTTTTCCCTTTTTTCCTTCCTCATTGAGTGTCAAAATGTGGTGGTGATGACCTTTTTTGCCATGCTTTTTTCCATTTAATAAGTAGTATTCCATGAAATTTCCTATTTTTTTATTATTTGTAAAAAAGTGAAATTGTTGACGTCAACTTCTCTTGATCCCCCTCCCCCTGTCAACAACTGTCAAACTTTTTCAAACCCCCTCCCCCCTAAATTGTTGACGTAATTAATGGACAGCCCCTAACCAGGCTAGAGGACAGTGGACTACAAATTGGACTACAAATTACAAATTGACTTCTTCGTAGTCATCTGCCCTTAGGCAGGTTAAAAATCTCCCTTAGGAGTGAGTTCCTCTCATTATGTCCCATCCAGGTCTTTTGTCTTTTTCTTATTGTGTTGATCATCTCTTTCTTTTCCTCCACCTGTTTCAGCACTTCGTTTGTCTTATGTTCTGTCCAGCTGATCTCCATTTTTCTCCATATCCACATTTCAAAGGCCTCTAGTCTTGTTATTTCCTCTTTTCTTAGGGGCTGTCCATTAATTATGTCAACAATTTTTGGGCAATTTTTGACCTCCTCCCCCTTTTCAACAACTGTCAACTTTCAGTTACCCCCCATAATTAAAAAACTTTTGACCCCCCGCCCCAAGATCAATGACAGGTCCCAATAACAAGGTTTTTATTCTTTGCGGTGATGACCATTTTTTACCTTTTTTTCCTCAGGAAATTATCATATTGTAGAGTTCTTTGCTTGTAAAATTCTGTGTCAAAGACTCAAAGGTGAAATAGTCAAATGATTTTTGCCGAAAATGTGAACACCTGAATAACAAATGTAGGCCTATGAACTTGATTCAAAGAGCATAGCTAAATCATTAAGAAATTGACAAAACTACAATGAGAATGTCATTCTTACACTAAGTTTGATCAATTCTATCTGGAGTCATACTTAATAGAAGGACTATAGGCCTACACTGTATGTGCAGATGGGGTAGCCAACTGCAGTTGACACCTATAATTAAACTTAATTACCACAGAGTTAAGGCAACGAAAATTCAAGTGCGACATTTAGCAGTATCATTTTCTACGCTGACTATAAAGAAATTCCACACTAAACTGGTACTGCGCGACACTACTAATGAAGCCATTTTAAAATTGTTTTACCATGGATTTTAGTATTTTACTGATTTCAATAATGACATCATAGAGACATAGACATGACAGAAGAACAAAGCTTTAGTTATTTTTAACACTTAAAAGCTGTGTATTGATTGAACTGCATTGAAGTGCATTAATGATTCTAGTGATGTTCAAAAAACCGAACCGAAACCGCGGTTTTTCGGTTAAAACCGAACCGAAACCGACTGAGACTGCACGAGGTGAAACCGTAACAGCTCTAGACATCATTTGGCACATTCAGCATTCAATGATGATAATAATGGATGATTTATATAGCACCTCTCGGAATTCGGAAAGAATACTCAGAGGTACTGAATGCACTAAGTGAATGCACTAAGTTTTTATGAAACTTTAGAACTAACTCGAAATATGAATTTCATCTGCAGGCCGAATATGTCAAAAATATAACTGACAGTAAAAGCCAGTGGAATGTTTTAAAAGACAAAAAGTCACTAGACTGGCCCGATGATCTCTGGATGGAAGTTATTGTTCTAGGACAGTCGTGCACTTCAGATTCAAAAAAGAAACGACCACATATGACTGAGGTATCATTTTGGAATGTATCACTTTCAATACCGTCTGAATTCTGCATTGGTTAACAATATAGGACATCAATAATTTGTATTGCCGAGTCAGTCTACAGGTGCATAGGTTGGATTAAAATGTGTCAACCTTAAAGTGTTAAATATAATTTACTTCTGCAGTAAACCACTAATATCTGATAATACCAAAGTTCCAACTTTAATAACCTTTTAAGAAAATACAAAAGATGGAACTTTATCTCACAGGGGTCATTCCGCATCAAATCAACACTAATATCTGATGAAAATTGGCACAATTGTTCATCCCCAAAGTTGTTGAAAACATTTAATAAGTTTTTATGTCCAAACTAAAATACAAAAGATGGACACTAAAACTTTATCTCACTTCTATGATAGCTAGGACATGATCTTTGCACAAACTTTAGCTTTTTGAAAGCCCTATCTGGGCAATCAACAGGTACACCAAGAGTTTGAAAACCAAAAGAACAGAAGCAGGTTACCACATAATTTGACATTTAACCAATCGTATGCAACAATATTTATGATTTTATTTGTGGACAAATGTACATTGTGAGGAATAAATGGTGAAAATTTCAGAGTGGGCACTCTTATAGTTTTTATGCAATGATTAAAAGAATATTCGCCCCCAATGCAAAATCGCAATTAAAACATTCCTGTTAAACATTGCATTCACTAAGTGATTGAGCTAATTTAGTGTGCCAGTTACATCTGACACTTAGGCAAATCTGTGACAGTTTACCTTACATTTAAAAGTATTTTTATTTAGTATTCAGTATAATAAGCTGTACTTAATACGGTACTTTGCAAAATATCACGAATACATAACAGAACAGCAGAAGATGGAGCTCAACATCATAGCACAGTTAACGAATAGCATGAAGAATATAAATCTATTCAAGGTACTTTATTTACTTGACTTTACTCTTGTTTTGTGCTTTATTTTCTGTGTTCATATCTTTGTTCTTGTGTTTGAAGGTTGTTATTCTGTTTGCAAGGGCTTAAATCAGCATTAGGTAACTTAGTTTGATACAGTAATTTCATGTAGAACAAGTAACTTAGAACATAGGTATTTCATTAGTTTTTACTTTAGAATACATAGAATAGCTGTCTAGCAGACACAAAGTTTCATGCTATTATTAAAATACCAGTCTGTATATATTGGTCCAGTATTTCTCCAGTCTAATCCTGACTGCAGTTCTGAATAAGAATCCTTAATATCAAGTGTTAGAAGAAAAATGAATGTGAAATTGGCTAATATTTGTGTCTGCTATCTTTAACACATGCTGATACTGATGTAAAAGCATCATAAGTTGGACTGATTAGCTGATTTTTCTGTCTAAATAAGTTTGTCTATTGTATTTGAGAGCCTATGAACACCAGTGAAATCGTTAGACTGCCAGCAATGGCTTCAAGCAGTGAAATGACGGTGTATCTCAATTTAAAAGACTGCAAACAGTGCTGTGATCATCTTTCTGTACTGTGTACAGACCTTGTAACTAATTTAAAGTCTGAGTGATGGCTGAGATGTGATTGCACCTGCACTGAGCTCTCTCAATCCCTGAGTTTTCCTGAACTGTGCTATGCTGTTGAGCTCCATCTTCTGCTGTTCTGTTATGTATTCGTGATATTTTGCAAAGTACCGTATTAAGTACAGCTTATTATACTGAATACTTCAATAAAAATACTTTTAAATGTAAGGTAAACTGTCACAGATTTGCCTAAGTGTCAGATGTAACTGGCACACTAAATTAGCTCAATCACTTAGTGAATGCAATGTTTAACAGGAATGTTTTAATTGCGATTTTGCATTGGGGCAAATATTCTTTTAATCATTGCATAAAATCTATAAGAGTGCCCACTCTGAAATTTTCACCATTTATTCCTCACAATGTAAGACTTGTCCACAAATAAAATCATAAATATTGTTGCATACGTATTGATCGAAATGTCAAATTATGTGGTACGACTGCTTCTGTTCTTTTGGTTTTCAAACTCTTGGTGTACCCGTTGATTGGCCCAGATAGGGCTTTCAAAAAGCTAAAGTTTGGTGCAAAGATCATGTCTCTAGCTATCATAGAAGTGGAGATATTACAGTTTTAGTGTCGCGAGTTGGTGCCGGTCGACCAAAGTTTCATGACCCATAGTTTGGACATGGGTTGACCCAAAACTTTAATATTATGGTTTTCAACATTACTCATTGAGATGAACAATTGTGCCAATTTTCGTCAAAATCTGAGACGGTGACGTCCGATTTTATTCAAAAGCGTGTTGATTTGACGTGGAATGACCCACAGGTTATATTTGCACAATTGTATGCAACCTTTCTGAACAGGGTTAGGCATGCTGCATTGACAAATTGACCTTCTGTGCATTTAATATTCAATGTATTTGTTTGTGAACATTTTTCACAGATGTGAATTTCTCCCTTAAACAGTAAACAACTGGTGCTGTTAACTAACAGTTTTGGTGATATATTCTTATGTGCAGGTATATGGAAAGTTGGAAAATTTGCATCAAGAAATGCAGCTGAAAGGTCAATATAAATTATTTAAATTTTTAGCAGTTGAATAAGGCAATAGAATTAATTGATTGATTCACTCATATAATCATGTTTAAAAAATATTTTATATGCTAAATATCCTATAAAAATATTCTACCCCACAAACTTTTGTGCAATGGATTTGTATTGTCTTTAAAAAAAATTAAATCAAGATCAACCATGTTGTAAAATATGTTCTATTATATTTATTTGAGCAGGCAAATCTGTTAAAGTTCAAATGTCAAATGATGGGTCCATGTCATGTAACTCGGGATCAGAAAGGTCCCATCACCTCTCACATCAGGGCAGTGCTACACACAACCAAAGTTTAGCAGCTGAAAATTCAATGCCACTAGAGACAGCATCTTTTGAGTTTCAGAACACTCTTGATACTAAAAATCAATATGGACAACTTGCCAAGGATAAATTTTTGCCTTCTATTCAAGGGCATAAGCTTCTGCAAGAGGACACCGAAAATTTAAGTGAACTGTCAATTGCTGACGACGGCTCAAAGAAACAGAGTGCCTTGTCAAAGGCAAGGCATCCAGCACAGCAAATATTGTCTCATGAAAATCAGGAGAAAGTCCCATATGCTTCAAAACAAGTTGGCACAACCATTTCTTCAAACTTAAAACCTGGTGATAATTATAATTGGTCAAACGTTCTACAGGAATCTAATTTCTTTATTGACAGTAAACCAGTAAAGATTTGTCCATCAGAATGTAAACAAAATTATGAAAATGAACAAAAAGAAGTAGGCATGGACAACACAGCTGGTAATATGTTTCTGCAGTGGAAACGAGAATTGCAAATAAAGGGATCTACAGAAAATACATCAAACCCAGGCAGTTATCAGAATAGTATGGTTTTATCTGAAGAGCTAATGAAGATGAAGAATAAGAAGTTTCCAGACTTTTTTGAATCTTATTCATCTGATACCAGTTTCAATGATGCAACATCAGTAGAGTTGGAACAAATGAAAAAGAAAAACCTACCAGGTTATGCAAATATCGACGACCATGAACATTGTCCCACAAATATGAAGCAAAATGGAACCAAAAACTATTCGTCTTCTTTGGACCTAGATAAAAATTGTTTCCTACCACAATGTCATTTTCTGCAGTCAAAGAATTTTGAGACATTTTGTGGTATGGCTGAAATTCAGCTTCCATGCCAAGAGTTTGTTCCGCCAGAGCCTTTGGAATACAGTGAATCATTCTCATCACTTGACGATAAAGATGACACAAAGTGTATGTTTGTTGCCAAAGAAGATTTGATGAGAGCCGAGAAACTTGAGCGACTCAAACGATTGCGATATGAAGAGAATTAGAAGTTTTAACCAATATGACATTTTATGGGTATTTCACGATGCCAATCACTGCTGTTTAATATAAGAATTAATATAATTATGCAGTACAATATACAAAGCAACTGGGACATCAAATGCCTGAATAATGTGATTTCCTTTTCAAGCTAGGTCCATAAATGAAATACTGCCATATTGAGTTAGGTTTCTAGTTTATAAATGAGATAATCACATAGCTGTGGTATTTTATTCAGATTTACTTTTTAAATTTCCAAAACTGCAGCTATAATTGTTTAAATTGTATTAATTAAAAATTTATTATGAACACAAACAATATTAACAACTTGCAGCAGACACTCAAATGTCTGAAACACTAGTGAAGTAATAGTCTGGAAAGTGTTCATTTTCTTAACGAGACAAAACTACTCAGGATGTTCTCTTATCTGTAGTTCCGAGTACGTTCCCTGGAACGAGAACTAAAAATACCAAAATACATTAGACTGTATAAAACTTTATATTTCTACAATGAAATGAAAAATCCTCATTCACATCAACAATATTGTAAATAAATAAAATCAAGTGAATTTACATAGCACTTTTAAGCAGCTGCTTATTCTTAGGCACTTAGTCTAAATCTGTAATGGTGTCCATAACAGGGCACAATGTGAAAATATACTCATGGCTATATTAAATTAAGATAGGCATATTGATAATGAAAATTGTCTGCTGGCTTATAGGCAATTTTTGACCCCCACCCCTTGTCAAAAACTGAAATTTCAGTGACCCCCTATAATTATGTCAAAAACTTTTTAACTTTCCCCTTTTCCCATCCCCCCCTTTAGGTCATCAAGTGTCAAATGAGGTGATGATTACCTTTTTTAGGCTTTTTCCATTTGCAATAAATTTTAAAAATCCATTAAAATTCACATTTTTAATTATGTGTAAAAAATGAAATTATTAACGTCAACTTTTCTCGAACCCCCTCCCCTGTCAACAACTGTTAAACTTTTTCAACCCCTCTCCCTATTTTGTTGATGTAATTAATGGACAGCCCCTTGGGGATCAATCATAATGAAGAATAATGTCCCCGATTATCCTGTTGAGTACCCCTTTTGTCTGTTTCAATGTGTGCCAATCCAGCGGCTGCATACTGATCTGGCTGCCACGACTCGACCCTTGCCCTAATGCTAGCAGCCGACTTTGGACTAGGAACACCAGGCGTTATTATCTATGAAAAGGTGAGAAGAGTGGAAATTGAGGCCAATGAATGACTTCTTGACAATAGCAGCTCTGTGATAAGTAGATAGACACTGAAAATTTAGGATTCTGATAGATTATAATATTGGAATTATAGTAATAACATAATGCATACATAATAGGAATGTGCAGGTAAACCCATACCTGTGGGTATACCTTACCAGTACCCGCAGGTACGGGTTTGGTACAGGTATAGCGCTACAGGTACGGGTATACCTGTTTTTACCAGAAAAAAATTATATTTTCATTTCTCACTGCTATAGCAAATTAGCAATGCAGTACCGGTAATAGAACAAATATTATTGAGTAAAGTGTATTAGTGTAACTTGTATATCGCATTCAGTTTGTCAGACAGCATGCATTTTACTTACTGAAAGCATAAAGAAATCACAGATTACGTCATCTAACATCATCAGTAAAGTAGTGTATAATAATAACTATAATTTTAATGGCGTCCTCTGACTCCTACAGCGAGAAAGTTCCTTTGGTAAATCGTTTTGTTGTTTAACTTCAGCTCTAATGCCTGCATAGCTAAACTATATCTACTAAATATTTTAAACAAGCCCATTGAGTCGTCTAGAAGTCTAATCCATGTCCGACATTCATGTAGCCTTAGGCTAGCTGACTAGTTGTATTACACAATGTTACCAACCAGTAGTCCAGAACCCCAGAGAGAACCCGAGCCTACTATTTTTCAAGTGGATTGCCCTGATTCCTAAGTCCTAGATCTGTCCTAATTTAAACATGCGTGCTATTTACAATGAATTAGCTATCCGAATTTCGTCCAGGGCAGCTCGGATATCTCATCATGATGGGTGAATGAAAATACAGTATCCTATACCGCCTCCCCAGACGCCCAATTAATATACAGTAGTACAATGCAAATTGATATTATATAGGTGATTGGGTGGTACAGTAAAACCTAGTTATATCGAACTCACTTATATCGAAATTCTCCTTATATCAAAGTTTGAGCGCCGGTCCCGCCAAAGTCAGTGTTAATAGATACAAAAGATACACTGATATATCAAACTCGCTTATTTCGAAATCTCGCTTATATTGAAGTTGTTTGTCAGTCCCGGTCGATCAGAAGCCCGTCGGATATATCGAAGTAACCAACAATCCAGTGTATCAAAGTATTATCAGTGTCTTGATGTAACGGGAATCTATTGTATTTGACTTTGGGCGATGTGTCAATCTTTGTTTAACCTGCTATCAGCTATTAATCTCTCCTGCCCTAAACTTGGCAGCCAGCTGCTGACCATCCGTAGTCCCTCGAGGGGTATTCTCCTCACCGCTGGATATATAGGCGTAAACTTTTATCAGGCCGCTAGGCTTGTCGAGCTCCCTCCCTTCCCACTTTAGAGACGGTAGGCTAAGGAAAGGAAAAGGCATCTGGGTTGCCCCCACGCCCCTCCTCTGTTTCATCCAGGTTTACGCCTACGGCTGGATAATGTGGATATTCAGGCAAGTTGGCAACCAACTAGTCTACATTTATTATCATTTGCACGTAGGTGACTCCTATACAATGCATCTTTTGTGGTCTAGATCAGTACTTTTCAAACTGGGCGGCCATTAAGGTTTAGTTTCTGGGTCGAGTAGATGTAAGAAATGTATTTAGAAATTTTATATAATTAGACGAGACTATGTGGACTGAATGATGTCAATTAAAATATAAAAATGCGAATACAAGTTCAAATGACAACTCGATCAATAAACTTCTATTGCGCCACTATCATAATGCCCGGGGCATCAATCGATGGCGCACTAAATCCAAATCGAATTATAGCCAGATCAAACCGGAAAGATCAGCCAGAACAGTGGTGAATAGTGTATTGTAATCAGTGTAATGTAATTCAGCGGAAATGTTTTCTTACAAGCGTCATTATAAATGATCGGTAACTAAAGCCATAACCATTACAGCAACTTGAAAGTTGTCGGCTGCCGCTGCAGCATCAGAATGTTTGAAAAGCGCTGGTATAGATTGGCTTTAAGCCATTCAAAAATGCTACCATGGTTTCCGTCTTCGAGTCTACCTGTAAACAAAGCCATCATCCATGGCGGGCCTCGATCCCTCCCTCCTTTCCTTATTCAGACTTCTGTTCCTTGGGTAAACTGTACTTACAGTACTTTGTCCTCGGGTCAATGAGTTAGTTCGCTGCCAGCTGACTGGTCGGTCAGCATGACCTCATTAGTTGCCAGCTTTGATAAACAACATTTCAATATTGGAATTTTAAGGGAAAAGAGCTCATAATCTAAAAAATGGTTTACGGTTTATATTTTTAAATTTGTATTGGATTTGTTTATGTAGTGATAGACCTTATTATTTTTAACATTCATTAATGCACGAAATCGAAATTCTAGATGGTATAATAGCCGGACATGCGTATTTGCCGAAACCTAAATTTTGGCTTCAGATGACCAGGAATCGGATACAACGAACCTCGGATATTTCGGAGTATTTATCACGGTCCCGTGAACTTCGATATAACGGGTTCTACTGTATATACTTTCAACCGTAATTGATGGTAGCCAGTAGCCCCTAGCCGATCTGCCCTGGATGACAAAGGGAAGGGTGTAACTGCAATTACTGTAGTATAACTGATGCAGTACAGGGTGGGACGAAGAAGTAAGATGCAGCCTAAATCTTTCATGTGTTGAATGCAATATTTAAAATGTAGCAGGATTGAATATTAGTGTGAAATGTTCCAAATTCCAACCAGTCGGGTACGGGTACGGTACACAGCTTTTGGGTACGGGTAGAAAAGTTTTTGCACATATACGGGTAGGCATTTTGCTGTACCCACACATCTCTAATACATAAGCCTTACGATCGAATTGTATTAACACTAAGTAGGGTGAGACAATTTGGTCAATGACCAACATTCCAAAAGGGTATGAAATAGGAGCAGAACTCATCCTCCCCATCCTTGTGTTGTGCCTCACTGGCAAATAAATCATTATGGTTGTACAAGAGTTATGTAAAAGATGCCTGGAATATGCTATTTATACTATAATATCATAGGGATCTACAGAAAATACATCAAACCCAGGCAGTTATCAGAATAGTATGGTTTTATCTGAAGAACTAATGAAGATGAAAAATAAGAAATTTCCAGACTTTTTTGACTCTTATTCTTCTGATACCAGTGTCAAATATGCAAGTTGAAGTTGCATTATTAAATAAAGATAAAGATATCTCTGAAGCATGTGTAAATCTTTGACCCAAAAAGACAAAATTGAACCCTGGGAAAATAGCATGTAATAGGAAAGCAGGTTAATTGTGATTAAGCTAGCCCAGTGTAAAACATGGGGAAAGTTCAACCCTTCTATCTCATGTTATACAGACACAGAGGAAGGGGGGGTTGTTGCAATAGCTATGGCCAAAAGGCAAGGGTTTGTCAGGCAAGGTTATTTTGTCAAAAGTATGGGACATTACAGCTATGGAGGAAATTATTTTTAAAAGAGAAATGCTTCAAGTTTAGACAAAAATACATTTGAGATGTAATAAGGGAAGGAAATTGTGATTTAGAATTTGTTGTCTGACATATGAAAACCTGTATCAAAAACACTTCTTGCTTTATTTCATGTTTTTATGCTTATGTCATAATATAGGCCTATGCCACTGAAGACATAACATTGTAAATGTACAAGTGTTGTAGTGTTCTGTAAATCTTACATGATGCAGAAATTTCATATATATATATATATATATATATATATATATATATATATATATATATATATATATATATATATATATATGATATGTAAAATCAGGACCCCCTAGATTAATGAGTATAACTTAACTACCTTTCGACCAATCATGCTGAAATTTTAATTATAGTAGGCCTAGGAGACAGTCTCGGTACTCAAAAAATATTTCGCGCCACGCTGCATCAAGAAAAAAAATTCTGCTCCGACTTTCACCAAGTCTTTAATTGTTGGTGTTTTGTCGAACAGCTATTCACTTACGTCGAGCGGGGTGAAAGTTTTAAGACGTTCTCCAGGGATACTTTCTCAGATTACACATTCCAACAGGACGGCAAGACCGGCACGCAGAGTCAAGAGACAGTTGAACTAAAGACTTCCATATCAACAGCCCGGATTTTTCCGGTGGATTATAAAATTTGGAGTGTTATGTAGGTGATTTTCACGAACGAAAGTCCGTGATATTGAGGGCAACGCATCATGCAAGTGTGGGACGAGATTGATCAAGGCATCATTGATGCGTCATTCAAGCAATTGCGTTGCGTGTATTGCAGCAAATGGCGGACCGTTTGAACACAAACTATGAGTGGAATATCATTAGAACTATCTAAAGTATATTTTGGAACAACTTTGTTGAATATTAGTTGAATTTTCGTTGAGTTATATTCATTAATCTAGGGGGTCCGATTTTTTCGTGATCACCAGGTGTTAGTTCACCAAAAATTGCATCAGAAAAAAAATTCCTTAAACTATTGCATTGTTGCTTTAATTCCAATATCTGTTAATGTAACTAAAAGTCATTCTAAAGATCCATATCACATAATTTTTATATGGTGATTTTTGCATCTCAGGGGCCCCAAATATTTTGGAAGGTATGGAGAGAATGGTAAGGGGTCTAATGGCCCCGGTTTATGGGTCTCAGGTTTATGGGTTTAAAGCGTCATCTAGAAGATTATGTGACATCTTACCGACTGGGACTTCTGCTGTGACTCTTTCTTTTCTCTACAGACCTTGAACGTGATTTTGAATAAGATCTGCAAACCAAAGGTAATGAAATCAAAGGTAATGAAATCTGTACTTCACATGTAAGAGGTAAAATAACTGAGTATAAAACAATTCGTTACCTTTTCATAATCCTACTTACTAGAACAGTAATGCTAAGTGTCATCAAAATATGTTCAACTTTAAAATGATAGCAAGAGATAGAGAGAGAGAGAGATAGAGTGAGAGACAAGAGATTCATATTTTAAATATTTAACATTTCAACAAGAATTAAACTTGAGAAAAAACCTAAATAACTAATGGAGAACATCTAGAGGTGAGGAATGATACCCATCTGGCTGCCACGACTCAACTGTGATGAGCTAAAGAGGACATAAGACCAGTGATTCCCCAGGAATAATTATATACCTTTCAACAGTGACGAATTTAAACACGACTAGCAGAGGATACCAGCTTCATATAAGCTTATGCTTCAGAAGAGTTTGTTGATCTGAAGTAAGTCGCGTTGGTTCTAAATCGTGGACCAGGGCAAGTTGTTGATTTTGCAGTGCAGAGCATAGCAACCCAACAGGAGTAATGGTGATGAGGATGATGAGTATGTGAAGCTGTAGAGGTGGCAGTGGTAGAAGTAGCTGTAGAAGTTGAACTATGAAGATCATCAGGACACAGTTAACAGTTGATGCTGTATTGAATATGATGAATTTCTGCAAATCATTGTTACACACACAAGTTAAAACGACTCATGCCAACAATTACTCAGTGACTTACATATTATCCACTCTCGTCTTAATTTCACCCAACTACTCAAGCTGTATCAGGTCAGAGGTATATGAAATGCAGTAAGAGATATTTAACCCCTCAACCACCAGGATATGGAAAAAGGAAAAGTCCCTAACCACCAGGGAAAAATTTTTGGAGACATCCCTGAATACCAGCGTTTTGCATACTTTCACGTAAAATTGGATTTTTCAACTTGCAATTGCTCAGGTTATTTGAAAGCTACGAAGATAAGGTACACACCATTGTTTTGCATTTTTATTCCTCTTTCTAACCATCCATGCAAGAACTTCAAAAATTTGGAATGAGGATCCACTATATGGCCCAAAATAGCACTTCCTTCCCAAAAATTTATTTTTTTGCAAGCTGTGCAGCAAATATTTTTAAGTGATAACCTATCTTTGGTTAGCGGCAAAGTTGTATCGGAATGTATTTGGAACAAAATAAATCAAAAAATTTGAAAACCAGACCATATTTGGTTGAGATATAGCCTCTCTACCCCAAGCTCCCTCTACCGGATAAGTTGTCGCTTTGATCAGTTTCGAACAATGCTTAGATTCTTTTTTTAAATTTGCTATATCCCAGGCAATTGGAAAATGAAAAAGATGAGACATACACCACTGTTTTGCATTTTAATTCCTTTTTCTAACCATCCATGCAAAAATATATAGAAATTGTGAGGGGGCCATTCCCCAGCCTAAAACAGTCCCCTCAACAAATCAAAAAATGTATTTTAAATTTCTGCAACTAAAATTTTTGAATGACAAGCTATCTCTGATGAGAGGCAACAGTGTAGGGAAATGTATTTGGAACGAAATAAACAAATAATTTAGTAAATAGGACCAGATTGGGCAGAGATATACCTTTTCTTAGCGGGGCACTCTTCTTTCATTTCGTAATTTCGATGTTACAAAGGAAACTGGTTTCATAGAAAAAAGGAGCTAAATGAGGTAAGTGAAGTCTCTTCAAATATTTCTCTAAGTTTATTTATGTCTCTTATGCTGAGGCAGAGTTTAATTCCTTCAAAGATATGTATGTTTATACTGGTTGTTAACGCAGGCACCGAATTTTAAAAAGGGACAATTTAAATGGTCACTACTTTTAGCTATGATGTCCGATTTAAATATCCGTGAGAATTCCGGGGGTTTTGTCAGTCTGTTGTACGTATAATTGCTAGAACACAGACAATTTGCCATAAAATATCATTTTAAATACTTTCATTTGACTTGCTGTTTACACATGCGGCAAACTAAAATACTCTGATTTAGAGGGACGATTTTTTCCATAAATTCAATTTTTTGGCCAGACAACTATGAGAATCTGAGTGCTAACCCTCCTACATGTGACCCTCTAAAGGCAACTCCACAGGTTATATTAAGCGAGATAAGCCTTTAGAAACTAAGTCACTGCACATGGGTGCATTTGGGCACTTAGGAAGTTAAAGGGTTAAATGTTTATATGTACACATAGTAAAATTAGTGGCCCAATAACAGCAAATTTATTAATTTCCAGGAAAGTGTGACTAAAGCTATAAAATAACATAAAATAACACAAAACAAGTTTTACAAATAAAGAGCTAAAATATAGGTAAGAAAAATAAATATAATTTAACAAAACTTATTTACATCAAAGATAAAGACTTTTGAAATTAAAGAGAAACGTACAAAAAAATGCCCAAAATTTACACAATAATTTTACACAACATGCACATGTATTAACTCAGTCACATAAAAGTTAAACAACTTCTAGAAAGGTAATTAAAATTCATCATAGACAACTAGATTTTGAAAGGATTCAAAACTACTGCAAACCTTCTGCCACTACTGTAACGACCTCCGCCTCCTCTTCTGTCACGAGGACAGTCCCTTGACAGATGGCCTCGCTCACCACATTGGTAACATCTTTCCTCCACCCTTCGAGCATTTCGCTGTGGTGGAGGTGCTCCACCATCTCCTCGTCTCTGCCATGGTTTTGGACGAACTTTGCCCGTGGCATGTTCAACACGAACTCGGACACCACATATGTTTCTAAAACAAAGGCAAACACTATAAACATAATACACATTTGCTAATTTGCTACATAACAATGCCTAACACAGATTAAAAACACACATGCACACATTGTACTACCAAATAAAGCTGTTATTTGTGTTTAGACAGGCATAAAGAGCTGTTAGCTGTTCAGTGCATAATAAAAACCAGTGTATAACTGCTTTAATTCTCTTTTAAACCAGTACCAGTGGTTCTTAACCATTTTGTGACTACACACCCCTGAAACAAGTTTAAGAGAGTGAAGTACCCCTACTAGCCTACCTTCCTTATCTGAGGACAAAAGTTATGTTCCCTAATATATGGACTACGTCATAAACTGTAACATACTTCTGTCACAGAGAGTGCACATGTCAGAAACAGTAATACTAATTACTATTTAAATTTCTAATTTAGTACACAATTTCCACAGCATCTGTACAGTGTATAATTATAATAATATAATATTATATTATAATATAAATAAGTGTTAAAACAGACTTTATTTCCAGATCATTCTGTGTACCCATTTCACTCCTAAAGATGTTTCTCACATACTGTCCAGCTTGAGGCCTAAACATTCCACTGGGCACGACAGCTTTCCAAGGCTTTACCTCAGGGCTCTTGCTCCAGACCTGTGTGATCTGCTACCATTCATATTCAATAGTTCTATGCTTAACCCTTTAACCGGAATCCCCGAGCCTGGCTCGTCCACTGCCATCTTCCTTATTTGGGATCTCCAAGCCCAGCTCGTCATGTAAGTTTCATAGCGTTTCAAACACACGGGATGTATCAGAGACATTTTATGTTATAAAATAAGGTTGTTAAGACCGCTGGTTTTGAAGGACCGGTTAACCATCCAAAAAAGACCGGTTAACCGCTCGTTAGTGTCTTGCCAACATCAAAGTCGTGCCAACATCAAAGCGCTTTGATGCCACCGGCGCCTATGCCAGTGTCCTGCGTGGCTACATCAAAGCACTTTGATGCCGCCAGCGCCTATGCCAGCGCCCTGCGCGGCTACATCAAAGTGTTTTGATGTTTTCAAATTGAAATTACAGTTAACCGGTCAAAGTTAAAAGGACCGGACCGGTCCTTGCTCTTAGGACCGGTTAACTGTTAACAACCTTACTATAAAACGCTTTAGTATCCATTTATTTGCTAGACAGCACCTATATTTCAGCTATTTTGACTCTATGTAAGAGGAAATATATATTCTTTGGACCGAGGGGTCAGAATGCGGCCACGTGGTGTTGAAAATGGCTTCAAGAAAACGACTTGTTCGGGTTAGAATTGATATATCTTTACCAAATGTTGACTGATTTTCAAACTTTTTGATTTATTTTCTTTCACTGACATCCCCTACAACTTTGCCGCTAACGCGAGTGGGGTTACCATCAAAAATTTCATTATGGAGTTTCTAAACAATTTTTTGGGTAGGGGTTCTATCTTAGGCTGTAGAGTGGACCTACCCCAAATTTCTTTGTTTTGCATGGGTGGTTAGAAAGAGGAGTAAAATGCTAAACTATGGTATATATCTCATCTTCTTAGCTCCTATATGGCCTGAGATATAGCAAATTCAAAAATTAAAAACTGTCTCGAAATTCATCGCTAATACTTATGTTACAACAAAGGGTGTTTGGGTTAAAAGTGATATATCTTTACCAAATGTCAACCGATTTTCACAATTTTTGATTTATTTTGTTCGACTGACATTCTCCTACAACTTTGCCACTGACCAAAGTGGGGTTACCACCAAAAAATTTTCGCTATAGAGCTTTGACAAAATTTTTTAGGAGGGGTTCTATTTTAGACTGTAGAGTGGACCCTACCCCAAATTTCTTTGTTTTGCACTCGTGGTTAGAAAGAGGAGTAAAAAGGCTAAACAATGGCATATGCCTCATCTTCTTAGCTATTATATAGTCTGAGATATAGCAATTTTTTTTAAATTAGTTTTCATTTTTGAAGAACGTCTTCCCAAAAAATAAATCCCCAGTACAGTGACAGCATCTAAAAATTTAATCCCTAGTAGAGGAGTTAACAGCAGCCTTCTGAAAGCATGGCTTCATGCTTACGTTATTCACCAGTCATTAGCTGACAGGTTGATAGCTGATTATCGACACAGATGTATTCATAGGGGAGGGTCATTAATTGTGTGAACAGTAGGTCGAGAGCTTGGCCTAAACGGTCAAACAGGTAACCAAAGTTGCAATGGCAAGCTAAAGAGATAAAAATACATAGGCATGGAATTCTGAAAGTTGTGGCGACGGCAAGCGGCAAGTTTGGCGACTTGATGAGGTATTTTACATGAGTGAAAATCCATTCTTGACCCATCAATGGCGAGAGGGGAGTTTGGCAACCTAAATTGAAGCAAGCTAAAGAGGCATTACTGTATTGACTTTCAGAAAGCCTTTGACTCTGTCTCACATGCAAAGTTACTAACTAAAATCAAAACTCATGCAATTGCTGGAAATGTTCTTGATTGGATCACCACTTCCCTAAGTAACCGCACACAGTCTGTCCAACTTGCAAACTTAGTCAGCAACTACTGCGGTCACCAGTGGTGTTCCTCAAGGTAGTGTACTTGGCCCCACTCTCTTCCTTATTTTAATAAACAATATCAAATCTATACTCCAAGACCTTGATGTTGAACTTAAACCTTTTATCGATGATATTAAATTATACAGCTCATTTACAAATGACACATCAGAAAACTTAGCTATAGTCTGCCAGCGTCTTACGGGTTGGGCAAAAGCATGGCAACTCCCAGTGGCAGTCAATAAATGTTTCGCCCTTAGAATTTCTAATTCTAGGCCTTTTGAAAAATCACCTCAGCCTAGATACACACTTTTTAATACACCACAACCCTGGGTAACAAAAGCGCACGATCTTGGAATTACTATAGATACCTGATTAACCAGCATATTTCACTGACCACACAAAAAGCTCACACTCAAGCCAACCTTATTCTTCGAAGTTTCATATCGAGCTCTCCATCAGTACTTATGCGGGCCTTCATAACCTACACTCGACCCCTTTTTGAATACTGCATCCCATTCTACAACCCCACACATCCAAAAAAATCATTAAACTCAAATCTGTACAAAAAAAACTTCACCAAACGCCTAGAAGAATTTTACAACATCCCATATGTGCAAAGACTTACAATGCTTAACATCGAGTCTCTGGAATTTCGTAGACTAAAAATCGATCTTACGGAATGTTATAAGAACCTCAACAAGATGTACGAAATAGATATACATCGCTTATTTTCATTCCCTCTACACCTTGCAACCAGAGGACATTGCTTTAAACTCTATAAATCACCTTCCCATATAGACCCTAAGAAATTCTTCTCTAAATAGGGTCATTGCTTCCTGGAATAATTTAAGTGATGAATTTGTCAAGGACAAAGTATTAGCTCCTTCAGAAAGAAATTAGATAACCGCTGCTTCGCAAAATTTGTAACGTTCTGCAACTGTTTATCCTGTTCCCATCACTTCCCTAAAAATTGCAACTACAATCTGCCAGGAAATGCGTGCTTACTAATGCCTAAACTATGTGCTGGTAATAGTTTGTTATATTATCAATCTAGTATATTTACATTGTTCTTTAGTCACATAGTTACATAGACAACAACTACATTTGAAACGCTAGACTGTAAAGATAGCTGCATCAAATGATCGAAATCAAATGTAAAAATGAATTTTTTTTTTTAAAATTTGAAACAGATTCTAATTTGGGTGCAGCAGGCCCACCGAGAGAAATTCCGGGCCCCTGTGCAGAATGGCCGGCGGGCCCCGAAAATTTTTTTAAAATTGCTGAGTCAGCTTACAACCCATTTTGTGCTTGTCATTGGTTTAACCCAAATTAACCGACACGATGCAACTCTCGAAAACTAGTGATGACTTTTTTTCTTGTCACTCTTTTTCACACTAAGTAGCGTCATTTCACACTTTTCTTGGGGGCAAGATAATTTTGTGGCCAGATTTGGCCAAATTTTGGCAAATTATGGGCAAATTTTGGGCAATTTTTGGACCAATTTTGGGCAATTTTTGGACCAATTTTGGGCAATTTTTGGACCAATTTTGCAAATTTGAAAATTTTGGACATTTTCGGCAAATTTTGGACAATTTTGGAGATTTCTTGCACATTTTTTTATTCACTTAATACATTATTTCTTTATTTTCCTTGGGGGAGGGCCCGCCTGCCCCTCTCCCAAATGACGCCCCTGTTCACACTGATCATTTTGATGCTTTTGATGTACTCAGGTCCAGGCCCCCTTTTACTCACCGTGCCCCCTTTCTTTATTGTTATTATTGTATTATTGTTAATTATGCATATTCATCATCAGCCCGGGCCCCCTCGAGACCACCGGGCCCCTGTGCATTTGCCCCCCCTGCCCCTCCCTCTCGGAGGCCCTGGGGTGCAGGTCAGTTGATCCTCTGCGTCCCTTTGGAACACTCACTTTGTTTTATCTACTTCGTTTTATTTACGACACACTACTAACAACTACTTGTCTGTAATTCACATTGTGGTCCAATAAATATTTATCTATCTATATACCACAAAAAGTCCTTCACATACGCCAAGGGGTAATAGTACCCCCGCTTAAGAACCACTGTCTTATACCATTCTGGACTGTATAGCCAAAACACAACTAACCAATTACCTTGAACAACATGAACTTCTTCTTGACGAAAAAATCCGCATACACCCACTTCCATTCCACTGAGACACATGAAACCTTTACTTTAACTTTCCACTTTAGTAAAAATTTTAGTTAAGTTTTCATTAAATATCAGCTCACATTGATGTCATTTTTACTATGACAATTATGTCCTAAAATTAATACTCACGTCCCATCCAACTCTCGAACTGCATCTTCTGCATCCCTAGAATCTTCATACTCAACAAAAGCAAAGCCAGCAGGATTTCGTGCAACCCAGACACTTTTTAATCTACCATAGTAGCTAAATGACCGTTCCAATTCTTTTTCTTCAGCATCCTTTGGTAGATCACCAATGTAAACTTTGCCTTCCATCTGACTGTCCCTGGGATTTCGAGACGACATTCTGCAAAAAACAAAAGTCATCTTGTTATCTAGATAAATCATATTAAATCACTTAAAGATAGATCTATTATGGTAATTGTGAGCGGTTAGAGCGGTACTTCGGTTACAACGTGCGGATTGATACTTCTTGTTTTTATTGGAGTCAGGACTGGTCACAATTACCTTTATTTTTGCAACTAAAATGAAAATTAAGTTAAAAAAATTGTGATCAAAATTACTTAAAATGCGGCACCTGCACGCGGATTTAGCGAGTGGACGCGCTGCTACACTTAGCAAACACAGCAAATCGGTCGAGCGCTCTGCTGCAGGTCTACCGCCAACAACATTAAGCCTTGGTCAACGGCGTCGATGGATCCTGTGTGCGGTTCAGTGTTCAGATGCCGAAAGGCAACTCTTGACTAACAAGACGCCACAAATAAATCACAAAACTTGATTTTAAAAGACTACAACAAAATACCAAACAAACAGCAGCGTTTTTCCTGTATCTCGGATTTTATAAATGCAATTTGACGAATATTTTTCAATCAAACTTACTCTGCAATAAATCTTTCGCTTTGTTCGCAGTTAATTTGTGCGAAAAGACGCAAATGGCGACCAATTTAACCATGCATAGAATTGTAAAGACCTTTAAGTATTTTATTTTATATCACTATTATTGTGTATGTGCTATTACCAGGGAGTCTTACAAACTCTCTGCTACTTACAAATGATGATAATTGGTAACATGCAATTGCAGTTGCAAATTACAATAATTATTAGTGAAGTGCATAAATTGACCGCGGTCGAGAATATGGAATTCACTCCCAGCATTGGTCCGCTCGGCTAACTCTCGTACGATATTTAGATCAAATCATTTCCTCCATTGCTATAACAACCTAGATTCACTACTTTTCGAATAAATTGACAATTGCCTGGCTTCACCTTCCCACAACTATTTCAATAATGGCTAAGCGCCTAAAAATAAGCAGCTACTGTTGTACTAAATTAAAGCGTTATATAAATCAGCGATATATTACTTACTTGCTTACTTACTTGTTTACTTACTTACTTACTTACGACTCTGGTCAACATCGGCATAAAATGCCTTCGACCACCAAGCTTCACAGCAGTCAATTATAAAAATGCAATATCGGCAATAATGCTGGAATGCCACAACCAGGTTTCTCGAATCTCGACAACAAATTCGAAGTTTGAAAAATTCAACGCTGTGACAGGACTGGAGCTTAGAACAGTCGTAAAAAACTCTAAACTAAAATCATGTGAATTAGAGCCTCAATTGTGGAGGTATTACCTTATATCAGTGGGTCTCAGACCCCTTTGCTGTACGGCCCACATTTGAATGTTTTTTAAATTTTGCAGCCCATCTCTCAAATTAAGCACGCAACGATTTTCATACTTAGGTCACCAGGGATGACATGTATGTCAATTAGACGGCGATTAGAGATTTGTGCACCGTTGTGCACACCTGCACATAGACGTTGAATGGACTCTGTAGTGCTCTGTAGGCGTGGCAAATTATGCTAATTTACTATTTTTGCACCGTCCTTTAACCTATTTTTAGCATCAGGCAATTTAAGCGACTGCAACACCGAAGCCAAGGTTGCCAGTGTGGGTTATTTTTTACCCAATCTGGTTTTTTTCGGCCTCGTCTGGTTATTTGGTAATTTTTGGGCGGAATCTGGTTATTTTTAAATCTGCGAAAATTAAAAAAATAGCCTGATTTACGCAGTGAGAGTGAGAAAAATTAGAGTTTTCAGTTTTCAGCATGTTGAAAACTCTTCTTGCGACAAGTTTACAAGTTTAAAGTTTACCTCACATTACCTTGCTCCAAGACAACGTGACGACCCCCTTTTTTTGCTCGTCAAGACTTTCTGGATGGAGAGACGTTATACTGTAAAATTTTCCCAAAAATTTTCAGGTTTGTCGCAATTATTATGGATTTTATAATCTTTTTCGACCTTTTTGGGAACCTGGTTATTTCTGGTTATTTTTAAAGGCACGATCTGGTTATTTTTCAAAATGTTCACTGGCAACACTGACCGAAGCAAAGCACACAATTCAAAGCTAAAGCAAAGCAGCGCAAAGTTATACTGTATCAACAGAAGACGAAAAAGAAACTAGGAACGGAGGTAATTACGGATTATTCCGACAGTCACTGTAATCTGTTAAGAATAAAGCGGAGAGGGAGGGTCGAGATATGGGCTTTTAACGACTAGATTTTTTATAATAATAAATTTTAATAAAAATTCAGTCATCGGATAACGGAACTCGCTCGGTCTGTCCTTAGGCATCTCTGATGTAATTGTTGGTAAATGTGTGTAATTTATTCTTCATATTTACGATTTTGCAATGTTGTTCATTCACAAATGAGATGTCTGAAGAATATTATTAGAAATCTTGTACCAATGTTCAACTTCAGCAGCAATCCGGTGGCGGAAGTTGGCAGAGCGGGTAACGTGCTGGAGCGTGGGGCGGTAGGCTGACGGAGGGAGGTTCAAGCCCTGTTGGCGCCACTAGTGGTTTTCACACAAGGCTTCAAGCAGTAATGCCTCCTTCTCCTCCTCCTCCTCCTCCTCCTTCTTCTTCTTCTACGACTCCAGGAATGTCTCTTGCCATGTGTGTTGCTTCTTCTATAAGTTCAGATTTTGTTTTCCGACATGTTTTATATTACCTATCAATCTCTTAGCTTGTCTTCATCTACTTTTGTTTCCCTCAATATGACAGTGCAGAGCTCTCACAGGCAGTCTTTCTTCTCCCATTCTTGTCACATGTCCAAACCACTGTAGTCTTCTGCTTCAGATTTTGTCTATTGTCGTGTCTTTCATATTCGTTCTTTCTCTGATTTCTTCATTCCTGATCGTATCTCTTCTTGTGATTCCTAACATTCTTCTTAAACATGCCATTTCGAAGATAAGTATATTTCTTTCATCTTCTTTCTTCATCTTCCGGCATTCAGATCCATACATCAAAATCGGCAATATCATTGTCTTGTATACCATAGTTTTTGTGTCTATGGCTAACACTGTTGACGTCCAAATTTTATTTAATTTCCCAATTGCCACGGCTGCTAGTCTATTATTCTTTTCTTTATATCTTCCTTGCAATTTCCATCATCATGCCTCCTAAGCCACTTTAAGTCACGCTAAGTTTAAGTTTAATCATGGTGTTTTTTAACATGTTAACTGCAGGGCCGCGGTCCCCCCAGTTCTTTTCCTGGCCCCACAGTAATTATGGTGGGCCCCTTTCATAAAAAGACCCCCTAGAGGTTATTCCAAGTTTTTCTCTCTTGGGCATTGGCAGTCTTTTAAGAGAAGCAGTGTCTTTTGAACTGACGCAAACAGTCATGCTCGAGCACATAGCCACACACTGTAGATTAAAATATGAGACCTTGAGGCAAGGACCAATCAACTCTGATGCCTGGTTGGGGTCAGAGGGATGTGTACCGGTACATCTGCAAAACATGGCGTGTGCACACACACAAACACACACAGAGAAGAGATTGGATTACTACTACCAACACAGCAGAGATAGGAATACACACCAGGCATGGTATGAAAAGTCTGAAGTAATCATATAACCTATGGCCCAGGTTGTTTTTAACATGTAAACTATGAGGGCCGCCTCCCAGTTGTTTCCCTGGTCCTCACAGTAATTATGGCTGTCCACCTTTCATAAAAAAGGCCCCTTCATAAAAAGGCCCCTCTAGAAGTTATTCCTATTGTTATTGTTCATGACAATTTATATAGCACCATAACATAGCAAGGGCCAAAGTCAAGGGTGCTTTACAATAAGCGTGGAAACGAGATGTTGAATAGGTGCGTCTTTAACTTGTTCACAAACTCTCCGAAGGATGTGACGGACGACATGCAGTCCGGCAGTGAATTCCACAGGAGAGGATTTCCGCATGAGAAAGAGCGTTCCTAGATTTTCTCTATTGGGCTAACACTGTTTAGCATATTTTTTCTTTTGTAATGACTTCTTGTGTTAATCTAACTGAGGAATGATGGATCAGGACAACTGGGTACCGCTGATTGGGCCCCGGACAACTGGGCCCAGCATTTTGGTAACGGGACATTTGGGTAACGGGACTTCTGGGTCCTGGACATCTCGGCCTCGTATGATAGGGAAAGAGAGAATGGTGCTTCTGGTTGTGCTATCAAAATCAGAATAGGCAACGACTATTCTTGTATACCGGTTTATGCTTAAAAATCATAAATGCCTGTGAGTTAAAAGAATTGTACTCAATTTGTAGCCAATGACAAGGCTTAAAGAAGACCGCCCGAAGTTATACAGCGAACCCTCAGTTATTATTGTGTCCAGTTCGATGGTGCGGGGCCGAGATGTCCAGTACCCAGATGTCCCGTTACCCAAATGCTGGGCCCAATTGTCCGGGGCCCAATCAGCGGTACCCAGTTGTCGCATACCGGAGGAATGAATGATACGCAGATGACACCACACTAATGGCAGACACAGAAAGTAAACTACAAAGGTTATTCAGCAGAGTGACAGAAGAGAGTGAAAAGAAGGACTAAGAATAAATACAAAAAGACTGTATGGTAATACTGTACTGTATGGTAATAATAAAAAAGAAATTCCTAAGCGCAGGCTACAATATAGGGGGATAGAAATAAAACAGGTAACAAAGTTCAGATATCTAGGAAGCATTTTCACAAGCGATGGAAGAAGTGAAAAGGACGTTGAAACCAGAATAGGAATGGCGAAGACAGCCTTCACTCAACTTAAAAAGATCCTCACAAATAAACACATTAGTTAGTTAGTTAACAAGTAAATTTCTATAGTGCAAGAAACATGGTAGAAGGCCAAAGTCACTAGTGCTTTACAATTCATACGATGTCTGATAAAGGTGAGTTACAACAACAACACGGCTCAGAATTCTTCAAAGCTATGTTTGGGCAGTTCTGATGTATGGGTCAGAAACATGGATGCTGACAAAATCAACAGAAAGGAAACTGGAAGCTGCAGAGATGTGATTTCTCAGATGTATGCAAAAAATTTCACAGACAAGAAAAAATAACAAATGAGGAAGTATTAAAAGCCTTTGGTGTAAAAAGAAAATTGCTACAAACCATAAGAAAGCGACAGTTGGAATTTTTCGGATGTTTCGGAAATCTCATAAGAAAGGATGTAGGCCTATTGGAAAATCTAGCGATAACAGGAAAAAGAGGGTAAAAGAGCACGAGGAAGACAATGAATAAAGTATGCAGACAGTCTCAGAGAAGCAACAAGAGCTGAAGACAACATCGAGCTGATAAGGAAAACCAGAAACAGAGAAGAGTTTAGATCCATGGTTGCCAACGTAACAATACATGGCACATGATGAAGAAAGAAGAAAGAATGAACCTAAATTACTAATTTACATTATGTACTAAATGTATACTAGAGCTCAGCAGTGGCGTAGCTAGGCAAAGTGCCGCCTGGGTCGAAAATAAATAGTGCCATGAAAAAAACAAAAAAAAACACAACTTGCAAAAAATCTTGGAAAGCAAAAAAAGGTCGGCGCATATTTTAACAAAAAATGATGTTTTATCAAAACCCGAAAATGTCACTCCTGACACAATGCTGCCATCTTCATTCGACTTCCCAAAAATCTTGACAGGTAAGAATAGGTCGTCACATTTTATTCAAAGTCCCGAGATCACCGTGTATGTCGGCACATGTGTGGAAAAATACCCAAAAATGCCGCCCCTAGAGCAAGTGCCACCTGGAGTGGTTCGTCCCCGCTGCCCCCTCGCTACTTCACTGGAGCTCAGTATTCTGGATTGTCACTAACGGTAATTTCGGTAAATGTATGTATGTCATAAGTTGAGTTGAAATAAACAAATTTCAATCAATCAATCAATTAATAAACTAAAATCGGGAAGTGCCAAAATTAGTTTTCATCCGGAATTTTAAAAGTTTTTCACCAGTTCCCCCATAGGTCATTCTCCAAAGGGAATTCGTTACTTTGGAACTCATTACCTGACGTTGTGTCGGAAGCTGTCTCTGCGGAATCCTTTCTCAAGAACTTAAAAACACCTATTTAATATAGGATTTTACTGATAGAATTATGTCAAAGCGCTTCAAGCACTTTGTCGTAGGCCTTAGCCTTGTATACTGCGCTGGAGAAATTGTCTAGAAATAATAATAATAATAGTAATTTTTCCTTAAAAAACACCTTGGGTTTAATCCTCTTTTTTCTGGTGGGCTTGATTATTGTAATTCTTTATGCAATGGGACAGCCAAGTCTAGAGTGCAAATACTTTTGAGAATTTCAAATCTCGATTGCTGTAGCCATCAATAGACTCCTTGACACAGCCATATCACATATATTCTTAATAATTTGCATTGAACAGGAAATTGCATTCAAGTAAAATTTGCTTTTAAATTTTGACTATATGACAATTATCCAGTTTTATTGTTGTGCGACCATTGGTAAAGGTTGAGGTTATGTGCTTGAGTTTCTGGTAATCCTCTCAACGGCAGTCCCAAATTCAATAAACATCTAAATGAGATTTATTTCAGATGAATTTATTTTTGTTAAAAACAAGTTTGAGTTTTGAAGAGGATAAGGGAGGAGTTTATAGTAATATTTATATTCAAAAATAAGAGTATGAAATTTGTAGAGACTTTCAATATTTAAAATTTTATAGGCTATGAATAATTTAGCTGTGCTCACATAGTCATAGTCATTGAATAATAGTCTTATAGCTTTATTTTGAATAATTTGGACTTTGTTTATGTTTGTTTTATATTTATTACCCCAGATTTGTATACAGTAAGTTAGGTCGAATTGTATACTGTACTGCATACTGTAGATTTGCCAGTAGACAATGAAAACACTGAAGGACCTGTGCTTGAATTGCCTCATGAATAACCTTCGTGGTAATATCAGCTGCATCGTCCGATGTTTGGCTACCGTGCACAAGGAGATTCTTCTTGAACGACTTGTCTTTCATGATCGACTGACACCAGACTATCTGCCTCATGTCACGTACAATCTGTTTTCGTCATCCCTTAGGCGCATCAACTTCTATAAATGCACACAAGTGACAGATATGGTGTTAGAACAGTTGAACTATAGCCAGTGTCAAATAACGCATCTAACCATTAGCGACTGCAAATCAGTCACAGGTGAGTAGTGCAATGTTGCATGACATGTGTATTATAATACTGACATTCCTAATGGCCTTATATTGTTATTGTTATTGTTCATGACAATTTTATATAGCGCCATAACATAGCATGGGCCAAAGTCAAGGGTGCTTTACAAGGAACGTGGAAACGAGATGCTAAATAAATACATCTTTAGTTTGCTTGCACTCTCCAAAGGAAGTGACGGACAACACGCTGTCCGGCAAGAAATTCCAGAGGAGGGGATTTCCATGCAAGAATGAACATTCTCCGAACATGACAGTTTTCGACAGAGGTGGAACGTACAGTTGGATTCGCCTACTGGAACGAAGGTGAAGCTGTCGATCGCTCCACACCGGCCTTCGAACGAGCGTCGAGAGGTATTCCGGGCAGAATGGATCGTGTAGAACCCGGAACGTCAACGAACAGCGCTTGAACATGGTACACTCCGGGACCCGAAGCCAATGCAGTTTGTCCCGAAGTAGAGAGGTCACGTGGTCGTGCCAATGCACCCTGAAGATCAAATGAGCTGCAGTGTTGAGGATTGACTGTAGCCTGGCGAGCTGACGGTCGGGAAGGCCCAGAAGTAACCCGTTGCAGTAGTCGATCCACGATATGACGAAGGCGCGAACCAGTTGTATGGCCGCCGCAGTCAAAATATACCGACGGACCTCTCTAACCTCTCTAATCAATCAAAGTTGCCGGAAGCACGCACGGGTCACGTTATCGACATGTCCAGCGAATGACAGCGTTTCATCGAAAAGTACTCCAAGCAGGCGCACCTCCGTCGACGGTTGGATGTCGGCTTCTTCAAGGTGAAGCTCAGTGCGAGCGATCAGAGGTTTCCTCCTCGGAGTACTAAACCAGATCAGCTCGGTCTTCTTAGGGTTCAGGGCCAGCCGATTGACAGCGGCCCAGCGTGCAATCTCACATATACAATCCTCTAGATGCTTTAAAAGATGATCGGACTCCGAGGGCAGGCAGGAGGAGTACACCTGCCCATTGTCAGCATACGCGTGCCAGGATAAACTGAACGATTCGATAATCTGCCCGACATCCGCCATGTAGAACACGAACAGGAGAGGGCCAAGGGCTGATCTCTGTGGCACGCCACTCAATACCCTGCGTGACATGGATACAGAACTGTCCCAAGACACTGACTGTGTGCGATCCGCCAGGTAGACCTGCAGCCATGCCAAGGCTGGACCCGTGACCCTGAAGGTAAGTTCGAGGCGGCGAGAGAGCGTGGCATGGTCAAAAGCGGCCGAGAAGTCAAGAAGACACAAGAGTGACAGTTCACCATTCACCGTCAAGTCTACGATGTCGTTAAGTATTTTCAGCAAGGCCATCTCGGTTGAGTGGCCTTGACGATAGGCTGATTGATGTTTTGGCAGTAGACTGTTCCTAATGAGGTAAATCACGAGTTGCCTGTTCACCAGACGCTCCAGCAGTTTGGACAAGAACGGCAAATTCGAGACCGGACAAAAGTTAGAGACGTCCGACGGATCCAAACCTGGGCATTTCAGGTGCGGGCGAATGATGGCGTGTTTCCACAGTGATGGAAACTCTGCACTCGAAAGAAAATGAGGCTGAAAGAAGGGCGGTGATTAACAGGGCCAACGCATCGATGGCCTCTTTCAGCAGCCACGTCGGAAGCAGATCCTACAGACACTGTTTATCCGGTGCGGCCCTGACGCACGCCGTGACTTCTGATACAGTGGGGGGTGCGAACACGGAAAAGGAGGAGCCGCTGTATTTGTTCAAGTCAGCTGGGCCAGCGTTAGCAGTCTTGCTCCTATATGACAGAATTACTAATTGTTTCATATAATTTAACCTTTTAAAGGGGGAATTAAATTTTTCAAGTCATCCCGCGTCGGGGGAATTAATTTTTGGAAAAGGCGTTCGTATGAAAATGTGAACATATACGTTATAAACTTACTAAATTTCAGGCTATATAGAAGCTAGAAAGATGCGGTTTGCACCGTTGTTGAGCATTTTTATTGCTCTTTCTATCCATCTGCGCCAAAAGAAAAAAGTTGGGGGTAGGGACCACTCTACACCCCAAAATCGGACCCCTCCCCAACATTTTGTTCAAATTTTGATCAAAGGTCAATAGCAAAACGTCTTCAGCGGTAAACCCCCAAATGTGAGCGATAGAGTTCTAGAGGAGTGTAATTGGAACAGAATGGTGCAAAAATTTTGAAGATCGGACCATATTTGGGGTAATTATGGAGTTTCATACCCAAGTACCAATTGCTTGCTGAAAGGACAATTACGCGAACGGATTTTCAATGTGAAAAACCGAACAACTCGGTATATTTCAGGCTATATAGAAGCTAGAAAGATGCGGCTTGCACCATTGTTGAGCATTTTCATTGGGCTTTCGAACCATCCGTGCAAAAAAAAAATTTGGGGGGTAGGGTCCACTCTACACCCCAAAATCGGACCATCTCTGACAAAAAATTTTCAGCGGTGACCCCCCCAACTGTGAGCGGGAAAGTTGTTGGGAGGTTTAATTGGAACAGAATAGTGCAAAAATTTTGAAGATCGGACCATATTCGGCGTAGTTATGGCCATTCTAGTCTCCGGCTGAAGATTTTTCCTATACATTTTCCAGCCTTGGTCAGTCTACAGTCAATATCCCTTGCATATATAGTCAGTATTATCGAAAACGGTGCTGCCGCCTATCGAATGGATGTGAGCTAACTCGGTTGCTGCGTTGGAATTTTGAAAATCGTGCAGGTCTGCAGTACGCAGTCGCTTATATAGCGCGCCGTTTATAGACAGCTAACCCCGTTTGGTCAAAGTTTTCCGCCGCCGTCTTAAAACGGCTAACCCGAGGAAAAGGTTAATGAGCAAGATAGTTTAAATCAGCAACTCTCAAACTATTTAGGATTTCTTGCGTGGCAGTCCCTTAGAAACTTTTGTGATGACTCAAGGACCTTATAGCATTTGAATTTTAAATTAACTGTAATTAACACACAGGTTACTTGTTTTGTCTATCAATTATTTAATCAGAAAATTGCAAATCTTAGTCTTCAAATTTAAATTCAAATGGAATCAGCACTCTCAGAGCCATCAGTGTGTTTTGTGTTCCAAGGTATTGGTGAGATATCTTGAGAAAGTATCCTGAAAATATCCTGAAACCACTTGACAGTCCCCTATGGGACCGCAGACCCCAGTTTGAGAACAACTGGTTTAAACCATTTTAAGAAGTTGAGCTCCTCTGAATTTCAAACATCCAGATTAGTTAGTAATGAAAGAGTACCATCTTTCAAGTATATTTAAATATGAAGACGGGTATAATGTGCATATTGTGAGATTGAAGTATTAACTGCATCTTTGCAAAGTAAGTCATATTCAGCTTCTGAAGCTATACTAGGAAAGTTGCAGATGCTAACCCAGGGGTGGCCAACCAGCTGACCACATGAGACCCTCCGGGGCTAATTGGCAGCCAGCCCACGGGCATCTTTCAAAATAAATTTTATTGGTCCTATTTGTGCATGCAATGTTGATTAATGAGTAAGTCTTTTAGTTTCTGTGCTTAATTTAATAAAATATTAAAATTAAACTGCTGTTTAATTGTAACTGTTACCAGTTACTACTGTTACATGACTGCCATGATTGTCACTACTTTAGAAAACAATGTGCAAGGGACAACAAAACAATGCAGCCTGACACATGCTGATCAAAATTTTAAATGGCCAGCTTGTAGCAAAAGGTTAGCCACACCTGTGCCAACCTATTGATATTTCTGGGCCTCTACTTTAGAATGGAAATTGTTTATAATACACATGCGTTTGTTGCCCTCAACCCTGGAAGAGAACTTTAAAATTTGTATAATCTGAAGGTTACTCCCCTATGGGACCGCAGACCCCAGTTTGAGAACAACTGGTTTAAACCAGTACTTTAAACCAGTACAGTACTTTTACCCAAAGGTGATTAATCAAAAGAATACAAATGCATTTTTGTAATGGATGTGTTCTGAATCCATAAATTTTAAATGTAGAGGTTTGGACTTTTGATGCTATCTATCAAAAAGTAAACAGATGATCTAAAGTTGTACTGTCCAGGTGTAGCAGGCCAGATTATACCCCAGACCAGATTAAACCTGGGCCTGGCGTGATTAAACCCAGAGTTAGGCAAGATTAAATCCCACGGGTATAGAATAGGTTAGGCCAAATTATACCCCTCTAGGTCAGATTAAACCCCGATGTAACCAGTTAAAATATGAATTAGTAATAGTATATTATTAATATATAAGCACATAAAATTTGCATGCGTCTACCAGGAAAGCTTTACTACGAAAAGAAATACACATATAACACTTTTTAATACTCGTGACAGTTTGCGTGTTCACATTTCACAGTCAGGTGCTCAGAACAACATCAAAATGATAAAGCTTGTTTTCTAGATAAAGTGCTTTTTCTGATAGTGCATACAGATGGTAGCTTATGGCAGGCCTGTAGGAAGTGGGGGTGTGGCTGCACCCCCTGGAAAAATTAGGGGATGTGCCGCACCCCCTGGAAGATGAGGCTGTTTTTTACCTCTCAGGATTTGTCAAAAGAAGGTAAAGGAAGGGTGATGACCTTTATTTGCTTGTCAGGCCTTTTAACTCTTAAAAACTGCACCCTCTGCTAAAAATTCTTTCCGACGTGCCTGACTTGTGGGATAATTCAACCAATCCATGGAGTCATTGACTTTTGTGTGGATAACTATGTCACAACTCATTAGATTGGCTGTGGCCATGATCTCGGCTACATCTGTAGCCGAGACGTAATCCTGAGACATGCAAGACGTTTCTAAGTAGCTATTCACATTTTGGTTCAAGTAATTCTGTAGTTTTGTTGACAAAGAAGTACTGATATGG
This sequence comes from Metaphire vulgaris, assembly GCA_018105865.1. Lineage (NCBI taxonomy): Eukaryota > Metazoa > Annelida > Clitellata > Crassiclitellata > Megascolecidae > Metaphire > Metaphire vulgaris. The sequence continues at coordinate 3,498,967 of CM030848.1, forward strand.
TGGATGATTTGTCTCTGAGGAGAAAGTGGTCATTTTCGAATCCTGTCAATATATAGCAAATGGCTAGAATAACGGTTCCCACCACCTTTAGTTTTATATAAATGCCGTGATTACCCAAGGTCCTTCTGTCTGGAAGTACTTGTGTTTTGCTTCATTATAGTATCTCAAAAGCTGGTCATACAGATGGTCTTCCATGGTCTCAGATTTTGTGTCCTTTTCAACACTAATAAATTGAACTAATAAGAAATAAATGCAAACAAATTTGCTATCATATAATTGCATCAACATTAATTACTTTAAAATAAGTATTGACAAAACATATGAATTAATTATATACATAATTAATAAATAAATAAAATTAATTAATAAACATATGAACTAATTATATACATAATTGAAATTATTTGTATACTGAAATAAAACAGGTTCAAGCAATGTATAGAGCTTTTAAATGAAACAGAAAATAATATTACCGGTATTAGAAATATTTTTGATAACCACATAAATATTACAATGTTATAAAAGGAACACATTGCTAATATACCGGCAGTTACCTTCTTCAAACTCTTTGTCTGTTGAAAACTGCTTTATCAGGTTGAAATTAAAACTGCTTTGAATGTTAAAATAGGAATTAGACAGTCCTTTTAATTCGTTTTTTTACACAGTTCAATAAAACATTTTATTTTTCAAACAAATCTTCCACGGTTTCTGCCTAAGTCACTATAATTTCACTCAGTATTACAGAGTGGCTTAATCTGGCCTAGAGGGGTATAATCTGGCATAGTCTATTTTTAACCCGGGGTTAATTTGACCTAGTCTTCTTTAGACCCCTGGGGTTTAGTTTGGCCTAGGCTGCTTTAATCCAGTTTAATCTGGGCCAGGTCTAATCTGGCCTGCCACACCGGGATTGAGTTGTGGTACTGGTGACCAACCAAATCGTTCATCGCTTAGGTGTGAATAAATTTATAGCAGCGTTAAGCTGTGAAGATAAAACTTTGGTCTAGAGAAAGCATTGACAAACCACTCTAGATTAATTTCGTAAGCCACCTGCATCATTGCTTACCTAGTACATGGAGATCAGCGCTGAACCCGACGCTCGTTTGAGTACCCGAATAATTTTGCCATTTTAAAATTTACTGAATACATTGTGTAAAATATTATTGCCTATGTCTTGATACTAAAATGAGATTTTGACATGACACTGGTAAATAAATGAATCCTATGCCAATACTGACTTAAGTTGTTATTTTGTCATCTTTTTAGATGTTGGTATTGTATGGATAACAAAAAAGCAGACGTGTCTAGAATACATTGAGCTTCGCAAACTTCATCAACTTACAGCCAAGGCATTTGTGAATCTGTGTAGCCCCTGTTTACGGACAGTCAAACTTCGAACGTGCAACAAAATTAATACAGAAGGTGTGTATTGACTCCTACATATGCTTTGTTACTACTTTACTTAAGTATCTGTTAGGATTTTATAGTGACGGTCTGTCCTCATATTCAGCACATGTTCTGCTACACATCCCAATATTATCATCAGCAATCTTTTCAGTTGCAGTTCTAATCTGGGGACCTTTGATGAAGAAAGCTATGATTTTAAATTATGAATTGATTCTGAGTAAGGATTAATGAGACAGGAATTCTGTGTTTTGCTTAGCTTTGTTGTATTGTTATCAGAATAGTGTATTGAAGTTTGACTGTCTGTAAACAGGGGCTACACAGATTCACAAAACCTCAGCCTCCTCGACCCGCATGTTCATCATCTTACCTCACTCTGTCACGCCCACTGAATCAGTCATCCCTGAAAATTTGCAACAGTGCCTTCTCATATGCCTCACCTGAACTTTGGAACTCGATTCCAGCTTCCCTCCATAGACTTGGGCACTTTCAAACAATAAAATCTGAATCCTCATTTCCTATAATTCCTGCATTATCTCCTCAAGTCTTCAGGTCTAAGCTTAAATCCCTCCTTTTTCTAAAATCATTTCCTCCATAGCTGTAACAACCTAGCCTCACTGCCCTTTTGGATGTTGACTATTGCCTGGCTGATAATGTACCTTCCCCATAGCTATTTTAAGAGAGGCTGAGCGCCTAAGAATAAGCAGATACTGTTGTGCTGTTTTCCGAGGCGCTATAGAAATTCACGAGATTTTACTTTACTTTACTTTATTTGTTTACTTATTTAGTCAGCTTTGAACATATTTACCATTTGGGATTTAATCAGAGTTTTATCCAATCAGTTCTGAACCATTCACTACAACTAATGTAATATTAATATCTTATCAATTTCTTTAGCTTTCATCAAAGATGAATGCATAGGAATTAGGGAATGAGCAGATGTGTATTTTCCACTGGATACTGGATCCAGTTATTTTGGATCAACACTTGTCGGATCTGGAGCAAATATTACCACACAGAATTAGAAAGGATTAGAATGACCCTGCGAGTCTTGAGTTTGCAGATAGACTACCTGGAGTTGAAAATAAATAGGAACTAAAATGACTCATTAAGCCATCACATGTTCCACAAGCATACAGTATTTTGAAAGGTTTAAAATCACAATTGCAACTTCAAAGTGAAAGTTAAACGAAATCTGTGAAGTTACAATTACGGTAAATCATTCAACAAATAAATTAAAAACCAAAGCAGAAATCAATATTCGGATTCAGTAGTTTCGTGACATAAGTATTTGGCGAATCCGGATATTGCCAAATTATTATTATTATTATTAGCTGGACGATTTCTATAGCGCAATAAGCATGGCAAAAGTGGCCAAAGACAAGAGCGCTTTACAAAACTACGAATATCCGATGGTGAATAAGTGAGTCTTAAGATTACGTAGAAAAATTCCAAGAGAGTCAGAATTTGTGACAAAGTCTGGTAGTGACTCACTATCCGGCCAGAGTGAATGTCCAGAGCTGTTTCCAGCCATTCCCTAATAGGAATTAGCTTATTCTCCGGTGCTTTTGCTCTTCTGTCCTTTGTGTCTATGACCAAACCATTGTGTGCACTTGTTTTGATAATCAATGAGGTTTTTGGGTCATATTAACCCTTTGAACCTTAGCTTCCCTAGCGATTAGGCTATGTGTGTATGCCTATTTAGCAGGCCACTAAAGTGGCCTGCCGTGTTCAAGGGGAGGGGTGAGGGCCTTGAGTTGAATGTGGCTCCCGGCAGAGAGATAAACAGAGTGACAAAGAGACAGACAGAGAAATGGAGAGAGAGATTCAGACAGACACACACACACAGATTGGAAGGACTTCCCTCCGCCGTCGTGGACCGTCATATAATGTCTATGCATAAGTTGCTTAACTCTCTAATTATAGAATCTATTCAGAATCAATCCTGATTAGTCACAATCCTCATTCACTTAAATGTGACTGCCGGCAGAAAGAGTGAGTGAGAGACAGGCAGAGAGAAACTGACAGACAGACGGAGATTGTCTTGAATTGGATTTCCCTCCACTGTTTCTACTTGCATCTACTTAGTCTTACAGTCTTTGATTTATTTATTGATGATGACATATCATATTTGCAAGATTATTATCTGCGGGTAATACAAAAAATTACAAACCGCAGCCCCCCCTGCAGGGTATATTCGTATGCAGGTTATACTGGAAACTTGAAACCTCATCAACACTATCGGCGCCCCGTCAGCACTTTCGGTGCCCCATCAACGCTCTTGGCGCCCCATCAATGCTTTCGGCGCCCCCCCTTCCCATCAGCGCTTTCAGTGCCTCATCAATGCTCTCAGCGCCCCGTACATCATAGCATCGACACCTCCAAATACCTGAAGACTAGCATATGCGGGTTACATTCGTGTGCGGGTTATATACCGGTATGTGTGCGGGTAATAATCGTGCAAATACGGTAGATGCCAGTTCTTTGTGTTTCAAAAAAATTTAGATAAGACGCCTGTGAATATAAGATGCACCAAGGGAGCTAATCGTGTAAAAAATCGTATAGCACACGTCTTATATGCGCAAAAATACGGTACTTAGTGATATGCCATATTTATATTTTATTTATAATTAATCTGTATTTATTATAGCTGTTCAGATGTTGTTAAAGAAAGTGGATTCAGTTGAAGAATTAGCATTGACTTCGTGTAAGAAACTTGATGATTCAGTAATTGCTGTTATATGCCATCATCTTGGTCCCTCACTTGTAAGTACATATTGTTCTACATACGTCGTATAGAGTCGTCATATAATGAATGCAAAAGAACATGTGATTTGGAATTTGACATACTTTCATGTTACACTTCTTTTAAACGTGTATATGCCTGCATTACACATGTGTGTAAATATAATGTCATTGGGTACATTATATTATTCAAAAGTGCTAATGCAACAAGAATGTATAGTTGTTTTCGAGATGGGATTTAGTGTAGGCTGTAGAGAAATGAGAGACATAGAAATGGTGATTCATAAATTAGACAATCAGTTATAATAATAAACATTCAATCTAAAACATATTAATGTTACAATTAGTAGGAAATTTAACTATGTTCAGAGGAAAAGAATTTGATAGGTGGCACTCTATTTCATTAGATTAAGGGCAATAGCCTTGAGTCGCACTTAGCACACCTTTTTACAGACATGAACAGAAGTAGTTATAAGGCAGCTATGCACAGTGGTCGGGACCAGACTTGCCAAGTGTCCTATGGAAAGTGTAAATCTTTTCAGACATGCCCAGCATTGCTGTGCGGTATTGCTGTGTGTAAGTGGCCTAGGGACCAAGGTTCCTAATGTTAAATCCACAGTTCACCATATTGGCAGTAGGCAAGTATGCTAATTGCCCAGTTTATCTTATTAATGTTTAGATGGAAGGTTCTTTGAGATTTGGAAAACCCTTTGGTTTCTGTTACCGTGTTTTTGTGCGTACTGCCCACACCCCGGATAGTCCACACCCGCGGATAGCCCGCAAAAAATATGTAACCTGTAAAATTTGAATCAGAAAGCCCGCACCCCCACGTTGCCCTCACCCTTGCATTGCCCTCACCCTTCCATTTACGGTGAGGGTCGGGAATTGGATACAAAAGTATTGGGGCGAGGAGGGGATTGGCTGTCACGGGGCAGGAGAGGGGTTGACCAAGACGGGGCGGGGGCAGAAGTCTTATCCCCGTGCAGACCTCTACTACCAGTCATAGTAGCCTGAAGTGTACTGGCTACTTTATTTCTATGCCGTAATGCCGTAAGAGTACTGTAGACGGGCATCAGCTGCCCGGGCTTTGTAATCGGCCAGGGCTCCTTGTTGACTCTACCCGGTAATTATGCCCCTACGTGTCTATGGTTCTGGAGATGTTACCCCATTACTGGTAGAGTCTAGACAGAGCCATGCCAGTGGTGTAGGAAGGAGTGGGGAGTCGGGCGTCTCGTCCCTAACGGCGGCATTTTTGAGGGGTACCATTAATAAATTTGTAGGGGCCGGATGATTCTAAGTGGAAGAAAGGGAAAGTGTCTGTTCCTAGTGTTGACAAAGCAAAAGGAATGAAGTAGAAAGGCTAGTACCGATGACCTTTTGTCTTGGTCCTCACGCAGCTCTTCCGCCCAGGGTGGAGCCAACCCATGCAATGCCACTGGGTCATGCTGGTACAAAGCTGTGGGTAGCTGCAAACATTCCTGACACCTACGGCAACCAACGTAACTTGATACAGCTGGAATCAGATAAGCTGAAACCTTTGTGGCATTCACTGATAACAAGGGCCCAAATCTGTGTGTCAGGGGTAATTGGGAGTGGGGGAAAGGAAATGGGTGGGAAGGGAATAATGAGATGCAGTGGAAAGAGCTGCGGTCTGTTGACACAAGTGGAACAGTAGAATTTGAATCAGATTGCCTGCACCTCCGCATTGCCCGCACCTGGCATTTTTTTTTGTAAAAAATTGCATAGCCCGGGGGCAGTACGCACGGAAATACGGTAGTAACCCAAATCCTAAGAGTTGCCATTCATTCAACTGTGCAAGCATTATATCTGACACAGTGAAATCTATTTAAATGCTAATATTTGCCTATTGATGTCATTACCAATTTTGATTAGCGCATACTGTATTTAGGCAGAGCAATCTTGTTATATTTTAGAAAGACTTGAACCTTCGAGATCTCTACACACTCAGCAACAGTAGCCTTATTCTTCTTGCAAACAGCTTTCCAAATTTGATCAGGTATTTGTAATTTATGGTTCATGCTCATTGCTAATGCATTTAATCGAAATTAAGATTAAGTAAGTAAGTAAAATCTTGTGGATTTATATAGCACTTTGGAAAGTAGTACATCAGTAGCTGCTTATTCTTAGGTGCTTAGCCTTTCTTAAAATTGTTATGGGACATATGAATGATCAGCCAGGCAATGGTCAATATATCCGAAGGGTAGTGAGGCTAGTTTGTTACATCTATGAAGGAAATGATTTCAGAAAAGGAATGATTTAAGATTAGGTCTTAAGACATGAGGAGATTATGCAGGAATTATAGGAAATGAGAATTTGGATTGTATTGTTTGAAAGCGTCCTAGGCTGTGGGGGGAAGCTTGGATTGAGTTTCAAAGTTCAGGTGCAGTGTATGAGACGGCACGGTTGCAAATTTTCAGGGGTGATTTATTTAGCAAGGGTGGAAGAGTGAGATGAGATGACGATTGTGTGGGTCGAGAAGGCTGAGGGGTTAATAGTGATCTAAGGTAGACACTAGACAGGTTTTGATAACTGAAGTGAGCTAAATTTGAGTGTTATTATCTTATATTGGATACGTTCAGTTATTTTAAGCCAGTGTGTTGATTTTAGTATGGGCGAAATATGACAGAATTTTGGTGACTTAGTAGTAGCGCAAGCTAGTGCATTTTGAATTGATTGCAGTTTATTCATGGAGGCTTTGGGAAGGTCCCCCCTCCGTCAGAACACAGAATCTATGCAGCATCGAGTGGGACTTGATAGTTGGACTGTTGTGCAATCATCGAATCATGGTGATGGTACTAACTCAGCAGTTCATCAGAGATAAATTGCATATATATATATCATATCATCATCAGTGTTTCTGTCTCTAGACAGGTCCAGGTATCCAGTTATTCCACTCCGATCGATTGCTTGCTTCTTCTTTGAGTTCCTGATATCCTTTATTCATCATCCACTCCAACATCATCTTTCTCGGTCTACCTCTCACTCTCTCTTTCCTCTATTTTTCCTTGATTATTGTTCTTAGTAAAGAGTCATGCCGGAGGACATGTCCCATCCAATTTCTCTGCCTTTTCCGGATTGTATCTATCAGGCTTCTTTCTTCTTCTATCTCCTTCATGACTTCCTCGTTTGTCTTATGCTCTGTGTATTTTACTTTTAGCATTTTCCTCCAAATCCACATTTCAAAAGCCTCTAATCGTTTTATATCTTCCTTTCTCATTGTCCACGTCTCCGCCCCCCCCACAACGCCACACTCCATATCAATGTTTTTACCAATCTCTTTTTAGGTTTAGTTTTAGTTTACTTTGCATCAGCTCCTTTCTCTTGTAAAAAGCTTCTTTTGCTATTGCTATACGTCTTCTTATCTCTTTATTGCATCTGGCATCGGTTGTTATCAGACTTCCTAGATAGCTAAATTCCTTCACTTGCTCTATGATCTGTCCGTAAACCTTTATTTCCACTCTCGTTCCTTCTTTTTACTTATTACCATAACTTTAGTCTTTTTGTATTGATTCTCATTCCATAATTTTCTGACACTTGTATCAGTTTATCCATTACTTCCTGAAGCCCTTTTGATTGCTTGCTAGCATGGCCTGATCGTCAATAAGCGCAGCGCCTTTAGTAGTACTCCTCCAACTTTAACTCCCTTATCTGTATTTTCCATCGCCTCTTGTACTAATTCTTCGATGTATATGTTAAACAGCAGCGGTGACAGTGGACATCCCTGCCTTAGTCCTCTGCCAATCATGCACGATTCACTCAGTTCTCCTCTATTCTCACCTTCACTGACTGTCCAAGGTATAGGTTTGCTATCAGTCTTCTGTCTCTCCAATCCACTCCCACCCTTTTCAGTGCTCTTCAAAATCCTCCAGTCTACTCTGTCAAACGCCAGAATCGTAATCCACGAAGCATATATAGATATTTTTTCCATTTTGAAGTCTTCTCTCACTTAGCATTCTTAAGCATCCGATTGCATCCCGTGTTCCTTTCCCCTTCCGAAACCCAAACTGATCCTCTCCAAGGAATCCTATTACATCTGTTTTCTTGTACTCTTTTTGTAATGACCTTGAGTATTATCTTCGCGCATGGCATAATAGACTGATAGTTCTATGGTCCTCGCATTCCATTGCATTTACTTTCTTTTAATCGAATCATTATTGATTGTAGAAAATCGTTCGCCATTCTCCTGTCATATAGATTTGTTGGCAGATTTGACCAGTTCGTTTGTTGCATTCTCTCCTAGTATCTTTATTGCTTCTGCTGGTATGTGGTCCACTCCTTCTGCTTTGTTGTTTTTCATCTCTTCTAATGCATTCAGAATTTCTTCTTTCATCAGTCCTGGTCCTAGTTCTTCGCTTTCAACTGTTTGCTGTTCCTCTATATCGAGTTCCGTTGGTTTGCCGTCTTTCAGGTATAATTCTTCTATATATTCTCTCCATCTCTCTTCCACTTCTCGTTGAGTTGTGAGTGTATTTCCTTGTTTGTCTTTAATACCCGCCCTGCTCCCTTGCATACCTTCTTTTTTTTGTTAAATCTTTTACTTCCTTATATACTTGATCATGTTTCCCTTGTCCTTGTAACTTTTCTATTTCTTGACATTTATTCTCCCACCATTTCTCTTTCGCCTTTTCTGTCGATCTTCGCAGCTGGTTATTTAGTCTCCTATATTCTTTTTTTGCATATTCTGTGTTCTGCTTCTTCCATTTTCTTCTCTGCTCCATGTCTTCTATCATTTCATTTGTCACCCATGGCTTTTTAGCTTTCCTTCTTTTCTTCCTTCCTACTTCTTGCTCCAGTTCTCTTACTACCACAGCTTTTAGTTTTTCCCATCTTTCTTCTGTTGTCCCTCCTGTGTTTGTTGTCGTCACTTGTTTTTGATCTTCCCGCAATTTCTGTTGCCTTTTCTTTGATTTTATCCCTATCCCATTGTAGATTTAATTGTTTTCTCTTGTTTATGTATTTCAGTTGTATTCTCACCTTCATTACTACAAGTTGTGATCTGTGTCTGCATCTGCTCCCGGGTAAGCTCTCGCATTTTTTACACAGTTTCTATATCGTCCATTTACCATAATGTAGTCTATTTGGTATCTTGCTATGTCTCCCGGCATCTTCCATGTATATATTCTTCTCTTTTCGTTTGTAAACCAAGTGTTTGTTATCATCATGTTTCTTAACTTGCAGAATTCAATTAGTTTTTCTCCTCTTTCATTTCTAACCCCATCCCATACTCTCCCACCACACTTCCTTCTCTTCCTTTTCCCACTACTGCATTCCAATCCCCCATCAGAACACAAAAATTTGTAGCTCTTATCCTCTCGATTTTTTCCTCTAGATATTCATAAATTTCATCCACTTCTTCTTCAGTATGTGTTGTTGTTGGCATATATACCTGTATAATTGTCAGATTTACAGCTCCGCTTCTATTGTCACCATTATCACTCTGTCCTCATATCTCTCTATGTTTGTTATGTTTCTGCTCAATTCCTTCTTTAGGAGTAATGCCACCCCTCTCTGCCTCTCTTTTCCTCCCGCATAAATAACCCTGATCTCCTCCGTCTCCTCATCTGTTATATTACTGGTGAACTCGCCTCCTTCTTTCCATCTCACCTCTGCCAAGCCCAATATGTCCAATCGCGCCTTTCTCATTTCCTGTATGATATTTGCTAGCTTCCCAGGTCGTAACATACTTCTAATATTCCACGTTCCAATTTTGAGCTTTTCTGTGTTCCACAGGGATTTCGCTTGTTGACGACCTTGGGAGCCCTGTTACTCCCACTGCCGGACGCGACTCCACCAACTAAGTCAGTGGCTCCGTTTTTTCGCTGATTTCTCTTTTACTGGATACATTTGCACTAGGGATGTTAGTCAGGGTGGGTTCCCAGTTCCTTCCCTGCGGTGTGTTTTTCTGGAGACACCATCTCTTTGTCTAGCGCTCGCCGCAGCAGAGTTTAGCCTGCTCTTGGGCAGTTTTCGGGGGTACCACGAGGAGGTACTGCGGCGAAGCCAGACGAAAAGGCTATACCAACCGAGAGGTCTTCTACTGCGTCAGAGCTGCCTCTCCTTTTTCGCCCCAGTAAAGGGCTAGTTGGTGATCGATTTGTCCTCGGTCTCTAGGACCTCTTCATCGATACTTGGACGCATCAGACGATTATCCCATATATATATATATATATATATATATATATATATATATATATAATTATATATATATATATGCACTGTGTCTGGAAAAGAGGAGCTTTTGACAATAATGCTTATGAAAACCAATGCCAATTATTTATAATTTTTATTCCAGACCTCATTTCAAATTCTAATGTAAGATTAAAATGAAAATTATCTTCATTTGAAAACATTTTGCTTATTTGTCAACACACTTATTCACGTAGAAAACGACATCAGCCAATAAATACCGTATTTGCACGATTATTGCCCGCGGGTAATACAAGAAATTACAAACCACAGTCTCCCCTTTGCGGGGTATATTCGTATGCAGGTTATAACTGGAAGCTTAAAACCTCATCAACATGCTCGGCGCCCCGTCAGCGCTGTCGGCACCCCGTCAGCGCTGTCAGCGCCCGTCAACGCTCTCGGCGCCCCGTACATCATAGTGTCGACACCTCCAAATACCTGAAGACTAGCATATGCAGTTTATATTCATGTGCGGCTTATGCTGAGACGTTGGAACATAATTCGTAATTTTCCGCAGGTTATACACGTATGCGGGCTATATACGTTTGCGGGTAATAATCGTGCAAATACGGTAGGCAGAAAACTGTAATCTATGACAGATGACCACAAAAGTTACAAACTGCTCAAATGAGTAAACGGATTCTAATGAAATTTTGCGCTAATGACACAAATAGACGTCTTTTTATGTGTTTTGGTCTCTGAGTGGTCGCCTCCCCACGACGAGACTGGAAATGATCAACCGGGGTCTTTGGAAGTCTGGGGATTGAGTACCTGAGTGGCAATGTATTCAGCTGTTGGCTAAGAACCACCACCAGAGACCAGACACCGGGCAGCAGCTGTGCCTAACTCCTATGGCAGAAGAGTAACCCCAAAGTTCCCCAATGGCGTTGGTTGTATCAGTGCAGGGCATCGAGAACACACCTCAGGGCCAGGCCTGCACTACTGCGCTTCTCGCCTCCCTCGATCCATTTGAAGATGAAGTATCTAGGGTCATTGCTTCAGATACCAGGGATTACATGTTTAAAATTTTGTCTATATCGGTACAGATCAGGTAGTTATTGCGATATGTTTAGGAGTTCCCTTTTTCCATTCACACTGTGTGTCTGTGTGTGTGAATAAATAAAATATAATTTTAAAAAATTCCTGTTGAAAACAAATCATTTTTTTCATATAGTTGGTTGTATTTTGTGTGTTTAGCTTAAATCTTCATGGATGTAGTCGTATTACTGATGAAGGAGTTAATCAGGTTTGTTTTTAACTGTGATTTAACATTAAATAGAAGCTTTTAATTTTATGATTTTTACTTGGATATGTTTTTATTGTTACTCTTTCTTCAACTGAAGAAAAGTCATTTGCACAAAGCTCGTCAATAATATGCACTGTCACCAAAGCGCTTTTGCTGCTCAAGCATTCTGCCTTTTGCAACTTTTCTGATGCTTTTCTAATATAATGTAGTGTAACAATTAATTTATTTGGCATCTCTTCTAAAAGGACAATATTGTTATTGCACTAAGACTCTAGATTCAATGTAACTCTTTTACTGTGGCTACAGTAATTTCATTTATGTATTTAAATTATGATAATGATGATGAGTTTACTGCCCTAATGCGATCCAGGGATGAAATGAGTGAGTTGGTTTCCAGTTGCCTTTCTTACTGACATTAGGGATGACCAACCTGACCTAGGTGGCTAAACAGTGGTTAGGGTCAAATGCAAACCCACTAACCTCCAAACTGCATGACAAGAATCCTACCACTACTCCACTGCTTCCCCTACATTGAAAATGACACACCTATTAAATGACTAATTGTATTATTTTTATTTTATTTATTTCCAGATTGTCCAGAAGTGTACATCACTTAGAGACTTGGACCTTTCCTATTGCACTGGACTTCAGAGCAAACCACACTCGACATCATTGACCAACTTGCCGGTCACTTTGCAGGAGTTGTCCCTTGTTGGTGTCATGTCAGATGACACCCAATTAATCACCGAAGCTGTTAAGCGGCTTACGGCTCTGAAGTCACTTCGTCTTTGTGGAATACCTGCTGTTAATGATGAGTCACTGAATCAGGTAAATAACAAAATGTTGGTCATTAAAGTTATCTGCTTATGTGTGATATTGATTAGTAATGTTGTTCTTAGTTTACAGTTATCCATATTAAGATAATTTGTAGCAGAAAATCATCTCATCTTACTATATTTGCATGATCAACAAGGAAAGCCATGTTAGAGGCTATCAGAACAAGTGCTATATCAATCTAGGAGATTCAGTCAGTGCTGATGTATGATGCAGAATGTTAACCAATTTTCAAATTTCAAACACTACAAATGAACTTGGTGGCTATCTAATATTTACTATCATCATTTCTTTAGATCATTCTCACTTGCTGCAGTAGTTTTGGCATTTAAGTTGTTACTGGTTTCAGTTTTAATCTCATGATGCTTTTCCAGTCATGATCAAGGAAATACATTATAGCATTGGTCATGATGCATTGCTGATTGCTTTTGGAATGCTGATATTAATAATCGATGGAAAGAGACTAACAATGGAAAAAGATAAATGGAGACGTTTTGTGTGTAGCTTTTGCCACTAATGAGCTGGCAGAAAGCAACTATGATGATGATGCTGATATATAGGTTTAGCTTTTTGCCTTTGGTGATCTGTCATTCACTGTCTGTTATAACTGTTCTATACACTTCTTGAAGTTTTAGTATGATATTTATGATATTTATTAATCTTTCAGGACAGATGTCGACTTTTGTCAATGTCTAAGCCATAGCATTGAATAATTCTGTCTCAAAAGAGTTAAATTACCAATTATTTAAAGCACAGAGGTAAAGTACAGAGGGAGAGATCTGTAACCCGCAGAAACCCTCTTCTTTGGAGGGCACTTCCTGTGACTGTGACATCGATTACATCTGTGGATTCATTCCTGACTGCTCTTATGTTAATTGGACAATTTATTTAGCACTGTAGCATAGTTAAAATACCAAAGTCAAAAGCGCTTTGACAACGCTGACATGTCAGTGAAGGTAAGAAGGTGGCGATGTTAAAAGATCCACTTGGATGGTAAAAAGAACTTTGCCGCCGTAAAGAAATCCGATGTTGAGTCCTTGAGAAGCGGTCCTTCCTAGAATTAGTTCAGCAATATCGACACGTCAACGAGTAAACGGAAGTAGGTGTTGAGAATTCACAAGTTGAAAGTAGGAATTCTCCGTACAGCAGCAACCGCCGGTGAATTCGAAGAAGCGGTCTTCCGCAAGAAAATAGTTCGTTCCCGAGATCGACAAGAGCGACGAAGGTGGAGATTCCAATGATGTTCAGAGCGGCAGTCAATCGCCGTTCCATTGAATTTCATGCAGCAACCGATTAAAACGGCTGACATTGGCAGATTCTCAACGGGCGAACGATCGACTAGAAACTCCAGAACAACGTGAAAAAGTACAGGACGGCAAAATACTCCTCAGAAATCCGGCGAGCGGAATGCAGTTCTCATGAAGATGGAAGCGCCGTTCAGAATGGCAGTCAATCGCATCCACGCCAACTAGAAACATGGCGCTACATCAATGGCTGCCATTGGCGAACGACCCGATAAACAGCGACGACCGACTGGAACGTTCAGAACGACAGGAAAAGATGAGGACTGTTAGAAACTCTTCGGAAAATCAACGGACAAATCTCTAATCCTTGCACCTGACCATTAATTCAGGCGCAAAACGTTGGTGAATACCAAAAAACAGCAACAATTCACAAGCACGTACAACACGCGTAGGCAGCCATAGTGGCACCACCTAGCGAATTAAGACGAATCTTTTTCGTGTCTCCTATGAATAGTTACCGGAAAATCCAGGACCATCTTTCTGTACGAACCGACGAATTGCAGATGTAAAACGCTCTTGACTTTAGCCTTAGCTATGCTATAGCATTTCATGAATTATCCATGTAATAATAATAATTGTGACATGAGCTTTGTACCTTTGGTGTTAAGCAATGTTTCCATTCATTTGGCACAAAGAGGCAATAAAATAAATCATATTTGCTTCTATTCTGATTTTAAATTTAAGTACTTAAGACAGTTCATGTGTTCTTGAAGATGTTATGCTCTATCGGTCCATTCCTGGAAAAACTTGATCTCAGTGGAGGCTTGATGTCTCCGCTTACCGACGATGGCATATCTGCTATTTCACGACATTGCAATAAACTCTCTTTCATTGGATTGAGTATGCTTAAGCAAGTCACGGGAACAACTCTTATGCCACTATTACAAGACCACCAGAGAGCCAAGATGTTAAAGACACTACAGTTAGGCTGTTTCAAGGTATTTCATGCATGTCATACATAATGTTGAAGCATAGAAGGTGACAGTATGTGTTGAATTGCTGTAGCCTGAAATCCACTACAAGCCTATGATTTGTTTCATAGTTTGGAATTACCTTAAATTCTGCACACTGTGCTAAAAGTCCAACAATACAGTCTGCCATAAATAATCTGCGATCTCTGGATGTGATGATTTTGCTGGATCATTTCAATGTGTAGCTATTTCCATTTTTATATTTCCATTTTTATTTCTGTTTTTTTCTATCTGTTATTTTCACAGCTTATATATAGAGTGTGATAACTTTTAAAAGTTATATCACAGTATAATACATATGATCCATAGTCAAATGTGAACTGTTCTTTGTGAGAGATATCACCTTCATTCAGTGGAAATTCTGATCTTTTCAGTTGGAACCTGACGTCCTGTTTATAATCAGTACACAGTGTTCTGCACTTGAAGATTTGCAGCTGTCTGGAGTTCAAGCAGTCAATGATGAATTTCTGATAACAGTTGCCAAATGTTGCTTGTCTCTCAAAGATCTCAGTATCAAGGCATGCCGTGACGTAAGCACCAATTTGTTATTGTTAGAATTAAAATTAAAAAGCCACTGAACTGTTTGTTAATACAGTGAATGTGATGATGAGTATAAATCATGTAGAAATATTAGCATGCTAGTTGACGGAAGTTTGGTAATTCTGTGGAAAGGATTTGATATTTTTACCAAATTTTTAGCTCTAACTTGAAAATAAATGTGAGCAAGCAGTGAGACTGATTTAAATGGGTTTTCGCAGGATTTCTGGATGACCTTCAGTATTTGCTTTCTAGCTAGATTAAATATTCATGTTACTCATTACTAGTCTAAAAACAGAGACTTGATATTAGTGCATAAAAAGTGAGGTAATAGAAAATAACTGCCTTTGTCTATAGCTTGAATAATAGTAATATATAACATTTCATTTTATGATTTTATAGGTGAATGATGCAGGCATTTGTGCCCTGGCACAATATTGTCCTCTAGAATGTATTGTATTATCTGGGGTTTCTAACATTACTGATAAAAGTGTTTATGCTCTGGCCAATGGCTGTCCATATTTGAAAGAGATATACGTCAGCGGTTGCTCAAAGGTGACTCGTCCAGCGGTTCGATATTTAGTGGTAATTGCTATTTTCTTCACAATATTATGAAGTTAACTAATGAATGTTGACACGGCTAGGTATTTACTAAGTACAGTACATGCTATATCGTATAATAGCATAAGAGGAATTCAATGATCAGTAGGGGTATAAAACAACAAACTTTGAAAAAATGTTAAACTAAACTTTATTTTTAGTAAATTATTTTAGTTTTATTTTGGTATTAGTGTCCATTCCAAAAAAAGTTTAACTAACCTTTTTGGCATCATTGGCAATATTTTGCAACTTTTCTGTAAATTTTGTATTATTTGATTCTTTCTTAAATATCCTTTACAGTGCTTACAGTGGCGGCGTTGCAAGAATCGGTGGGGTACAATGAATTTCTAGGAAGATATATATTGTCAAAGAAATTATATGCAAACGGTTTAGAAGAAATCTGTAGATCTGGTTTATAAAATATAAAAATCGATTTTAGTCTGGTTGTACAGAGTCATAGTGCAAAATGAACTGTAGTTAGTCAGTAAGTATACTGTTAGACCAAAAGTTTTAACTTTTTCTCAGAAATTCATCAATTGTTTCTGGGCTGGTGGAGGATGCATCCCCAGTCATCCCCAACGTGGAACTGCCCCTGAAGACTAATGCAGGCAGTACTTGCATCAAACAATGTGATTAACTATCAGGATCAGAAAGGTCAACAACAATGTCACAAGATTTTGTATATTTTCATGTTTCAGTGTTGCATTTCTTTTACTGTTAGTTTAACTTTACTAGTTAAGAAAAAGTAGTTAAACTATTGTCTCAACTAAATTTTTTCCAGTTAAACTAATAGTTATAACTATTTTTAGTTTTAGTTGTTTTTGTTCACAAATTTGATATAGGAACAGTTTAACATATGTTTTTTGATTTTGAATGTTTTGATTTTGAAATAGCAATGACTAGTTAAGATTTATGCCCACCCACCCACCAACCACCCACCTACCCGCCCCACCCCAATCAAATTTCTGCCTATGCCACTGATGCTGATACTGGATGCTAGTTACATTTCTGCCATTCTGTTAAGTTTGTTGTTTACTGATCATTGAATTCCTCTTATGCTATTATCATCTGGACTATTTGTCTAAATATGTTGATTGAGAGTTAATTGTAGTTTCCACAGCACAACCAAATATGCTATTGTGCCATCACTACCCCCTAAAAGAGATAGTACCAGGATGAGTGGTTTTATATATCCGGGGTCCACTTGAAACATAGATGGATTCAAGATTTCTTTTTAGATCTTGAATTATTAACGTTGTGAATTATTAGCATTTATGTCTTGCTCTTACTGGTACGGTGGTACCCTATTCTATGAAATAATAACGATTTGACTTTTCATTGATATTGATAAAAAAAATGCAATCATCTCAGAATATAAGAATCATCAAATAAAACTAGTCACTTTTCACTACTGCTTTCATGCTTTTCTCTAGCAAAAATATACTGTTAATCAACACATGCACATTATACATTCGTTATTAAACTTTAATCAAAGAAGCGGCTCGCTTAATTTAAAAATAAGGGCCCATCTTTATTAAATTACTGATTTCTTACCTTTTCAAACTCACATTCCCTTTCCTCTTGATTCGTACGTTACTCTACACTTTGATTGCTAATACTTTTTGACATTTAGATAACTTTCAAACATTTCACGTTAAACCTTAAATTCTCTAACAACAAGAAACCATTTCTGCCTGCGCTAACTTTTACTCTTATTTACCTATTTTTATATCCAACTTTTGCCCTTAACTATCATTTCTTTTCTTTATCTCTAACTCTCTTCTCTCTTTCTCTCTTTTCTTTTCTTTCCCTTGTTCCCTCTCTCCTACACTCTTCTCTCCTACACTCCTCTCTCTTACACTCCTCTACTAACTATCCTACAGGGGTTTTTATAGAGATTTTAGGTACAATCGCCGCCTAGCGGTAAGAATTTTGATTACTTTTTATAGGGTCTTATATAGGATCTATTTTTAGCTTACATCGGATTTTGCAACCTTTAAACTCTCAACTACCTCTCCTTCTCTCTCATATATGTTCACAGGCATACATACTCTAAGAAACTGCTTCTTTGTTTGTTTCTACCCTACAACAAATTTTTAATTATACGCATGCATTAAAAATACTATTATAAGTGATCGTTAGTACCATCAATATTCATTTAACATATCCTCACCAGATCATTACAATACCCATTCCTTCTCACTATCGTGGTGCCGAACCATGAATAGTCTTATTTAAGATTTAAAATGAAGGGCTTAGCCACTGTGTCTTGTGCTTAAGAAGGGTTTGGCAATAAGGTTGCAGCAATCGATTTAAAATCTGAGTGTTTTTTTGACAATTTATGACATTTAATTGCTTTACACACGGCATATACCATGACTTTATTATTTTGCAGAATCTTCTACAATTCTTCTCTTGCTAGTACTGGTAAAACTCTTACATGATTTTAATTTTAGAATGCCTGCATACCTCGTGTAAATTTTGAACACCGAATTCCTAATGCCGATCCAGATCCAAGCAGCAGTTTTGATGACTTCAATGTTGCACAGCCACATCCAATTGCTACAACACAATACACTGACTACATATAATTGCAATTATTTACAGTTGCTTGGCTCAGGAATTGTGACATGTTTTGTTTTGTATGGAAGACAGTACATTTTTACTAGCCGTTTTGTTACGAGCAGTGAAGTCTCATAGGATTTCTTTCATATTATAAAATGAGACATTATGGTTATGATTAGCTTATGGTGCATCTCTTCCTTATTCTTATGTACAAAGTGGCCTCATATAGATAATGAGCATGCCTGTTTGTTATTTGCATAAAATATTAGTCAGTTCCTACTTTCAAATTTTATGTTTTAACACAGGGGTCTCCAAAGTCAGTACTCTGGCTCTTGGTAAAAATGAGGAACATGTGCAAATTGTACTAAATAAAATTTTGTCAGAAATATATGTTTTGTGTATCTCACTGTAGTTAAAATCCATTAAAGTTTCAGAATCAGAATCAGTTTATTTTCTACTCCACATCATACATAAACACTTTAGTAGCCAGTAGCAATTACTAGTAGTATAACAGAAGTCTATATAATTTGATTAGGTAGTCATATTAAATCAGTTATAAGTATATAAGACAACTGAAATTCAGATTAAGCAGTAATAATTTGATACAGAATTACCACTGCAACCTTAATTAGATGCAAATCTAGTGTTAAGAGAGAAAAATCGGTTGATCGAAGGGCAAAGCCCGCAATGTGATCAACCAAGTACATTCAGAGTATTGGTTAAAAAATTATTTTGGCTTCTTAGTACTGGATAATATCCAATATCAAGAACAACTTGAATATCAAGTTGCAACTGATATTCTGCAGTCTGCATTTTGCACTGCCTCTTAGTTCAGCAATATATACCGGTAGTCTTTTAGTCTTTTATTGTCAGTTATTCATTCGCTGTATTTTACTAAATTTAATTTCTTGTGCATATGGCCCGCAGAGTCGTCAGAAGTCAGCAATGCACCCCTAGGCCAAAAATCTTTGGAAACCCCAGTTTTAATGCAATAAGTTATAACCATCCATTTGAGGTTAAAACTAATGTAACTTGCAGAGGCTGGTTTGAGGCAGTGTGATTTTCGTTTTGATTTTTTTTTAGTTTTCATTCTAGTTTTTCATTAATTTTTTTGTTTCAGTTTTGTTTTTAAGATTTTTTTGTTTCACTTCTAGTTTTTCATTGTTTTTTTGTTTCAGTTTCATTTTGTTTTTGTTACTTTTCAGTTTTCATTTTTCATTAATTTTTTGTTTTAATTTTCAGGAATTTATGTTTTTATTTAAATTCTAGTTTTACTTTTGTTTCAGAACAAGTATCTAAAGGTTTGTAATCAACTTAGGCAAGCCGATAGATCAAACAAGAGTACTGATTTTATCATGAATTGTGAATCTTCCTTGGTCCACCATAAACATTATGCTAAAATTATCAAATTGAATTAACTTAATCAGAATGCATAATTTAGAGTTTAATCTAACAATAGCTAGTCACTATAGCTCAGTGGTCTCACAGAGTGTTCAGATAAAAAGTATGCCAATTGAATTATAGCATAAGGAGACTCCTGCTTTCATATTGCCTGAATTGTGACCACCAAACTCACCAGGTTTGAACCCGGTTGACTACTCCAGGATTGTGATGAAGATTGTTCGGCCAAACTGTTTGTTAAAATTCCGACCGGTTCGGACAAATTGTTTGTTAAAATGACGACGATATTACTGAAACGTCTAATAATAATGTGATTTAAAGTGGTTTAGGAGGCTAAGTAAGCCTGTGTGAAAACCACTGGTTTGGTCTTTGTTCTGAATATGTGTGGAAAACCTTTCAGCCCGTTGTTCGGTACTTGAATTTTAGGTGGTGCCGGCCGGTCTTGTAACCCAACGGCATTCAGATCTTACTTGCCATGGCTATAATTACAACGTATGTGGTTTATAGGTTAAAACTTAAAAGCACCCACCATGTGATCCATGTCATCTCCCACCCAGGGATATTTTTACAGCCCCCTAAAACCCCAAACACCCCAATTTGAGACCGACACCCCATCACATCATCATCCCCAACAGCCCCAATCTCAGCTATGGGATGACGTTTTTTGCTTGTCAGACTTTTTTGGCAGGGGACCCCCAGAATTTACCGACACCCTCCCCCAAATTGATAATCCTAGAAATAACCCTGCTCCCACCTAACTTCCAACTTCACCGCACCCTCATACAGTGGACATACCAGATCAAAGCTGGCAATCAAAACTGGAACCTGACAAAGTCGAAGTCTAAGTTCCAATTCTAAGTTCCAATATATATATATATATGAATATATATATATATATATATATATATATATATATATATATTGCTCTCAGTACTTAGTTCCCAAAGGACTTATTATAAAAAGCGACCGGAGACAGATAAATGGGGCCTTTATAATTTTCAACTTGTCTAGATTCGAATCAGAGATTCAGAGTCAGGAAAAGTCCCTTGGAAGGCAATCGCATTGAAACGTTGTAAAGTCATTGAAATGGGCTGGAGCAAAAAACGTGTCTTGTGTCTCCGGAAAGGACAGAATGATGACCCAACTCTTTTATGAAAGTAGCCTAAGTGCGTCGTGACTGATTGGGCCA
This sequence comes from Metaphire vulgaris, assembly GCA_018105865.1. NCBI lineage: Eukaryota > Metazoa > Annelida > Clitellata > Crassiclitellata > Megascolecidae > Metaphire > Metaphire vulgaris. The sequence goes on from CM030848.1 coordinate 3,519,967, forward strand.
AGACTCTTGGCCCAAGAGTCTCGAAAGCCACTGGCAAGAATAAATAATCGGCCGACAAGTCAGTGTATTTGACGGTTTTCTGACTAAAGCTGCTTCAGCAGCGGCTCCTGGAGAGAGAGACGTCAATGGCAGATGAGTGGCAGCGACTTCCCACAGTGACATCCCACACCAGGCAGCGGCCGGCTTGCCACGGAATCATGGTCATTGGTCATGCCGTCCGGTCTCTTTCCATCGGATCTGAGAAGACCGGGCGGCTCCTTGAGACCTTGACCGTTGGTATGCCAGCTCGTACCAGGGCCCGGTAGAATACATCATTGAGCATGGAATGTGATGATGATGATGATGATGATGATGATGATGATGATGATGATGATGATGATGATGATGATGATGATGATGATGATGATGATGATGATGATTTATAGGCGGTTTATGATGCCGTTGAGACAGAGCCGTAGCTACGGGGGGCAGGGGCAAGCCGCCCCGGGCGCCGACCGGTCGGGGGGGCTCATTTTGGATGTGAAAACAAAATTTAAAAATAGCTGTGACGGCTAAAAAAAGGTCATCAGCCCGAAAATGGAGTGTTTCATAGGGATAAGTAAACTTTGTAACACTAAAAAGGTCACCGAAATTTATGGGCGCAAAATATAAATCTTACCCCGGGCGACGAAACCCCTAGCTACGGCTCTGCGTTGAGAACTGCTAGCATTTGCTATTCTTTAACTTTAGCGTCGATTAATCGATTACAAAAATACCGAAGCTTTACCATAGGATGATAGGCATACTCAGGGCTTTTTTTCAGTGGGAACGCATGGGAACGCCGTTCCCACACCTGTTTTGCCAGATTGCATATATAATTATGGATATGTAATAATGTGTTTGGGAACGTACAGATGCAGCGTTCCCACACCTGTTTTGTTGATGAGTAAAAAAGGATGGGTTCCCAAACCTTTTTTCCTAGAAAAAAAGCACTGGGCATACTTGAATTATCTCGAATGCGCGTGTGTTAATAGGCGTGACCTATAAATGAGTATCGATTTTGCATCACGCTGAGCATAGAGCCTTTGAGACCAGCGATCGACGAAGCGTTATATCGCGTATAGGGTTACGCTGTAGAAAGGTAGAAAAATAATATGAGCCATATTGGCTATGGTATGCGTATACTTCGATTGCAGCAGAAAGTAAAGAGACGTTTATGGTATGTAAGCTTATGTATAAAGGCAGACATTTTCTCTATTCGTTAAATTGATTGACACACGCTCCCGGAGAGTCGGAAGACCATTCCTACAGTGGAGGTTCCACCATGTTGCTGACTGGGGATGCATCCCCACACTGGGTTTTTTGGCTTGTCAAGCTTTTAAAATCCTCTATTCTATTCTATACGACGATTTATATAGCGCGGTAACATAGCTGGGGACAAAGTCAAGAGCGCTTTATAATTACACAAAGCAATCGTACGATCTTTTATAAAGGTGCGTCTTAAGTTTGATGGCGAACGACTCGAAGGAGGTGACTAGGGTTGTAACTTTTCCGGAAAAATAACATTTTGGGAATTATTCCGGAAATTTCCGAAAAAATGAAACCGGAAGTGCCGCGCGTATGTCCATAAAAATATTAAATAGCGCTACAATCCTGACAGTTGTTAACAAATACCCAACAAATGAATAGTAATAAATAGTAATAATGATAATAAAAATAATAATAGATAGTAGTAATAGTAATAAACTAGAAAGATGCTCGCTTCGCTTCGCTCGCGGTGCAGGATAATACTAAAACCCAATCATTGAATTCATGCTGAACAACGTTTCAATGATGTACATACGCCACCTAGCCAAGCTCTGCGCCACGTAACAATTAGGCCTATGTACGTTAAAATCACGCAACTGTGACCATTTGTGACGCTGTACACGTATTTTTGTGTACGTTAAAATTGCGCAACTTCCTCAAGCTACGCCCACCAACGCATCTCGACGTTGTACACATTATGACGTTGCAATGCAATGAACAATTGAACGTACTCTTCTGAAAGATCAAACGCAAATTACTGTATATTGACAAAGAGATAAGTTTTAAGTCGTTTCAAAAAACCGTTTGGATAGGGCCAACTGATTCAAAACCTCCAATAGCAACGAGAATCGTCTGAAAGGTAAGATTCGCTCTCAACATCGTCCACAGGATAAGGCAACGCATCGCGACGTGACACCAGCAATCACCCTGGCTGCTAAACGAAGAACCATCTGGACCAATAGTCGATGGAAGACCAGCAATCAGCAAATAAATGCATGAATCAAAGTAGAAGCAGAGTGGAATACTCTAAGCTGGCGGAGAAACTGCGACAGAATAGGTTAATCTTATTATACCAAGATATAATGCACAGACATATGATCAATTTTTAAGAGCTGAATACCAAATAATAGCTGAACGTACAACTAAATTAATAATAACATCGTAACTAAACCGTTAATAGTCAACCAATAATCAAATACAGAATAAGGATCTTAATATTAGATAGTAATAAATAATTATTAATATTAATTAATAAAATAATAATCAACTTTTCCGGAATTATTCCGGAAACCTCTTTTTCCGGAAATTTCCGGAATAATTCCGGAGGAAATTTCGAGCTCACATCTCTAGAGGTGACCGCAGTCACCGAGTCCGGGAGCGCGTTCCATAACAGAGGGTTGCTTCGTGTCACTGATCTCTCCCCGAATTTCGCGGTCTTCGACGGAGGGGGCATGTAGTAGGAGCCGCGTTCTGGATCTCAGTTATTATTATTATTATTATTATTATTATTATTATTATTATTATTATTATCCAGAACAATTTATATAGCGCTGTACGCATGGTTTAAAATCCAAAATCAAAAGCGCTTTGACACCGCTGACATGTCAATGAAGGTCAGAAGGTGGCGATGTTAAAATCCACTGTGATGCAGAGACGTCATTTCACTGTTTTTCAGGGGGGCAAAACACTTTCGACCTGAAAAGTTACAAGTTTGCGAAAAAGCTGACGACCTTTTTTTTTGCTTGTCAGCCAATTTTCACGGTTAGTTAAAGTAGTTACTTCAAATTACTCGACATCATCACCAAGCACTCCTTTAGGGCGTGTAAAATAAAATCTAAATAACACAAACATTGGCAAAAAAATTGTTTTCCCTAAAAATCATGGGGGGGGGCATTTGCCCCGTCCTCTCCCCCAAATGACGTCCCTGCTGTGATGATGGAAAAAACTTTGCTGCCGTGAAGAAGTCCGGTGCAAAGTCCTTTAGAAGTGGTCCTTCAAGGAAAACTGTAGCCCCATTGACATGCCAACGAGGAGCGGAAGATGATGTTGAAAGTCCGCGAGTTGGTAGTAGGAGTTTCTCCGTGCGGATATAACCACCGGAAAAGTTCCTGAAGAAGCGGTCTTCCGCAAGAAGATAGTTCCGTCGTCGAAATCGGCAAATCCGACGAAGATGGAAAATCCGGCGAAGTCCAGAAACGACAGCCAACCGCAAATCCGCCGAATTTACGCGGCAGCCGATGCGGCTGACTTTGGCGCACCCCCGACGGACGGCGACTGACTTGAACTTCCAGGACGACGTGGAAAGGTAGAGGACAGCACGAGACACGTCGGAACCGAAGAGCGGAACGCCGTCCTCGCGAAGATGAATGCTCGAGCGAAGCTCGGAACGACCGTCGATCATGGCATGGCGCTATAACAATAACCAACATGGCCTCGTCCTGCACAAGCGGTGAGACCGACTCGAGGCTTCCGAAACGACGCGAAACAGTAGAGGACAGCCAAAACTCCTCAGAAAACCGACGGACTCGAAGAAATCCTCATCTCCGGCGCAAGATTCACGCACGGAGCGTCAGAAATTGCGTCGAACGACGACGAAACGTGGCATGCACAAACGCATGCAAGGCAGCCATAGAAAGGCGCCATAGATCTTAATTCAGTAGAAGGCGTCGATCATTTATCGTCGGCCTGTGCACCAGGGTTGATAAATACTCCGGACAGGTTGGATCATGTAGGGCTCGGAAGGTCAGCCAGCATCGTTAGTAGACGATGCGCTCCGGAATCCGGAGCCAATGGAGCTTGTCCCTGAGCAGTGGTGTCACGTGATCGTGCCATCTGACGCCGAAGATTAGCCGAGCAGACGCATTATGGACTGACTGCAGGCTGGCTAGCTGGCAGCCAGGTAGGCCCCTAACAATGCTGCTGAATAGTCCGCTCGCGAGAGGATGAGGGTGCGTACGAGATGCATCGCAGCCGCTGTCGATATATATCGGCGAATCTCTCTGATCTTTCTAAGATGGTAGAAGCACGTTCGCGTTACATTGTTCAAGTGGCCGACCAACGATAGGGTGTCGTCCAGGAGTACACCGAGAAGCGCACCTCAGTGGAGTGGGTCATCGCCGAACGTGAACGGAGTGCGGTTTATCTGGTGGTGTCTCCTGGGCGTGCTAACCCAGAGCAACTCAGTCTTGTCCGGGTTTAATGCAAGACGATTGGCTGCTGTCCACTCCTTGATCTCTCGAATACCGTAATGAAGGCAAGTCCACAAGCATTCGGAGTCCGATGGTAGGCAGGAGGAGTAAACCTGACCGTCGTCTGCATAAGCATGGAAGGCGAGACCGAACAAGGCCGCGATTCGACCAACGTCCACCACGTAGAGGACGAAGAGTAGCGGACCTAAGACGGATCCCTGAGGTACTCCGTAGCGAACGGAACGCGAGGCGTACAGGGAGCCTTCCCAATTGACAGACTGCGATCTCTCCATAAGGTAATCGCGAAGCCAAGCTAAGGCATGGCCATTGACTCCGTGGGAGAGCTCGAGGCGGCGAGCCAGGATGTCGTGGTCGAACGCGGCAGAGAGGTCGAGCATGCAGAAGAGGGCCAATTCCCCGTTGGCTATCGTCAGGGTTATTTCTAGGATTGTGAATTTTGAGGGTTTGGGCAAAACTTGAGGGTGCCGGAATTTGGGGATCTCTGCCGAAAAAGTGTGACAAGCAAAAAACCTTATAAAGTCTCACAAAAAGTTTGACAAGCAAAAAAGGTCATCCCTGCGCCTCAGATTGGGGGTGTTGGGGTGTCGGGTCTCAAATTCGGGGGGTTATGGGGGTGTCAAAATATCCCTGGATTGGGGGTGTCGTCAGATTGGGGGTGTTAGGGGGGTAAAATATCCATGGCTATCGCCGTTGTAGATCTTAAGAAGGGCCGTTCGGTGGAATGGCCTTTCCGGCATAGATGTAATAAACGTTTTTTAGGTTTTTTATTTTCACACGTTTTCTTCGCTTTTTAACGTTTTTTTATTTTGCCAACGTTTTTTATAATAAAAAACGTTAACCCACGGGGAATCATAACTCAAGTCACAAGAATTCCTGGAACCGCCACTTCATTCCTATATTGATTTGGTGTAGTGGAGAGGTTATCATTATTTCTGCTTTGGGAGGGCAGCATTTATTCTGCATGGGCATTGAATGATCAGCAAGAACATAGCAGTAAAAATAGAAATTGACCTAATTATTAGATTTTTCATTAGAAAGCATTCAAGTCCGTTTTATAATGTAATTGCAAATTTTCACTCATATTTCCTCACAGGCAATCCCGATTACAGGTATACAGGACAGGACAGAACATGGCAGGACAGGACAGGACAGAAACGAATCGAGAACGAGAAAAACCAATTTGTAGGAATTAAGCTGACAAGAGTGCTATCGAGATTAGGTTAACTATCTATAATATTAAAATCCTTATCTGTATGTCTCTCTGTCTGTTACCTTCAAGCGTTCTGATTGGTTGACTATTGGTAGACGGTTTAGACCGTTTAGTCCTTACGTCGCGATGCGTTGGTGGGCGAGCGTTGACTATTGTTAGACCGGTTTAGTCCTTACGTCGCGATGCGTTGGTGGACGATGTTCGAAGACGACGTTGCTATTGGTAACAATTGTTCGTAGAACCGGTTTAGTCGAGTCATTGCAGCGTCAGAGGGCTGGGCGTGCGACGACGTTGCTATTGGTAACAATTGTTCGCAGCCTGAGGTAGTTGCAACGTACATTTTAACGTACACAAAAATACGTGTACAGCGTCACAAATGGTCACAGTTGCGTGATTTTAACGTACATAGGCCTAATTATTACGTGGCGCAGAGCTTGGCTAGGTGGCGATCATTGAAATGTTGTTCAGCATGAATTCAATGATTGGGTATTAGGTATAGGTATTGGATTAGTATTATCCTGCACTGCGAGCGAAGCGAGCATCTTTCTAGTAATAATAATTATCGTTATATGACACTACTTTAGAGTTCCTTCCGTTTCATCGTTTGAGAAATTATGTTGGCCGTTGCCTTCAAGTTGCTTCAACTTCTTTCTGAGAAGATGCAACTCGTAGTTCCTATTATAGAATTTTAATAAACTACGAACAATAGATTCCATTAATGCATCATTGTCAAGGCCGAATTAACCACTAGGGCAACTAGACCAGTGCTTCTCAAACTGTGGTACGTGGACCGGTGCCGGTCCGCGAACCCTTCTTTGCCGGTCCGCAACTTGAACTGAGGAAAATGAGAAAAAATTTAAATATTTTCTCCTTTGATGATTGTTTAATTTAAACTGTTTAAAAACGAGATTCTAGGCTAATATCACACACACGCACACACACTGACTATACAATTTATATTAAGATGTATATTGAGGTTATATACAATTTTTAAAAATCCAAATTGCAATGGAAGCTTTTAAATGGCACCGGTCCCTGGTGCAAATGGAAATGTTACACCGGTACGTGAAGGCGAAAAGTTTGAGAAGCACTGAACTAGACTACAGCCTTGCCCCAAGGCCCTGACATTAAGGGTCGTCCATAAATTACGTAACGCGATTTTGGCACTTTTTACCCCCCCCCCTCCCCACGTAACGCGACATAACAAAAAGCCAGACAAAACAAAAAGCCCTAAAATATGACGTAACAACGGGCCGACCCCATCCCCACTTTCGTTCTCCGAAAAGTCTTGACAAGCAAAAAAGGTCATCCTTGTATTTTTTCCTCTCCAAAATCCCTGACAAGCCAAAAAAGGTCAAAGGTCATCAAAAAAAGGTTATAAAAGGTCAAAGGTCATCACTTAAAATTTTTTGGCGTTACGTCACATTTACGGAACCCCCTTGTCGTCACACTTCGTAACAAATGGCCGGAACCCCCTCCCAACCGCGTTACGTCATTTATGGACGACCCCTATGGACCCGAAACCACCAATTCTAAACATTCTTTGTTATCCAGCCTAACAAATGGTGTTCCATTCGAATTGGAAAGTCGCTGTGGCTTGTCTGCATGTTATACTGCATGCCTACGCAGCAATGTCTGAATAAATTCGCTTAGGCCTACCTATTCTTTTCTATGAACAATAAAGACATTCTAGTGACGTTGTCGAATATTAGACCCTTGCTCGAAAAGAGAACGAAAGCGATCAGAACGCAAATAACAATTAAACATCTGTGTTAAGGTGTTCCGCATGGGTCGGTTCTCGGCCCTCTGCTGTTCATTCTCTTCATGGCGGGCTTGAGGAAAATTGATACCGCGTTCGGACTGACCATACACGGCTACGCGGTTGACGTGCAACTGTATTCTTCCTGTCTGCCTGTCAACATTGAAAGACTTAGACTTTGCTTCCTCGATGGATTGCATCATGGCGATCATCATGTGGATGGAGGAGAACCGCTTGGCCCTTAACCCGGCCAAGACCGAGTTCCTGTGGATGTCCACCCCCAGGAGAAAGCATCTCCTGAGCCCTTCACCGTTCACGCTGGGTGATGTGACCTTCGTCCCCTCAAAGTGCCTGCGACTCGCTGAGACGTTGTCGTTCGAGGAACATATCAGTAATGTTGTCCGCGGCTGCTACTACCACCTACGGAGGATTAGGTCAGTCCGCCGGCATCTTCCGATCAGCGGGGCAGTGCACCTTGTGCGCGCCCTTGTCTTGCCCAGGCTGGACTATTGCAACAGCGTGTTGCTGGGCCTCCCCGATGGAAAGTTGAATCGTCTGGACGTCTGCAATTCGTGCTCAATACAGCCGCTCGGGTCGTCTTCAGCAGCCCCTAGGGAGCCCATGTGACCCCCCCCTACTGCGTGATCAGCTGCACTGGTTTCGAGCCCGGGAGCGCTTTATCTAAAAGCGCTGCTGGCTCACCTTCCGAGCGTTAAAGGACCCGCACTGTCCACAGTACCTGGCTGAGCTAGTCCTAAGATCGGTTCTATGACAAATCGGAGACGGACAATTCGGAGCGGACAATTCGGAGACGGACAATTCGGGGCACAGTTTAACCCTAACTCTAACCTTAACTCTAACCCTAACCCTAAACCTCACCCTAACCCTAACCATTATAAAAAGTCATATTTTAAAACAGTTTTACAACTTTTGGGGCGATTTTTGTCCTTCTCCGAATTGTCCGTCTCCGAATTGTCCGCTCCGAATTGTCCACTCCGAATTGTCCGTCTCCGAATTGTCCGGTCACCCCTAAGGGTTCCTAAGATCAACTTCGAACGCGCGGAGGTCGGCACTTCACTCCGGCCATCGGGTCCTACTGCTCGTCCCGCCTCCGTCACAGACCCCGAAGTTCGGAGACAGGTCCTTCTCACGCGGGAACCCATTGCTCTGGAACGCCTTGCCGACCGCAGTGACTGAGGCCAACTCAGCTGGACTGTTCCTGAAACAACTAAAGACGCACCTTTTTAGTTTAGGATATGGTTGACTATGTGTGTGTGCAGCGCCCTTCTCGTAAGCCTTAGCCTAGTGCACGGCGCTATAGAAATTGTCTTTAAATAAATAAAGACTACAATGCAACACGAAAATTAATTGGCTAAGTTCATTTAACCTAGGACCGAAGTAAATTAATGTACAGTATATATGCTTTATTCCTATCTTTTTCTATAGCAATCTAGATTCTAAATGATTGGAACTAGTGGCGCAAAGAAGGTTCGAACAACCTTCGAAGGTTATTTTGTACTTCGAACCCTTCGTAAAAACTTATATGAAACACTCAAAGCCAATATTTGAGATATTGAGACTGAGTCTTTATTTATTCAATATTCCTGGCGGTATACTGGAACTCTGGAACTCTCTCCCTCTGGTTGTCAGATCTTCCAATAAACTGAGCATTTTCAGATCTAGGCTTAAAACACATCTCTTCCAACTAGCATTTCCTCCATAGTCTGTCTTGCTGTTTCCCTCTGACTGATCTCTGGAATGACCTGGTCTTTTGCGGATGGATTTGAAGTACCATCGATTGATACCCTTGAGTATTAGAAATGGTGCTATAGAAGTGCATAATTATTATTATTATTATTATTATTATTATTATTATTATTATTTATCTATAATATTAAAATCCTTATTCTGTATGTCTGTTACCATAAAGCGTTCTCATTGGTTGACTATTGGTAAACGGTTTAGTCCTCACGTCGCGATGCGTTGGTGGACGATGTTCGAAGACGACGTTGCTATTGGTAACCATTGTTCGTAGTTTAGCACGGTTTAGTCGAGTCATTGCAGCATCAGAGGGGATTGGCGTGCGACGACGTTGCTATTGGTAACAATTGTTCGTAGCTTGAGGTAGTTGCGCAATTTTAACGTACATTTTAACGTACACAAAAAATACGTGTACAGCGTCACAAATGGTCACAGTTGCGTGATTTTAACGTACATAGGCCTAATTATTACGTGGCGCAGAGCTTGGCTAGGTGGCGATCATTGAAATGTTGTTCAGCATGAATTCAATGATTGGGTATTAGGTATAGGTATTGGATTAGTATTATCCTGCACTGCGAGCGAAGCGAGCATCTTTCTAGTTATTATTATTATTATACTATTGTTACAACTTACAAGTTACAACTACTAGCCTCGTTTGACTTGTTACGTACTTACTGCACGAGCAGTTATGACGTCATGAGTTAATAAATGCTTGGAGGAATAATAACTAGGTCCTAGGAGGACGTCTGAGCCTGTATGTTGAAGCCAGCTGTGGACGCCATTTTTGTTAACGCGCAACATTGCGTTTGCGAAAGGCGACATCCAAGGGTGATAGCATTCGAATCGAATATTTTTCTTTTAATTTATAATGAAATCATTGAATAAAATAATCGTTGAAAGTTTGCTGTAATCATGCCATCGTGTGCAGCTATTTCAAATCTGGGTTTTGTGGACTTTTTTAAAGACGCAGTCTGGGCTTTTTTTCTATTGTTTGCGTGAATCCATATGGTGGATAGACTCCACCCACACACCCATAGCTGGCTTCAGTCGTTAAGCAAGTCTGCTTAGGCTCAGGCGCCCTCCTAGTATTATTCCTCCAAGAATAAATGTTTTTCAAAGTTTAAAAATATATTGCTTTGTTTTTCTGACGCTGTAGACTGTAGTTGAGTATAGTAAACTGTGACTGAAAGTTTTTAACTGTAAAATACTAAATTTAACTAGAAAATTAAATTTAGGCCCTAAAATGACCCGACAAGGAAGCGATGTGGTTTATGGTAAAAATGGAAGCGGCAGAGGCGTATCGTGCACTTTTGCTGCGTCTGGTTCATGTCTATATCCACTGCCCCAGGGGCAACAACAGATACTACAAAACTAATTCCCGAAAATCTTCTGACAAGCAAAACAGGTCGTCACGTTATTTCCTTTGCTTATTTTTGTCAACGTGTGCCTTTTATCCTTTTATTCCATGTATTTCTCAAAATTTTCCGCCCCCCGTTGTGTGCCGCCCATTACTAAAGCCATACTAGCCATTGGCACGCTACACCTCTGGGAAGCGGTTGACGATAAGGTTAAGTGTCAATTAGGCGGCAAAATACTGGCTTTTCATCGGAGCCGTAGCTAGGGGCAGGGGGGCATATGCCCTTTGGCGCCGAGGTGAGGGGGCGCCAAAATTGGGTTTTTGGCTAAGTAAAATGCATAATAAAGAAGAAACATGTGCGACGACCTTTTTTGCTCGTCAGCACTATATTTGAAGAGGGGAAGAGGGGCGCTGTAAGACTTGAGGGGCGCCGAAAACAATGTGACGACTTTTTTGTTGCTCGTCAGCAGTCTTGATGGGCGCCAACGGTACACTTTGCCCCCGGGCGCCGGATACCCTAGCTACGGCTCTGCTTTTCACGGCGGCACACAGGGCCGCCGAGAGGGTGAGCCTGGGTGACAGAGGGCAAATGTCTAATGTCGAAACGAATAAGTCGAATTTATCAGGATTTTATCTAATTTAAATTTTAATGTAGCTTAGGCCTATGTGTGGAATTTCAAGGTAACGGTTCCAAAGGCCAACATCAGACTAGCTAATAGGTTTTTAGAGAGGGAACTAAAATCGGAGATCGTTCTTTTCGTGTAAACGGTCCTGCACTTGGAAATTCGCTGCCGCCGCATCTCAGAGACGAATCACTCACCCGTACAACATAGGCTATCTGTTCAATTTATAAGCCGATGCACATTAGTTACATTATGCGCCCTGAAATGTTATGATGATGATGATGATTGATGATGATGATGATGATGATGATGATGATGATGATGATGATGATGATGATGATGATGATGGCGATATTTACATATTTCGCAGTTTCTAGGCTTTGTCAATTTTTCATTACATTCTGAATATTTTGACAGTAAAAAAACTTCCTCTGACGGGAGGACCTGTGCAGTGCACAACCCATTGCCACGACACTGCAGCCAAGCAGCTTCTGAATACACGAAGGAAGTTGAGAGCATAATTATAAAGCACAGATCTCGCCATAAAATATGCCCCGACTTGAAATAACGAGGTTCCATTGTAAATATGTAGCCTAATAAGCCTATAGCCAAAGGAGAGCTGCAGCCCAAACAGATTGTAGACGTGATGAATGAGTCAGACTCTGAGGAAGTTCGATGGACGATGGATGAGGCCGAATGCAATCTGCGCTGTCCTGAGGAAAACTCCAATGGCCCAGTGTACTACGGCCCAGTCCCTTCCCTCCCTCCGTGTCGAAGGCATCGGTACAGCGAAATTGGGGTTTCCGCACAACAAGCTTTAGCCGCGTAACTGTACGTATAAATAAACATAAAATATATAATAATGGCAGTTTTGAACTACACAGTCATATGCCTACTTTGTAAGGACATTAGAAAGCACGAATTTAAATTGCTTTAAATCAACTAACTTCTAGCACTGACGGTAATTTGATACGGCCTATGCCTTCGTAAAGTATAATTATCAGAAGACTCGTGGTGTCAGACGAGTCCATTGCACCCCAGTGTGATTCCACAGGGGCCACAGGATGCGACGCTGCCTTCTACACCGCAATTCAGCTAATAATCTTGCAAAGGACTCAATTTTTCTAATTTCAGGCAATTTTAGTATAATTTCTTGACGTTTTGCGCGAAATTAGGTGCGGTGCGAGCGAGCAGTTGCTTCTGTCAACTAGACTCGTACGTATACGCCGGAAACAACACTTGAATAGGCCTATGTGAACGAATGAATGAAAGATTCAAATCACTGAACTGAATTTAGTGATTTAAAAGTCAGTTGGATTGTTGTGCCAGTAATTATTTTGACTTTGTCTGGCATTTGACCGAAATCAGTAGAAAGAAAAGCGCGTCAAACGACGAATGTGTAGTTAATGTTGACCGATGGATCGTATGCAGTGATGTCTATTACTTTATTTTCAGTTATCCTCATACTGCTTTAGGACTGTCAGATATCGCAAAATGAAGGAGGAAATATGAAATTTACTTTGTCATCAGTCTGTTATCATTCTTGTCAGCATATCAAAATGTTTCTTAATAGGATTGAGAGTTCATAGGCCACGGAGTCTTCTTGTGAGATTTGCGACATTCGACGACCAAAGTCCTTAGCTAAGCATATGCCCAATAAACAATCTGGCAGCCGCCCTCAAATCGACTATGTGGGGTAGACATCAGACCACGTGAGGCCGCTGTTAGAAAAGGGTTGTTCGAGTTTATCAGAAAGGGACTTCGAACTTCTGTCGTCTCGTTCAAACATGAACCGACGTATTATTACGAAAAGGCGAATCGAGAAGATATATATTAGACAGTTTAATAAAACATTCTCGTACGAAGTTGAAATATTAGTCTCGTATAACTGGCGGCGTTTCTGATCGTTGGAAGATGATCTGCCTTCGTATGGTCTATTGCCTGAGATCCTATTAGCGTGGATTGCATCTAATCGAAACGACTAACTATTGCTGTGTTCGGGAGGAAATTCCAACAACGGACATTTTTACTTTTATACATTTGCACCAAAATGAGCGAATCCTTGTTAACTGTGAAATCGGTAACAGCAGCTGCATCGCCGCTGTCAGAGACGCAGCCGCCACCGGCGGAGACAGAAGAAGCCGGTGTAACCACAATTGCCCCGTTGCTGGAAGATTCATCGCAGAGACAGAGTTGCCTGCGTGGTTACGGGGACATACTTGTGGCGCTGGTCGCTTGCCTCGGCGCCATGTCCATGGGAATGGTTCTCGGTTACTCAAATCCGGCTCTGCAGGACCAAGAACTGATCCGTTTGCTCGGAAACACCGAGCGAGAGACGTGGTTCGCGTCCCTTGTGGCCATCGGAGCAATATTCGGCGGTCCTTGCGCTGGTTTTCTCGTGGAGGTCTTCGGGCGGAAACTGACGCTGATGATCTGCACTCTGCCGATGGGAGTCGGATGGTTTCTGATCACTTGCGGTGTCAATTTTTCCGTCGTCTACGTCGGTCGGATCTTTGGTGGCTTTGCCATGGGCATGGTGGCGCTGACCGCTCCACTCTACATCGCCGAGACTGCCAGCAGGGCTCGCCGTGGAGTTCTTGGAGCGGGATTCCAGCTGTTCGTCAGCAGTGGGATTCTAGCAGTCTACGGGATTGGAGTCCCACTGGGATGGAGTTGGTTGGCCGTGGTCTGCATGAGCGTATGTAGCCTGAACGTCCTGCTGCTTATGATTGTTCCGGAGAGTCCCCGATGGTTTGCAGCGCAGAAGAGACGATTGGAAGCGATAGATTCGTTGGCGTGGCTGGCCGATGAACACGCAGACATACAGGAGCAATACATGGAAATAGAACGGAGCATTGGAACGCAGGCGAAACACAGCTTCTCCGTCGCAGAATTCGCTAGTCCGGCAAATTACAAAACGGCGCTGATCAGCTTCGGCATGATGTTCTTTCAGCAGATGTCCGGCATCAACACCGTCATTTTCTATTCGTCGCAGATCTTTGCCACCGCCGGTTACGCCGACGACCCGAAGACACCGACGCTCATCATCGGTGCCGTTCTAGTGGCCGCCACCGTCGTGTCTTGTGTCCTAGTGGACCGCGCCGGTCGCCGGATCCTGCTTCTTGTATCCAGTGCAGCGATGACGATCAGTATCACTGCACTTGGCATTCATTACTATCTTACACAGAGACAAGACTACAGCGGTGGTCTGAGTTGGTTGTCGCTTACGAGTGTCTTGATATATGTCGTCTTTTTCTCACTCGGTTGGGGACCCATCCCGTGGATCATCATATCGGAGATCGTTCCAACTCGCGTGCGCGGTTTGGTCAATGGTTTGGCAACGTGCCTTGCTTGGATTCTGTTGTTCTTTATCACCAAAGAGTTCGAGCGCCTAAAATTCGCGATCAACGATTACGGGGCATTCTGGTTTTTCGGCGGATTCTGCCTGCTCAGCTGCTTCTTTGTCTGGTTTTTTGTACCGGAAACTAAAGGTCGAACACTGGAAGAAATACAGGAACATTTCGCAGGAATTCGTCAGACGGACAGAAACACGCTGTGAAACTATACTACACGGTGATCACGAAAATCGGGACCCCCTAGATTAATGAATATAACTCAACGAAAAGTCAAGTAATAATTCAACAAAGTTGTAGTACGTGTACTTTAGATAGTTCTAATGATATTCCACTCATAGTTTGTGTTCAAACGGTCCGCCATTTGCTGCAATACACGCACGAAGACGCCTACGCAATTGCTTGAATGACGCATCAATGATGCCTTGATCAATCTCGTCCCACACTTGCATGATGCGTTGTCACAGGTCCTCAATATCACGGACTTTCGTTCGGTGAACGCGTTCCTGCATAACACTCCAAATTTTTTAATCCACCGGATTCAAATCCTGGCTGTTGGGTGGCCAGAGAGTAGGCGGAATGAAGTCCGGCGTTTTGTTACCTAACAGTTCAACTGTCTCTCGAGCTCTGTGTGCCGGTGCGCCGTCCTGTTGGAATGTGTAATAATCTGAGAAAGTTCGGGTGTCCGGCAGCAGTCCCTGAATCAGTAGAACGTCTCTGTAATACTGTCCGTTAACTTTCACCCCCGGCTCGACGAAGTGAATAGCTGTACGACCGAGTGCTGAAACACCAACTGATACAATTAAGGACTTAGTGAAAGTCGGACGAGCACGCAGAAGACAAGCGCCAGTGATGTCCTTCTTTCTTGTACCAGCTGCAGCGTAGAGGCGAAATATTTTTTGAGGATCGAGACAGCCTCCTAGGCCTACTATAATTAAAATTTCAGCATGATTGGTCGAAAGGTTGTTAAGTTATACGCATTAATCTAGGGGGTCCCGATTTTCGTGATCACGGTGTAGTCACATGATCCAGTCATTTCATCATAGTCTGTTCCGGCGTACGCACACTGTAATTGGCTGCCGTGTTATAACTTCTAAACTGTGTGAGCAACGAAAAAGCTGTTAAATGTTTCGACCTATTTGCATGACAAATATGCAATTAGCACGAAGCACAGCAATTCCAATAGGCCGTTGCTTACTTATGCACTGTCTGATCGGCACTCGGCCACGAGCCTGTCATCGCGTTTGAAATTTCAATCTGAGATAAACTGGGATTTTAATTAGACCTTAATAGTATAAGGCAATGAATAAGAACCTCCTGCATCCCTATATTAATCTTACGGGACAAACATACATTTTACCCAGCTATCATTTATGTTAGATATTATGTCAATAGTAATTTCCTCTCATTTTGTTGTTTCACTGTGACATATAGAAATGTATTCTTAAATGAAAAAACTGAGAACTGGACAAATCCTATATAGAACACGTTGTAAGGATGACAACTTCTCTGCTTGCCAGGGCATTTCAGGAGGGTGGATGACCTTTTTTTGGTCGTCACCACATTTTAAGAGGAAGATAACCTCTTTTTTTGCTTGTCAAGGTTTTTAGAGACTCAGACCTGCCAGTGGCGGCTCCACCGGGAGGGCCAGGGGGCCCCGTGCCCCCTATTGAGTGCCTGCCCACCCCCAGTGGCCCTCCTTGTTGGGACCCTATACTTAATGATACATACATTAAACAACAAATGGTTGCCCCCATGATTAAAAGTTGCCACCCCCAACGGCCCCCCTTCCCAAATCCTGGAGCCGCCACTGGACCTTGCCCCCCAAACATTCCAAAATCCCCCCAATGTCAAGGTGGCTAGAATAAACACTGCATGACTAGTTATTAGAAGGGCTAAAATGTGTATGGTTTAAATTTAAAATTTCAATGCAAGAAATAATGTCATCAAATCTCGCAATTATGAAAAACCTTTTTGCTTTGTATAATAACAGAGAGAGAGAGAGAGACAGACAGACAGACAGACAGACAGAGACAGAGACAGAGAAACAGTTAGACGGTCACGAGAGTTAGAGAACCCTTTAGAGATATATTTTGATAGTTAGGCCTAATAAAGAAGGGCATTGAATAGCAACAGATAACTGAAAGATCAAGTGAGCTAGCTGCTGGTAGATAGGTAGGTATCTAGGGGCTGATCCACATTAAAAGAGACATGGGTAGGCCCTTATTGGAAAACCTGACCACCAGATCAGTGGAGTAGCTAGTGTCCCTGAATGGGGGGAGGGGCACCAAGGCTTCAAGCGACCGACATTTCCAGTCTCGACCAGGATGTGAGGGGCGTGGTGAGCTCCTTGAGGGACAAAGTCCCAGTCGACAATTTTAGGGTATTATTAGATTAAATCTTGAGATTTGGCCATTTTCCAGATTCTGTGATAATATACAATGACATTAGTTCTCGTAGCGGAATCTGGGGCAGAGCCCCAGCCGCTCCCAATTTAAGTTATACGCGATTCAAATCTTAAACTTTGGAGCAAATTTGCAAACTATATGACAGCTCTTCAGCAGACAGCAGTCACATTACCCCTCATTAGATAAAATTTTCATATTGTTCTTGCTGAAGAATTTGAATACTATTACACTTAGGTGGGGAGCTCTGGTGCATATTTTTAAGACATTACCGGTAATTGTGATTTATTATTGCGCGGCCAAAAGCTGTAGCACAACTAAATGTAAGGCCCTATCGATTCTGTCGACAATCATTTTCCCTTCACCGAAAAATGTCTTTTCGGTTTCACTTAAATCCCACGACTGGTTCCAGTCCCGCAGTCCGAATAGAGGGGGATCCCGTGCCCCATGGCTACGCTAATGATTAGTAAATTATATGTGTATGTGCAATGTGCATATCGTTGTATCAATTGCTATTCTGATCTTTATTTAGCGTAATGACTCGTGTTTGTGACTAGTTAACCGCCTTCTATAGACTACCCGCTTACTAGAAGTTACAGAATTTACTAAAAACGTTATCGGTCATTGTGTAACTTTGCTGATCTAAGTGCAGAGCTCATTATATAGCGCACGGTTTAAGTGGGAAGAAACGTTTTTATATATATATATATATATATATATATATATATATATATATATATATATATATATATCCATCATGGGCGGAGTTTGGTTTTTGTCTGCGGGAGCTAAATCCCAGTAGCGGTTCCAGACAAAATAAACTGGGTGGCTATGAAACAGTGAACGGATTCAAAGGCTATCTCGGAAAACTAGGTTATTGAATGCGGAGAGTTACTTCAGTGGTTTTCACACAGGTTTACTTAGCCTCCTAAACTACTTAAAATCACATTATCATTATTAGAAATAAAACGTAACTGCTGACGACTTTTTTGCATGTTAGATTTTATGCAGTTGAATCAATTTTATTGAGATGTGCCCCTTCATGAACCTCAACGTTCTTCAGCTTCTTGGTTCAACTTCAGAAAAGTCTGACAAGAAAAAAACTGGTCATCGGCCATGTCTTGTTACCTAATTAGAATATTAGGTCATACAGTGTACATACGTATTATGTATAATATGTATATGTTACACTTGTTACAGTCAAAGTGTGAAATCAGGCAATGTTGACATTGTCTGACAATTTTAGGCAATGTCGAGTTTGTCGACATAAGCCGTTTCACTCGGGCAATGTCGACATTGACTGAAATTTTTAGGCATCGTTTAACAATGCCTGAAATTTGCTCAGATTTTCTACGCACTTTGCCTGAAATCTTTATCTGTGATGGAATAGCACTGTATGGAGCTATGCATGCACCAATGTGTAAAGTTACTTGTATCATAACAAAAATTAAATGAGTTGAAAATTAAACGTTGCAAGCAGTAGTATAAAACAGTTCTGGAACATTAATAACTGCCAAAAACTTTATTAAGTTCAAATGAAATAAAGGAACAAGCAGTAATAGAAAACAGTTATACATCATTAATAACAGCTTACTTTTAAAAAACTGTCTAAACTTCAAATGCAATAAAGGAAAAAGCAGTAGGCCTAATATAAAACAGTTCTACAACATTAATAACGTCAAAAAACTTTATAAACTTCTAATGCAATAAAGGAAAAGGCAGTAATATAAAACAGTTCTACACCCCCTAACCACCCCAATACCCCAATCTGAGAGACAACCCCCAATCTAGGGATATTTTGAACCCCAATCTAGGGATATTTTATAAATTATATTATATTATATTATATTATATTATATTATATTATATTATATTATATTATACTATATTATATCAGATCATATTATATTATATTATATTTATATTATAACCTTATCGCAACTAACTAAAATGCGTGATAAGCAAAAAACAAAAAAGTTATCGCATCGCAATACGTCTAATTTTTATTGACGTTTTTCAGAATTTTTCGCGCACCACTAGACCTTTTGCGGACCACTTTTGGTCCACGGAACACGGGTTGAGAACCGCTTCCATGGAGGACCATCGAGGACCACTGCACCGGCTATTTAAAATTCATTTTTTCATTTATTTTCTTTATTTTTATAATTAGTTTCTTTCTTTATTTATTGATAAATACTTAAATATTTATTTATGTTTTATTATTTTCTTTACTTTTATTTATTTATTAAATTAATTGTAAAATATGAAATTGTTGACGTCAACTTCTCTTGATCCCCTCCCCTGTCCACAACTGTCAACAGTGCTGGGGAGTATTTCAAATACATGTATTTGAAATACGTATTTAAAATACTCCGATAGAGATAAAGAGAGGGGCTACATCCTTTAGGTGACACTTTGACATATTCAAATCTAAATGAAATACAGATATAGCGAGGGGGTGCATCCAACAGGTGACACCTTGACATGTTCAATTCTAAGTTAAGCTTCATTCATTTACCTGCTGCTCTTCCATCACAGATAAAGATTTCAGGCAAAGTGCGTAGAAAATCTGAGCAAATTTCAGGCATTGTTAAACAATGCCTAAAAATTTCAGTCAATGTCGACTTTGCCCGAGTGAAACCAGTGGCGTCATTTCCAGTGGCGTAACGTGGGGGGGGGGCGGTGGGGGGCACTTTGTTGACAGCCCCCGGGCCCCGAAGAGGGGGGGCCCCGAAGAGGGGTCTAAGCTAGGGTTATGTTAGGGTTAACCCTAATTTAACCCTAGAAATGATGTGCTGACAACCTTCTTTTTTTGCTCGTCAGGCTGAAAAAGGATAAAAGGAGGCGATAACGTTTATTTATTTATTTATTTATTTATTTATTTATTTTTGCTCGTCAGCTCGAAACTTGGAGCCCCCATGGCAAAGATGCCCCCCGGGCCCCCAAAAGTCACGCTACGCCACTGGTCATTTCACACTTTTCTTGGGGGGGCGAGAAATTTTGTAAAATGTTTCTTTTCAATTTTTTTAAATTTAAATTTTTTTAAATTTTTCGAGTTGACGAGTTTCCAAAAAAGTTGACGACCTTTTTTTTGCTCGTCAGTCCTTTTTTACGATTACTTCGATTACTTACTTCAGGTCGCTGGACATCAAGCACGAGTTTCCCCAAAAAGTTGACGACCTTTTTTTGCTTGTCAGCCCTTTTTTACGATTAGTTACTTCAGGTTACTCTCGACATCAAGCACTCCTTTAGGGCTTTAGGGGCTGCTGACCTTTTTTTGCCCCCCCCCAAACGCAAATGACGTCCCTGTTTTTGTTTTTTGTTGCACATTAATACATTATAAATTAATATTTTCATTTCCTTGGGGGGCCACGGCCCCCCCAGCCCCTCCCAAATGACGCCTCTGAGTGAAACGGCTTAGGCCCTATGTCGACATTGCCCAAAATTTCAGGCAATGTCAACATTGCTTGATTTCACACTTTGACTGTAACATATATATTAGTTTTTGCGCCTATACAACTTCCACTATTTTAGTTTTCGGGTGTTCATGGCGGGGCTAAAAATGTCATTGCGCCTGTCAACAAGCAACAACATGTTTGGGGTATTCATAGGGGCTTAGCCCCTGATAGTCTCCGTCCATGTATATAGCCTATCAGTTTAATTTAAGCAAATCATCATTATTTATATTACTGCCTCTACTATCCAAGTACGCCTGATCCCACACTCTTCGACTCACCGTCTGATAATAATAATCTGCCTCTTCCTCTGCTAGCCTGACCGCTTTCTCTGTCTGTCTGTCTGTCTGTCTGTCTGTCTGTCTGTCTGTCTGTCTCTCTCTCTCTCTCTCTCTCTCTCTCTCTCTCTCTCTCTCTATCTATCTTCCTAACTACCTACCTATCTAAGAGCTTCCTGTCCTACGGTATGTCAGTGTCCTTGTCCTTGTCTGTCTGGCTGTTGGTCTGTGCCACGTTGGCACTGTCTGGCATCTCGTGACTCTTGTTCCAAAGCCCTAGTTCTCATATCAGTCTCACAGACTCACAGTCGTTGCTGGGCCTCAGCCTCTACTCCCTTATCACTGCTCAGAATGAACTAGGATCTAGCTGCTGTTGTCAGAATGAATTTTGACCTCTAGGTCACCACGCTCACAAATAATAATGCGCTGTTAACCCCTTGACTTCGTTGCGGCAATATATACGCTGCTGCGGCCGGTTAATTTTTAATATGCGCGTAACTGTTGTTAACAAAACAGTAGCTAACAAATATAACATATATAACACATATAACATATATAACATATATATAACACATATAACATATGTAACATATATATATAACACATATAACATATATATAACACATATATAACATATATATAACACATATAACATATATAATATAACATATATGTATATGTTATATATGTTATATGTGTTATATATATATGTTATATTTGTTATATATATGTTATATATGTTGTATGTGTTATATATGTGTTATATATATGTTATATGTGTTATATATATAACACATATAACATATATATAGTTATATATGTTATATATGTGTGTTATATATGTTATATATATATGTTATATATAACATATATGTGATATATATATAGTTTAGTGCAATATATATGTTATATATATAACATATATAACATATATAACATAATATTGCTATTTGCTAACAAATATAAGTAAATCGAAACAAAATGCAGTTATCAAAAAGTTTTTAAAAAGTTAACGCTATTTTTTCACGCCAACTGGCTTACTGAAAATGGCAGAAAAAGTCACTGCCAATATTTAATTTGTGTATGATAGGACTGGAAACAGTCAACTTATCCGACGGACTGCTGCTTGATTATCCTGCTTACATCCAGACACACCCCTTTTCCCGCCCTTGATAGTGTCACTGATGTCACGTGACTTCCATCCAGGCATCAGCTACTCAGCTACTCAGCAACAAAAATATCTATTCACTACTGCGGTCATTAGGCAATTCAATACTGCGGGCATAAGACCATTACAGCACAATGGGAATACATACTACTATATGACGACGCTCGTCGTCACGACGCAGTCAAGAGGTTAAGCATTACTCTAATTCCCTCTGTTTTACTATCAAATTGGGTCCAGCCATTGTTTGTGACCCTAACATCCTGACGCCTATCTTCGATAGCAGACATTTTGCGCACTTTAATGAATGCGCAAATCCTTATTGGAAGAACAATAATTAATCGAAAAGATTGACGTTTAAAATTTGCCCATATTTTGACTGTCATTTCAAGAAATGACTGAGGTGCATGATTACCAGCGCATCATCGTTTCCCTGCAAAAGCGGTGACAGCAATTTCTACGTGAAAGGCGTTGACGAGCAGAAACGGTCCTCGCCTAAATTTTTAATTTTCTGGAAGTGCTTATAAGCCCCATGGTTCGTGCCTGGGCCAACCAGCCGTTGGTTATTCGCAGTCGTCCAAAGATGGAGTGGAGAATTTCGAAAATAATAGACATGCGTGAGGTATTTTATGGACGACGCTATAAGGGGGCGAGATTTGTGACAATTTCTGACAAGGGAGGAAGTCAAAAACTGTCAGAATAGCGTGACGTACTTTATGAATGGCCCCTCAATGGTGCTTGCTCAACCACTTCCTGACATTACAAGGTCACTACAACTTCTGCCACAGACAATGAGGGCTAATGGACAGTTAGTGACCTATGCCCCTGAGGCGCGGTGCAAACCATGTCCCACATCTTTAACTCTTGCCCCTTTACAAGTTTTGAGGGTGGCATCACATGCCTATATCTTGCCGATGAACCCGCTGATTTCATATGAAACGAACAGCATGAATGAATTGCAGCAAAATTGAGCAAATCCCCACCAGTGGCGGCGCCAGGTTGTTAACTGAAGCAGGACTTGTGGCAGGGCCTGAATTTTTTGACTAGGACCACTGGGTCAGCCCGAACAGAGAAATTTCTCTTCAATCACATAGACCTATTTGCGCAATACATGCACAATCGATTACAGTTCAACTTTTTTATTGCATTAATAATCATAAACTAATCATTAAATTTTTTGCTGAGGCATTTTATGCCAAAAATTAGAAACCTACAGTGAGTGAGATTATCGTTAGGTCCTATCACTAGTAAACAATCTGAACTGACAATATGCTGTAGGCCTACAGTAGTGACAGTGTCACGGTAGGCCTATGATAAATGAGCTAAAAGTACCTGAAAAGTTACCATTTTTCTAATTTTAGGCGAATTATGTCTTTGTTACTTTCCTGTCGTTCTACTGTATGTATGGTATAAATTAGTGCTGTCCTCTAATCGCGATTAACGCGCGATTACCGCGTTAATCTGTTAATCGCCTGACCAAAAATGGCAGAGCCTAGGCCCGCCCTTGTGTGTGTGTGTGTGTGTGTGTGTGTGTGTGTGTGTGTGTGTGTGTGTGTGTGTGTGTGTGGCGCCGCCACTGAATTCCCCACTCCAGCCTCAAATCGTAGGAGATAGATCTTCAAACCCACCATTTGTAGAGGCCGCTGGTTGCACGAATCAAATGTTTGATTTGTGAAATATGATCGCTAATATACTGAATTTTAAAATGTTTGTTATTTAGACTGTTTTTCTTCTATTGCAGCTGACTGATACATTAACCTCAACATATTCTCTCTGTCACTTACGACGCGTAGACATTAAACCATTTTGATTATACTGTACGACGGAATGCATAGAAGCATAGAAAGAGCAAATTCTGTGGATGAAAATGGAGATGGCGCAACAGGAATTGCAAGAACATCTGGTTCTTCCTACGGCTCATCTAGAGATGATCACAAGCCGCTTGTAAAACGTAGCACAGACACGTTCTTAAACCAATATTGCTGCATCCACTATGATGTAGTGGCGGCCATTATCGCCAGCCTTGGAGCAGTTTCTATGGGACTGGTCTTGGGATACTCAAGTCTTGCTTTAACAAAGGAAGATCTGGTGCTTCGTATGCTGGACAGTGACGAAGAAAAGATATCCTGGTTTGGGTCTTTGGTGGCCATAGGCGCCATCTTTGGCGGACCCATTGCAGCTGCTTTTGTCGGGAATTTGGGGCGAAAGATTACATTGATGCTTTGCACCGTTCCTATGGGAATTGGTTGGTTCATGATAGTCGCTGGCTACCACTACATTCTGGTTTTCTGCGGTAGAGTTTTCACTGGAATTGGAATGGGCATGATTTCCATGGTCGTACCCTTATACATCGCAGAGGTTTCGAGTAAAAAGCGTCGCGGAATCCTTGGTTCTGGATTTCAGCTCTTCGTTACAGTTGGAGTTCTAAGTGTCTATGCCGTTGGAATGCCTCTCGATTGGAACTGGTTGGCCGTTGTCTGTCTGGGCGTTACGGCGCTGAACATCCTCCTGCTGCTTGTAATACCGGAGACGCCGCGCTGGTACGTCATGCAGGGCGACCGCTCCAATGCCTTCCGGTCGCTGGAGTGGCTTCTTGATAACGACGAGGATACCGACGAAGCGTATAGTGAAATTGAAAGAAACATTATGTCACAGATGACTCAAGGGATTGCTTGCAGAGACCTCTTTCAGCCGGGAATATATCGACCGATGCTGATTACTTTTGGACTGATGTTTTTTACACAGATGTCCGGAATTAATGTCATTATATTCTATTCGTCTGATATCTTTGTTAAATCAGGACATGCAGAAAATCCTGCCGTTCCAACGATCATTATTGGTGCGGTGCTTGTTGTTGCTACTCTGATCTCGTGTTTTCTGATGGATGTCGCCGGAAGACGGGTACTTCTTCTAATTTCTGGAGTCTTTATGACGGCAAGTACTACGACACTGGGCGCCTATTATTACCTGACAGAAGTACGGAACATTGAAAATCTAAGCGGGCTTTCCCTGGCAAGCATCCTGGTATTTGTGACGTTTTTCTCATTTGGTTGGGGTCCAATACCTTGGTTGGTGACGGCAGAAATCATTCCAGTACGCGCTCGTAGTATCATAAATGGCTTGGCCACTGCGATGAACTGGCTGCTTGTATTTCTTATAACCAAAGAGTTCCAACGCATAACAGTATTAATTCATAATTATGGTGCGTTCTGGTTCTTCGGTGGTTTCTGTTTTATTGGATGCTTTTTTGTTTTCGCATTTTTGCCCGAAACTAAAGGACGATCACTCGAAGAAATACACGACAGTTTTGAACGTTGATCTTAAGAGAATATTTGCAATGAATTGCTTCATTTGTACATTAGCGCCTATATGAGTGGCGGTAGATATGGCAATGGCTCGAAAGGGTCATCAATACTTTATGGGTCAAGACCCATTGACCCATAAAGTATTGATGACCCTTTCGAGCCTTTGCCATATCTACCGCCACTCATATCACATTTTTAGGACTGAGGATGCGGTTATGCAACGTGTAAAGCGCTCTTGATCTTGGCCTGCTATCACTATAGCACTATATAAATTGGCTTAATAACTAACTAACTAACTAACGCATGACATTTCAACTTCACGTTCATTTGAAAAATATTTTTAATGAACGTTTCTCATCTACTCTATTACGCTAATGACGTTACTCTTGTACAGTAGGATAGCATTGATTTTATGTTCGGTCCAGTCATTCCAGTGGCATATATATATATATATATATATATATATATATATATATATATATATATATATATACTATAGTTAGGGCTATATGGGAGCAGCCGATCCCTGAGAAATTTGTCGGAAAAGTGGCGTTTTTGTCGTTTTTCGGAAATATAATACATTCTTCTTTAGGTGCTTTGTAATTCAAGTTATTCAACGTTAGCGACCATGGATTTCCACTTTGTTCGATCTGGTTTAGTGACCATTTTATCACGCGACAATTAATCACCGACACTTAATCACGTGGACACTTAATCACGCGACAGTTAATCACGCGAAAGTCAATCACATGGACATTTAATCACTATAGCGATCATATTATATTGGATTATACTGTTATTATTTGAATTTGGTCGATGGTTAGTTTGTTTATATGGCACTAGGCTAAGTATATCTTACCGACCCGCCCTTAGTTAATTTGCAACGGACGGGCCGGCGCCCAGCTTCTTTATTCCGTTGAGTCTGCTACTGACCGCTGTATCTTTAATTAAAGATAGCGAGGTTGTCTCACTCCATCCTTAAATGTCAACCTCTTCGAGGAAGATATGCCGAGCGCTTATCCCTCGAAGGGCGGCAGTCTCTGAGATAGGCCTCAACTCTGAGATAGGCCTCGTTATTAGACGACTGTGCGGCATGGGCTACGATGTCATTGAGGCGGCCCGGCCCCGTTCGATGAACGATCGTCCTGACAGCGACCGTCTTGTCAGCCATGGTGGGCTGGCCGTCATCTCTACACCAGGGACTCAGATTGCCAAGATCGAGTCAAAGTTCGAGCCCATGACGTTCGAACACCTCTGCTGCCGGGTCGGGAATGGCCCAGCGTCGGTCGTGGCGGTGGCCGTCTACCGTCCGGGCTCTCAGCGGGTATCCGAGCAATTCTTCAGCGAGCTTTCGGCCCTGATGGAGTCACTCGCAACTTACAACTGCCCGGTTCTGATCGTCGGCGACATGAACGTACACCTTGAACGTCCTTCGGATCCTGATGGAAACAGGCTCGTACAGCTCATCCAGTCCTTCGAGCTCGCTCAATGCGTCAGTGAACCGACTCATGACCTCGGCGGCCTCCTGGACGTCGTAATAACGTCCGTGGACCGGGCTCCAGACGACGTCAAAGTCGCCGACGTCGGCTTATCAGATCATCGTCTCATCCACTGGTCACTGTCGATGGCGGGCCCCAACATCACGTACACGAAGATACGTAAGAGGTGCTGGAAGCAGTTCCAGCTCGACCAGTTCGTCGAGCGGCTGGAGTCATCCTCGCTATGCGAACCGGTCGACCCAGACGAGACTGCCACTGACCTAGCCGTTCGCTACCACTCAGTCCTTACCTCCATTCTGGACGACCTGGCACCTGAGAAAGAAATGTCAGTGCGACTCAGGCCACAGCGGCCGTTCTATGATGACGACTGCAGGCAAGCACGCAAGAGGGCCCGTCGTCTTGAAAGGGCTTTCCGAAGGACAGTCGGGACAGAGGCGGAACTGGATGCACGAACCAAATGGAGAGCAGGTCTGCTCTCGGGAGAGCAGGTCCTTAGTCAGATCAGGGCCGACAATATTGGCAAGGTGCGCTCGACTCCGCCCACTCTGACATCAAACAGACCTGGAAGCACCTTGATAGTCTGCTGGGCGAGAATAACAAGACCGATCGCCGACCGCACTCCAGCTTCACTGCCGAGAGCTACCACTCGTCTATTGACGACAAAGTCTTCGGGATTCGGGGAAGAACGGCAGACGCTCGTCCTGCCGAGTTTCGAATCCACACTGGATCCCATTTTGCGGCGTTTTCGGCACCCACGGAGGCCGAGGTCATAGCGTGCGTCATGTCGTCGCCGAGTAAACATTGCCATGCCGACCCGCTTCCGACGTGGTTGCTCAAAGCAGTGATCAGCACGCTAGCCCCGTTCTTGACATCCCTGATGACCGCTTCCTTAAAGAATGCCGATTTCCCGAGACCGTGGAAGCACGCAATCACGCGCCCCATCTCAAGCGCCCGGGTCTGGACTTGACCGATCCGTCGAGCTACCGTCCGGTGGCTAACTTGCCATTTCTGTCAAAGGTCCTTGAGAGGCTGGTAAACAGGCAGCTGGCTGCATATCTGACCCAGAACGGCCTCATGCCCAGCAACCAGTCCGCGTACAGGAAGGGCCACTCTACGGAGACGGCCATCCTCAGGATCTTCGACGACATTGTCGAGGCTGTGGCCAGCGGAAACCTTGCACTGCTCGCTCTCCTGGACCTCTCTGCGGCCTTCGACACCGTCGACCACCATATCCTAAGTCGACGTCTCGAGCTCTCATATGGGATCGGTGGCCCGGCGCTGGCCTGGTTGCAAGACTATCTCAGAGACAGATCACAGACGGTCTCCTGGGATGGCTCCCTGTCGGGCCTCGTCCCGTCCATTGCGGTGTGCCACAAGGGTCGGTCCTATGGCCGCTGTTATTCGTCCTTTACGCGGCCGATGTCGGGCGTGTCATCGACTCGCTCGGCCTGTCCTCCCACGCATACGCCGACGATGTGCAACGCCGCTTGCCCCCAGGCGAGACCGGCGAGCTGCGAACTCGGGTCCAGGACTGTGTGCTCAAGGTGGCGGAATGGATGGCATCGAACCGTCTTGCCCTCAACCCTGACAAGACGGAGCTGCTGTGGCTGAGCACTCCGAGGAGGGGGCCACCTTATCGACCCAACACCGTTCGAGATAGGCGGCAAAGAAGTGGCTCCATCCAACGAGCTTCGCCTCCTGGGGGTGCTCATCGACTCCTCGCTGACCCTCGTCGGGCACCTCAGCGCCGTGACCCGCTCCTGCTTCTTCCAACTCCGGCAAATCCGGGAAGTTCGTCGTTATATAACAATACCGGCCGCTATTCATCTTGTCCGTGCTCTGGTACTCTCAAGACTGGATTATAGCAACAGTCTCCTTCTCGGACTACCTGGGAACCAGCTCAGTAGACTTCAGGCAGTCATCAATGCCTCGGCTCGGATTATTTTCGGCTTGAGGTGGCACGACCATGTTACACCTGTGCTAAGGGACAAGCTCCATTGGCTTCGGGTCCCGGAGCGTATAGTTTACAAGCGGTGTTGGTTAACTTTTCGTGCTCTTCGGGACCCAGCCTGTCCCGATTACTTGGCATGCCTAGTACGACGACAAACGACGACCGGGTGCCGTCTCCAGCTGAGATCTAGCAGCCGCCACCGGCTGTACGTTCCTCCTCCGGCCAGGACTCCGAAGTTTGGCGAGCGTTCTATGACTCGCGGTAACCACGTCTGTGGAACGCGCTCCTGATGCGCTGGCCGGGATTACTTCACCTGAAACGTTTGCTAAAGAGCTGAAAACGCATTTGTTCACCATATCGTACAGTTGACTGTTGACTGTACAGCGCTTTTGGTTTTGGCCGATGGCCATGTTACGGCGCTTCACAAATCGTCGAATAATAATAATAATAATAACTGACCGCAAAACAACAAAAGTACGTGAAGATAGCGAGAACTTAGTTAAATACATCTGCAAAATGGGAAAATCTCGGGTTTAACTTGTTCTTTCATTATTTATTTTTCGAATAAAGTACAAATTTTAAAAGGTTTAAGAAGGTTTAAGATCTGGACCTACAAACCGAGGTGATTAACTGTCGCGTGATTAAGTGTCGCGTGATTAAATGTCCGTACACCGTTCGATCTTGACATCCTCTTATTAATTCGATGTTTTTCTTGACTCCCTCAATTCCTTCTCGTAGGCAGTCTACATATATGTTTTCTGCCTCCCTCTTGCTCTTTTTCCCTCAACTTTTCTGGTTATTGTCAAATGTTCCAGGCCCTTCCCTCATTATGTATCCGAAGAAAAAAAGCTATCTTTTTATGGTTACCATCAGACTTCTTTCTGTTCCAATTTCATTCAAGATCTCCTCATAGCGATGGTTTTCTTTTCCTTCCACGCAATCTTCATCCTTCGCAGAAACCACATTTCTGTGGCTTCCAATTTCTTCTGCACGATTTTGGATATACAGTAGTCTATGTCTTTGCTCCATACAAGAGAACTGACCAAACGGTCTGGGGTCAATTGTTCGCACGCAAATTGATCGACACAAACTGGCCGCTCAAAATTAATCGCGAGTCCAATTGGTCGCAAGACAATGACCGCTAGCCAATTGATCGCAAGGACCGGCATTTGTGTTTGAAAACATTTAGTATGTAAATCTATTTTGTTTTTAAACCTTTAGTTTAGTTGCTTCAATTCATTTCAATTCAGTCATCAAAACCTGTCTACCTTTTTTCAATATTAACCCCTCAGCCTCCTCGACCCACACGTTCGTCATCTCATCTCACTCTGTCACGCCCACTCAATCAGTCATCCCTGAAAATTTGCAACCATGCCTTCTCATACGCTGCACCTGAACTTTAGAACTCGATCCCAGCTTCCCTTCGCACAGTTGGACACTTTCAAACAATAAAATCTGAGTCCCCGTTTCCTATCATTCCTACACTATCTCCTCAAGTCTTCAGGTCTAAGCTTAAATCCTTCCTTTTTTCTAAAATCATATCCTCATTTTCTTAGCTTTAACAACCTAGCCTCACTGCCCTTTGGATGTTGCCTGGCTGATCCCATACCTTTCCTATAGCTATTTTAAGAGAGACTGAGCGCCTAAGAATAAGCAGCTCCAGTTGTGCTGCTTCCCAAGGCGCTATAGAAATCCACGAGATTTTACTTTACTTTACTTTAGATATATCATTGATTTCAAACATCTACATTCGCCTTAATTTGGGACATTTTGTTGCGTTACTTTGATTATAGCTAGCATTTATGCCAACCAATGATTAACTATTAACTATTGACATGTGCTCTTTCGGACCATGCAATTGACAGTTATCGTTGATATTCCGATCAATTGGCTAGCGGTCAATTGTCTTCCGACCAATTGACCTGGCGATCACTTTTGAGCAACCAATTTGTGTCGATCAATTTGCGTGCGAACAATTGACTCGACACCTGACCAAACAGCTTCTGTGCGCTCTTAATCGTGTCTCGTAAGAGATATGCCTTTTTGTAAGTATCGTTTTGAGTTCCCAGAATGCTACATTTTAGCCATTCCTATTCTTGATGTTATGTCTGTCACATTTACCATGGTTGGTAATAATTTAAAAATTAAAATTCAAGAGAGGCAACAACAAACTATCGACCACGGAGAGATTTTTTGACTAGTCAAGACCTTTTGATCTGTCTAAGTAAGTAAGTAAAATCTCGTGGATTTCTATAGCGCCTTGGTAAGCAGCACAACAGTAGCTGCTTATTCTTATGGTGCTGGGCCACTAGCGTTCATTGAGCGTGCGCTTGCGTACGAACAAAGCAAGCTCGCATTGGCCTCCTGCTGGACCACTTGCATACATTGAGCGCCGGCTGAGTGTGGGGGGGAGCGAGTGGAACCTGTTCTTTGCACGCTAGATCCAAGGCAATTAAATACCTAAGGCATGGCAGGAACCCTTCTTTTGCATACAGGTCAAGTAGGCGTGGCTACATGACGTCACTGGAGGGTTGGAACGACTGTTGCTACTGAGAAATCGTATCTAAGAATGTAAATGGTACCTTTTCTTTTTATAACAACTTTATTTCTTAAACTTCACAGACGTTTCGAAATACCAACCATCTTCCTGTATGAATGTGGTATAGTTGATTTTGTAAAAGTTCAGATTGAAAACATCAACTATAAGCATTACAACAACCAAACAAAACCAAGAGAGTGTTCAATTGTAGGCCCTATCTAGGAATGTTTTAGTTTGTTTATTTGTTTATTGTTTATCGTTTTTTGCGTTTACATATCACATTCTAGTATTGGCATGCTCAAAATAAAGATACAAGTCGTATTACGATAATCAAAAAATCATTTACGAAAACAGCATTCAATAAAGTCTTGATTTGTAAGAAAAGCAATTACTGATTATTATTATTATTATTATTATTATTATTATTATTATTATTATTATTATTATTATTGACTAATAAACACGAGAGAGTGCAGATATTGTAGAGTGCGAATAATAAACATCAATCAATCAATCAACTTCTATAGCGCCACTATCATAATGCCCAGGGCATCAGCAGATGGCGCACCAAATCCAAATACCCAGGTAGCATTAGAGACAGGTCAAGCCAGAAGATCAGTCCGAAACGGCGGGAGAGCAATCTAAGGGCGATAAGCCAAGTCAAACAGATGTGTTTTAAGGCCAGATCTAAAAGATAAGTTGTTAGTTATGCGAAGTCATGTTGGTAGTGAATTCCAGAGCTTAGGGGCGCACACTGAGAAACAACTAGTGCCAATGACTGTGTGAGAATAAAGAACAACAAATGAAGGTCCTCCAAATACCTAGTGGAATTATTAGTAGGTCGAGGGATAAGTCGCATCTTGAGGTAATTGGGTTCATTATATAACATGGTTTTGAATACCAAAAGACAAATTTTATAATTAATTAGGTATTTGATAGGAAGCCAATGTAGGGACTGTCTAGCTGGAGTTATATGTTCGAATCTTGGAGTTTTGGATGACTCTGACTAAGGTATTTTTACTCTCTGGAGTTTCTGCATATTTGAATTTGTGATGCCGAAAAGCAGGGAATTGCAATAATCTAGGCGACTAGATACCAATGCATTGACTAACTGAATAAGAACAGGTTTGGGGAGGAGATGTCTGATGCGATAAATATCCCGAATATGATAATGAGATATTTTCAGACTGAATTTATGTGACTAATGAAAGAGAGAGAAGTCAAATGTCACACCAAGGTTGCGAGCAGAAGTGCTTCTAGAAACAACAGTGGAATCTCAGAGACAGAGAGAGAGAGAGAGAGAGAGAGAGAGAGAGAGAGAGAGAGTATTGAAATTGTTGATTAATTGATTAACGAATAAAATGCTTAGTAAAACGAACATAATTATAGATAATTTATAGTCAATACAAGGTTTAATAATATAAATAAAAGATACCAAAAGGGAGTAAGCTCCCGCCAGTAGGTACCTTGAATAAAGTAATTAATTTGAAATATGTATATATAAGCAGGGGCATAAAACACAGGGGACGGTCCCCCCAATAATTAGTTGGCGGGGGACAGAGTATCAATTATCCTCCCAATGTTTTACGCAGTGGCGTATTAAGCGGGTATGGTCCTGATCCATAGCATACCCCGTTGGTCTTCGGCCTTTGGTCCTTCCCTTCGGTTGTTTTATCATAATATACACTTAGCCTAACTGTATAAGTACTGTCAGTAATGGGCGGGGTTTCAGATAATGAACAACAGGCTGGCTGGCTGTTCCGAATCCACCACTGACGTCATAATGGGCGGGGTTTCAGATAATGAGGCAGCAGTACAGCGATGTGAACTAGCCTGTTAGTATTAAACAGTCTTGCGCTAGATCGTGTTTGCACATTCAATCCTCCTTTCCTTGACCTACTTTCTGATTGTCCATCCAATCACGCGAGTTCAACGTTCAGAGCGCCAAAACAACGACGAACAGAGTCGATTGACTCGGATTTTTCCACAAAAAGACGGCTCACTTTATTTTATTTACTAAGAATGCGTACGATTTAACGATTTTGAGTGAGGTGGCTGCCCATCCTATCCTATGGGATAGCCGAACGGAAGATTAGAAAGATTAACAACGTAGAAATAAAAGTCGATGTAGAAGTAGGCACATAAAAATGTAAGTTTTTTTCAAGAAATAACTCATTTTTATGCAGTTTCAGAGTTTCACTTTTTCCCTACCGGTCAAATTTGCTGTAGGCAGGGGAATTGTAATGGTAACTCTGTTCAGAAATTACCTATTGCTAAAAATCGCAGCGCCATACAAAGTCTTTCCCTTGGTGATATACTCCGACGCATTCTGGTGTCTTCTTTATGCGATGTCAAGTTCAATACACGATAACAAATCTTCAAAGGCAGCCAAATACATCCTCAAAATTGTGAAATGACTGTTAGTCTGTCGTTGTAAGTTCCCTGAAAAGGGTATGGTACGCACCGTCCAACTCCCTGCACCTAACCCATGGCCTTACCCATACCCGCTTTCTTTACTTTGTTTTTTTATCCGGTGGTTAATGCGTGTATTGATGTTAGTACCGTCAAAAACATCATTCCACATAATAAAACGGCGCAATCCTCGTCAGCCATTTTTTACGTGCGCTACATCAACGATAAGTAGGCGTGGAAGGCAATATTTTTCAGGGTGGCGAATGCGTATGTGCTTTGTTCCTATGCAAGCGCGCGCTCAATGAACGCTAGTGGCCCAGCACCATTAGGCGCTCAGCCTTTCTTAAAATAGCTATGGGAAAGGTAAATGATCAGCCAAGCAATAGTCAACATCCAAAGGGGGCAGTGAGGCTAGGTTGTTACAGCTATGGAGGAAATGATTTTAGATAAAGAAAGGATTTAAGCTTAGACCTGAAGACTTGAGGAGATAATGCAGGAATTATAGGAAATGAAGATTCAGATTTACAGAGGTTCTCACACAGGGCAGTCCCTACTGAACCACTTTAAACCTTGTTATATTATATTATATTATATTATGTTATGTTATATTATATTATATTATATTATATTATATTATATTATATTATATTATATTATATTATATTATATTATATTATATTATATTATATTATATTATATTATATTATATTATATTATTATATTGTTTGAAAGTGTCTAAGTCTTGATTGTCGGAGGGAAGCAGAGATTGGGCTTCCAAAGTTCAGGTGCAGCGATTTTCAAACTTTTTGGTTTATTTTGTTCCTCTGATCCCTTTAGAAAGGCAAACGGTAGCAAATTTTCAGGGATGACTGGTTACCACCAAATTTTTTTGTTTTGCACGGACGGTTAGAAAGGAATAAACAATCTAAACAATGGTGCAAACCTTATCTTTTTAGCTCCTACATAGCCTGATATATAGCAAATTTAAAACGTTACAGCAATCACAGAGTACGGTGACGACGTCTGAAAATTTAATCCCCGCTTGAGAGGTTAAATATAAAAAAGATTGATGATGGGGGAGGGCATTGGGAGGAAGGGAGGTTTGGGAGGAGGAGGAAGGTGGGTTGTACGGGTTTTCGGAGCAGCGTTGTGTAGGTTTGGAAACGGGTTTGGGGGCCGGTGGGGTGGGTCTGGGCGATTGGGAGAGGGAGGAGGCTGAGGGGTTAATAGTGATCTAAGGTAGACAGGTTTTGATGACTGATGTGAGCTATATGTAAGTGTTATTATCTTAGATTGGATACGTTCAGTTATTCAAGCCAATGTCTGGGGAAAACCTCGATGCGGCGGCGC
The DNA here is from genome assembly GCA_018105865.1 of Metaphire vulgaris. Classification (NCBI taxonomy): domain Eukaryota; kingdom Metazoa; phylum Annelida; class Clitellata; order Crassiclitellata; family Megascolecidae; genus Metaphire; species Metaphire vulgaris. The sequence continues at coordinate 3,554,885 of CM030848.1, forward strand.
CTTTTGATGTGTATTGAAAAGATGGTGTCTTTTTAATATGCTCGCCGCTACCTTCTGACTGGTTCAGCGGGCGTGACAGAGTGAGAGAAGATGATGAACGTGTGGGTAAAAACCTGGCTGATCTGGGGTACATAACTACATATCTGAGGAAACCTCGATGCGGCGGCGCCTTTGATGGTGTCTTTTTAATATGATTCAGTTACCCAGGGCGCCGAGGTAGGGGCGCTAAAATCGGGTTTAAAGTAGGAAAAATATCGCTAGGAGTTTCTGGAGGTGTTTAAAGAGCGCCATTTCATCCGGTGACGACCCTTTTTGCTCGTCACTTTGTCAGGGTTTTCCGAAGTTGAAGGGGCGCCATCACGATCCTTTGTCCCCGGGCGCCGGACACCCTAGCTCAGCCTCTGTGAATCTTTGTCCTTGAGAACTCCTTAAGAACCAATTTGAAGCCATTGTCTTCGTCCTCGTCCTTATGGAGTCAGTCCTCGTTCTTATCTTCTTATATCCTCGTGCTGTGGTATTTCGGTGCAGTTTTTGGTTAATAATTATTATTAATAATTATGCACTTCTATAGCACCAGTCCTAATATCCAAGGGTATCAATAGGTGGTACTTCACAATCCACCCGCAGAAGGTTAGTGTTAGTTAGCTACATGTAGGCCACCCATATTGACTATTGAAATCGTTTTTGGTTTTGTTACTTTCTGCCTTTTTCTGTCTGACAGAAATCGGCCCACATGTAGGCACAGTGTTTATTCAAGGCGTTTTAGGTGGGGGATCCCCCCCCCAAAAAAATGAAAATTCTCACACAAAATTTCTATATGTTGCATTGGGGGATGGAATTTTCCCCCAAGTGTGACGAAAAGGGTTTTTTATATTTGGAAGAATAAAAGGAAAGATAAAGAAGGATATGATGACCTTTTTTGCTTGTCACCGCACCCGAGAGAGCACATAACAACAGGATGACCTTTTTTGCTCGTCAAGGTTTTTGGGCAGAAAAAACATCTCCCCCAAACATGTAAAACTCCCCCTCAATGTCAAGGTGGCTAGAATAAACACTGTGTAGGCACCACTCGGCAGTTGTAACATCAAACTGAATAGCAATGGCAACATTGCGAAAGTAACCATAGTTCGGCGGATGAGACTGTCCTGGTCGCGACCATATCCGTACCCAGACCAGCGTGATTCCATCAACTCTCTGGAGACGTGCCATCCAGCAGGGTTATGGTCTAGGGATGACGCAACGGCCCGCGCTGGCCACGCGCTTTTGATGATGATGATGATGATGATGATGATGATGATGATGAGACTGGCCACCGTCCGCCGATGAATGGCTTAGCCACCTTTGGGCTGATGGCTACAGAAAAATGGGGGTCAGCACCGGACCCTACGGGTGAAACCTTTACTTTATAGGCTCCAGTTTAACGGCTTCGAATAGATATAATAGACATCTAAATTTCCCAGAACCTGAGTTATGGGTCAAAGGTTTAATGCATCACATGGGTCATTATGAGTGACCCATTGCCACCTCTGTAGTGCGGTATTCTAAACATGTCTCCAGTGGCGTTTCCACCAAGTTCATGACTGGGGCTGCATCCCCCATCGGAGTTTTTTTGCTTGTCAACATATGTTTCGTAAGCTTTTTTAAAATTAAAACTTAATAGGCCTACCGCGAATGCACGATGACTTTTTTGCTTGTTAACCCATTTTTGCGGTAAATTTAGAAAAAATCTACTGAAAAATAATGCGGATGACTGTTTTGCTTGTCAGCTTTTTCCGGCAAGGTTTATTAACATTTAGTGGGCAAAACACTAAGAAAAATTAAAGTTTTTCTCTCATTTTTAAAAACTTTGCATCCTCCCACCAACTTCCTATAAATTTTTTCATCCCCCACCAAGAATTCTTGGAACCGCCACTGCATGTCTCACTGTCTTTGCTGGTTTTCTCAAACAAAGACGCACTTGAGGGGAATCTTTTGCCACCGAGAACAGTGTTTTATCCAGGCCTGTTAGGGGGAGATCCCCAAATCTCAAATCCCCCCAAATAAAATCCCAGCGCTGAACAAAATGTTGCATTAAACAGTTAAACTGTGTCACTTCCCCTCCAGCCAAGTCAATTCCCCCGAAAGGCTTGGAATCTGGATAAAACACTGACCGGGAATCGAATGCTAGCCGATAGATACTAAAGAGCTGTGCGTTTAATGCGGAGATTTACCGGGAAATATGCGAGACTCGGATGTCCTAATAATGCGGGAATAAAATGCGGAAATGTTCAACTTATTCTGCGGCAATCTGCGCCTACATTTCCCATTTACAGGGAGCCTGCCCATTTATGCGCCTATTTCACTCGCATATTTCTTGAAATTGCGGTAAAAAAGACCGAGCAAAAAAGGTCATCCAAACAGCGGCATATTATATTTTGGTGACGCCATCTTTCGACTAAAATAATTTTCCATAAATAGTTTTTGACGATTTGGCGGGTACGATTCTTATCATATTGCTCTGAACCAGGATTTGGACAATTTCAAACAATAAAATCTGAATCCTCATTTCCTATAATTCCCACATTATAGTCGTCAGGTCTAATAGAAATATGAAACATTCATCTTTAAAAGACTTTAATGTCTTTAAAGTTTCTTACTCTCTGCAGATAGCAGAACACATATGTGGCAAGAATGTTGAGAAAGTGTTTCTAGGTTTTGACACGCGAAAAGTTCACGCAACAAGTTTACAGAGAAGGGTTTACGGGTGTTGACATGCCAAACATTAAAACCTATAAAACCTAAAACCCTACATTTAATTTTTTAAACCCCGTTTTTGCAGCCTTGCCCTGAAATTACTTTAAAATGCCTAAAATTGCGCTATGCTTACCGGTATATTATGTGAACACTCATACAGCGTCAAATTATGTCAATTTTATGCGGCGGCACTTAGTGCGCGATATTATGACGTAAAGTCGTAAACAAAGTAAGTTATGTGAACATGTATCAAACTGTTAGAAGTAGGCCTTACCTATCACAGTATTATGATTTTGAAACACACAGGTCAAAATAGTCAGACAATCTAATAAATATAATACAGCTATGCTTAATTCTTGGCAGCACAAATAAATGTCTATTCTATAAACAATTGCAATTGAAAGCATACTAAGTTACAAATTCACTCCATAACAGTTCTTATGAAAGTATACATAATTGTTTCAAACAAGTGCACATTTGATTGGCTTAGACCAGTGGTTCTCAACCCGTGGTCCACGGACCAAAAGTGGGCCACGAGAGGGGTCTAGTGGTCTGCAACAAATTCTGAAAAAACTTTCGTAAAAATTAGACATATATATTTTCCATAGAGTAAGCAGCACAATTAAGTACAGTGACAACCTTTTTTTGCTTATCGTGGCACTGGCGAGGGACAAAGATCACATGTGATGACCTTTTTTTGCTGTCATGATTTTTCTTAATTTTCAGGTGGTCTGCAAGAAAGTTTTAATCTTCAAAAGTGGTCCGCAGGCAAAGGGGTCTGAGAACCACTGGCTTAGACTATTGAATGATATGACATTTTGAAGCATCCATTCCGAAGACAAATTTTTTTCACCTGTGCATGCTTCAGGGGATATGTTGTAATGAACATCAGAAATTGGAGCTATAAGAATTAATTTGTTTCTCTTCCGTAATCTAAGGATCATCTTCAAACTTCAGAAAGTTTTCTGTCTAATAAGAAATTTAGACAAACTTTCAATAATTCCTGGTGTGACAGACGCCATTTGGAACTTCACAAAAAGTGACAAAGACAAGTTGCTCATCGCTTAATTTGTTGATGACAGCACCTGATAAATATCTAAAATCATGTAAAATCAATAGCACAGATATCAATAGCACAAAACACAAATGGTCCATTGGATAAAAATTAAGTTTCCAATTTTTATCTTCTCTAATTGTTATACAGCCAAGTTAGTGTCACAACTGTGGGATTAGCATGAAGTCGAAGATGTGTACTGGTAGTTGCAGATGGCTATCTCTCACTGGTAATAGAATTTGTTGGTCAAGCTCAATGATGATAGCTTAAACCAAGTAATAATCAACACAAAAAGCTCTACTACTGGTCAGTCGCTTTGTCTATCAAATCCTGTCCAATCTGATCCCAACACAATGTTAGCACTTCTTTCAGCTGATCCACGTCACGAATCTTTTGTTTTGGTTAGGCAGAATTTTACTGGTTATTCGGGCTAAAGGGGACACATTGAACATCGTTTGGACTAAGATTACCTTCCATAGTCTGTAGCAAACTTTATTTTAAGCGATTACATGACGCATCGTATGTTAATGTTGTAATGACGTCAATTTCGGGTCTACCTGTTTGTTGCAGTTTTTCTTCATCATGTGTTAGAACAATGTTAATTGCTTTAGATTTTTCAAATTCTCAAGTAAATCTTCTCAACTTTGGTATTTTTATTTCCTTCGTAACTTAAATATTAATAAAGTTCCATCACTTCAAAATCAAGCGGGATTTATTGGCACACCCTGCATAGTATTTCTCTGGCATACATCAGTAACAGCATTGCATTGCATTGCAGCTAGCACAATACAAAGATAGTGCAGGAAATGCAAATTGTTTGCTAAGTTCTATCTCCATTTCTGTCTTACAGTCTGCCTGGGATTATTCATACTGCCTTAAATTAAGTAGAATTGGCATTATTAGGAATGAATTGGCCTATGGAAAATGCCATAGACAAGCAAACATCTGATGATCAGACAATGTTAAACCAAAAGGAGTGTTGTATAAAAGGTCTGGCATTATGAATCTGTATGCCAATGAGCAAGCATCATTATACTGTACTGTAATGTTCTTAAGCTTTTCAAAGCACTACCCTGGGATTGTGCCAGTTGCAGTGCACAGCACTCATTGCTATTAGTGATATGTGCCAGAGAAATAATACAGTACAGCTTTGGTTTTGGTCTATTTGGTTTAATCCATAATTAATCATCGAGTTCTAAGGCAAGTTCAAGGTTCTAGTGACAATGCTCATCCAATTCAGGCTAAGAGGTCATTTGGGCTTAATCATCCAGTCCAAGGTAATTGTTCTTCATGTTTCTTTGGTTCTTTTACCTTGCTTCATTCATATTCTCTTATCATGTATGTCTTTACACATTATAGTAGCGTACTCCACATCAACATTATAATATATTTTGAACAGTTCATTAGTTCTATACAATCCTACATAGTCTCTATTTAATTAAATAAATGGGCACCCACAATGATGTGAAACTCTCAAATAGAAAATTGCACCCCTTACATAACAAAATTAGCCTTCTCTCAACTATTCCAGTGGCCAGCTTCACAAAATTTATCAAAGAAAATAAAAATCATGTTTACCAGGGTTACACATAAAATACCAATAAGTTGAAGTGCTCCTGAAATCAACACTTGTGAATCAATGGACATTTAATAAAGAGAAACTGTGGTTTTCAACACAGGATAAATCCTACTAAACAATGGCATGCCAAAGAGTGGTGGATGCCCGGGGCCAAAGTAAATTTGGATGTCCCCCTTCCCCGTCACCTCTGTGTAAGGTGTTGAGGAGCATAAAAAGGTCGGTTTGGATTTGGTCAATAGTCAGTCAATTTGGATGCCCCATCTAGTGGATGCCCAGGGCCACTGCCCCACCGGTACCCCTCTGCACGGTATTGCTACTAAACCACTCAAAATCCAGTTATTATGTTACAAACTTGTTTTCTACCTGACATTTGCCGCTCAGCAGCTTGCAAATTGTGATAAATATAGAGAAATTCAGGCGAAGATCCATTCAATGAATCTAAGTCCGAAGCTTTCTGCATTGAGCTTTGTAGAAGAGTTTCATTCACCCTGAATTCCGGTCGTTTTCTGATTTAATAAAATATGGAAATTAAATAATAAAATAATTTAAGATAAAAATACAAAAATTGTAGTTTTACTAGTAGCATTTGAATTCAATTTAACATTGGTGTAGTATCAAGTTATCAACTGACCCAAGCCCTGGCTGCAGAGACTATTCAATAGGTAAAATAATTAAAATTGTCATAAATATATAGAACATGTGGGCGTATCACACCTAAAAGCATCCTGTGCTTCACCATCAACTCCAAAATTGATTATGGCCTTTTTGTAACTACCAAAGGTAAAAGCGCCCATTACCCACATTCTCTGGTGATAGGCATTGGCGTGAATTAATAGTCAAACTTTTGTGATATCTGTTATTTTGTATGTGTTTCTATTGCAGTCTATATTTGGTCAGTTTGTCTTGCTACAATTTTAAATTTCCAATATTTCAATTGTGAGAACAAATCTTCGCATGTAATGTATCCTGACTCCTCAGTATCATTCCCTGAGCACTTTTCTCAAACGATACATAGTTTATCCTATCAGCTCAAGTGAGTTTGAATCAATCAATCATTCCTCTTTAATATATATATATATATATATATATATATATATATATACTAGTGCTGTTCCACGTTTAATTTATTTAATCACGATTAATCGTGCAATTAAAATTTGTCTTGTCTTGTCTTGTCTTCAACCGTCTTCACTCCGAAGATTGGTTGCATTATGAACTGTCATCTTCCAGATGTTACGATCTTCTGCTCTTCTTATTGTGTGCTCGATAGTGAGTCCTGTCCATTCTTTGATGTTGTCTTCCCACTTTTTTCTTGGCCTGCCTCATTTTCGTGATCCAGGCATTGTGCCCTGCATTATATCCTTCTCCAGACATTCCTGCTTTGTTCGCATAATATGTCCCCAGTATTTCAGTTTTCTTTTCTTTACTGTTTCCAGTAGGTTCTTTGAACCCCTGCTTTATCCATTACCCACTCAATTGTCTTCTTTGCTTTCCAGGAAACTCTCATTATTTGTCTTAAACCTTTCATTTCGAATGCCTGTATGTGCCATTCATCTTCCTTCATTATTGTCCAGCTTTCACAGCCATATGTGGTGACCGGCCACACCATTGATCTCAGTAACCGGACTTTTGTGCTCACAGGGATGTTGTGACTTTTCCATATTTTGTTTAATGATGTTCCCGCCCCACGTCCTTTATTCAATATGCTTCTTATGTCAGCTTTGCTTGAAGTGTCGTCTGATATGATGGACCTTAAATACGGGAAGGTGTTGACCTGTTCCAATACTGTACTCTGAATTTTGATGTTGCAGCTCTTGCCTTTTGTTGCCATTACCTTGGTTTTTTATCAATATTAATCATCATGTTGTGTTTTTTCCTATTTTATCCACCCTAGTTACCAAATCTTGTAGTTCTTTGTTTGAGCCACCGAATAGTATGATATCGTCTGTGTATCTTAAGTTTGAAATCTTCTTCCCTCCTATTCTAATGCCCCCCGTGAAACCGTCCAGTGCTTCTCTCATTACCTTTTCTGCCATGATGTTAAACAGATACGGCGATATAACACAGCCCTGTCTTACTCCTTTCTTTATTTTTAAAATTATTAATCACGATTAATTGCATTTTCTATAGCAAAGTTATTCTGGTCCCGAAGTAGTAATGAAGTTGAAATAAACAATGCACCAGTTGCACCGTTTTGATGCCTTATGCTGTACTTCACTTTCGTCCATCATTTGATTTAGAAAACAAATACACAGTAATAATTTTATATTTGAAATTTTAAACTTGGAACGAAAACTCCGACAGCATCACTAATTGTACACATGGAAGACACGTGACCACACCACATTCATGTGACCACACATAACATTATATAGCACATGCATCATCGAAAACTCGTGACGCTATCACTTTCAAGCTCAGTTTTTAAAAGTTTCTTTAGAGAAATATGAGGCGATAAATTATGATCGATTAATTTTCTAACTGCGATTAAAAAATTAATAGCGATTAACCTCTTAACCGGACATGACGTGTGGGATACGTCCGCCATCTTTCCTTATTCTGGGGCAACGTATGGGATATGTCCAGTCACTTTCGTAGCGGTTTGCAGACCGGGTGCGTCATATCTGATACGTCTTATGCTATAAATTGTTTTAGTATCTATCCATTCGCTAGATGGCACCTATTTCTGGCTATTTTCGCTCTATATAAAAGAAAATATACTGTATATTCTTTGGACCAAGGGGTCAGAAACTGGGCTATGTTGCATTGAAAATGGTGTTGATAGAACGACTTGCTCATGTTAGAGTTATAGATCTTTACCAAATGTTGACTGATTTTCAAACTTATTGATTTATTTTGTTCCACTGACATCCCCTACAACTTTGGCACTCACCCAATTGGGTTTACCACTGAAAAAATTTCACTACGGAGCTTCAAACAAAATATTGGTGAGTTCTATTTTAGGCCATAAAGTGAACCCTTCCCCTAAATTTCTTTGTTTGGCATGGATGGTTAGAAAGAGGAGTAAAAAGGCTCAACAATGGCGTATATCTCATCTTTTTAGCTCTTATATAGCCTGAGATATCGCAAATTCAAAAAAAGTAAAGTTTTCATTTTTGAAGAACGTTTTTCCAAAAAATAATCCCCTGGTACGGTCACGGCATCTAAACATTTAATCCCCGGTTAAGCGGTTAACAGATTAACGCGTTAATCGTGCGTTAATTGCAATTAACCTCTTAACAGAGGAATTAAATTTTAAAAGTCGTCAACAATTTGGGTAATTAATTTAGGGAAAAAGCGCTCATATGAACTGCGAACATATACGTTTTAAATTTACTATATCTCAGGCTATATAGAAGCTAAAGAAATGAGGTTTGCACCATTGTTTAGCATTTTTATTGTTCTTTCTAACCATTCATGTCAAAAATTTGAGGGTAGGGTCCACTCTACAGCCTAAAATCGACCCCTCCCCAAAATTTTGCTCAAAGCTCAATAGCAAAAAATTTTCAGCAGTGACCCCACTTTTGTGAGTGACAAAGTTGTAGAGGGGTGTAATTGGAACACAATAGTTCAAAAATTTTGAAGATCGGACCCAATTTGGGTAGTTATAATTTTTCAAACCCTAGAACTCATTGCTCGGAGAAAAGAAATTTTTTCTCAAATTTTGCAAGCTGAAAAAAATACATTTCAGTATATTTCAGGCTATATAGAAGATAAAGAGATGAGGTTTGCACCGTTGTTTAGCATTTTTATTGTTCTTTCTAACCATCTGTGTAAAAACATTGGGAGTAGGGTACACTATAGCAACAAATTTTCAGTGGTGACCCCACTTTTGTAAGCGACAAAGTTGTAGAGGGGTGTAATTGGAACAGAATAGTTCAAAAATTTTTAAGATCGGACTCAATTTGGGATAGTTATCATTTTTTGAATCCTATAAATTACACTTTTCCAAAGCAAAAATCAGACCCTCTTTCGAATAAAACCTACTTTCCTAGCTTATAATGGGCACAACAGCTAAAAAAAGAGCTACCATCTACCGAATGGATAAAAACTAAATCTAATTATTACATTAGAACGTTTATAAGCGGCGAACCCATTTGAGGAACAGACGCTGAAGTTGAGCGACATGTATACACGGCGAACCCATTTGAGGTATGATTGGCGCGCGACGTGTATACACGGCGAACCCAGTTAAGAGGCTAAAGAACAGCACTAATATATATGTATATATATAAGTATGTATATACTTATCTACAAACAATGATTTGTAATATATTATATATATACATACATATACACACACACATATATATACATACTTATCTACAAACATGTATAAAATACTTTGGGGATATTTGGTTCATTTTCAATATAACCATAACTGAAGCACATAAAACTCAAACAGAACCTAAAATAAATAAATTCAACTGCTACTGATGTCACAAAACAATATTGAAATGGTAGCTGAAAATCTAAAACTGAAATGTTGCTATTTTATTAATTATATAGACAGACATGGAGAAGCAGTGCTAAAACATAAGGCTGATGATTAACATTAACACCAATAACTGTGAAGAAATCTTGTCTGCATGGTTTACTTTAAGAAGAGACAAGCATGAAAAATAGTAACACAACTTTTGACAAGTTGTCCATAACAGTCACCTGAGGAAAAAATCCACACAACTCCATTCTGCAGTGGCTTAAGCAGAAAAATCCTCAGCAAAGTTGCACTGCATTATGCCCCCAAATGCCCAATTTCTATTACTGATGGCAGTGATAGAAAGGGGCAACATCAGAATTTATCCCAACAACTGAACCAACAAATGGGAGATAAAGAAGACATAAACTAAACAAAGAATTGCCATCATATTTTGTGACAGATCTGGTCATAGAGCTGTAACTTAGCAAAGGGCAGCCAGGGTCAAAAATAATTCCAACTGGTTTTAACCACCCAATCACAATAGAATAAATACTCAATTATAATTGAAAACTCATCCACATCAAATAAGGTTTGTAGGTCTTTGACAAGTATAATTTTATTAAGGCAGACTCTTGCTATAAAGGTGAACCCTGAATTAATCAATCAAGCAATAAATTTAACTTCTATGGCGCCGCTATTAATGCCTAGAGCATCAGCCAATGGTTCACCAATTCCAATCCAAATAAGAGCCTGATCAAGCCAGATAGGTCAGTCAGATCGGCGGGCAGCAATCTAAGGACTAGGCCAAGCCAAAGAGGTATGTCTTAAGACTAGATCTAAATGAGGTTAATGTGCTGGTTAAATGATGCTGGTGAATGACATCAGTGTAGCTCACTGTAGCTGTTAAAGTTCATATCACAAAAATGTTATCATTTACAAAATTTTCCACAAAATCACCTCAATGCTTGAAGTACTTGGTCTGACAGCACCTTCACTTTGGCAGACAGCTGACAAACAGCTGGCAGATCTCTTCCAGGTGGAGTCAACTGCTAAAAATGCCAATTATAAACTAAATACCGGTAAACATTTGCTCTCAGTTTCTACTTAAGACCTTGTACTTTTACATGTTTAACCACAGCCTACTTAGTCATCAATTTAAGTATTAAACAGCCATATAAAAAAACTAACTTCACTTAGTCCTGCTGTTAAAGAGATTTTATTCATTCATAAACAATCAACTGCAGCCAGTGAACTTTAACTAAATAAGTTAACGATATACAATCTCATAAATACTGTTGATCAATGGTCAGTGACTCAGTGCTAGAGTAAAATGCCATCAAAATCATGCTTTGATTTTTTAAATTGTGGAAAATTGAGAAACTATGATCAGGAGTAGCAGTGCTATACAATATTCAAAGGCCATGTGGCAAACTCTTTACCAGTTTTTCGTCATCTGTCCAGTCAGATGGAGTTGATGGTGCACTTCTCAAAGAGCTTGATTCGCTTGATCTTTTCCAATTTTTGGATCTTTGATCCAATCCATCATTAATGACTTGTCCATCCTGTTTCCCTGCTTTCTTTGCAGATATTTCTGCTTTTAACGACTGTTTTGGATTGTATTTCTTTCTACGCATCCATTCGTTTGAAGATGAATCTGGCAGAGAAGAAGATGATATAGGCAAAGACTGGGGGACAGAATGTACTGTGCTGCCTTTGATTGCAAGGCTCTGTGGGCCACCAGAAGCTTCAACCTTGCCATGGTCTGATTTTGTCTTTTTCTTAGTTGGAGCAGTTGTTGATGCACGATAAAGAGGAGCTGATTTATGAGAAGTCGTGGAACTTGAGTCATCATTTCGGCTTAAAGAATGCAAATACAAACTAGTTTCTGTATTTGATGTTTGTGATTTCTTGTCATTTTCTTGGCTTTTTCTCACGATTTTTGCCCTAAACTAACATAAGTTTCAGTGGACCTACGAGATTCAAGCGGTGATCTTGGGCTGATAGTGCTTGCCCTTGACCTCGATGCTGACCTTGACCTCTGCACTTCATCAAACTTAGATGATCCATTTTTCTTTGCTGCCCGGTTGAAACGCTGCTGAGGATTAGAAGATTCCAGTCGTGAAGTTTCGTTGGCATCACTAGCCTCGCGTCTTGCACAGCGAAGTGCAAACGTTCGGTTGACTCTTGTGTGCTCAATTGAATTGCTTACGGTTGCCTTTGGACCAGTTGCTTTCAATTCTTGAACAGCATTACTCGTGCTTACAGAAACTGTTTCATCGTGATCGGCCACACTTAGGTCAGAGAAACATCTTCTGGTGGACAGATGGTAATTTAATGGAGGGAAAGCCTTGGGGATTGATTTTGGAGTTGGAGGTTTTGATTTTAGGTGTTTTACTGCTGTAGGTTTTTCACTGCCAACAGAACTACTTTCTTTAACTAGTTTACTCTTTGATATAGGACTCTTTTGATCTTCAGCTGTTGAAGATCTACAGCTTGATAGTTCAGAATCCTCATCAAATGCATTGGCTGACTTCATCTCTTTGTTGTTTTCTGCTATTTTGCTGCGGTCATCTGGAGGTTTCCTATGCTTTTGCACTTTTGTGCTTTCAACTGCACAAATAAACTCTTCAGTTGGCTTCAGGAGCACTTCAGTCGTAAGACTAGCAACAGTTCTTGCAGAGATAAGATCATCTAGAGGATCAACAGATGATCCGTCCTCATCAAAGTCACTTCTCAACTCCAAAGAATTTCCAGCTGAAAATACCTCAAAAGAAGTTCCAGATTCGTCATTTTTTGATTTCCTATTTTTGTTTTCACCGAGGAGAACCTGTGTGTCTAAGCTAATGTCAGTCCTTGGAGATGAACCTTGAAACGAGGCATTTTCACAGCTTTCAAGAGAATCTTCTGACTCAGACACAACAGTAGACTGTCTCTGATCTAGAATTTTTAGTTCAAATGCATTATAATCCAAACAATTTGTCATCAATGCATTGGTGTCAAGACTAGCCAATGAACTCAAACAAGAGGATATCGGTGACTGAGAGTAATTCTTTTCACTGGGCATGATACCCTTTCTAGAATCAGATATAACCGCTGAAGACTGACTCAATGGTATTTTACATCTGTTTATTTTTGACGACTTTGCTGCAATGTTGTATCTTAATTTTGCCTGGTGACTGTTACTACTACTAAATACTTCAGGATCTTGTAGCAAAATCTGAGTATCTACACTGGTCTGACTTCGCTGTGTTTCACAGGTCAACTGGGATTTCAAACTTTCATCATCTTCACCCAACAATACTGCTGTGTCAAGGCTTCGTACACTTCGTGCCGAATTTTTCAAATTTTTTCTAAAACTCTCACTCATTTCTCTTCGTCCTTCACCTCTACGATGAGACACAGAATGCTCAGATGGAGCATCTGTATAAATGGTTAACACAACATCAGCTTCATTAGACACAATGCTTTTTGAAATCTGTTTTGAATCAGAAGCAAGTTTCTGTTGATCCACTGAACTGCAATAGCTTTGCTCAGTACAATCCAACCCTACACTCTGTTTAACATTTTCTGTAAACATAAATACAAGTCAGAAAAATAATCAATTTAATTCATTATCAAGAAAGCAACAATTGATAAAAGGAATAACATATGGCATGCAGACTATGTCGTAATGGTACTACTACTACACCATATTGGATATCATGTCACAGCATCATCTCAAATTGCTGGATCAGATTAATAACAATTTTAAGATATTCAATATTGATGAGGACAAAATTGACAATTTCATAAATTTTACATAATTTCTTTGATTTCCTCATAGACATTTCATATGACCTTTTTACTGTTTGTCAGCTCCCTTCAGTAACAGGTGAAACAACAAACACTTCATACCAGAAGGAAGGTAACTGCCAACTTAGACTGACATGCTGATTCATTTTGCAGCCTATTAACAAGAGTTTCTTAAATCACTATATTACAAAATTCCTGAATATCAAACAGTTTTATAATTTTAAGCATGAAATGCAAAATATGTGAACTTTACAAGAAATTCAGTATAAGCTTACCAATAACATTTACTCTTGTGCTGCTGTTTTTAGGTGTTGGTGTTCCCTATGGAAATGACAAAATAAGAGTGATCACTGTAGACAATACAGCTTTAATTTTTCTAGCTATTTTATTAAATAAGCACCTCCAACTAAAGTTTCTAAACCCCCAGAAGAGTGCTATATAAACTCCCTGTAACATTACATTATATTAGTTATGCTAAGATTTTCAAGCATCACAGATGGAGCAAAATTTTCAAAATATTTTGGGCTCAGTATTTAGAGGGGCGGGAAGTTAGAAGAGTGGTAACAATGCTGGATGATGGTGCAGAAGGTCGCAGGTTCAATTCCCACAGGAGCCCTAAGGTCGACTCAGCCTTCCTCGCTAGAGGGCGGTGGTAAAATGAGGAGCAGCGTTAAGCTGCGAGGTAAAATGTGGGTATGGGGAAAGTAATGGCAACCTACCCCAGATTAGTGGATTATACCACCTACGTCGCTGATTGCCCAGGCCGGAGATAAGCGTCGGAACCCAACGATCTGACTCAAGTACGGGACCTACCTTTATTCATTTAGAGTTAGAAGTAGAGGATTGAAAAATTGACTAAACATTAACAGCTCTGCAATCATAGATTAGAATGCAATACTTTCTTCAGAGTATGCAGTAATCTAATAGGAGCTACTGTACTTCAGGCTTTCCAGCTATATCAAATTCCAGGAAATATATATATAGAAAACATATATTTTCTCAAGATACAAAGATATACTTAGAGTTTAGACAATCTGGGTGTCAAAATGGATTTGAGGGATTGAGTAGCAGCTAGAAGTTGAAGTGAAACCAAAACTCTGGAGAAAAGTGCACATGGATCAAATTTTGTGGACAACAAAAATTACAATACCTTACTCCAGTGGCGGTTCCAGGATTTCTTGGTGGGGGATGAAATGAATTCATAGGAAGTTGGTGGGGGGGGTGAAAAGATAAGGAAAAAAATCAATAAACTTTGCCAAAAAAGGCTGACAAAAGGGAATTTACCCTAATTTTACAACACTTTTACCGAAAAATAGGTCATCCGCAGTTTTTTCCCCATAGTTTTACTAGACTTTTACCTGAAAAATAGGTTTCACAAGCGAAAAAAAAGAATCCGTTTGTCCGGTGGGGGATGCATCCCCACTCATCCCCCACATGAAACTGCCACAGCCTTACTCCTCACTCTTTGCAAACCTTCCACACATGGGCACAAACATGACCCATGTCCTGTGATTGTCCTCATGTACTGACATGAGCATTTTTTGCACAGGCCATGTCTTCATGGCTGTAGACATGGGTGTCTTTTGGCTATAAAATTAATGCTATTTAATACTATTATACAGAAGCCTCAAGTAACATCAGTTAAGCGTTCAGTTATGTTTGCTACACTGTATAAATTTGTGTATAAGTACAATATGACTGTGTTGTTGAGTTATCTAGTTATTGGCTTATTAGATGTCAGCATAGAGTAAGGGAGAAATTAGGACATGACCGTTTTTCTGACCAGGTTTGCGCCACTGCCAGTAGCGCAGATGTATTGATGATGGGCTAATCATGAGTCTTCAAAATGGTGGAGGAATTTGATTACTCGCCAATCATCTGGCAAAAATGAGGCATCATCTGGGTGTCAAAATGGAGTTCAGGGATTGAGTAACAGTTAGAAGTTGAACTCTGGAGAAAAGTGCACATGGCTCAAATTTTGTTGCTTGGTGGGCATTCGTCCTGCGTAGAGCACATAATTCATCCAGTTCAATATGTCCGGGGGTAATCCTGTAAACGGCGGTCCCAAATTCCAGTAGCTACAAATTTCAGTAGACAAGCACAGAAGTTGACGTCACACTTAATGGCGACTGCAAAAAATTTAAAAATAAATGGAAAGTGTTTGAAATAAGTATTTTTTAATGTGAAAATTTAAACAGTAAACGGTAGATTTGAAATGGCCGGCAGACCACCCGGGCAACGGACTATAAGCAATGCCGTAATAGCACGTAATGGTTTAGAAGTGTTATATTGCACTCCAACAGAACTTTACTCCACCATGGACAATCGTCTGAACTGGTTAAAATGTCTAGCCGAATATTGTTTAATAAGAAATGAAAACGATTGCAACAGTTGTCAGTTACCTATGACTTTAGTGCATCGCGCGGGAAGCACGAGAGGGATATTCGTGGAAATGTCGTCAATGCAATACAAGATCAAGTGTGCAGACTGGGTCGTTCTTCGCTAATTGTGTACTTAGCATAGAGAAAATAGTTATGATGATGTATTACTGGATTTACAATGTGAAAAGTACAAACGTTATGATGTTTGAAGACATTGACAGCTGGCATAATATTGTGAATCACAATAACTTCTTTCGCAAAGAATGTGAACACTGGCTACACGTAGAACTTGGTGGTTTTGATGCCAATGGGCAGTCAAAATATGTCGAAGTTGATGAAAGCTACTTCTACCATCGGAAATACCACCATAGCCATCATCAACGGGGCTTTTGGATTGTGGGAATAGTTGAGCGTGGAAGCTGCAGATGTTGGCTTGAAGTTGTGGGTTACCAAAATTCAGAGACATTGGAAAGGATAATTGGAAATCACGTTCTACCTGGATGAGTTATTGTAAATATGGATGTGAGTCGGAAATTTCCGAAAAACTAGCGGCACTTTTCCGTAATAATTCCGGAAAAGTTGATTATTATTTATTTTTATTATTATTATTTCTGTTTATTATTATTATTATTTATCATTATTTATTACTATTACTACTATTTATTATTATTTTTATTATCATTATTACTATTTATTACTATTCATTTTTGGGCATTTGTTAACAACTGTCAGAATTGTAGCACTATATATGTTTTTATGGACATGCACGCGGCGCTTCCGGTTGCATTTTTCCGGAAATTTCCGAAAATTTCCGGAATAATTCTGGGCATTCTACTTTTCCGAAAAAGTTACAACCCTAATTGTAACTGACGCTTGGCGTGGGTATGTCAATCTGTCAACACTCAACAACGGGGTATATGATATAATACATACAGATAACTTTGTGGATGCTCTTCATGTTGAGGTTCATACACAAACAATTGAAGGTTTGTGGGTGCAGGCGAAGAGAAAACTGCGCTACCAAAGTGGAACAAGCAAGGCATTGTTTCCCAGTTATTTGTCAACTTTCCAATGGCGTTTCTCGCATAAATCACACGTTTTTGGTCAATACCTGAAATTACTATACGAAAACTATTTAATTTGAGTAAATACAACAGTTTTTGTATGACTTTGTTGAATTACAACAGTTTTTGTATGATTTTGTATCATGGTGATGAATAACTATTTTAAACGGCGACTGTCGTCGGATCGACAGTAAGAACTGTATTCGTTGTCTAATGTATTAAGTCCATAACGAATAATAATGGCAAAATAATTGCGATTCCTAGTGTGAAAGCCAAGCGGAAATAGCAGGTGGTCTTACGATTAATCAGCATCTGATGGTCGAGTCGTTCGTACTTGAGCGCTGTTCTCCCCTTGGAGCAATAATACGGTTCTCCCACACGATGCATTGCATCCAGTCGCTTAGTAACGGCAGGCGTTCGGGCTATAGCTTATATAGCCCATTTATTTAGCTATGAAGGGGCCTTTCTCCTTTTTTAAAATTTTAATTCTCTGCATCTTTAATAAATCGAGGCCTACTATAGGTCTAATAGAATTACCGGTACTGCATATCGAAATTGTCATAATTAATTGTAAATAAAAAACATAGGCCCTAAGTTATTTTAAAATGTTGGAATATAAAAATTGTATACATAGCAACACTCTTTGACCTTAGTACTAAACCGAATATCATTATAGAGATTCCATTCCATTAGGCCTACTGATTTCTGTAGAGCACTGGCGTAACCAGGGTTCCAGAATAGGAACACCATCACTTGCATAGCCAAAGTTGGTTCGATCCGACTAGGGGCATGTGAGTGTCGTGAGCTTTCATAGCCGCATAGCGGGTCTTGGGGCAGAGCCCCACGCAAAATTGGATTTTATTAGACTGAAACTTGAGCGTTATAACAATTCTGAACTTTATGAAAGCTTACCAGTTATCATCATACACAGTGGCGTAGCCAGGATTTCCGGATGGGGGGTTTTGGTTTCGAACAAGACCAAACTTTAGAAAATTATTTTTATTTTGCCTTTTTTAGGAGCTGACAAGAAAAACGGTCGTCACCTTCGTATTCTTTCTATTTTCTGTAGCATTTAGAATTTTTTCAATTGGCAGCCAGCCAAGGGGGTTTGACCCCAAAATCGAGTCCGAAATTGAAAATGTATGGAAAAGCATGTAAAAATTTTTTGTCGGCAGCCAAGGACTTTAACCCCCAAACCCCTCCTTTGGCTACGCCACTGATCATACATCCCTTAGATGAGTTCTTCTTATCAGCAGGGATTTTCCTACAACCCAGCGGGAGAGGGGTGCACCACCCGGTTTGTGAAAGACACCCCTGCCCCTACACCCTTCCCAGGGGTGGTGTTGGCTATCACCAAAACGCACTGGTGTTAAAATCATTCATCTCAAATTCTAAACGGAAAATTCACCTCTGGAAATTGAAACTTATACACTATAGCTGACTCCACAAAAAATTAGAATGGGCCGTATGAAAACAGAAGAGACGACAACGGAAATCATATTTTTTACTTGTATTTTCCTTTTTCCGGGATCCAAGCATCGAACCGCAGTCACCTCCCGCCCAATTCTATTCCCTCCTGGGGCCAAGGAGCTATCTACATGAAACACTGGACATTGACAATTTGACATCCCCTGCAATTATGGGACAACCGCCGAACGCAAATTCCTGGGAAATAGCCTGCTCATCGGTTTTGCGCAAGACCCGAATAGGGGAGGGGTGATCTCCTGTGCCCCGTCTTATGACTACGCTTATGCAAATAAATATTATTAATGCAGCCATTGCTAACCATGGCTCAGGAATAGGAGGCGGCATGAAGACAGACACGCGAGTTCCCCAACGACGTCGAAAGCTTTTGAATAACATTAGAGTTAGACTGAGAGCTATGTGGCTGTCCATTAAGTCTAAATACGTCAACAAATTAGGGGAGGGGCTTTTAACAAGTTTGACAGTTGTTGACAGGGGATTAGGTTCCCGCCGCAGATATCACAGAAATCAACGAAAAATTAGGCCCCTACGTCTGGCAAGATTTTCAAAACATATTGAACTATGGACTCGAAACTCAATGCACTAATTTAAACAGATTAAACACATGCATGGTCAAATTAGCCTTTCTTGAACAAGAGGCCTAGACGTCAAATTTAGGCATTTGGGCAAAGTTTCACAAGAGTATGCCTATAAAGGCACTGACAGCATTGTTAGGCCTACAAGAGACAGTCGTCAACGCAGAGACCTAATTAAGGTCCGTTTTCCAAGGTGCGGGGATGTCAGTGACTCAGTGGCTCTAAGAAGAGGTTGACTAAGACAGTAAGACTGTTTAGAGTTCGTGTAACTCCACTATTGATCTAACTTCAATTGCGCGTCATGAAAATAATACTCACAATATTTTGCACACGATCTGAAATTCGAACCGAAACCATCATCGTCATCGTCGTCATCATCATCATCGTCGTCGTCGAACTTCTATAACGCCATTTTAGTAGTACTCTTGACATCAGTTGATGGTCGCTCCTTGATTTGAATCGTAATCCCCTTTGTCAAATCCAATAAATAAGTCCACTTTCCGGATCCAGTAATGGCGGATGGGCAACAGAGAACGGGTAGATTTTAAGTCTGGATCCAAAAGTCATAAGAAACTCAGCAGCTGACTATTGCTGACAGTGAATTACATATTCTCGGCCCAGCCACGAAAAAAGCCCGCTTACCAAACGTGATGCGAGTGTGCGGTTTCTGTAGAGTGCATCCGATGCCTATATCTAGTGTCTATGTGCCTGGACTGTGAGCATGGAGAATCTGAGGTTTGAAGTCTGGTTGAAAATAAATGTTCGATGATAAGGGTTTTGGGTTCAAATCCCTGTTGGCCGACTAGGTCTACCCTACTAGAGATCGAAATGTCTGGGATGAGATTAGTCCGGTCCTTATTGATTTTCTGAAAAATCGAACACTGCTCGACAGCCCTAAGACCAGAAACAGTGTTTGAACTACAAAAACTTTTCAGTATATTCCACAACTCACCGGATCATTTTCTGCGTCATCGTCGTCGGATGTGTTCTGCTCGGGCGCGTCACTGCATAAGGGCATAAGTGACGGTTGTGCGAGTTCTTTGAGTTTGTTACGAAACCTTTCTGAATTCGAATCGAAATTAGTCGGCTTGCCCTCCATTTCTACGGCGCTTTGAGTCGCGCTGCACCACTGTCCCACAACACTCGGCTCTGCGTCGGTGAACTCACTGACACCGAACTCCGCCAGTATCCGTGCTCCTCGGGCGTCGAAGCTGCTTCCCATCGATTCGCTGTCGCTGGATGCGTCGATGGTGTACGTTCCGGCGTCGCTGACGTCATCGGCGATCGCGTCACTAGCGATGGCGTCATCGAACGAATCTCCGAACAGACGAGAGTCCGTCGATTTGAAGCGTTGTCTTTCCTGGGCCGCTGTGTTCTCATTTCCTTCGCTGACTTTGACACTGTGACTGGTCGTGCTGTGTCGTCGTTGGTGCATTCGCTTCATCCACGACAGGCGCTTCTGCAGGGAACGCTCGCAGTGCCTGGGCAAGAACTCGCTCAATCTGGACTCTCCTGTGATGTGATGATGGGCGCCTACTACTCCTCCCTCCGCATCGATCGACTCCAGATCCACTATGAACGCGATTGCAGCTCTGCCCTGGCGTTGATCGTCTCTCCTCTGATCGGCGAAGGTGGTCGCTGGGTCCGGATAGACGAAGAAGCGCCGCGTCTCTCCTCCGCTGTCTCGTTCTGGGGGAGAGTGTCCCGGATTCTTCACATCACCAAACGGAGTACCTGCGTCTCCATCCAGTGTCCCTGAGATGGTGCTCAGACGTCCGTTGCGTATGGAAGTCACCGAAGGTTTCCGTTCCTTTGTTTCTGCGTTCACCTCTTCGCCGACTGAACAACTGTTGTGCAAAGCTTCAGAAAGACTCTGTGATGAAGGCGCCATATCATCGCTGGTTTCAACTGTTGTTTTTGTCAATGGAGCAACTGCCACCAAATATAAACAAGTACGTCAGATACAAAAGTCCGTAACATACATGATATCTTTGTTAAGACGCAGACTGCAGCTGCTATGATCCAAAATACGCCTCAGAATTAAATGCCAATCATTCTGATCAAATATTTGCCACTGCAACAGAAAACTAAGCAAGTCTCAAGACATATTCTTAGAGTAGGGTCCAATTCTGCGCTACCGTCCTAATGCAGCAAATTCCGCAATTCAGTTCTAACTGGTATTCTCGATTCATGAATCTATATATTCATTCATTAGACTGCAGTTAATCAATCAGTTGTTCTTATTTAATAACAGAGCGAGTCGGGAGAATTATGAGTTCAGCACCACAATCTCTTTTTCACTTGCCAATTGAATCCGAGTTTTGCTTTTGATTCAAAGCGATAGGAAACGATGAGCAACTGGCTGGAGAGAGAGAGGAAGGGAAGAGGTTGCCATCGGATTATATTTCCATTGGTAACTGGCTTCCTGTTCTGGTTCATCCCCCCACCAAGATGGCCGGCCGTAGAGAGGAGTCACTTGCGAGCTTTTTGGCATCACTTTTAAACCTAAAGATACAACAATCTAAGTAAATGACACATAGTTGTTCGTAACGTTGTCTAAGGTTACGTACGATTTTTAGAAAAACAGGCTTATCTAAGATTATTTATTTTGTCAAGGTTATTAGCCTTTTTCAAACGTAAATTGAATTTCTAAATTGCTTTTGCTTTTCAACATTAACTGCCCGTTTTTCTGTGACCTATTGACTACAGTCATTTTGATATTCTATGATTACTTCCGGTTTTGGCGCCGTCATGGCGGCCAGCACGTGTTTGTACGTGCCACGGATTGTCGCCGTCCTCGGCATTTATCGACATTCGGCCAGGGCCCGATTAAGGTCTGAGTGGGCCGGGGGGCTGAGAAAAAAAGGCCGTCGCCTATACTGATAATCTCTGACGAGCAAAAAAAGGTCATCGCCCTTTCAAATCGTGCTGAGGAGCAAAAAAAGGTAATCTCGAAAATCGGTGGGCCTATTTTCATGGTGGGCCTGAGGCTGCAGCCCCTCAGCCCCCGTCTTAATATGGCCCTGCTTTCGGTGCTCGGATTTTGTACCAAGCGCGAGGACTGCGTCCTACTCATTGGTTCTTCGTAGAGTTTCTTGCCGTCCTCCACTTTTCTACGTCGTTCTGGAGGGTTGAAGTCGGTCGCCGCCGCTGTTGAGTAATCGCGCCAAAGTCCGCCATTAAGACGGTGACTGCGTGGCAACGTGACTGTGATCGGCTAGAACTTCTAGATCGAGTAGAACTTCATCTTCGTCGGATTTGCCGATTTCGTTGACGAAATCTCTTGCGAAAGACCGCTTCTTCGGAATTCGCCGCCGATTTTACCGGGCGGAGAACTATCACCAGCTCGCGGACTCTTAACATCATCTTCCGTTCTTCGTTGGCGTGTCAATGAAGTTGCAGTTTTCTCACGAAGGACCGCTCCTTCTATCGTCCGAGTGGATTATTAACATCGCCACCTTCCGACCATCATTGACATGTCAGCGTTGTCAAAGCGCTTTTGATTTTGTTTTTAACCATGTTACAGCGCTATATAAATCGTCGTGATAATAATAATATTATTATGGCGTAACATTTCTGCTGAAGTAAACACTAAACAGCTTAACTCGAGAGTTGAGTCAATTAATTATCTAATCCAGCGTTACTGTAGCAAATAGACAATGTTACGAACAAGACAATGTTACGAACAACTATGATAAAATTTCGTATGTTTCAATTCATATTCGTAGAGTTGAACAGTTGAATGAACCTTTTAATCCCGGTTTACGGGTTATTTAAGATTTTTTATTATGTCAGCAAGGGTTGCTAACAACTATGTGAATCGCAAAAAATAACATCAAAAGACGCATATACAGAGTGACGCAGTAGCAACGGTACTGCCCTGTTTCGTTGTAAATATTCTGACAAGCCCTGGGTCAAAATGCATGAAAATTGATGAAATTCTGCGGTATTATTTCGTGGAGTTTTTCTTGAAAGCTTCAACGCATAGTGGCGCCATCTAGTGAAAACACAGGCTCGCTGTAGAACGCGTTAAAAAAGATGAGCAACCATGTTTATTGCTCAAACTAGTAATTGGCGCAAAAGGTGAGAGCTGTCAGTCTTTTATGAAATGTCACGTGAAATTTTGTGTATTTGTTGCTTATCTTAGTGATTGCGTATAAATTCCTAACAACTGCGATATTGATTGCCATTCGGACAGAGCGTGAACGACCGCTGCATTTCTGCCCCTCCGTCGTACCGGTACTGTCGACTTTCTACAGTTGGCGTTGAAGACTGGTTCTACTCCGCACATGGCACACCGCTTTCAGAAATTCTATCAAAAGTCATCGCGAACCCCAGCCCTACTAGCCTACTTACGCAAACCCTTAATTAGGAAACATCAATTTTCAATATTTATACAGGCCTAATACTGTATACATATATATATATATGTATGTATTAATTTTCATATATGCAAACTATCTCTACAGTTTCATCCGTAACTATTCATAATTTATCAGTAAAAATTTGAAATAAATAATACTAGAACACAGTAATTGAAAAGGTACCAAAAGTGGGATAGATCATGGCAGGACATATATAATAATAGGGTTGTAATGTACAATCTAAAGAAGACATACGAACTAGCTGTCATATAACACAATAAAACTTATAAAATAATATTAATCAAAATGATTATAAATGTAACATATGTAACGGAATGATGAAAAACAACGAACGAGAAACTAGTGTTGTAATTCATAAATAGCAACACAAAATAAGATTAAACTTCACTTTAAGCAAAGAAAGAAACAAAAATCGCCCGATATTGCAGATTTGTCAGCTGGTTCTAAGCTTATACGTATTCAAATGTTTTTTAAATTAGTAAGTAAGCTTAAACAGAGCATCAAAGTCAGAAGCCCACTTATGGTACCTTTTACCTATCTCAGTTTTAAAATAAATTCTTTACTAAATGATGCAGATTTGATTAAAAATACATAATCATTTAATTGTCTACACATCATACTGTCTAAAATACCAAAAAGTAATTTTTGAAAAATTTAAGTTTTCAAGATAAAAACGCAATTTTCTCGCTAATCTTTAAGTGATCCCAATTAAGCTACCTTTTCTCCCAGCGGGTCATATTCATATATATATATATATATATATATATATATATATATATATATATATATATATATATATATATATATATATATATATATATATATTAGGTGGTCCTCAAAAGCAAAGTTATACTTTTTCAAAGTGCTTTTGCATTTTCCTGTTCCATTTGGGATAAAAACAAATTGGGAAAAAATTCCAATCGAATCTAAACATATTTAGTACTGTAACACGACCCTATATTTACAGTGTGTGAAAAGTCTTGCATCGGCTGCGAAACCGAAGTATTTTAATAAATTTTTGATATTATTATCAGATTTTCTTGTAGAATTGGTGGTTATTATATATTGTTTTGTATCAATTTTAATTCTGCCTTCATTTCTGTATGTGATGTCACTTGATTATGCACTTTTCCCAGACTTTTATGAGGAAATATGGCCACTGTGTGATTTCTCGAATCTTTACTAAAATGGTCACTCGCGGGAGTTCGCATGATATGGTGCGCGTTCTAACTACTTTAGCGCAATAATTGCTTTTGAATTTTATAAGGTAGCCTTGAAAGGGCCGTTTTTATTTATTGTTGTCATTAGTACTTTATGGGCCAACCCTTGTTCTTTCTGACTAAATGACATCTGTGTGGCATGGAATGGACCAATTTGACAAGGTGCTCATGTGTTAATTATGATGTGATTCCAGGCTGCAATTAGAGACTCAATCAGCTCGCTCCTTTTCTGCGGCTGATTCTTGGTAATCTCGGCTGACACTACTACTGTACATTGTGCAGTATGTACACTACTACTACAAGTTCTCAATAGTGTCAAGATCAGGTGACTGAGCCGGCAAATCAATGGACTGAACTCCATGATTCTTCTTCCTACAAGCAACAGTTTTCGCTCTGAGACAGGGTGCATTGCAGTCCTGAAACAAATACTTGCTAGGAAACAGCTGTTTAGCTGATGGCAGCATACATTTCTCTAGAATATCTCTAGAATGTCAATGTATTTATCTGCATTCACCATCCAGTCAACAATATGAAGTCTCCCAACCCCACTGGCTGCCATGCATCCACACACCATAACTTTCGTTAACACTGACATGTTTAGGCACTCCGGCTTCTATTCTTCATGTGGAAACCTTCTTATAAAAATCTTGCCATGGTCGCATAGACTGCAAAATGTGCTTTCATCGCTGAAGAAAACTTTTTCTCATGACTGACACAACACAGTATTCTAGACAAGGCCTTACTAATGAATTATATAGTTTTCTCTCAGAAGAAATTCAGGAAACGTTAGCTTCCGGTTATCGGGAGATGTTCTGATCAGGACTATTGCCTCTGGTGGATGACTTCCTGGGCCGACCACAACGGGGTCGATCTGTCGTACTTTTGGTATCTTTGTGCTTCAGTAAAATGCGCACAACCATGCTTTGATTACAGCCGACCTTTGCTTAGTTGATGAGTACATATATGTAATAACATAAAGACACAACAAACATAGTCTAACGTTTTGCTGATTCATGGTAATAAAGGGTCAAATATCGGTGAAAACTGGCTGCTATGGGATGTTTTGACATTTTTAGAGCATGCTGTGTAGCACCTATGATAAAGATTAATACACCAGTCAACTCAGCTTTGAAAAGTGTACGCACACTGCAAATTTCAGCCTGATATCTGCTGTTTTTCTCAAGATATTAAACTTCAAAAATCGTAAAACATAACACAGCGTTGACTCGTGATTAGCCTCGTATCTTCAAAATATCATATCTCTGAGAGTTTTTGACAAAACTAGCTGAAAATTTCACGATTTACTCAACTTGAGCTGTATTTCAAGCCCTGCAAATTTCTTGCAGATCTGAGATGGTATGGTGAACAATTGTCTAAAATACTGGCTGCATTGTCATGGAATGACCCTGTTTGTAATTTTCAATGTAAGTGTGACAGTGGTTAATAAGGGCCTATGAATGCCAAACTTGGTAGCAATGATTTTTATTAGAAAATGAACAGTTTAAACAAAAAAGCACTTCAATAAAATCTACTTTTAAAATTTTGTGTACATTTGAGGACCACCCTAATATATATATATATATATATATATATATATATATATATATATATATATATATATATTAGTGCTGTCCAACGATGGACGATAATGGCGATTAATCGTGCGATTAAAATTAATAATCGCGATTAATCGCATTTTCTTTAGCAACGTTATTCTGGTCCCGAAGTAGTAATTAAATTGAAATAAACAATGCACCAGTTGCAGAACAGACTTTCAGAATTTAAACTAGTGACCACGCATAACATTATATGGCACATGCATCATCCATTTCAGTCAACTTTAAACAAAAACTCGTGACGTTATCAATTTCAAGCTCCGTTTTTTAAAGTTTCTTTAGAGAAATATGAGGCGATTAATTATGATGCGATTAATTTCTTAATCGCGATTTAAAAAATTAATCGCGATTAACAGATTAACGGGTTAATCGCGCGTTAATCGCGATAAAAGGACAGCACTAATATATATATATATATATATATATATATATATATATATATATATATATATATATATATATATAACAAGGTTTAAAGTGGTACAGTAGGGAGTCTAGGGACTGCCCTGCAGTGTTTGGAACAATAGTTGACTAGACTATTTAAATACTATTGCAAATAGTTGAGCTTAACCACTATTTTAAAATAGTTTTCCAATAGCCAATAGTTCGCAACTATTTAAATAGTATTTAAATACTATTTAATTTTTCAATGTCAAAATGAAAACTGTATTATCATTTATCACTGGCGAATGTTATAATCTAAAAGCACCGTCACTAGTTATCTGCATGATCACATTGATCAGTAATACAGTCACCTGTTACTAGGCTCTTAGGTTATTCACCAAGTCTTGATTAATCTTGAGGAGCAGCAGTTTCTCAAATGTTTTGTCACTTAAGCGATTTCTACGCTTTGAGATGATAACATAATACAACTATTTAAAATCAAGTATTTATAAATAGTGCTAAACTATTTATAAATACTATTTAAATAGGTAATTTCACTAACTATTTAAAATAGTCACTTAAATAGTTCAGAACTATTTAAATAGTATTTAAATAGTATTGACTATTTCAATAGTCACAACACTGCTGCCCTGTGTGAGAACCACTGTTATATTTTGTCAATCTTATTTAAGACATTTAAAACATGTACTTTGCACAAAACAGAATGGGTAGAAAACAAAGACAGCGCTTCGCTGCTATCAAAGCAGATGATAATAAGTAAGTAAGGGGTCATCCATAAATTACGTCGCGCGGTTAGGGGTTCCGTAAATGTGACGTAACGCAAAAAATTTAAGTGATGATCTTTGACCTTTTTTGCTTGTCAGGGATTTTGGAGAGGAAAAATACAAGGATGACCTTTTTTGCTTGTCAGGGATTTTGGAGAGAAAAAATACAAGGATGACCTTTTTTGCTTGTCAAGACTTTTCGGAAGACGAAAATGGGGGTCGGCCCGTTGTTACGTCATATTTTAGGGGCTCTAACGTTTTGTTACGTCGCGCTACAGTAGGGGGAGTCTAGGGACTGCCCTGTGTGAGAACCACTGTTATATTTTGTCAATCTTATTTAAGACATTTAAAACATGTACTTTGCACAAAACAGAATGGGTAGAAAACAAAAAAGTCTAAAGTAGAAAAGTCTAGGGGGTCAAAAAGTGCTAAAATCGCGCTACGTAATTTATGGACGACCCCTAAGCAAGTAAATTTAGTCACTGTATCAAAAACTTAAATTACTAATTTTAGAAACCAAACATAGTAGCTTACCTTCATGATGAATGCAGGCCTATGTCTTCTCTAGGCGGCACCACTATGCTTTGACATTTTAAAGGAAAAAAATTGAATGACGCCATTTACGATATAATACCGCAGAAGTACACTAACAATCGTACATTTTGACTCAGAGGTTGTCAAGATTTTGACAATGAAACAAGGTGGTACCGTTTTTATCTGGCCACCCTGTATGCGTCTTGCGTACGGATATCATAAAACATGTTGGTCTGGGAGTTTTTTTATGTACAGGAGAGTGAACCTAAAGAGAAGTATATTATGTTTATGCTTTGATACTTTATATCACATCGTGTCGACGGTGTCGCGTGTTTGCCAATTCATTAACTTAGGAATTTATTATGCTACATATACGAATGCAAACGCTTCTCGTCACCCAATTCAATTAGATCAACGCAGTCGATGTAAGCCGTGTTGCAAACCTGTGTTTAGTCCTGACTGCAATATTGACGATGCGCTGGTGACCTTCCTCGCCGGCGATCTTTCCTCTTTCTTGTCTTCAACCGAAGACAACGACGGCGCCATGCTCGTTACTGAGTCACTTTGATCCCCTGCAATTTGTAAGCCTACTTCATCGAATGACTCGGATTCCAGCGCCTTTTTCTTTGTCTGCTCTTCATCTGCTCTGCTTGACTCCACGGAGTCTGAGGTTGACTTTAACTCAAATGTACCTGCATTCTGTGGTTTGGGATTATAAGAACTGTGGCCGTGGCTGGCTGTCTCTTCTGCCTGGGCAATTGATCCAAGGTGTTGCTGACTATTTGTGGACGTTTCTGGTAAGTGGGGCAAACAGCGATTAGATGCGGTGCGTCGGTTTTCACTCACTGATTCCTGCTGATTCTGATGCGCCATGGCACCGTCTGACGAAATGCCACAAACGGGCGCTGCATAGAGCCGGGCAGAGTCCGGGTGACGCGAGCTGGAGCCTGGGCCGAGGGCACGATGCATGGCGTGCTGTCCGCAACAGGAATATCCGGACGGAATAGATTCCCAATGAATGACATTCGTGTTATGATGCGAGAGATACCTTGGATCGCGTGGATCGCAAATACAGTGTTCCGGGTGAGGAAAGAGATCGTGACCTTCCTGATGACAAATTCCGCCACTAGAACAGTATGGGTCAGTTGCCGGGTGAGGCACGCCGCCGGGAAGTGGAAGAAAACTTCCAGGATGTGGAATTCCGGAAGAGGAAGAAGTAGGATTAACTAGAATCGGAACCTTGTAGTAGGGATAGCTTCCGCAATCCCATCGGTACATTGCGTATCTGGGGTCAACTCGATTCATCCTCCGCAGATCCATTTCTTTTGCGCTGAAGTTCAAAGGCGGAGCGTCGCAAGAAGAAATGCATCTCGAATGCTCTTCTGACGGCTGCATGTCTGTCTTGAAGAGTCGCAAGACCACCTGTAAGCGAAACAAGATTCTAAAAGATTCTTGACTTCCTTGCAATATAAGACACAGCGACGAAATGAGGCCCTACTCGTGAGGTCCAAGAATTGATCTAGCACGAGTCAATAAAACCGGCACAACCCTACGCGTCCTATTCCTAGCCTGGTTTTGCTGGGTGGCGCCGCTGAACTTTGAAATTTGACAGATAAACTTAAATGACTGCATTCAGGATATAATGCTGCTGAATTGCAATAATTTACACACTCTTTGAACAGGGTTGTCAAATATTGACATGAAACAGGGTGGTACCGGTTTTATTAGTCCACCCTGTAAATGTATGACAGTTCACACTTACTGTCTTCCATCGTCGCCCTAGCAGGATAAAGATGGATACCGGTAAACTTAATTCTTAGATAAAAAAGCTAATACTTTAAATTCGTCAAAAGTTGCTGCCAAATAGATCTATTTACGAAATTCAGTATGGATATGCCAACAACTAATTTATCTCAAGTTTCTGAACGTAGATGTCATCTATATTTAAGTTTTTTACTCGTATTGGCTGCCAAATCAGTGCAGCGTGTCCGTGAAAAAGTCGGAAGGGAGCTTGTCATGTCTGCACTCCTTGAACCCAGTGGGAAGATAAATCAAACCAAGAAAGGCAGCTACCAGACGTCCATTAGCAAATTACTTCCTTCAAAGTAAACTGTAAAACTGACTGATATTATAATAAGTTGTCTGCGAATTTCTTCGTTTCGCTACACATATTGAAATGGTACAACTGCTGTTCTAAAGCGACCAAATCAAATTTAATTATGCGTCAAATAGAGTAGCAAGCAGAGTCGGATTAAACACGTTGCATATGTTTCAATAGAAATGGGGCTACTCATAAATGTAGCAGTTTAGAGGACCTCTTGATGGTCGCCTTCTCGTGGCGAGACTGGAAACGATCAGTCAGAGCCCATGGATGACTGGGGGATTGAGTACCTGGGTAGAGGTGGACTCTGTTGGTCGGCTAAGAACCAACACCAGAGACCAGACACAGGGCAGCAGCTATGCTTAACCCTATACGGCAGAAGAGGAACCGGTGTTCCCCAACGACGTTGGATGTATCAGTGCAGGGCATCGAGAACACATGTCAGGGCCAGGCCTGCACTACTGCGCTTCTCGCCTCCCTCGATCCAAGAAGATGAAGTATCTAGGGTCATTGCCTCAGCCAAAGGAGACGAAGTATCTATGGTCATTGCCTCGGATAACAAGGATATCAACTCAAACAGCTCAAGGGTGAAAGCCCCTGATCACGACCGAAACCTCCGCTTACTAGCTTCCCTGTTGGGACACGCATGAGGGAAGTACCCAAAGCCCTCTCCGGAACGGTGTCATGCAGAGGTGTCGGCGAGGTCTACTCTACACGATCGATCTGCGGAACGGTTTCCGCCTTGCCACATGGAATGTTTCCACATTGTCTGGCCGCCGTCAGCCCGCCATATGCCGTGAGCTACGGCGACTCCAAATCTCCATTGCTGGTCTCTGCCTGGCTCGGGTAGTTATCACGTCAATAACTCCACTTTTTTGCACTCAGGAGGTGCACAACAACTGTACGGTGTGGCTTTGGTCATCAGCCCTCCTCTCTCAAAAACTCTTCAGTCCTGGATACCGATCTCGGACCGTATCCGACAGGCCACGTTCTCCCATCGGCATGGTTACATGAGGTATACCGAAAATTCGTCTACAGACTTTTAGTCTACGACAAATCGCCTACAGACTTTTCGTCTACCGACAATAGGTCTACTACGATATCTTGGCTAGGGTTAGGGAGGGCTTATAGGTTAGGCCTATTGTTAGGGTTATTGCTGGGGTTAGGGTTAGAGTTTAGGGATAGAGTTGTGATTTGGGCTAGGATAGGGTAGGGTAGAGTAGTAGACTTACTGTCGGTAGACCAACAGTCTGTAGACGAATTGTCGTAGACGAAAGGTCTGTAGACGAATTGTCGCGGAACCGTTACATGACAGTCTTCGTTGTCTATGTTCCAACAGTCCAATTGAGCTCGCTGACGATGCCGACAAGGACATGTTCTACAATCAACTGTCCGCCGCTGTGTCTTCTGTTCCCAGTCACAATCAACTAAATATTTTAGGGGACCAAAACGCTGTTTCGGGATGTGTCACCGACGACAGCGGCGTGGTCGACCCGTTTGGCTCCGGCATCCCGAATGACAACTCTGAATGCCTCCTGTCTTTCTGCGCCATCCATGGCCATGGCTCCTGGTTCTAGCGTCTCGACATCCATCATTGACATGAATATCGCATGGCGGCCACACGAAAGAGGAGATAGATCGCATCCCCACATGCCAGGACAGATATCAAGTCCTTCCGTGTCTTTCGATGTCTGACTGTCCTGCACTCTCTGACCACCTGCCAGTTGTATCATCTTTAGAAGTCAAACTCATGCAACCAAAGAGGAGCAGTCATTCTACCCGTCCTTACGACGTTCAGCGTTTGTCTGAAGATACCGATCTTCAAAGTCAGTAAAACGTAGATATAAGAAACAGACTTCACACCCTATGCGATTTGCCTGGAAATGTAGAACCGCAAGGTCAACATTTTTTTAAGCCATCAGCGAGTCTGTTAACGAGGTGTTTGGACGCACAAGCAACATACGTCAACATGGCTGTCTGAAGACACCTTTAATTTTCTCAAGCTCAAATCTGACGCTAGACTTAGTTCGATAACAACAAGAGGAAGCAACTAAATGGGATCTTCAAACAAGACCGAACCATTTATTTAGCGTGCATAGCAGACGAAGCATCACATCAGGCATCACGAAGCATCTATCACAACACCCGTTCACTTTTCAAGACTATCCGGATTCTGCAGGCCACCGGCACTCCTCGTCCAATCATTCCATAAACAAATGAGTTGGCTCCATCTGCTCCTCCACCGACGAGGTTCTTTCCCGCTGGACAGAGCATTTCTCTACGGCCCTCAGCTTTCCTCCAAGGCCAATCAACAAACAGCCTAGATGTATTTTTGTGTGTAGATTAATTTTTAAACCGGACTCTTGAATTGCCGAACGAACAGCTTGTATTAGTGCAAACTGCATAGGGGCTGTTCATTAATTATGTCAAAAAATAGAGGGAACGGGGTTCGAAAATGTTTGACAGTTGTTGACAGGAGAGGGCGTCAAGAGAAGTTGACGTGAACAATTTAATTTGTTTAAAAATAATAAAAAAAATAGGAAATTTAATAGAATTCTATTAATTTGACTGCAACGGAGTAAAATTCAATAAAGCACGACAAGCAGAAAAGGTCACCGCCACCACATTTTGACACTTGATGAGCCAAAAAATGGGGGAAATTGTCATCACTCAAAAATTATAACCTTCTAAGCGTTTTAGGGGGACCAGTCACTGATCTTAGGGGTCAAAAGTTTTTGACATAATTATAGGGGGGTCACTGGAAGTTTGACAGTTGTTTACAAGGGGAGGGGTACAAAATTGCCCACAAAATGTTGATGTAATTAATGGGCAACCTCATAGGACCAACGTTCCCTCTAAGTGAGAGGTAGCAATGCGCGCTGCTCTAGCGGCATTGTGCAAGGGTTATTGTGCGTTGTGCAACATTTTTACAACATTAGGCCTATATATTAAACGTAGAAATGCGAAGGCGTTTTGCATAGCCAGGCTTTTATATATATATATATATATATATATATATATATATATATATATATATATATATATATATATATATATATATATAATCATGGATAATTCAAATATTCCTATTATTACCAGTCAAAATTAAATATGACGATCAATCAGCTACATACTTTTAATAATTTTAAAATAATAGATACCAGCACGGTAGCACCGTGAAAGCTGTCTTATATGGTGCCTATGTGGCATCACTAGCCGTTTGGCATGGGACATTCCTGGAGGCAACACATTTTTCCATAATCAAAGTTTGCTTGATTCCGAATCGCCGTGTTTCAAAAGCTACTCATATCGATAACTGACAGTATTGATTGATTTGGCCAAGAAAACACTGTCTATGAGAATGTTCACTTGCTCACCTTTACTCATTTGGCGATCATTGACTTCGAATCATTTTTGTCGCATATCCTTTGACTCCGTTAGCAGAAGATTTATCCAATTTCGACCTATCCCAGGCTTTACCAGTCGAGAACTCGCCACTTCTTAAAAAACCAAACCTTGACAGAGAGGATCTCAACAACTATCGCCCCATTTCAAACCTGTCTGTCCTCTCCAAACTCACATAGAAAATCGTTCTTTCCAGACTAACTGAGCATTTGTCAAAAAACACCTTATAGGGCCTACAACACTCACCAATCCGCTTATACAAAACATCATTAAACAGAAACCGTCCTCACATACATTTATGACAAACTCCTCACTGCCATTGGATCTCAACGAGTTACTGGTCTCTGTCTCCTTGATCTTTCTGCTGCTTTTGATACTATAGATCACAAAATCCTACTGAAACGCCTTTCCCTCTGGTTTGGAATATCTTCTGTAGCTCACCGCTGGTTCCAATCCTATCTAAAATCTAGATCTTTTCAAGTTTCATGCCAGAATCAAACTTCATCACCCTCCGATCTATACTATGGAGTACCACAAGGATCTGTCCTTGGACCGGTTTTGTTCAGTCTCTACACTACCCCACTGTCATCCTTAATCAACTCTCTCAAATTGAATCATCAACTTTATGCAGATGACACTCAATTATTTCTTTCGTTTACTCCATCTTTCTTTAAGGCATCAATCTCTGAACTATAATCAGCATTTTTGTCAATCTCATCGTGGATGACAGCTAATCTCCTTGCCCTCAATCCCTCCAAAACAGAATTTCTCTTATTTAGACTGCCACAACAACTGAAAAAATTGAAAATCCCACACTGATTTTAGCCCCAGATACAATAATAACCCCTGTTCCAACTGCAAAAAATCTTGGATTTACTTTTGACTCCTCTCTAAATTTAGAAGCTCACATATCTCAACTATCAAAAACCTGTTATGCTCACATTCGTGATCTACGTCGCCTTCGTCCCTATCTTGATATTAAAACTGCTTCCACTATTGCCACTTCAATAGTTCACTCTAAGTTAGACTACTGCAACTCACTGTTTCACAATCTTCCAAAGGCTTCCATATGTAAACTCCAATCGATTCAAAATGCCTTAGCTCGTGCAGTAACTAAATCGCCAAAATTTTGCCACATTACACCATTACTCAAATCTCTCCACTGGCTCAAAATAACAGAACGCATTGAATACAAAATAATATCGATGACTTATAACTCACTTCATTCTTCAAAACCAGCCTACCTAAGAAATCTGATAATTCCACAACAACCTGGATCTACTAGATCCTCTTCACATGTAACTCTCCTTCGACCTCTGAATCAATCATCTCTCAAAATTTGCAATCGTGCTTTTTCATATGCGGCACCAGAGCTTTGGAACTCAATTCCAATATCCCTTCGTTGTCTACATCAAAGCCAAATAACAAACTCTGAGTCACAATTTTCTCTCCCTTCTTGCAACATCTCCTCATGTTTTTCTTTCTAAACTAAAATCATTTCTCTTTATAAAATCATTTCCTCCATAGCTATAGCGTCCTGCCCACTCGCCCTTTTGATTAAATGACCCGGCATGAATGACCCACCTTTGGCTATAGCTACTTCATTTGAGATTGAGCGCGTAGGAATAAGGAGCTACTTTGGTGCATCTTTTGAAAGCGCTTTAGAAATTAACGAGATTTTACTTACTTACTTACTTGCTTTTGCCCAGCACCGAATTTACATATAACAACACCGCCGTCGGAAACTTTAACCGTCTTAATTCTTAAGTTCTTAGCCCGTAAGACGTATGTTTGTAACTGAGTTTTCCATAGAAAATGATCATTAATCAGTAAGTGTGGCCCTAGCTGAGCCATGGGGTCTGATGTAGGAAGTCTAGTTGACTCATCAAAGCCTTCTTGGCTTCAAAGAGAGGTACCGCTAGAGTGGATCAATTAGAGTGCTAGATGTTGGGACAATTCGCATACTGTATGGTAAAGGGATAAAGCGCACATCTCTGATAATCTGATTCGAGCCACTTTGATTTTAACCTTTCTCGACCTTTGGTCGGGAGGAAGGTCGAGAAAGGTTCATCGCTTCATTCATCGCTTCTCGACCAAAGCGATGAATGCAATGAAGCATCTCTAGTCAAGTTCCATTTTTGATCACGATTTACAGAAGTTTGAACTTTAACGGATTATGCCACAGAGTTTCAAACTGCGTTCTACTAGGCTGATTATTTAGCTATTCTTCACCTGCTGCGCTGGGAAGAAATTAGCTGCGCGGGGATGCTGGATCAGCTGCGCGCGGGAACGTTGAGGGAACGTTGCATAGGACACCGACATCAGCCATCGCCGGATGCCAAAAACTGTCTAAGGTTAATGATGCCGGGCAGCGATTATCTGAAACAATGAATAACTATTTGCAGCATGGTTTTACACTTTAGACTTAGCAAGAAAGTGATGTGGTAAAGACGGGTGTGAAAAAGCGATGTTTAAATAAAAGTGGAGTTTGAAAACTAAACTTTCAAATTTGTAAGTTGCCAATTCTTAAACAGTAAAACTTACTGACATTTCAATCTACTTTTGTTAAAACATTATTTGCCATGGGCTTTGGAAAATCCCGGTCTTTGACCAACAACGCTGACGAGTTGAAAAACAGTGAGCTCTTTGATGAGACTCTGTTTGTTGCCTGACACATATCGTCGATGTAATCCATGCCTAAAGTCCTTGTTGTCCTTGTGCATATTAGGCCTTACTTGCATGAACCTACCAGTAATATAGCAAATTCTATTCCTGATTTCCGGTCTCATACTTACACAACGGGTTTAGTAGTACCAAAAATACAGGTACGTTTGTTGTTTACTTTGAGATGAGATATAATTAATAATAGTAATAAAAGTTGCTCCAGAATTAACAGATTAATTCTTCGTTAACTCATAGATATCATTAAATATGAATAGCCAATTAGTCAAAAGCTGTTTCTGTGAACCCCGTCAAAAGAGTGAACATTGCTCGAGTGATGATAAAACTTCATTGCCGACTATGGTACACACAAGAACTGAGTAATCATTCATTACATTGATTACATAAGCAGAACTGTGAGATAGAAGCAGCTTATATTGATAGAATTGATGTTCGTGTTGAACAGTGTTTGTGTGGTCCGGAACAAAAAACAAGATTAATTGAACAATGGATATTTTTATTTGAGCGTTGCAGGGTCAGACAAAACATCTGTATAAGAATAGTTAACTAGGCCTCAGGGCAAAAGTTACCAATTAGTTAATAACTACTTTGTGGAAAAAGTAGTTAACTAGTAGTTACAACTACATTTTTATCAAGTAAACAGTCTTGTAGTTCACTATATATAGTTGAACTACTTTCACAGTAGTTTGGTGCCCAGCATTGAAGGTTAATGATTTCAAATAGCGATTATCTGAAACAATGAATAAACATTTGCAGCATGGTTTTCGGCCCTGGACTTAAGAGCAAGAAAGTGATGTGGACAAAGACGGGCCCGGAAAAGCGATGTTCTAGGAAATAAAAAGTGGAGTTTGGATGAAAACTAAACTGGCTCCAAATTTGTAAAATGCCAATTCTTCCACACTAAAACTTGAAGGACATTTCAATCGCACCCGTAAGTTAAAGGCTGATCTTGCCATGGGCTTTGGAAAATCAAAGATCCTAGGTCTAAGACCTAAGCCATCGTAAGAGTTGAAAAACAGTCGTGACCACTTGACCACGCTTCCCGATGTTTGTTGCCTGACTGTTAACACAGATTACTTGGAAGGATAAAGTCAATAAGTCGGTCGTTGGGATATTAGGCCTTACTTGCATGAAAGGCTCTAACAAGCAAAGCCTGCTTATAATTTTTTAGCGCGGGGGCATTATGCATGGCGGGTAAATGAAGAATCAGAATGTTATGCTGCTACGTTTAATGTA
The DNA here is from genome assembly GCA_018105865.1 of Metaphire vulgaris. Taxonomy (NCBI): domain Eukaryota; kingdom Metazoa; phylum Annelida; class Clitellata; order Crassiclitellata; family Megascolecidae; genus Metaphire; species Metaphire vulgaris. Next base: position 3,592,316 of record CM030848.1, read on the forward strand.
GATTTCTTTGACAGATGAGATGAATGGATCCTGAACCATATTGCCATCTGCTCCAGGAATTAACGTCGACCCCACACGAATGCTTAGTCATCTGCGCGTCGTTATTACTTATTAGATGTCCACTCGTTGATTCATATTTCCGTCAGGCCCAAAGGAAAAATTCTGTGAAGTCCGTCAACACTCAACATTGCTCGAATCAGTAATCCTGCTGCATAAACTCTAAGCTATACAATACACACACACACACACACACTCACATACATACATACACACTCACACAGTGAGATAGTAGCAGCCTATTATTAATGCCCTTAGTCTGTGCAGCCTCAACACCTTCGAAACGACTGCGTCCGGAACAGCTTTAGACCGATTAATTAAATTATTATGAGACAACCTGCAACCATTGCCAGACAAAACATCTGTATAATTGGCGAATACGTAAAGCGAGGCCTCAGGGCAAAACGTCCGAACTCAAAGCAGCGTTGTGTTTATCTAAGCCGAATGTACTGCGTATAGTACAGTATAAATGTGTGTATATATATAAGTATTAAACAGTCTTGTATATTGCAGAGCACTTTGTATATATATATAATATATATATATGCCCATATATATATATATATATATATATACTGTATATACACTGTAACCACCATCACTATTTACCTTAGAATGCCTTAGTCATCTCCGGCAGTCTGTTTTGGCTCGCTGGACTTCAAGACGCATTAGCACCGCTGATGCCTGTTATGTTACTAAACCTGACTACATCTGAGATCGTAGTACGTTTGCCCTTTAAGGGCATGATTAACCCAGAGGATTTTGTGATTAGGAAACGAGTATTTGATGTCGCTATATTTACATCTGTACCTGAATTACGACATTTGCGTGTAAAGCTATTGTCTAACACAATTTTAATATACACAAACAAGGTTCATATTTGCTCAACACCTAATAAAAATGATTGCTATGAATGGGGTTTTAATCGTTAGAATAATATACACGAATTAAGGCTATCAAAAGTCAGAAACGCAAATTTCACTAATGCACATTGTTCAAAGTTTGTAGCTTCTGTGCGTCAATATAGTTATGATTTCTGTGATCACACAACACAACCTGGTTTGTCTGTCTTATTTCTGGTTTCCTTATTTTATGTTCATGTGGGAATCTTAACCCGGAACCGATTAAAGAAGAAGAACCGGTACCGATAGATTCCATGCGGAGAGCGTTTCATATTTAAAGATCTGTTCTTTGTTGGCCATATGAAGTGGTCATCTTCCATAATCCATACACCACATCAGTCACGCAGCATTATATTAGCATAGTCTTGCTTTCGTAACTGTATTGTATAGACTAAATAATTGTTAAACTTACCATAAATATGAACACCATGCAGTCATTTAGTATTTTTACATCTATCCGACACAAACTATGGTTTATACTTCTTAAATCCTGTGATCTTGTACCAGCAATGTTCTTTGACATACGCGAGTAGCCTACTAATCACACAAATTGAATTTTTCCAAATGCTCCAAAACTACGCATTCTGGTACGCATGGTAGTTTTTGTCTAGAGTGCGAATTTTTGGTAGGGGAGTCCGGCCATTTATTACGAAGTGTGACGACGGGGGGGGGTTCCGTAAATGTGACGTAACGCCAACAAAAATAAGTGATGACCTTTTACTTTTTGCTTGTCAGAGATTTTGGAGAGGAAAAAATACAAGGATGACTTTTTTTGCTTGTCAAGACTTTTCGGAAGACGAAAGGGGGTCGGCCCGTTGTTACGTCATATTTTAGAGGGGTCTGACGTTTTGTTGCGTCGCGTTACGTAAGGGGAGGGGTAAAAAGTGCCAAAATCGCGTTACGTAATTTATGGACAACCCCTTGACATCGAGGGACGTAATCAGAACCGTTTTCAATGTGGCAACGACCTTTTCGCCAATCACAAAATAATCTCTCCAAAGCTGAACCGTATTCCCGACATTGAGCGCTGATAAGCAAAGAACCATCCCAGCATTACAGACCCCTATTTCCAGTGGTGTAGCCAAGGAGGGGGTTAGGAGTTAAACCCCCTCTTGGGCGCCGACGAAAATTTTTTTAATGTGTTTCCATGCAATTTTAATTTTTGGACGCGGTTTAGAGGGTAAACCCCCCTCTTGGGGCTGCTGACCTACATTTTTTAAGCGCCATAGGCGTGACGACTTTTTTGCTTGTCAGGATCTGAAAGGAAAAATTTTAGAAGAAAAGACATAGATTAGATACAAAGGATGACCTTGTTTGCTTGTCAAGATTTTTCAAAAGTTGGTTACGGTCAAAAGTCAAAACCAAACCCCCTTCCGGAAATCCTGGCTACGCCACTGCCTATTTAGATGACACATTAGCCATTATCACCACTCATGACATGCTGGTAACGTGACATCCCAAAATCGCCGCTCCTCACACTTAATGCGGGATCGAAAGGTTCTGAGACTTTGCTCTACGTAACGTGAGTCCCGTTTTGGTCAAGCTACAAGGCGGAATAAGGCTTATCGCAAATCTAAATTTAGAATCGGCCCTAAATTAGGTCACGCACACTGCGCATGCGTATGCAAATGTAGACATTAGATAGTCGAGTGCATGCAAGCGTTATTGTTTGAAGTGCTAAAATTTATATAAAGTTTATTTAGTTCCGTGAAAAAATTTAGTATGCCGATCAAACACTATTGTTACTTAAGGCACTTTAATGTTCAATTATGATGATGTAGGTCCTACTCTCGTATACTGTGTCACTTCAGTTGTGTTGGAAAATAAACTAAACTAAACTACATGATATCACTGCAGTCTCACCCTTACTCGTGGGTCGTCGCCTACTGTAAATCTCTATAACTAGTAAAGTTATCATGGCTAGGGTGAAGACTGAAGAGCTAACAAGAAATTTATTATTGAAATTATAACTCAAAATTTATATTTTAATATTCCAGTTCTCAAGATCATTGTTTATTCTTTATTAGCATTGCTTAACGTAACATGTATGTAATATATATATATATATATATATATATATATATATATATATATATATATATATATATATAGTACTTCATTCCGAAGGTCTTATGGAAAAAGTGTCCGGAGATATTAAGAAATTGTGTGGCTAACTCTCGTCCGGTTCGAGGTCTGGAAAAGTTCCTCGAAAAGCAATGGCGTTAAATCGCTGCAGAGTGACAGACAATCGTTGGAAGAGGAAACTTCCTTCTCTCGTGTCTCCGGATTGCTGAGCAAGACGACGTCCAAGCTCGTTGAAAAAACAAAGGGCGTCTTGATTTATGGGGCCAAGCGTCTCAAGTGCGATTGGCAGGAATGTGTGCATGGGGGTCAGGCTTTGATATGTTGCTGTTTTTCTGACAGCAGCGGCTTCGGCGGCGGTTCCTGCTGCTAGAGAAGTGGATGGTAAGTAGGTGGCGGCGACTGTGTCCGCCACGGTTGCATCCCATACCAGGCTGCGTCCGGCTTGCCACGGGATCAGGGTCATACCGTCTGGTCTTCTTCCGTCGGATCTGCTAAGACCAGGCGGTTCCTTGATGGAAGGGACCCCCGCTCTAACCAGAGCCCGCTGTACCAGGTCGTTCAACGTGGCATGGCGAGTGGTACGACCTGGACCCAGGGGGCAGGATAGCCCATGCGAGCCGTCTTCCAGCACTTGGGCACCACAGGGGCAGAGATGCTTCTCGCATATGTTGGCGCCCAGGCGGAGGCCGATGATGATTCTGATGGTTTCGTCGTCCATTCGCAAGCCACAAGAGGAGATGGGCAGCGCGTGAAGCCAATCGCTGGCGTGGCATGCCGAGACGGCTTTGAGTCGGGCTTGATGATAAGGTCCTGGGTGGGCTTGGGACAGGGCGTCACTGTTCTTTCGGATGAGCGGACGGTCCCAGGTGGACTGCTTGTCAAGTTGACCGGACGTTGGGCCTGGAAGCTGGCTCATGAAACACCACTGGTCCATGATTTGTGATTCATGAGAATCGATGTTAGGGCATGCCCTCACAAGCATGGAGGACTGGAGGGGTCGGGTGCCTGCAGCTGAAGCCAGAAAGGCAGAAGGTGCAAACATGGACACCCGACGGATCCCCAGACCCCCGTTCCTGATTGGGAGCGTCGCCTGAAGCCACTGACTGTCAGAAAATTTGATATTTAGGATGTTACTAAGGCCTTCACGCATGATGGCGTCGAAGCGTTCTAGCAGCGGGTGACCAGCACAAGGGGTGCAGCGCAATAAGTACAGGAGCTTGGAATGGCTCAAAGAGCTCCTGAGAAGAAAAATGGCGTCCTGCCTTGGAATTAATGGCAGACGGCTCAGTGCCATCTGCAACTCCACAATGCGACAGGACATCACATTTTCAAAAGCGATGGACGTGCTTAAGGGTGCGCCTAGCAAAATGGCATCCTCTTGGCTGGTCTGCGAGAATCGGTCCATAGCCGTGTTGGTGTCTGTCTTTGGACCCTTGCAAATGACTTCGCATTTCTCGTAATTAAGGGCCAATCCTAGGTTTTTACATCCCTTTTCTATTGCTGCCAAGTCCGCTGCGACGTCGATGGTGGGGCCGCCCAGGGTCAGATCATCAAGGTAGCCTAGAGTGAGTGTTGAAGCTAGGCTTTTCAGTATGGGTTGGAGAGGAAGACAGAATAAAAGCGGTCCCAGGGGGTCCCCCTGTTGTGGGCCCAGCTGCGAAAGCACCGAGAAGTCGCCAAATTGGAGGGAGCTGGGCTTGCAATATGAGAGGTCGCAGTAAGCCGATATTTCGGGTAGGATATTTCCTAATTCGGCCAGCATGCTATCTCTGAACATGCTGTTGAAAGCGTTCGTGAAGTCTAGCTTCACGAGGGCATGATCCTCAGGCATGTTCAGGATAAAGCGTCTGGCCGAGTGTACTGCGGCCTCGCATCCTCCGGGGCATCCCACACCCACCTGAAGGGGTGCAAGATATTTTGACACCCTAGGGAGGGCGAAATTGGAGGCACATTTGGAGGCAAGCCGGCGCCAGAAGTAGCCGATGGCAATTGGACGCAGGCCCCAGATTTCTTTCGCAGGGCCATCAGAGTACCGCCAAAAAGGATGGGGCGAACCTGATCGGGGCATGTGCCTTTTAAAAGAAGATTTGTCAACCCTGTGATGGCAGTTACCAGTCTACTCCCCACCTCTGGGCATGCCACTAGCTCAGCCACCAGTTGTGGCCTCAGACCATCCGGGCCCCCGGAGGAGCCAGTGGCAAAGGAGCGGATTCGCTCTCTAACCTCGTCTTCGGTCACCTGGAGTGGAGGGCATGATGTTTGTGAGGGTGCGGGTACCCTGTCCTGTGGAGGAGTTGGATGTTTCAGCATAATCTCCCGAAGTGACTGGGGATCCGGAATTACCGGTTCCTCGTCGGACATTAGTATCCGCACCGCTGCTCTTATGTTCCCATCCTCCAACTTTGATGACACAGCAGCTGCTAGCAGCTTGCTTTTGTCTCTTTTCTTGGTCGGTCTTGTATTTGGACCATGACTATTGTGAGGTGGAGAGTTTAGACTGGAAGAGAGCGACTCCGAGAATTCTTGCACTCTTCTTTTGAAGAGGGTTGACAAATTATGTTTTTTGCCTCCCCTGGTCGGTTGCTTCAGGACTCCGGGGGCAAAATATAGTAGCTCCCCCCAATTTGTGACGACAGAAGGGGCCTCAATAATTTTGCTTATGATGTTAACTAGCAGTTGCCCAACGGCAGGTCTAGCTGCTTTAGGAATATGCTTAGTTATCGGGCCCCGTTCAACTGGATGGAAGAAAGGGGTTGCATTATTGCACGCCTGGGCATTGCTGTTTGGCGCTTCTGCTGTTATTGACGTGTTGACCGCTGCCGGCGAGTTCTGTTGGGTAGCTGTTAAAGGTGGGTTCACAACAGTGCCGAGTGATTGGTTGCCCATAGAGGATTGGTTAGACCCTGGACAGGGGTTGGAGTGGGGTCCATGCAGGTGGACCCTCCCATCCTTAAAGTGAAGGCGCCTGACAGTCCTGCAGACGCTGCAGAGCCCCGTACCCTTCTGAGACAGTTGGGACAGGTCTGTGCTCATTGGAGCGTGAACAAGTGCATTATTAATTGGCTTGTGGTTACTAAGTGCTATTAGGGCCTAATGGTGCGGGGTGCGGCAAAACAAAATGGTGGAAACAATCAAGAGGAAACGAACCAAACATACCTAAACGGCAGCCAGAAAAACGCTAAAATCGAACGAAACCAAAACAAAAGGCCGTCCAAAACGATAAAACCAAACGCTCCGGACCACAACGAATCGTCTTGCCGAGAATGAGAGAGGAAGGCCTACAGAGGATCTCGAAAAACAGGATAATAACACTTCGAAGTTTCAATGCTGCCGACCGGAACGAGAGTAGCGCACACAATGTGCACAATATATATATATTAAGATGATGAAAAACCGCATGACCACATTTTACTTAGCGCTATATTAGACATTACCTCTGCACAAGTTCATACTTTTTCCGGTCGTTAACAATGCTCTGCACTCGAGCCAACGTTTTAATTCAAATACTGATTTGCATGTAATACCACTATGGCTAAGTTTTGCTTCTGGAACGTCTAATTCTGACAACTTTATTTCGAAAAACGCGCGGCTTGACGCCATGTTCGCTAATGTTCGCTACCTCTTCGCTGTCCACATTTGCATAAACAGCTGAGCGCAGTTCGGGGGCGGAAGATGGCAGAGTGGGTTACGTGCTGGAGCGTCAGGCTGACGGAGCAGGTTCAAGCCCCGTCAGTGCCCCTAGTGGCTTTCACACAGGCAGTAATGCCTTCTAAGCCACTTTAAATCATGCTAAGTTGACCTATTTACTATATTTTAATTAGATGCATGGCGTCACGGAATGTTTTCCGCCATAAGCCGTATTAATCCTAACTTGCGATAATTTACTTCACTTTAACAATAATAATAAGCTTTAGGAAAGAATAGAAAATGAAACAAATTTTCAAGATGTTGCTAAAATAATAATAATAATAATAATAATAATAATAATAATAATAATAATATAATAATAATAATAATAACCATGAACGTCATATCCATATCGCCATCATCATCATCATCATCATCACTACTACTAGTCTACTACCACCACCACTACTACCTCCAGCAGCAACAACAACAAACTCTTCCGATCATTGAAAAGTCGCTGAGTATGCCAAAGCATTGACTTTCAACGTACGACGTTCCACAAAATGCTGCTGCACCGAGTGACTCGTGCTTTCGGTGAAGTTAGGTAAGCGCTCTCAGACCCATTAGTACCATTACTCTGCATGGCGTTCTTCCGTACCTGAGTTTAGTTGAACTTTCAACAAACGTTCGAGCCAATCGTTGTCTTCAAATACGACACCGACGAAACACGGCTAAGATTCCGTCAAGATCACAACGCTAACACTCATTCGGAACACTGTATCCACTTCGCTGTACGACACACTATACAGCTACATTAATACACCAAGCCAAGCTGGAACTCGAACTGAAGGCTGCACATTATTATTATCTTGTGACGCAGTTTCAGCCTTCCAACTGCTTATGAATATTAACATCATACCGAGTGATGCCGGTTGGCTTCAAGTTCCGCAGGGCTCCGGGCTCGTCACGCTACATGCTTAGAATCGAACTTCGAAAATTGTCTGCACAGGAAATGAAGCGAAGCTGTAGGAGCCAGTGATCAGTTACCGGTACTCTATGCGGCTGCTGTGTGCGCTCACCACCCGGCGTTGCATAGCTAATGCCTACTGCGTTGATCTGTACACCGTACAAACGGGGTCTAAGTTAAAAACAGCAGCTCTCTAGCTGCAGCCACCAGGACCCTCGTCTGAGTCGTCTATCGTTGTCTGTCCGGCGAAAAGTTATTGGATTCACCAGGGACGTAGCTAGGCATGGGCTTGGGGGCTCAAGCCCCCCAAACCTGAAGCTAGCCCCCTAAATGAATTCAAACCCAAATGGCGTTACGGGCTCAAAAGTTTTGGGACTCGTACAGAAGTTATACGCACTTTATATTTCACTATACACCAGTAACAATACCCATCACATTTAAAATCCAGCAAACATGAGGATATAGGAGAAAATCGAATTTTATTTCCCAAATATTAATAAGTCACACACACGGAAACATAGACATAAGCATACATAGGACGGAAGAAGTGTAAGGAAGCAAGTAAGTAAAAAGTGAACAATTTATGTCTATATATTTAAAAGTAACATTTATACCAAAAAAATAAGAAAATAATTCAATAGAATACTGAATTAATTCATTATAATTAATTAAAATGAATCAATTCATGAAGTTATATTCAATTAAGAATCAATTTTTTTCTATATACTTAATTAATTAATCATAAATAATTACAATTAATTAATAAAATTAATTAATTTAAATCAATTAATTTAAATTATTTTTTCAATTTTGTAAATTTAATTAATTGATTGATTGATTAATTAATTAATTAATTAAGTATTCACTTTAAATATTTTCTTTAAAATTTGTGCATAAATGTTATTTTTAAATACATAGACATAAATTGTTCACTTTTTACTTTACTAGCTTCCTTACACTTCTTCCGTCTTATGTATGCGTAAGTCTATGTTTCCGTGTGGGTGACTTATTAATATTTGGGAAATAAAAATTCGATGTTCTCCTATTTCCCCATGTTTGCTGGATTTTAAATTGGTGGGTATTGTTACTAGTGGTATATAGTATCGTATAGTGAAATATAAAGTGCGTATAACTTCTGTACAAGTGCCAACGTTTTTTGGTTCAGTTAGCGCAGTCTTGACTCTTGAGTGATATAGCACCAATAAATTTACGACTTAAAAAGGTCATGATTTCGTGGTCTCATTAATTCGCTATGGTGCTGTACTGCTGTGAACATCGAGCCAATAATTTCCTCCCATGAAGTTCATTAAAACATGCCTTCGTAACTACTGTGTTTGAGATTATGCGAACGATACGTTATTCGTCGACAGAGCTGCTGGCTTGTTCTCACGGTGATCGTCCTGCACCTTGCGTTCTTGATTTACTGTCCGAATTCGGAATTCTTAGACTCTGTGAGACCCAGCGTCGAGTTCGTCACTACCGCGGAAAGAGATCAGGCCGGAGACGTGTCCGACCGAAGTTGGTGCCAATCGAGAATGGTGCGTTTATCTACACTGACTTCAACCGTTATAGACTTCCTTCGTCGACAACCCGGCGTCCGCCATCTGCTCTGCCTGTCTGTATTCCTCGACTCACTGCTGCTCCACTAAAGCATGGTGCAAACGGCCTGGGTCGACGCTCTGCCCTGCTTCATCCGATAATACAGCGGCATCTCGTCCCTCAAGTGCGTGCGGCGAACCTCGGTCTTCTGAATATTAGGTCGATAAACAATAAGACAGAGAACGTCCTGGATCTTATCGAGTACTACCAGTTGCATATGCTCATTCTTTCTGAGACGTGGCATGTAGACTCCGACTCGGCAGCCATCAAGCGGCTGCAAAGCCACGGCCTGTGCGTCGTCGAGGCGGCGCGTCCCATTGCTGAAGACGCCAAGCTAATGGAGATGAACTTCGTGAACCATGGAGGTCTGGCGATCGTCCATAGACCAGGAATCAACATTGTGAGGCTGAGAACTAACTTAACGCCCTCCACTTTCGAGCACCTGTGCTGCCGGGTTGGAGGGGCGTTTGGACCCTTCATTCTAGTAGCAATCTATCGCCCAGGGTCTCGAAACACGTGTGAGCAGTTTTTTGCAGAATTTGCATCACTCCTTGAGTCGTTGGCGACCTACAAATGCCAGTTCTATGTGGTGGGGGACCTGAACGTCCACCTGGAAAGGCCAGATGACGTGGCCAGTAGGAAACTTCTCCAGATTCTAAATGAGTTTGACCTGGTGCAGCGAGTGACTGAACCGACCCACGTCCTGGGTGGCCTCCTGGATGTAGTCATCGGATCGGGGGACTCGGAACCCTGCCGAATCACGGTTGACGAGACTGGGCTGTCTGACCACCTGCTGGTGCGCTGGTCAACACGGACGGTGCGCCCTCCTCCGGAGTACAAGGCGGTTAAGAGGAGGGACTGGAGTGGCTTCAAACGCGATCTGTTCGTTACTCGTCTTGAGGAGTCGACGCTTTGCTTGCCGGTTGCTCCTGGAAAGTCCGCCTCTGATCTTGCGGAGTGCTATGACACGGTGATCAATGGCATCCTGGATGACTTGGCACCGGTGGTCGAGAAGACAGTCAGGGTCAGGAATTTCTGCCCTTTTTACGACAATGAGTGCCGTCTGGCGCGTCGGGAGGCGCGGAGAGCTGAGAGGGCCTATGATAGGTCCAGGGGCTCAGCCAACGAGGCTGTGGCTCTTGAGGCCTGGAGGACTACCCTCAAAGCAAGGAGGTCCCTTGTAAGATTGAAAGGTAGGGAATACTGGAAGCAGTTGCTGCTCACCAGGGAGTCCGACTCGAAGGAGACCTGGAAGACGCTGAACGCCCTACTGGGAAAGTGCACTCCTGCGATGGCTCCCTGTCCTGCGTTCAGCCCGGAAGAGTACCATCGGTACATTGATGGAAAGATTGAAGGAATACGGGAGAGGACGGCGTCTGCGGGACCGGCAACCTTCGAGGCCTACGATGGGCCGCATCTCATGGCGTTTCGGGCACCGACGGAGGAGGAGGTGCTCCGCGTAGTGCGTGCGTCTCCGAATAAACAGTGCTCTGCAGACCCTCTGCCGATGTGGTTGCTAAAGGACTCGGCGGAGGTCCTAGCCCCGTTTCTGAAAGCGCTCATGATCGCCTCCTTAGAGACTTGCGAAGTTCCGTCGAAGTGGAAACATGCAACGGTCACGCCACTACTGAAACAGCCAGGACTTGACCCTCAAGAAACGTCAAACTACCGACCAGTGTCAAACCTGCCATTCATTTCCAAGCTTCTGGAGAGGATTGTCAGCAAGCGGCTGATCGAATTTTTAGACGCTAACGGACTGATGCCTCGTGATCAATCAGCGTATCGCCGTGGGCATTCCACTGAAACCGCCGTGCTGAGGATATTCAATGACGTTGTGGATGCGGTTGCGAATGGCAGGGTGGCTCTCCTCTGCCTTCTTGACCTCTCCGCTGCGTTTTATACGGTGGATCACCAGATTCTTATTGAGCGGCTGGAGAATTCATACGGCCTCAGGGGTCAGGTCCTCAGCTGGTTCGAGAGCTACCTCAGTGATAGGACGCAATCGGTCCGGTGCGGCGGTCAAACGTCGGAAAAGCGAATTGTTCAGCATGGTGTTCCTCAGGGGTCGGTTCTCGGCCCTCTGCTGTTCATTCTCTTCATAGCGGGTTTGATGAAAATCGCTATCGCGTTCGGACTGACCATGCACGGCTACGCGGATGACGTGCAACTGTATTCTTCCTGTCTGCCTGCCGACATGGAAAGACTTAAACTTCGCTTCCTCGATTGCATCACGGCGATCATCATGTGGACGGAGGAGAACCGCTTGGCCCTTAACCCGGCCAAGACCGAGTTCCTGTGGATGTGCACCCCCAGGAGGAAGCATCTCCTGAGCCATTTACCGTTCATGCTGGGTGATGTGACCGTCGTCCCCTCAAAGTGCCTACGACTCCTGGGAGTACTACTCGATGAGACGTTGTCGTTCGAGGAACATATCGGTAATGTTGTCCGCGGATGTTACTACCAACTACGGAGGATTAGGTCAGTGCGCCGGCATCTTCCGATCAGCGGGGCAGTGCACCTTGTGCGCGCCCTTGTTCTGCCCAGGCTGGACTATTGCAACAGCGTGTTGCTGGGCCTCCCCGATGGAAAGTTGAATCGTCTGCAATCCGTGCTCAATACAGCTGCTCGGGTCGTCTTTAGCAGCCCCTGGGGAGCCCACGTGCCCCCCCTACTGCGTGATCAGCTGCACTGGCTTCGAGCCCGGGAGCGCATTATCCATAAGCGCTGCTGGCTCACCTTCCGAGCGTTAAATGACCTGCACTGTCCACAGTACCTGGCTGAGCTGGTCCTAAGATCAACGTCGAACGCACGGAGGTCGGCACTTCGCTCCGGCCATCGTGTCCTACTGCTCGTTCCGCCTCCGTCACAGACTTCGAAGTTCGGAGACAGGTCCTTCTCTCGCGAGAACCCATTGCTTTGGAATGCCTTGCCGACCGCAGTGACTGAGGCCAACTCTGCTGGACTGTTCCTGAGAGAACTAAAGACGCACCTTTTTAGTTTAGGTTACGGTTGACTATGTGTGTGCAGCGCCCTTGTCGTAGGCCTTAACCTAGTGCACGGCGCTATAGAAATTGTCTTGAAACAAATAAATAAATAAAACTGATGGCGATGATCACCTGAGTGACTTAGCAATTCTGTTTGTTCACAAGAATCGTACATTGGATATTGAAAAACTCATAAGCACCTTTGCTGAACGACTGGATATGCAAGCAAAGTTCTATTAAATGTAATATTATAATTTGAGACCAGAAACAATTGTACAAGACCTATAAATGAACAATAATAGTATTGGATGACTGCTAACTGCTCTGGCTTAAGTAGCCTACTGCTTTTTAACTAGTAACTGTGATTTGAAGATTTCATTGGCAATTTAGTTGCTTGCTGTCTACTTTTTGCCGCTTTTTGTCACTTGTGAGTTGTGACGCTGGATTTACAGCGGTTTTATGGTTCATCCATATAGTACGTACGCACTGAGGGAAAGGATTTTGGAGATTTTTCTATGTACGCTATGTGCAACGGGGGCGGGGGTTGAAATATGCCTTTTTTGCATAATCGAAGCAGAATTATTTGAAATTTACTTAAACATAAAAAATGACAGACACGGAACCTGGTGATACCAGACCTGTGAATTTGTATCCAAAATGTTCTAAAACACACGTACGAGCAGCATCTACGATTTCCAAAAATTTTCCGAGGGAGAAACTTCCGGAACCCCTTTCCAAGAGAGGCCACGTCTAACGCGGCCGGGGAGCGTCTAACGCATGGGAATGGGAGGGAAAGGGAGCATGGGCGCCCACATAAATTTTTCCAACAGGGGCAAACACATAATGGGCACGGGTGCGTCACATAAATTTTCAAGAAGGGGCAACACACATTTTAGCACAATGGTCACGTCTAATATTTTAACAAGGTTTTCAAATTTCAATGTGAAATATTTGCATTTGCATTTTCCAGGGGGTGCCCCTCAGACCCCTCTTCCCTAATGTGTGGGCGCCCATGGAGGGGTGACGCTTGGGATTCAGTCCCGCTCAACCCAAAATCCTGACTACGTCCCTGGGATTCACACGATACCTCTTGAATGAACGAGGTCTTTTGACGGAGCGGATTTCATTGTCTTGTCGTGCCTTCAGCCATGCTCGTTCCGAAATTTGGCTACATCTTGGACCGCTCTTTTCCATGGAATTCTTCCGTTTGACAGTTTCGTTGTTGTTTCCATAGTGAGTCCAGTACTTGATTGGATATTCTCTATACAAGTCATATGTTGCCTGTCTGTTCTTCTCTTGTATAATTTCTTTTCAAGACAAAGTCCACTCTTCATCATGACTTGTCCGAAGTAAGCCACTTTCCTCTTTTTTATCATTGATCACGACTGCGCTTTAGTTCAAGCTTTCAATAATAGGCCTATACCTGCTCATGTCTTTACTTTTGGTCTATTTAATTTCTAAGATCTATCTCAATCCTTCCATTTCCAGTGCTTTTATGCATCTTTCATCCATTTTTGTGAATGCTAATGTTTCAAACCTATATGTTGTGATTGGTCACACCTTCACAGTCACTTTCCGCAATCTTCATTGTCCGTATTTATACAGTTTTAAGAACGATTGGTAGTGTCGGATTTACGTACAAGCTACATAAGGCCTACTAGGCTTACTTAGGGCCTCACAATCTGCCAGGGCCTCAAAAATTATTGGCATTTGGCATCACGTGTATAGAAAGCGATAAGTTACGTAGCATATCTTTGATGACATAATCAATGATTTTGCTTTCTGAAAATCAAGAAAGAAACTGCTTCAAGTTCTAATTAGATGATTATATAACAGAAATACTGATGTGATTTTGTAAACCCATTGCTTGTCATATTTTAAATAATTTTCATATAATTATTTAAAAGGTAGGCCTATATATTTGTATTAATTAAGTTTTAATTTTTTCTGTGACTAGCTGATGTAATTATTTTATAAAGGAAGTGGGCCTCTGAACTTTGTATATCTTAAGGTCTCATCAAGTCTCAGTCCGACACTGGCGGCTGGTATAATTCCTTCTGGCACATGGAGCCAACTGTGTACGCTTCATGCTTAAGTGCACTTTTAAGTTTCCCTAGAAATTTAGTAAATTGAACAGATTATTATCGAATGCTTAATGTGCTAAATGATGTCAGCCATTTGATTGCGACATTATTAGCTGCGTGTAAAGTTTGTAATCCACCGTCCTCTAGCCTTGTTATAGGGCAAGAGTCAGCTAGGTGCGACATTGTTTGAATGACACCGCAAGGCACAGGTTTGAGTCAGTTAATCCCCATTTCTGATGACAGTAATTGCAGTGTCCCTGTCCAGTTCGAAAACGGTTTAACAGACACCACAGGTGACGAGGCAGCGTGTCAAAGCCTGGTTGTCGGATAGCGGGATTTTCGACCAATTGGCAGTTGATCACCTGAGCCGACTCCCAGTCAAGTCTCCACTGTCTATTGACATCTGAGGGAACCTTGTTAAGCTGCAGAGGATGGCGTGATTTCAATCGGTGATTAGGAGGGTTGGACAGGTCCTCGAAGAGTGGCAGGTCCTCACGGTCTGCTATCTTTGATAGAAATCTGTCCACTGCAGCTTCCCGTCGTAAGTATGGTGGTTGGATATTTGACAGAACTGGCAGCCATTGGAGCTCTGTTGGGCGCAGGGTTCCGGAGACAAGTCTCATGGCTGAGTGCAGCTGCGTGTCCACCGCCTTTGTGTGCGAGGAGCGATACCAGGCAGGACAGCAGTATTCCGCGGCTGAATAGCAAAGTTAAAGTGCAGACTGTCTCAGAGTAGCGGCGTTTGCTCCCCAGGAGGAACCGGCTAATTTTGACAGGAGGTTTGTCCGGGTTCTGACTTTGCCGGCCAACTTTGAAAGATGTGTTTTGAAGCTTAAAGTTCGATCAAGAGTAACGCCAAGATATACAGGGAATGGGTCGTGCTTCAATTGTTTCCCATCCATATGAATTTTTAGCTCGTATTTTGCTTTTCTGTTGTTCAAATTAAATACACTCGACACAGTTTTATTGGCGTTTGGTTTAAGCCGCCATTTTTTGCAGTAGTCTGAGATCCGCTGTGTGTCGATAGTTAGCTGTTCTTCAAGTTCCTTGAATGTCTGGGCTTGAACAGCAAGGCCGATGTCGTCGGCGTAGCCGTATTTCCTGCTAACTGTGTCAGGTATATCATTTAGATACAGATTGAATGATATAGGAGCTAAAACTGAGCCCTGTGGAAGGCCATTTCTCTGACATCTCCATGAACTTATGTCATCTCCCATATGTACTCGAAACTGTCGGTCACGAAGAAGTAAATCCACGATACGAACGAACCATGGTTGGAAATTTATCGAGAGTTTGTAACGTAAACCGGCATGCCAAACCGTATCAAAGGCTGCTGTCAAGTCCAAGAAGACAGAGCCTGTCTTTAGGCGCTTCTGATAGCCATTTTCTATGTATGTTGTAAGTGCAACAACCTGATCACAGGTGCTGCGACCTTTTCTGAAGCCAGATTGAAACAGGTTTAGTATGTCGTCTACCGATGTGGCGATGTGATTCAGTAGTAGTCTCTCGAATAACTTGTAACAGACGCTGAGTAGCGAGATTGGTCTGTAGCTTGCCGCAAGAGTTTTGTCTTTTCCTGGTTTTTCGATGGCAATGACCTTTGCTTTACGCCAAATCTTTGGAATATTGTTACTCGTTATGATTTTGTTGAAGAAGGTTAGCAGCCATTTGCATGCCTTTGGACCCAAATTTTTTAGAAACTCAGGGTGAATATTATCGTACCCTGGAGCCGTGCCTGTTTTCATGGATTTAAAAGCGTTTTGAAGGTCATTGTCGAAGAACACGGGAGCCGATTCTTGTGGCTGGTGTTTTCCAGATCGCAGGAAGGCTTTATTTTCCGATTGTACATGTCGCTTTAATAGTTTATCAATGGGCGCTTTTGCGACTTTTGTTAAATGAGATGCAACGGAATTTGCTTTAACTGGTGGATGAACGTTTTTTGGAGGCAACTGGGCGGCGCCAAGTCGTCGAATTAACGCCCAGCCCTTACCGACTGGAGTGTGAGAAATCCACACTAGCGGTTGTCTCTTCCCAACGATGGCGGCGGGCAGCATCCAGAGATTCAATTAAGTGATCGGCTACATCCGGGTCTCCCGACTCCTCGTATTGTTGGAGGAGGACTTTGCATTCTTCGTCTAGACATGGAATGTACATTGGTCGGAAGCCTCGAGGGATGTTGGAGTGGGCGGCCTTTAGCAGGGCTCCTGAGAAACGATGATAGGCACTTTCTATGGGGATATTCTTGGGAATCAAGTGAATGATTATTTCTATATCCGTTGAGAATGATGGCCAATCAGCTTTACGAAAATTCCATCGCCGCTTCTTGAACAGATGACCGACGTTGATTATGCGCCTATACCTGTCCATGGCTGTGTCAAGACTCTTTTAGCGCAAATATATTGTGCGCTAATTGCATCTTTTGCACAAAAGCATCCTTGTAAACCGATGCTCTGATATTTAATCTGTAATCGTATATGTAGATTAGATTTTAGAGTCGATTATTTTAGCAGTTTTAAGCCTAAATTTTGTGCCTGCGATGTTAGCGTGGTTTTTCTAAGATCCGGCCTCGTCAGATCTCTCGTTTTAGGCCGCTTTAAGGCACACTTGAGCTACCAGTCGAAAGCTCTTGGTTTTATTATTCCAGAACGACCAATCAGAACGCTCACCCAGCCAACCAATCAGAACGCTTGAAGGTAACCAATGAGAACATCACACAGCCAACCAATGAGAACGCTCACACAGCCAAGCAATCGGAACGCTCGAACGCTTGAAGGTCCGGTTCGACCAATCAGAACGCTCACACAGCCAACCAATCAGAACGCTTGCACAGAGGCACAGAGGAAGAATCTTAATATGATATTATTATTATTATTATTATTATTATTATTATTATTATTATTATTATTATTTCAGACAATTTTATATAGCCTATAACAAGGCCTAAGCCTAAATCAAAAGTGCTTCACAACATAAGGTTGGCAGTCAAACGACGTATTGAACAAGTGTGTCTTCAGATTCTTAACGAACTGTTTGTCGGTTGTCGAGTTAGTGACAAAGTCTGGAAGGGCGTTCCTAGCATCTTCGTTTTCGACGGAGGTGGAACAATCACTAATCAGAGAGATCCGGCCACTAGAGCGAAGCTGCCGACTGGTGTAGTGTGGCGCTGAAACAATGAAGCCAGATATTCGGGACAGGAGCGATCATTTAGTGCTCTATAGGTGATCAGACATCTCTTATAGACGATGCGTTCCGGGACTCGCACTATAGGAGGGAGGATTGGTGAATTAGCTCAATTAATAATAATATTGCTATAATTATTTACGTGGCCGACAAAATGTCCGCAAACAAAATGTCACGGACAAAATGTCACGGTTTAGGGTTAGAGTTAGGGTTACATTTTGTCCGTGACATTTTGTCCGCTGACATTTTGTTACTGTCTTTGTTAGTCATTGACAGATTCATTCAATGCATTGTTTGGCACTCATATGCACACTAATTGTAACACTAATAGTGACAACTCCAGCTCAGTAGACAGGCAGTCATCAACTCGGCTCGGATTAAACTGAACGACCAGTGACACCTGTAAGCTCCACTGGCTTCGGGTCCCGGAGCGTATAGTTTACAAGCGGTGTTGGTTAACTTTTCGTGCTCTCCGGGACCCAGAATCGATTTGGCATGCCTAGTACGACGACAAACGACGACTGGGTGCCGTCTCCAGCTGATAGAAATGTACGTTTCCTCCGGCCATAAAGTTTGGCGAGCGTTCTATATCCCGCGGTTGATGTTTAACGCGCCCTGATGCGCTGGTCGGGATTACTTCACCTGAAACGTTTGCTAAAATGGATTTAACCATATCGTATAGTTGATTGTTTGACTGTTTGTACAGCTTTTGGTTTTGGCCGAAGCCAGAACAGCTTCACAAATCGTCGAATAATAATAATAATAATAATAATAATAATAATAATAATAATAATAATAATAATAATAATAATAATAATAATAATCCAGAGAACCTGTGAAACTGAAATAGTGACACTAATCCAGACATTGTTTTAACTGTGCTAGACCAGAATCGATTTCAGTACACCCTCCTATAGAAATGTGGTTCTATATAAATAGAATATCTTTTGATGTTTAGTTAGTATCTTTATCAGATGCTAAAATGGATCAAAGATATAGAAAACACATTCAGACCTCAATGAACAGCTTCTGATGAACAAAAAGCTGGATTGCTAACTAAAGAGGAATACTTAAATTTGATCCAGGAGCTGTATTATTAAACAAACCTCGCGTGTTATAATAACACGCGAGGTTTGTCTGTTATGTTAGCATATTTTGTTGATAAAGTCTTTATCATTTTGTCCCGTCCTCCATGACCTCTGACCTCATGACCTCTGATGAACGCGATTCACTATATCAGCAGAGATGTAGTACTTGGTACTTGTACTTGTACTCGAGTTGTACTCGAGTACAAATTTTTAGTACTTGTACTTGTACTTGTACTCGGAGGCCAGGTACTTGTACTTGTATTTGTACTCGGAGTTTTTGGAATGCAAGTACTTGTACTTGTACTTGTACTCGGAGGCCAGGTACTTGTACTTGTACTTGTACTTGAAGCATTGTGTACTTGCTACATCTCTGTATATCAGTAGATGTCACGGTTCCATTACATGTTAAAATAAACATTGAAATGAACAAGTAACATATTTTCATTTAACATATTTTTGGGAAAACACGAACATTTAACTAACCTTTTCTCATTTCTCGTTCGATCATATATTGTAACATGGCTTTATGCATTATAAAATGTTGCATTGATTTTAATAATGTTTGCTTTGTCTTATAGGATTATATTAGCGAAAATAGCAGTCAGTCTAACACGGCTTTATGCAATATTAAAATGTTACATTGATTTTAATAATTTTGATTTGTCTTATAGGAATACATTAGCGAAAATAGCGGGTCAGTCAAAGCGTGAAATAAATCATTGGAAAAATTAGTAATTGCATGAAATGGCTAGTTATTTTAGTAATTGAATGAAACGACTGACCCTATGGGGCATTACACGCAATGACTGAAAGTTGAACTTCTAGCCATTTCGTGTAATGACTAATTACACGTTTGACTTAATTGACTGTAACATATATACCGGATACTTTGCACCGTTCGCCCAGTCCTTGTTTAGACTGCACCAGTGACTCATGCAGCTGCAGAGGCGGATTTACCACGGTACCAGGTGGTGCATCGGTACCGGGCCTCCCTTCAAAATACAAATTTAGGGGCCTCCCTTTTCTAATAATAATTTTTAAAGACTTTTAATTATCAGTTTCTTTAAAGTAATTTATTTTGGGAGATATACATGAATGGTGTATCGTTAGACGTTAGTAGTATTTGGACATGGATTAGTAATAATTTAGTATTGAAATGCAATTTAATGCATGCTCCATGAGTCTATGCTAAGAAAGCTTATATCTCATATACTCCGGTTTAGCTGACCTCAATTAATGGTATGGCTCATAATGGCTGGACTCTGACCGAGTGACCGGCGGTTGCACCGGGCCACCGGCGGTCGTAGACGCCCGGCCTCTTGCATCGTTATGCAGATTAGGGGTACTGCATGACTCAACCTGAGTGCCTGTACAGTGTGCCTCCACGGTCAATTCTTACCACGGTACCACCGGTCAAGAAGCGCGGGAAATGGGAGGAGTATGTGTATTTGTATGCCTCCGTACCTTTGGAATGGCAATGCATAGTTGCATACAGACTAACGCCATCACTCATTTGTCTTACCGTAAAATGCGTAGCATCGTCACGGCAAACGGTTACAAATCTTAGTTATACTTAGTGCTTTTTTTCTAGAAAAAAATTGCCGGAACTCATCTTCTTGTATGATTAAATTCTTAAGAAAATAATAATAAGTTCAAATAACACTTAAATAAATTAAATTAATTTATACGTCATAACACGTGGATTATAGCGCATTGATATCTAACAGATGGCTGTCATCCTTAGCCATACTGGACATTGAAAATGAACTCGTGAAGACAATCGACTTTGCACAGCTAGCGGATGCCTTAGCTACAACAAAAAGTCGTCAGCGACATGTTGAGACAATTTAGACTAATTACCAGTTACGGTGAGTTACCAGTACACTACTAATATTATAAACAGACGACAGGTCGACCGTGCCCCAGTTCTTGTACACTGACTGCAAGACTGCAAATTCAATGCAAGTTTATTTGAGTTGAAGTTAAAGGCATTTAATTGTTTCATTTTTCAATGTCGTTTGTTTTTTTTTTACTTCTTTTAAGTGACAATGATGGCGCCGGGGGCCTCCATGGAAATATTTGCACCGGGCCTCCAAAATGTAAATCCGCCTCTGTGCAGCTGCAATGTTTGGTACAATCAACGAGTCTTGGTTTCTAATACAGTCGCTAGGAAAAATCGTAAATTTCGTCTTCTCAAACACCCGGTAACGATACGCCATGCAACGAGAGCGCTGAAAATGAAGGACAAGAAAATGACGGACCACATTTCAGGGGTGGAAAATGCAGGACTGGAAATTGGCGGACCTGTTATGTTGTACCCATGTTATTTTGTACTGTGTTATTTTATACGGTTTGTCTCATGTGTCCTGATGTGATGATGTGATAATGTCCTGAGTGAATGGAAATGTTACTAAATGTTAATGCTCTTCCTACTTTATAGTATGTTGCTAACGAAAAACATACGCATACAAACACAAGATAATTTCTTTTCTCCAAGACTTATCAAGAAATACCGAAATAAAGCAGAGTGGCTATTAGAAACGCATTACTAAAGCAGTATAAATATAATGTTCCAAGAAAAAACCTACTAGGATATAACAAAGTAAGACATAGTTGGCATATAATACAATAATAACGCCAACTATAAGTACTGCGCAAAGAAAATAACTTAGAAAAATATAAGGAAAGTAATCAAAGTAATCAAACATATTTGTTATAGAAATTCAATAAAACTGCAGTCAACATGAAACGTTTAAAAATATTATGGCAAAAGAGAACACAAATGTAGTGTTTATGATACTTAAAACGAACTATATATATATATATATATATATATATATATATATATGTGTGTGTGTGTGTGTGTGTGTATGTGTGTGTGTATGTGTGTGATATATGTGTGTTGTGTGTGTGTGGTGTGTGTTTGTCATATATCAAACATGGGGTCCCAACCCATCAAACCCAACCAACCCATCAAACCCATCCAAAACCAAAATTCATGTTTTCTGACCCAAACCCAACCCAACCCATCCATACAAAAACGTGAAGGTACAATCGCAATTTTAAAAACAACATACATACGTTCAAGCACATAAATAGTTATTTGCTTATTTCGAGTTGTTATTGCAACAAACCGAAAATTCATCATTCTCATAATTGAGAAACAATGATTGTATTAACGCCAGCGTCGCCGTGATGTGATGCATTTAATTCAATGTATGTATGTATGTATGTATTCGAAACAACTTCCATAGTGCCGTAACATAGACTGGTCAAAGAAGCACGTTGCGTCGGCAGCCATGGGGGGTTTGACCTCCCCCCAAACCGCGTCAGAAAGTTAAAAATAGATGGAACCACATTAACAAAATTTTTCGTCGGTAGCCAGAGGTAACCCCCTCCCTCTTGGCTACGCTGCTGGACATCGATTCGCTTGATCAGTTTTTACAGACAAGAAGAATAGTTCACTGTTATAAGACTGGATGAAACACAATTACAGTTACTGAGAAACACACACACACACACACACAGACAGACAGACACACAGCTCTAAAAGGAAGAAAGCAAGGACAAACATCATGAAGAAAATCTATAATTGTATAGTAGAGATAAGGCATCCAACCTGTCTTTTGCATAGTTGTTCTGATGGAATTTCGATCAGAACAAAGCGACTGATTAATAAATTTATTAAACTAGATCGCAAAATATTTGACTGAGAAACATAACAGGTAAAACTGTTGTGCACCTTCCCACATGGAGCCATAAGCACGTGCTTAGTATGCTTAATGGTTAATCCAGCCCTGCTATTGTCAACTGGCCGTGGTCGGTTTATAAAAGGAATGCGTTAAAACAAGTCAACAACAGCCGTTCACATGATTTGATCTATCTGAATAGCTATTGTCCACTGTTTACTACAGACTTCTACGATGGAATGTAGGCTAACGTATATGGCGCCATTTTAATGACATAATACAAGAATCTAACTGGATTACTGCAACTCCCTTTACTATAACCTCCCAAAGACCTCCATCAACAAATTACAATCAATTCAAAATGCACTAGCCCGAGCAGTAACCAAATCACCAAAGTTCTGCCATATTTCACCCATACTGAAGTCACTACACTGGCTTAAAATATCCGAACGTATACAGTACAAGATAATAACGATTACTTACAGTTCACTTCATTCGTCAAAACCGGTTTACCTTCGTAAACTCTTAACGCCTCAGCCTCCCCGACCTACACAATCATCATCTCATCTCACACTTTCATGCCCGTTAAATCAGTCATCACTCAAAATCTGCAACCGCGCTTTCTCATACGCCGCACCAGAACTTTGGAACTCAATTCCAGCCTCCTTCCACAGTCTACGACATGGTCAAACAATAAGCTCTGAATCCTCATTTCCTTTAATTCCTTCACTGTCTCCTCAAGCCTTTAGGTCTAAACTTAAAACCTTCCTATTCGAAAAGTCATTTCCCCATAGCAATAACAACCTGACCCGCTGCCTCATGGATACACTGACCTTTGCCCGGCCGACAAACCACCCTGCCTAAAGCTATTTCAAGAAAGATTAAGCGCATAAGAATAACCAGCTACTGCTGTGCTGCTTTCTGGGGCGCTGTAGAAGTTTACGAGATTTTACTTTACTTTACTTTACTTTGTCAACGCAGAAAACAGAAAACCTATATTTAACGTGGTTAACAAAATAACTGGTGCAGATTTACGAAACCTAACCCAACCCAACCCAACCCATATTTTTTAAAAATCTCGACCCAAAGCCCAACCCAACCCATGGGTTAACCCAACCCATGGACAACTCTGCGATATATATGATTATATATATATATATATATTCTTTATCTTTATCTTCTTGACGACTTCTATAGCGCCGTACGCACGACGAAGGTCGAAGTCAAAGGCGCTTTGACATACTTTGGCATGCCGATGGCGAACGTCGGATAACAGAGACAGCGTAAAGTCAGCCCTGATGGAAACGACGGAAATCGCCGCCCAAACGCCCACGGTAGCGAATCCCGTAGAAAGGAGCCTTCCGCTGCAGAACCGTCCGCGCCAGACACGTCAAAGGAACAAAAACACGGGATGAGATGTTGAAAATTCCGCGGATGTTGTAAGAACTGTCTGCGAGGCGAGCCACACGGAGGATTTCTGAGATGCGGACTCCCGTGAGTAAACCGTCGTCGAGCTAGGTGAATCCGACTTTGGATGGAATTCCAGGTTACAATTAGAACGGATGTCGCAGCATTCCCGCACGGGTATCTAGTCTGCAGTTCTGCCAGGCCGTGTTGATAGAAAAATCGCAAAACAAGATGGCGGACCAGACAGGCGACGAATCAGCGACTAAAACCGTCCTAATCCACCCGAGAAAAGCGCAGAGGACCTCCCGAAAATGACGGGAAGGTCACTACTCGCACATTTTGCGCTAAGACGAGCGCAAAATATCGTCGAACCGCCCAGAACGACGCTTTTCCGAGGCATGCACAGGAGCATGCTTGGCCGCCGGAAACGGCGCCACCGGAAGCATATATATATATGCATAACGCTGTCAATTTATTGGTGTGCGGCAAACTGGGCAACTTCCAGACATTTCCGTAACAGTGTCTATACAAGTTACACAAAATTTGGTCCACCATTTTCCAGTCCTACATTGTCCACCTCTGAAATTTGGTCCGCCATTTTCCAGTCCTGAATTTTCCACCCCTGAAATTTGGTCCGCCAATTTCCAGTCCTGCATTCCCCCCCACCTGAAATTTCGACCGTCATTTTCCAGTCCGGCATTTTCCGGTCCTGCATTTTCAGTCACCCCATGCAACTAATTCGGTCTTAACGAGCATCAGTGCCTCGCATGCGCTTGAGGTTAGGTGAACTCGAAACAATAGCTCCACCAGAGACCACCACTATGCTGCTGTCGTCCGACTCGTCCCAGTGCCAACAAGATTGTACTTTGACCTTACCCCATTTCCACATCAAGAAGAAATGAGATTTTTAAGCAGAAGCGTAAGCCCACGTCAATGCTAAGCCCTATTCTAGCACGTTTCAACAAAGTAAATGAGTAAGTAAACACGAAATTTCTATAGAGTTGCCCGAAAGCTTGGCGCAGTGCACCAGCTTATTCACTAGCGCTCAATCTAGGTAAATCCATAGTCCGTAATCCGTAGTCCGTGGTGGTCGAGGTTGTAGATCCAGGTAGGCAGTCGGTCAGTCGCCTAGGTCGCCTTCATGCATGTCCGATATTTATCTGACATGCATTTGTTAAACTGTAGTGAGAAAGCGGATGCGTGACATTCAAACAGAAATTAAGAAGCGGCGTCGGGCCTAACAACGACGGGCAACAAATGCAGCACGCCCGCCGCTGCCTTTGCCTTCGAATTGGTCTGGCGGTCGATAAACACTAAGCAGCGGGATGGCATATTTGACCTTCACAGCACTGGCATAAACTGAGGGGATTTGGGATGTTAACCGGACACTAATTACGCCCCACTCGACGTTTGACGCAGACTGGCCGAGAGCTGAAGAGGAGGAGAGGAAGGTGAAGTTAACGACATTCAACTCAGAATCAGGACGCGCTTGTTCAGGGCCGATCTAGCTGAGTAGCTGGCTCTGGCTTGTTGCAGTACCGGCGAGTGAACAGGAAAACACCATAGCAGAGAGAAACCGCGTCTCTGAATAAACACCATCACCTTAACTTCTAATGTAAGATTCGTCAAGATTTCAATGAAAGAAGG
Organism: Metaphire vulgaris; assembly: GCA_018105865.1. Lineage (NCBI taxonomy): Eukaryota > Metazoa > Annelida > Clitellata > Crassiclitellata > Megascolecidae > Metaphire > Metaphire vulgaris. Next base: position 3,617,632 of record CM030848.1, read on the forward strand.
CGCTGAGTATGTCGCATTGATTGCGTCTTTAGACGTCTTTAGATCCGTCGAGTTGAAGGAAGGAGGAGGAGAAAGAGGAGGAGGAGTATATTGTATTCACGTTCATTTGAGCGTCGTGCCCTTTCTATTGTGTGGAGACTGTTTTCGATTGTAGCTAACACGCTGTCGTTCGTGTTACGTTGTACAGGTAAGCAGACAGAACTCTCCAGTAGTGCAGTAGTACAATCTACACAGTGTTTAATTCAATTGGGGCCTCTTTGTATTTTGGCCATAACTTTTTCATATGTAGGTCGATTTTAATTAAAAATATATATGCACGTGTTGACTAGAAAATTTGCTTTCATGCAATGTGATTCTCATTTGGATATTTATAAATATTCTTCGTACGGCGCAAAAAATTGCAGTTACAAAATGCAGCATATTCCGCGTATTTTACTCGACAAAATGGTAGACGTGCTGACGAGCGGTGTAACCGAAAGTAGTCCGTAAACACTGAAAGAATTTCCTTTGAAAGGGTTAGGGTTAGGGTCAGGGTTATGGTTAACTCTAATCCTAACCCTAAACCCTACCGAAACCCTAACCCTTACAGATACGCAGGGGCAGAGGCGTAGCGAGGATATCCGGCGCCCGGGAAAAAGGTCGTCAAACATTGTTCTCGGCGCCCCTCAAGTCTTACGCTCGCTCCTCTTCATATAGAGCTGACGAGCAAAAAAAAGTCGACGCACATGTTTCTTCTTCTTCTTTATTATGCATTTCACTTATCCAAGTACCCAATTTATTTTGGCGCCCCCACCTCGGCGCCCGGGGGCATATGCCCCTTGACCCCTCGCTACGCCTCTGCGCAGGGGCGCCCACAGATGTGGGAAAAGGAAGCAAATGCTTCCTAAAAAAGCTAGAGGGCGAAAATCCCCCCCCCAGATTTTTTATATCACGTTGGAGTAGCTTATTAATTTGAAAAATGCCTGTGCAATTACTGCAGTGCAACTTCCTAACTTCATATACTCAGTTCAAGTTTAAGTACAAGTTCCTTATTGTCAGGCATTCATACAATTTTATTGTAGATGTCACTTTTAGGTGCAGTCATTCTTGTGATGCAGAGTGTAAACTTCCTGCGAACCTATTGGTTTGTTATAAATTCATTTTAAAGTCACATACGTGACATGCTGATAGAATGATAGAACACAGAATTACTCGACAGCAAAAGTTATTATTCAAATAGCCTTTAGATGTCTGGATATATGGCCGTATTTCAAAATCTAGAGCTGATAGAGAAAATCTTATGCCAAATTTAGATTTAGCGCCATAAATATACCAATAAACAGGTCTAACTTCTAAGGCAACAGACAAAAAAATTGTCTTGCCCTATGTTATTTGTAGATAATTTTGAATAGTTTGCCAGTGCAATAGATGCAATATCCCTCTTTAGTTTCAACTTACATTCAGTAGTGCTCTGTGGCTGTTGGAATTTTCCAGAAATTAAGAAGTAGAAGTTATTGGCATGAAACCTAACCTGGTGCACCAAAGTGTGTGATTTTATGTCCAAAATGCACTGAAACTCACCCACAAGCATCTATTGTTCAAAAAAATGTTGGGCTTATACCCCGCTTTAGAGATGGTGAGTGGGGAGGGGAGCACGGAGAATGGGGGATGCTGCTTCCAGCAGCCAGGGGGGATGGGCGCCCATGCTGATACGTGCTCATACATTACGGGTCGCGTAGTGATACCTTACGCCGCTCGTCTCCCGGTAAATGTTCACATCATATGTTCAAGCTTTCCTCCACCTGCAGTCACACACGCTCAAAGTCTCTTTCGCCCCTGTCCAACTGATTTATCGATTCAATTACGCACTTATCCCGTTCATCAGCAATGCGCTGTCGTATAGCTCGCGGACCTCTTTGACATTTATCTTGTAGACCTGCTCCTCTATCGCGAATTTTTTTGTGTCCGGGGCCCTATTCTGTTTGCACATGACGTAGTCAGAGTACTGCTTAATATCGGACAGAAGATCTCTAGTAAGCAATAAGTCCCGATATCATTGGCCGTTCACATTGACGCCGACATTAACAAAGTAAAGATGGTGAAATGCGTGTCATGTGCTACATTTTATAACTGCAATTATATTGCGCTGTACGAAGTATATTTATAAACTATGTGAATGAGGATCCTTTCTCATAAAAGCAAATTTCTAGCGAACATAGTGCTACCATTTTCATAAAAGATCTGCCTAGGCCTACATCTGGAAAAGTTATAATCAAAACACAATTGGGTGACGTCCCAAATTAATGAAAACCATGGATTCTGAAGAATTGACTAAATATGAAACGCTCCCCAATCGCAAATTTTCCAAGAGACTGTTTGAACACTTAGCACAATTTAATGTTTAATAGTTGATCTTCGTAATCTTTAAAACCGTAACAAGAAATCAAAATATAGGCCTATCTAGACATTACAGTTGGTCTATCGTGCTAATCAAGATCATATTAATATACAGTTAATTAGACTATTGCGCAAGATTTAATTTTTACTCCATTTTTTTATGTTATGTTAATTTGACAATTTATTTAGCGCTGTAGCGTAGTTAAAATACCAAAGTCAAAAGCGCTTTGACAACGCTGACTTGTCAATGAAGGTAAGAAGGTGGCTATGTTAAAAGATCCACTTGGATGGTAAAAAGAACTTTGCGCCGTAAAGAAATCCGATGTTGAGTCCTTGTGAAACGGTCCTTCCAAGAAATAGTTCAGCAACATCGACACGTCAACGAGTAAACGGAAGTAGGTGTTGAGAATCCGCAAGTTGAACGTAGGAATTCTCCGTATGGTAGCATCCGCCGGTGAAATCCGAAGAAGCGGTCTTCCGCGAGAAAATAGTTCGTTCCCGAGATCGTCAAGAGCGACGAAGGTGGAGATTCCAACGATGTTCTGAGCGGCAGTCAATCGCTGTTCCATTGAATTTCATGCAGCAACCGATTAAAGGGCGGGAAGATAGATGAGTGGTAATATCACTGAAACTCCAGGCACGTGAAAAAATACAGGGTTCAGATACTCCTCAGAAATCCGGAGAGGTCGACTCAGCCTTAATCGCTCAGAACGGGCGATCCAGTAACATCAAAATGGCGTACATCAATGGCGCCATTTGCGATTGACCGATAAACGGCGACGACCGACTGGAAGGTTCGGCAGGAAAAGGAAGAGAAAATCTGGCGGACCGTCCGCCGATGCATGACCATGAATTCAGGCCAAAACCGGTGAATGGGCTGATGGCAAGCGCGTACAAACGCGGGATCAGCACCGTCACCTATGGGCATTGTCAATGCCTGGGTGCTAAATTTCACTTTTTTTAATAAACCGATTAAAACGGCTGAAATTGGCTTTGATTCTCAAGACATTTCTCAACGGGCGAACGATCGACTAAGAAACTCCAGAACAACGTGAAAAATACAGGACGGCAAGATACTCCTCAGAAATCCGGAGAGCGGAAACAAGTTTTAATTAAAGATGAAGCGCCGTTCAGAATGACAGTCAATCGCATCCACGACAATTTGTAGCAACATGGCGCTACATCATTTGGCCGCCATTTGCAAACGACCCTGATAAACGGCGACGACCGACTGGAACGTTCAGAACGACAGGAAAAGATGAGGACTGTTAGAAAATCTTTGGAAAACCGACGGACGAATCTCTAATTCTTGCACCCGACCATGAATTCAGGCGCAAAACGTAGGTGAATGCCAAAAACGGCAACGATTCGCAAGCGCGTACAACACGCGCGGGCAGCCATAGCGGCGTCACCTAGCGAATTTTTGTGTTAAATTGTGTCATGGCTATTGATTTCAACATGCTCCAGTAATAAATTTTATTGAAGAATACTTAAAAACCCCTTTGATCCATGCAAGAGGACATTTCGTTTTATTAAGTAAGGTGTACCTGTCTGGACTAAGAATATGTATAAGTTATTGTTTCATTGGATCCGGCGATTGATCGTAGCTGCGAGCGTCAGAAACACAAGTGCTGCACAGTTCAATAAATGTGCGGTGCACGGGTCGTGTGATTCTGACGTCAACCAACATTTTAATTAAAGTGACGCGAGCCAGTGAAGGTGGTCTCAGCAGATGACAGACGGGCCTATAATTGCAATTTGTTTAAAGTGCTTTAGAGGCAGCGTTCGTATACAGCGCATTTGTTCTCTTTCGTCGTAGCACAAACCTTTTTAGAAATCTGAAAATGAATTCTTTATCGGCTATTAATTAGTTGTAACTTGTAACGAAATGTAAAATGGACGAATATTCTCGGGACGGCCGGTTATGTTTCAAAGATGTGCATATGACTGTCGTATAAATGTTGGACCGACGACTTCGTTAAATGGTTCAGGCAGAATCGTTAACGTAGTCACGACGTTGTCCATTGTCTGATTGCCGGTGATACAGTCTGTTATTCTGGATCCTAGACTAATTGCCTCAGACTCGGAGCAAAATCGATAAGAAAAAAGTAAATACCGATAAATTGTCGGCCGAGTTGTCTAAGACCAATAGACCGAGGACGCTTTCTCTTAGACCTATCGGCGCTGACTAACTCCGTTCCAGGAAACTATTAAAACTGTTATCCATTAATAATTATTATTATTATAAATGTCAATTTGTATAGGGCTTAATAATGTTGGCATGAATAGGCCATAGTCAAGAGCAACTTTACAGTCTTCCCTCTGATATCAAATGCAAAAAAGATGATTCGTCTTGAGTTTCATTGCAAATTTATCGGGAGTGGTTTCGCTAGTTATTTCCTCTTACTAAACCTAAGTTCTTTCAAAGTCTAGGGTTCCCCCTAACATCCCTAATCCCCTAGATGTATTATAATACTAACAGTCAGTTTCAACTCTTAGCGTAGATCTATGAAAATCAGTCATGAAAATCAGTCAATATGAGCTGCGCATAAACCGTTTGGAATGGTTTTGCTTCTGGCTGATGAGGCTACTCAGTGCATTCTACATTTTGGGTATTAAACTAGAAGCACTGTAGAGAAACTATTATTAATAAGAATGAATCTGTGTAAAAAAGCAACTAACCGAGATTTAAACTGAAACTTAGCATGATTTAAAGTGACTTAGGAGGCATTAGGCCTACCGCCTGTGTGAAAGCCACTAGGAGCACTAACGGGTTTTGAACTTGTTGTTGAAAATAGTGTATAATGGCAAGTTATGAAACTTATACTTTGGAGATAGTATCTCTATTAAATTTCAACAGAACATGACAAGATGAGAACAATGTCAACTTGTAGGATTTAACTATGAATTTGTATTATTCGCCAAGCAATTAGCTGAGATTGAATTTGAACGATCAATAGAAAGTTAATATCACCGTACTGGTATTATGGCACGACAGTCTCAAGACATGACAGTCTCCTGTTTCCGCTGCTAGTAACCTGCATGCATAACCGTCTATAATATAATTTCGCAAGTCCTCTGTTGTCTGTTTTTCCTATGTTTGTAAGTGACGACGCTTTATTCGCGTTTTCGTTGGACGACGCACTGCTGGCCCTTCCCTTTCCCCTTAAACCTCTTCACTCCTCCCGGTCCCGGGGTCATTCCCCCCTCACTCCATCCTTGCCTCCGTGTCAACTCTCCTTTTCCCCTCTCGGCCCCGGAACTAACCCCTTTAAACCCCACCACCCTGCCCCTGGGTGCCCCAAAACTCCTCCCCAACACCCTCCCATGCCTCCTCCAGGGTCCCCCACCAGTGGCGTATTTACCATTGGGCCATGCTCCTCTTTGGTCTTGGCCTAGCCTGTCCCCAGACCCCCATTATAGGCTCGCGCTTCGCGCTCGCCATGGGCTGGCCCCCCCTTACCAAAATTCTAAATACGCTACTGTCCCCCACAATACCTCGCCCCCTTGTTTCCCACCAACACTCCGAGCCTACGCATGAACTAGTCTCAGACGAACGCGAAACTGGACCAGAAGTTGTAGCCGACATAATTGTAAACAGGTCCGAACTACGAAGCCAAATGACCAAGGCAGCAAGAGATAGAGATGGAAGGGACTCATTCAGACAAATCGTCTAAAGCAGGGTTGTCCAACTGGCGGTCTGCGGGCCAATTTCATCCGGCCGCCACCTAGTTTGGGAAAATATCAATTTTAGCGAAATTTTTAGCGGCCTATACCGTTATTTTATAGGGTTATACTAGGACTAGGAGGTTACCAAATTGCTTACTTATCCACACTCCACGGGTTACGGCGGTTATTAAACTTAACTTATTTGCTACTAATTACTTTTGAGCATGTATTACTGGGGAAATTGGGGGTTTTTTGGGGAGCTCTGACCTGCAGTTTGGGTTCAAAACTGGGTAGGATGCTCAGATGCCTTATACACATTGAGGGGGATAATAAGTTATCTCAATAGAAATTCATGCACAGCTGTCATTTCTGCTCTTGACATTTCGAAAGCTTTTGACAGAATTAGTCACTATGCTAATTCAGACATGAATAAATAACTAAGATAGAAACATCATCGTCATAACAACAGGCGGTCAGAAGTTTAACAGCCAAAAACTTGATCTCTGAAGAGCTTCTGGAGACGATTTGATTTAACTCGATTTAAACTTTAAATTTTTGAAGCTGATACAAAGGAAAACTCCTTGGTATTTCATTGAAGTTTTACTCAACTGGTATTCCAAATGTAATGTTATGGTTAGATGGGGTAATGCCTTATCAGAATCTTTTACTGTAGTGGCTGGGGTACGACAAGGGGGGGTTCTTTCGCCTTTGCTATTTGCTGTTTATATTGATGATGTCATTTTAAAGTTGCAAAATTCGGGATATGGCTGCTATATCAATGATTTGTTTGTTGGATGTTTATTGTATGCTGATGATATCTTATTGGTGTCACACTCTATATCCGGCATGCAGCACATGCTGGATATTTGCACCAATGACTTTGTGGATTTGGATTTGAAATTTAATGTGAAGAAATCTATGGTGATGAGGGTTGGGACACGTTGCAATATCGCATGTGCTGTATTGGTCCTGGATGGTGTTGCCTTGCCATTTGTGGAGGAAATTAGGTTTCTCGGAGTGACACTGAAAAAGGGCAGGCACTTCGGGTTATCTATTTCGGAAGCTAAATTAAAAATTTTTCGTACGTTTAATTGCTTGTATAGTCGCAGCAGAGCTGCCGCCTCAGAATTGATATGCGTTAACCTGGTAAAGAGCAATTGTCTACCTATTGTATTGTATGGTATGGAAGCCACATGTCCAAACAAAAGTAATCTTAATGCGCTTGACAGACTGATTCGAGTAGTTGTGTGCAAAAATTTTAAAACATGTGAGGCAGATAATGTTGAGTATATCAGAGTCCTGACGGGTTTGGATAGTATGCATGCTATTGTAGAAAAGCGACAAGCATCCTTTGTTAATAGATATGAGAAGAAGCCACTGTTCTTTGCTCAGTGCATTACTAGAGTTTGTCTGAGGGCAGAGGCTGTACTGTGTAAAGTTTGTTCTTAGTTTATTTGTTTATTATTAGGTTTATTTTATTATTTTTTTATTATTATTTAGTTTTGTTCAGTTGATTTGTGTTTTCCTTGGTTGTGTACTACTGGTTGTGTACTACTTTTTTATGCTGTGCTTGTCACGAATAAAGATGATTATTATAGAATTTACAGAAGATGCGTTCCGGCACCTTTTTTCTAGTAAAAAAAACACTGGTCTAAACCGATAGGGAATGACCAAGGGAAAAAAAGAAAAAGAGTTCCGAGGCTTGCTGTCAATCAAGAATCGGCACATTATATATATATACAGGGCTTTTTTTCAGTGGGAACGCACGGGAACGGCGTTCCCACACTTTTTTTTCCAGATTGTATATATAATTATGGATATGTTATAATGCATTTAGGAACGTACAGGTACGGCGTTCCCACACCTGTTTTGTTGATGAGCAAAAAGGATGAGTTCCCAAACCTTTTTCCTAGAAAAAAGCCCTGTATATATATATATATATATATATATATATATATATATATATATCAGTGTTGCATTTTTAATTAGCTAATTAAGTCTAATTAGCTAATTAATTAGAACATATGTTAATTTTAATCCTAATTAATTAGAAACACTCTACGTAATTACAATTATAATTAATTTAATTCGAATTTTAAATCTAATTCTAATTAATTAGAAATCATTCTAATTAAATCGAAATATATTTTATAATCTTAATAATCTAACTTTTTTGAATAAAGTGCTTGCCTACATACTTAGATCGCCATCCTAAAAAGTATTTTCTTTTCTGTCAATGTTTCAATTATAATATCAACGACCTGATAATATCTCTTTGTAAATTGTTGGTTGATTTTGGCGAATTTTTGGAAGAAATACCTGACAATCTGGACAGTTTTTTACGGAATTTACAGTCAATCAAATAGACACTTCTGGATCCTGCAAGACATGCAAGAAGAGGATAACTGGCGATTGGAATCCAATAAGGGTGACGTTGAATTTTATAAGTCATGCAAAGCTATGTACTTCTTGCAAGTACAAAACTTTTGATGCAGAAGAGACAAAGAAAAGGAAGGAGCTGCTTGTCATTGCCATGCAAGTGCAACAGAGACAAGTTGATTAACATTGCCATCTGACTGTTAAGAATAATGTTTATAACTTGACTGCATTAATTGTCATTTGACAATTCGTAACCATAATCATTCCTGATCTAATTAAGCTGCTAATTAACTTAATTAGATAAAAATTTACTAATTCTAATTAATGAAAAATTTCATGTACCTAATTTTAATTAATTAGCAAAAGCGCCAATTAAAAACAACATATATATATATACACAAGTTGATTAACATTGCCACTTGTTAAGACTGTTAAGAAAATGTTTATAACTTGACTGCTTTGGTTAACGTTCATTTATTTTTTAACACATATTTTTATAATCTCTCTCTCTTTCTCTCTCTCTCTCTCTCTCTCTCTCTCTCTCTCTCTCTCTATATATATATATATATATATATATATATATATATATATATATATATATATATATGTGTGTGTGTGTGTGTGTGTGTGTGTGTGTGTGCCCGTAATTTGTGACGGGCAGTTTGTGTGTGTGTTGAATGAAATGAAATAAGTGGATTCAATGAAAGGTTTAATCCGATCATACTGCTCGCAGTTGCATTATGCTGGCGATGAGAAATGCCTATGTCAGATCACCCATTTCACTGCATTTGTCTGCTGTTTTGATACAATAATCCGTACGATTCTTGACACTGAAATGAACATGCATGGTTTCGTTATATATATATATATATATATATATATATATATATATAGAGATATAGATAGAGAGAGAGAGAGAGAGAGAGAGAGAGAGAGAGAGAGAGAGAGATTATAAAAATATGTGTTGAAAAATAAATGAACGTTAAAATGTGCCCGTAATTTGTGACGGGCAGTTTTTTCGTAATTGCTTTCTGTATAATGTTATGGCAGAGCAATTTAGATCACCCGATGTTCACGTGTTAGAGGTTGAGATCGCTTGCTTTTGAACTAGGCCTAGGGAATCTTGGCCAGCAGAGCAGGAACACGGCCCTTTGAGAGAACAATGACTGAAGTCGCTCTTAAACTGCGCTTCTTCTTTTGTCGCCTATCGCCAGTAGAAAAACAAGACGACGTTTACTGCTGGCGTTGAAGTAACTTGAGACGAAGCTGAGTCTCTTATTTCATATAGTTCTTGCAAGGTTTGCCTGACTGAAATCCACTTATACGGCATATTTACTGACAGTAGCTCTTGGGCAGGGTCACGCCCCAATTCCGTTACCATCAAGTAAGTTGAGAGGTAGGTCTGACATGATAAGGAATTATTAACCAGTCAGATATAAAATTCCGCGTCTTGAATTTATAAAGGTTTGATGCATAATTGATTGACACTGTAATAATTAATCAATCAACAATCCAATAGGAATGTGCAGCATCGTCAAGATAATTCACGTGAGCAGCAAACCTACTATAAACTTATGCGCGAATAATTGACGAGCACAGAACTCTTGCAGAAAAGTCAGTGAAAGGTTTAATCCGATCATACTGCTCGCAGTTGCATTATGCTGGCAATGAGAAATGCCTATGTCAGATCACCCATTTCACTGCATTTGTCTGCTGTTTTTTATACAATAATCCGTACGATTCTTGACACTGAAATGAACATGGTTTTGTAATAAGCATACAGTATATTGCTTTGTAGTGGTTTCAATTTTATCTTAAAAATCGTACATTGGCTGTATAGGCCTACTATACAGGGTGTCTAAAAAAACCAGCAGAAAAAAATTCGATTTCTTAAACATTCCTAAACATATTTCTATCAAATTTGCAATACGTGTACAGCACATATTTCCCCACCTTTCTGTATATTTTCATCTCATTTGCATGTAATTTGGCCATATTGTGAGATATCAAAGTCAAACTTCAATTTTGACTACTCAGCCGCAGCTTGCCAGGCCTAAATATCTAGTTTCACATAAATTTGGTTTAATGCAAATGTTGGTGTTGGTAGTAGTAGTAGTAGTAGTAGTAGTAGTAGTAGTAGTAGTAGTAGTAGTAGTAGTAGTAGTGAAGTTTAAATCGAACGCTAATTTTTTTTAATGTTTTAAAATGTACAGAATTCAACATAACACGAAAAGTTTTCGTTTTCAATTGGTTGCAGATCCACGCTCATTCTATTCTGTTTGCAAATATCTTTCACTGAATAAAAGTTCCATCCTTTCTCAGGATATTTTGCAACAAATGTTCGGTATCCAAAGCTAAGTTCCCGCAATGTCTGAATTCGCATCTTATCTTCATTCAATATTTGACCCATTTGAAAGTTTAAATCGAACTTTTCTTGTTATGTCGAATTCTGTGAATTTGGTTTTAGGACTATTGACCACAGGACGATTGACCATAGGACGATTGACCACTGACGATTGACCACAGCGGACTTTTGACCACTGGACGATTGACCACAGCGGACAAAAAAAGGACGCACCACTGGACGATTGACCACAGCCGTGAGTATCAGGCTTAGCACGCTGTCTGCTGCATGCATGCATGCACGCATACAAAAAAGGAAACCAAATGCTGGGAATGATGAAAAGAACAATAGTGAGTCGATATATATATATATATATATATATATATATATTATATATATTATATATAAAAATTTAAAAATTTATATATATATACATATATATACATATATATACATACATATATATACATATATATACATATATATATACATATATATATATACATATATATACATACATATACATACATATATATACATATATATACATAAATATACATATATATGCATATATATACAATTGCTATTGTATGAATATATATATATATATATATATATATATATAGACAAGAGCATTTGGTTTCCTTTTTTTTGTATGCGTGCATGCATGCATGCAGCAGACAGCGTGCTAAGCCTGATACTCACGGCTGTGGTCAATCGTGCAGTGGTCAAAAGTCCGCTGTGGTCAATCGTCCAGTGGTCAAAAGTCCGCTGTGGTCAATCGTCAGTGGTCAATTGTCCTATGGTCAATCGTCCTATGGTCAATAGTCCGCGTACCGTGAATTTAAATCTTTAAAGATTGCATTTGATTTAAACTTTACTGCCAAACAATTATTGCAAAATATCCTGAAAAGGGATGAAACCTTTATTCGGTGAAAGATATTTGCAAACGGGTCAGTGATCGTGGATCTGCAAGCAATCGAAAACTTTTCTTGTTATGCCGAATTCTGCGAATTCAAAAACATTGTTACAAATTTGCGTTCGATTTAAACTTTACTACTACTCTACTACTACTACTACTACTACTACTACTACTACTACTACTACTACTACTACTACTACTACTACCAACATTGACATGAAACCAAATTTATGCGAAGCAGTTGAAGCTAGATATTTAGGCCTGTCATGCTGCGACTGAGTAGTAAAAATCGATATAGATATCTCACAATATGGCCATCTTACATGGAAATGAGATTAAAATAAGCAGAAATGTGGGGAAATATATGCTGTACACGTGTGGAAATTTTTATATAAATATATTTAGAAGTTTTTAAGAAATCGTATTTCTTCTGCTGGGGTTTTTTCTGAGACACCCTGCAGTGTTGTTAACTCAAAATCAACGTAGATTGAGTTCGATTGACCTTGAAATAAAGTTCAATGACGGCGAAGAATATTTGTATTATGAAATTTCATTGCTCCTCAATCTCTGAAGATGAAATTAATAGAAACTATTTATACGATGTTATCCAAACATGGATCTTTTTACACCTCTAACACCCCCTCTCCGCCAACACGCCCCCAATTTGAGACCGACACCCCTCAATCTTAGCTATGGAATTATTTTCTTTGCTCGTCAGACTTTTTGGCAGGGGACCCCCAGAATTTACCGACACCCCCAAATTGATAATCTTAGAAATAACCCTGTATCCAAATGGCTTTATGATATTCACACGCCAAGACTTATGACCTTCGATTTAAATTTAATTAAGTAGGTCAAAGAGGGAGTCACTTTGAAATAGGCCTACAAATTTGAGGGGCCTTTCTGAGAGGATTTATGAAGCATTTGGCGCTATATAGAAACAACTCTAATTGTATGATTTATTAGGTGACCGCCCAAGTGTGACTGTTAAGAATCAACGGAGACGTTGGTTGCTTTATTATCGTAGGTAACAAAGTAAGCTTTCATTTTGACAGAAGAAGTCAGCAACAGCTAGGAGCGTCGTCACTTTGTATTTCAGGCATGCGCTTAACAACAACAATGTTCAGTAGACTTGTATAGAACTACTGTACTTTGTCACACTGGCCAATGATCATAGACCAAATGGTAATAGACTAGCTCCGCTAGCAGCTGACTAGACCCGCTCTATAGGCGCGTTATTACATTAGGGTCATAGTTGTGTCTGCCTGGACAGAGACAAAGCATATGCAGATAAACGACAAACGTGTCTTGATGAATATTAAAACGTTTATTAGGATGTAAATTGTGATGTTGAATTATTTGTGAACTTTAAAATGTTGAGTGATTTCAAACATTAGAGCAGCAAATGTGCTTAACAGCGAGCTAGAGGTTATTAGTTATACTTAACAGCTGCAGTCATGATAAGAATGTCTCTGATAAGTGACAACGACTACAACAAATGCAAACAAACTACGAATGCGCGAATGAGAATCGAGTATTGAAACTCTTTGGTTTTAGATGCAAAATATAAAAGAAGTTGAATGAATCAACTATGTCAGTTGAAGGTAATTGCATTTCAGTACCTCATGGTACGAACTCATTTATTTTCTTGACTTCCTGTCGTATAGTAGATTAATGAACTCAGTTAATTTTTCAGTAGGATGCAAATCGGAGAACTGCGAAAGCGCCGCTATGCTTCGGAGGATCTCTGTTAGAAGCCTTGGGTCTCGGGTGTTGTGCAGTCGACAGAGCATCGCATTCCTTGCTGTGGTTGTCACCGTCTTCTTGATGTTTCACGCAACGCTGAAAATCAGTCGAACGCGTTACAAATCTCAGGCAACTGAAACAAATCCGACTTCAGCGAATGCATTTCGTACGAAAACCATCGGCCTTGGTTCAACAACGTTGCCGTCAAACACTTTGCGCAATTCAACAATTCTAACGCTGTTGACATCGACAGTGAATTTTAGTCGGAGTATCAACGGTGGTTTTCTCTCACAGACCGCGCCATTCGCTGGGACCGGACAAGGCAACCTCATGTTCATGTACGCGTCCCTACTCGGCATCGCCGACACTAACCAGATGACTCCAGTCTATCCTAAACAAGGATATCTACGGAACATATTTAACATCTCGGCATTATCGCTCAATCCCTTGAACAGCCAATCGGTGAGCGAAGCAAAGGCTTGTGCCTACGACACGAAGCTGTCCTCACTTTCGAAACGTCCAGGGAACAACGTTACGGCAATAGGATATCTCCAGTCTTGGAAATACTTTAGCGCCATATCAGACCGTGTGAGGCGTGAGTTCGCATTTCTGGACAGGCTGCGAATGGACGCTGAAGAGTTTCTCAACAATATTTCAGCATCAAGCGAAACCATCGCCAATAGACAAGTCCTGTACATTGGAGTGCATGTCAGACGGAGGGACATGTTGGCGTCGTACAATGTTGTCCGCGGTTACACCGTGGCCACAAAAGAGTACCTGACCAGTGCCGTGCAATACTTTCGCGCGCAGTTTCCTTCGGAGCTTCTCGTTTTCGTCGTCTGCACCGACGAAGTCGATTGGACGAAGCAGAACTTTCGTCCGCCGAATAGTTCAAGCGTCGTCGTCGTGTTCTCAGAGAATCGAGACGCTGCCCATGACATGGCCCTGCTCTCCGCCTGCAACCACTCCATCATTACCGTCGGAACGTACGGCTGGTGGTCGGCCTACTTGGCCGGAGGACGAACCGTCTACTATAAGAATTTCCCCGCGTCCGGTACTCACATCGCCAACGTATTCGACAAGAACGACTATTATCCTCCGGAATGGATAGGGATGTGATAGCAGCTATTCAGTTCATCTGTGATGTTCGTTGTAGACAATTGCAAGCTTTTGTTAGCAAGTCAAAGGTTTATGGCTAAACTTGTCAAAGAGCTAGCGCTGTCTTTTTTTAGGCCGAATCACTAACGAAGTAATCTGTTTCATTTTAGAGGCACTTAACAGTCTAACAGTCTAACGAAATAGCCAAGATCTCCAGTGATAAGAAGTACAGGTCGGCTGGTAACAATAGACTAGACAAGGTTATTTTATGGGAGGGGGGAAGAGAGAGGCTCATAGCATAGATGAGCAGTACATAGTTCACTGCAAATTATGAAATTATGACTACAATGAACATTGTAGTGCGCGGCGATGAAGCTAATCGGGACCTAACCGCTCTTTTGAAAGACAAACCTTAACTGATTTCATAATAGCGCAGCGGTTCTAAAGGCATTTCAGCTGAAGACACCATTCAAAACTGCTTAAATTCGACGACCTCGTAGTGACCGAAATTGGGTTGTGAAATTTTTAAGGCTGCAATACTACTAAGCATATACTCTACACTTTAGACTATAGCGGTCTAAAAGTTAAGCGAGAGTTTGTAAAGACGAATCAGTCCAAAGTCTAATTTCTAATCTGAATCTACTGTCTCTATACTTATAGTACTTTATAACGCGCTGACTCTTAATTGTATACTCTTCTGAGTCTTATCATTATGCAAACCGTTAGGCTAACATTTCAAAGTTAACATCGTAAGGAGCTTTCCATTAATTACGTCAACAATTTAGGGGGAAGGGGTTAGAAAAAGTTTTACAGTTGTTGACAGGGGAGAGGGGGTCAAAAGAAGTTGACGTCAACAATTTCACTTTTTTCAAAAAATCAAAAAATAGGAAATTTAATGGAATACTACTTTTACAATGGAAAAGTGCATGGCAAAAAAGGTCATCAGACTCATCACTACCACATTCCACATTTTGTCACTCGATTAGCAAAAAAGAAAAAAATGGTCATCACCGCAAAAATAATAACCTTGTTATTGGGACCTGTCATTGATGTTGGGGGGGGAAGTTTTTGACATAATTATAGGGGATAACTGGAAGTTGACAGTTGTTGACAAAGGGGGAGGGTTAAAATATAGCCCAAAAATTGTTGGCATAATTCATGGACAGCCCCTAATGCAATGTTGGGGCAATGTTTAGATACAGTTGGGACCTAGACCCCTACTATTGAAGTTAACTTACGCAGTTATTCATTTTCCTGGTGCAGTTGCTCTTTAATAAGTGAATAGAGACAAAAGGTATAGTCATACTATTGACTAGAGCGAACTCACGAAACATAGAAGCCTTGCATGGATTTGTTATCAGAGAACATCATGCCAGAGTGGTGCATCGGTACCGGGCCTCCCTTCAAAATACAAATTTTGGGGCCTCCCTTTTCTAATAATATATACTAATTACCAGTTACGGTGAGTTACCAGTACACTACTAATATTATAAACAGACGACAGGTCGACCGTGCCCCAGTTCTTGCACACTGTCTGCAAATTCAATGCAAGTTTATTTGAGTTGAAGTTAATGGCATTTAATTGTTTCATTTTTCAATGACGTTTGTTGTATTTTTTACTTCTTTAAGCAGTGTTTATTCTAGCCACCTTGACATTTGGGAGCGGGTATTTTGAAATGTTTGAAGGGACAAGGTTTGACATATCAAAAGTCTTGACGAGCAAAAAAAAAAAAAGAGGTCATCTGCCCGTTTTCCCTTCTTAAACGCTCTGTGACAAGCTTCCTTATTTTCCCCCTCTCCACAAAAATAAAAAATCTTCCGTCGCCACACTTTTTTTGGGGGGGGAGAATTTCCATCTCCCCATGCAACATATAAATTTTTTTTGGAGGGGGGGAATTTTTCTTTTTTGGGGGGAATCCCCCAAAAGGGCCTAGAATAAACACTGTCTTTAATTGACCACGATGGCACCGGGGCCTCCATAGAAATATTTGCACCGGGCCTCCAAAATGTAAATCCGCCTTTGCCCCCATACGGTTGTTTCACGGACCCTAGGGGATCGGTGGACCGCAGTCTGAGAACCGCTGAAATGGATGTGCTTATTTACCTTTCTGTGCTATCGCGCACTATTCGGTTCGGGCAAAAAGCTGGAATTGTTTTCATTCATAAGTAAGTAAGTAAAATCTCGTTAATTTCTAAAGCGCTTCCAAAAGATGCACCGAAGTAGCTCCTTATTCCTATGCGCTCAATCTCAAATGAAGTAGCTATAGCCAAAGGTGGGTCATTCATGCCGGGTCATTTAATCAAAAGGGCGAGTGGGCAGGACGCTATAGCTATGGAGGAAATGATTTTATAAAGAGAAATGATTTTAGTTTAGAAAGAAAAACATGAGGAGATGTTGCAAGAAGGGGAGAAAATTGTGACTCAGAGTTTGTAAGGTACTGGACTACTGATTGGTAACATTGTGTAACACAGCTAGTCAGCTATCCTAAGCCTACATGAATGTCGGACAAGGATTAGAAGACTCGATGGGCCTGTTTAAATTATTTAGTAGATATAGTTTAGCTATGAGAAGATATTGGAGCTTAAGTTAAACAACAAAATGATTTACCAAAGGAACATTTTCACTGCATGACTTCATTACAATGATTTGACGTTTGCTTATGTTTGCTACTTTACTGATGACGTCAGATGATGTCATTGTATTACCTTTGTGCTTTCAGTGAATAAAATGCATGCAGTGGCATATAACTGTCTGACAAACTGAACGCAATATACAAGTTACACTAATACACTTTACTCAATAATATTTTTTCTATTATTGCATTGCTAATTTGCTATAGTAGCGAGAAATGAAATTATCATG
This sequence comes from Metaphire vulgaris, assembly GCA_018105865.1. Lineage (NCBI taxonomy): Eukaryota > Metazoa > Annelida > Clitellata > Crassiclitellata > Megascolecidae > Metaphire > Metaphire vulgaris. The sequence continues at coordinate 3,635,029 of CM030848.1, forward strand.
TTTGTACGGGTACAAACAGGTGTATCCGAACCCGTAGCGCGATACCCGTACCCGACACACACCCGTCAAATGTGCCCTACGCCCTACCCGTACCCGCGGGTACGGGTAGGGTATACCCGAGGGTAAGGTATACCCGCACATCTCTAGTACCAACGCCAAAAATCTTGTATAAGCACTTATTAATAGGCCTACAGTTGTTCAGCAAATTCATGTTAGTTTTACTAGGTGTAGTTACTTCAACAGCATACATAAGAATTGGTAGACAAAACTACTTAGATAACTCGACAGTCACCAGCTCAGAGTTTGATGCTTTGATCTGTAATAAATACTATTAAATGCCCGAAAATGTTTCAGTTTTATATGCTAATATGTACACTTAAATTTTTTTACAGAAATTATGTTAACCCCTAGATAGGCTACTTAATTGAATTGACAAAGTTCAATATACAGCCATTATTATTATTATTATTATTATTATTATTATTATTATTATTATTATTATTATTCGTTGGTCTACGTCAATTTTGCTGGCTTGATGATAACATGTGATCTTTTTGCATGTTGGTGTGCTGTATCCAAATATCACACCCGTTTCCTCCAGTCACGTCCAGTTTTTCAGCAAAACGCTGTTTACTGATAAACTATTACAGTAATAAGTAAGTAAGTAAGTAAGTAGAATACGAAATTTTTAGAGCGCTGCCCGAAAGCTAGGTTTTCATCTGACCTTAAATCCCGGTCTTTTCAAGTGTCCTGTCTTAGCCAAATTTCTCTATCTCACAGTGTAGATTTTGGAGTGCCTCAAGGATCTGTTCTTGCGCTTGTACTGTTCAGCCTTTACACCACACCGCTCTCATCTTTAATTAATTCCCTTAATTTAAATCACTAACTCTATGCCGATGACAGATATTCCTTTCCTTATCACCTCTTTCGTTTAATGCATCTATTATTGAGCTTGAATCTGCATTCTCATCAATTTCTACATGAATGTCATCTAATCTTCTCGCTCTTAACCCATCTAAGACAGAGTTTCTTTTAATTGGACTACCCCAACAACTCAAAAAAATGACAATCCTAAACTAGTTTTGGCTCCTGACACAACAATAATCCCTGTTCCAACTGCTATAAATCTAGGATTCAAATTTGATTCTTTTCTAAACTTCGAATCACAAATCTCCCAACTATCAAAAGCCTGCTATGTTCATATTCGTGACCTTCACCGCCTGCGCCCTTGCCTAGATACTAAAACTGTCTCCGCAATTGCCACCTCAATAGTCCACTCCAAATTAGATTATTGTAACTCCCTCTACTACAACCTTCCCAACGCCTCTCTCAACAAATTGCAATCAATACAAAATGCACTTGCTCGTGCTGTTACTAAATCACCTAAATTCTCCCATATTTCGCTCATACTAAAATCATTACATTTGCTTAAAATAACTGAACGTATCCAATATAAGATAATAACACTTACATATAGCACACTTCAGTCATCAAAACCTGTCTACCTTAGATCACTATTAACCCCTTAGCCTCCTCAACCCACACGTTCATCATCTTACCTCACTCTGTCACGCCCACTGAATCAGTCATCTCTGAAAATTTTGAACTCGATCCCAGCTTCCCTCCGCAGACTTGGACACTTTCAAACAATAAACTCTGAATCCTCATTTCCTATAATTCCTGCATTATCTCCTCAAGTCTTTAGGTCTAAGCTTAAATCCTTCCTTTTTCTAAAATCATATCCTCCATAGCTGTAACAACCTAGCCTCACTGCCCTTTGGATGTTGACTATTGCCTGGCTGATAATATACCTTCTCCATAGCTATTTAAAAGAGGCTGAGCGCCTAAGAATAAGCAGCTACTGTTGCTGCTTCCAAGGCGCTATAGAAATCCACGAGATGTTACTTGATGTTACTTTACTTGGGCCAGTGCACCAGCTTATTCACGAGCGCTCAATCTAGGTAAATCCATAGTCCGTAATCCGTAGTCCGTGGTGGTCAAGTTTGTAGATAGGCCTAATAACGTAGCATTACGTATTATAATTATTTAGCTTTGTTGAATATGCAAAAATATGAGAATATGCAAACAGATGTGCGGAATATGCAGTGGGTATGACTATTTCATTGTATGACAGTTTAATAGGCAGTTTTAAACTGCACACTTCAGCATTTTCTGGCTATAGCTATGCCTATTAAGCATCGTGAAACCGTCTCTACTGTTTGGCCCACAAGGTTTAAGGCACGCGACTCATCTCGCACTTACAAATTGTTACTTAGTGGATGACTTGATGTGCGATTTGGAGCAAGATTGATCAATGTCGTTTAACTGATGATATCTTTTGACTATCTTTCTTAATAGTGTTGTAGAGGTTAACATTAATAACGTGTTTCTATTGTGGAGAGGTGCTGGTCAGAATTAGGTTCTCAACTTCAGTATGGAGACTAGGCAATCGTCTGACGTCACAGTGACGTGTTAATGGCGCCATAATATAATTAGCACGTTATATTATGGGCTTCTAAAAGTTCTGCGCTAGTAGAACTGTAAATATATTTAGGCACATATCAGCATCACTGATATCCACTCTGTCTCTGATGAATATACTGTAACTGTTTGGTCTTCATGAATGGGTTTCGAGTAGGCTACCATCGATTGACGCATCTGCACAATAGTAATGTGGTCCAATAAATTGCATTATGTTGGTGTATTATCATTGCTTTTATTATTTATTAATTTTTTATTTATCCAAGACGACTTCTATAGCGCCGTAACAAAGCGAAGGCCAAAGTCAAAGGAGCTTTGACATCATTGGCATGTCCATGACGAACGTAGGATGACAATCTTGAAAGTCCGTTTCGGTGGAATGAAGGAATTCAACGTGCAACGAAAACGGTAGTTAACATTGGGCGCAACAGGTGGGCCAGGTGGGCCAGGTGGCCCACCCAATATTTAGATCCAATGGCCACAATGTGTTTGGCCCACCCAATTACAATTGGCAAATTACAATGTTTTGTTGAACTAATAACCGCAAATCCCCAATATATTGGCTTAATATTGCAATATTATCCAATATATTATATTTTCAAATTTTTACTCAATGCTATCGCCCATTTGGGAAGGACGGTTAACTGTAAAGACGGTAAGGGGAGGAGAGGAGATGGATCCAGAGCTGAGGGCTCCAAGCCCCATGGGCAGGGCCTCCGAGAGCGAGGGGCAGAGGGGGCAAATGCACAGGGGCCCGGCGATCTGGAGGGGGCCCGGGCCGATGATGAATATGAATAATTAACAATAATACCAATAATAACACTAAAGAAAGGGGGCCCGGCGAGTTAAAGGGGAGCCCGGTCCTGAGGACATCAAAAGCATCAAAATGAACAGTGTGAACAGGGGCGTCATTTGGGGAGGGGCAAGCCGACCCCCCAAAGAAAATGAAGAAATAATGTGTTAAGTAAATAAATACTGTAAATGTGAAATGTGCAAAAAATCGCCAAAATTGTTTAAAACTTGCCAAAAAAATGTCAAAAATGTTCAAATTTGACAAAATTGGTCCAAATTGCCCAAAATTTGTCTATAATTGCCCAAAGTTTGCCCATAATTTGACAAAATTTGGCCAAATGTTACCAAAAAATTATCTCGCCCCGAAGATAGTGTGAAATGACGCTACTGAGTGTGAAAAAGAGCGACAAAAAAAAAGGTCATCACTAGTTTTCGAGAGTTGCAACATGACATCGTCTCGGTTAATTTGGGTTAAACCAATGACAAGCAAAAAGGGACGTCGGTAATTTTTTTAAATTGCTTCGGCGCCCGCCGGCCATTCTGCACAGGGACCCGGAATTTCTCTCGGCGGGCCTGCCCATGCATGGGAGGCAAAGGAATTGAATTAACCAAATTCATGTTGCTAACTGGCAACTTGTCCTGTTGGCCCACCCAATATTTGGCTCGTGCCCCCATGATGGTGAATCCTATAGAAAGCGGCCTTTCACAGCAGAAACGTTCGCAGACATGTCAACGAAGCACGGAAGAAGATGTTGAGATTCCGCAGAGGTGTTGTATTGTCAGCGTCGCCGTCATCATCTTCACCATCTTCATCATAATAATAATCATCATAAGAGTAAGTAGAATACAAAGAATAAGAAATTAAGACATCAGGAAAAGACTGGGCATGAAAGATACAATAATAGATAAAATCAGAACAAAAAGACTTAGTTGGTATGGACACGTAAATAGAATGAAAAGCAACAGACTCCCATATAAAGCACTTTACACATACAAAGAAGGCAAAAGAGGAAGACCCAGGAAAAGTGGATAGATAACATCAAAGAAGACTTCGAAAAAGATAAATGGAAAAGTTTTGTGTCTAACTATTGCCGCTAATCGGATACGTCATTTCACTGTTTTTTAGGGGGGGCAAGACACTTTCGACCTGACAAGTTACAAGTTTGCGAAAAAGTTGACGACCTTTTTTTGCTTGTCAGTCATTTGTTTACGATTAGTTATTTCTTTAGATTACTCGACATCAAGCACTCCTTTAAGGCATATAAAAACTAAATAACACAAACATTGGCGAAAAAAAATTTTCACTAAAAATCAGGGGGAGGCAAATGCCCCTCTGCCCCTCAAATGACGTCCCTGCAGCTAATGAGTTGGCAGAAAGCAACTATGATGATGATGATGATGAATCGTAATCATCATAATCATCATAATCATCATCGTCGTCGTCGTCATCATCATTATTGATGCACTGTATTGATGCATCTTGCAATTAATAAAAATGCCATTTATTTTGCTGTAATTCAGCACATTGGCAGGACGGCTTTCGAAGCAGCATTCAATAAACACTCGTGTAAAGTAGCCATTAGTCGGAGATTACAGTTTAAGCGACACAATGCGTATCAAGTGCATCCTATACAAAACACAGTTAGGCGACCACATTTGTGGTTTCTGTTATGTTATGCTTTAAATCGATGTTTGAAAATAAAATAATTGAATAGGCAGAAATGACTACAGTAACATTTGCAAAGACTAATGAAAAGCACTTGACTTCGCTAGGTGGCGCTTCGGCGTGTTTACTGTTTTTTGGAGTTGTGGATTTTATCGCTTTAAATGTGATCTTGATCTTTTTCTAATTTTAGTTGAACTAATACTTTAACTTTAAGTCTCAGCGCCGAAAGTACTGTATAAAGATGCAAAATTAATCTTTCAGCAAAAATTTAACCATAAAACGCCTTACTGTCATACTGTCACTGAAAGAAATGTTTCCTATGCGTTTGCTACACTTTTGCAAATGTATTTATATTTTTTGTTCCCGTTTTGTTCCGCCCACTTGCCATTCTGTCCGAGGACATAGGCGTCCGAATTGCCGTTGTTTGGGAGGCTTGAAAATATTGCGGTACGTGGACGGATTACCATCAGTCCAGTAAGCATCATCGGCGCTTTTGTCCTTTGGATTTACTTTTAAGAGACCGATCCAGTATTCAGCTCCTGTCAGATCATACCTAACAAAACAAACCAGTCAATACCGTGGACTATGCTGATAGTATGCTCTATGCCGAGAAATAACTGTCATGAGTTAATCGGCGTTCAATGTAGTAGATAAGATAGTAGAACACTCTACAATAGGCCTATAGCCTACTATGTATAGCGTACCGTACATTTATATCATGGGAAGACTAACATGGGACCTATTGTGCATAAGACGCTCCACACAAATCAGCCAATGTATCTCCGATCGTTACTGACTGCTCAAGACAACCAGCACTCAACGAGGTCATCTGATGCTAGTCATGCTACTACTCTTTACATACCCTATAGCAGGACTACTACTGGAAAACGTGTTTTTTCTGTTACCGTACCCAAACTTTGGAATTCTCTGCCGGTACAGATCCGCCAAACTGATTGTCTTACTACCTTCAGATCTAGACTTAAAACACATCTATTCCTGACTGCATATCCGCCTTAACCTGGAATCTGGAAGTACAGACTGACCTTTGGATTACAACCTCGATTCACCACGGACAATGATTCACGACTACGATTATTCACTGAAGCGACCATCGACTGGTGCAGATGTACTGCTACAATGGCGCTAAAGAAGTCTAATACTACTACTAACATGGTTGGAGATTGTCCAATCCAGGTGGTATTCCAGAAAATTTAAAATTTCATGAAGCAATGTTTCTGATGTAACAGAAATAATCAGTGGCGGTTCCAAGAACTCTTGGTGGCCGATGCAATGAATTTCTCGGAAGTTGGTGGGGGATGCAACGCCGGCATCAGTATATTTTATTGAAAGTGCTTATTGAGAACGCTATTTATAACAGATTTTTTTATTAAAGAAACATTTCGCTCCGTATTGTGCTCAGTCAGTTACCAGCCGCCTGGCCCTGGAGAAACAAATAAGAAATTAAAGGCGTATCAGTACTTTCTTATCATATAATTCTGACAACAAATTCCTCTGGCCACCACCAGACCACCTACAGCTGCAACTATCAATCATAAACAAAGACTACCAGACCTCAGCAACAATCAGAAATAAAGTGAACAATAATGAGAACAAATTAGGCCTATAGATGCAGACTCTTCGTTGAAATTGACGCGCGCGCGTGCGTGTCAAAATGCAATAAAGAACTGTGCACAAAATCAAGCACGTCCATTTAATTGACAATAGGCCTATTTATATTTAAGATAATTTGACGAAGTAGCTTATTCTGACAAAATAAGCGTGTAAATCGGACCCGAGCATGGCTGACGTCAGTCCTTTCTTTAAGAGGTCTATGATTTGGTCTATGGTTTGGTCTGACGTTGTCATAGAACCCTTAAATGAATGGACTGACGGCGGCCTCGCTAGGGTCCGCGAACTTGGGTCAATTAAATATTTGACACAACAATACATGCCATAAATTAAGCTCGGATATAGATGCAGCTGTAAAATTTGGTAGTATATAGGCCTAGCTCAAAAATGAATTTCCAACAAATATAAAACAATCGTAAGTTGATGACGTCATTAGTTATTTAATTAATAAATTAACGAACTAACGTGTTTCCATTGAGTTTTTAACACCATAGCACCTACAGTGTATTACATGATGCAGCTAGAGTTGCAACTGCAACTGCAAAACGATACAGCCATGACAGCTATAACATGGTAGTCTTACTCAAAAATGAACTCCCTACGTATTTCAAGTAACCGAAAGTTGATGACATCGACAAGAAAAAGAAGTCAGCTTACATATTATTATTATTATTATTATTATTATTATTCATTCTGACAATTTCATATAGCGCAATACGCATAGCGAAGGCTAAAGTCAAGAGCGCTTTACAAGTGTCCCTAATAGGAGATGTTAAATAAACATGTTTTAAGGTTCCTAGTGAACAGTTCAGGAGATGTCGCCCTAGTCACGTCCGCCGGCAGTGAGTTCCAAAGCAAAGGGTTGCCCCTCGAAACAGACCGATTCCCAAATTTTGCTGTCGTAGACGGGGGTGGAACCACCAATTGAGAACGGCTGCTTGATCGAAGCTGCGAGCGCCGATCAGACGACTTGGGCTTACAGACAAGATGTACTCAGTACTTAAGTACTCAGGGCAGAAAGGGTCATTTAACGTCCTAAATGTAAACCAGCAACGTTTAAAGGCTATACGCTCCGGAATCCGGAGCCAGTGAAGTTTGTCTCGTAATAGCGGTGTCACATGTTCATTCCACCTAGCGCCGAAGATCAGACGTGCTGAAACATTTAGCACCATCTGAAGACGGTTTAGCTGGCTGACAGGAAGTTCGAGTAAGATACTGTTACAATAATCCACTCGTGATAGAATGAGGGATCGAACCAGTTTAATCACGTCCGGTAATGGCAGGTAGCGGCGAATCTCCCGGATCCTGCGTAACTGATAGTAACAGGTGCGAGTCACATTGTTTAAGTGACTGACAAACGAAAGTGACTCATCCAAGAAAACGCCTAGAAGACGTAGTTCAGTACAAGGAACAATGTCTACATCTTCAATTGAAAACGGATTTCGTGGTATGAGATGTTACCTTCTAGGTGTACTTAACCAGAGGAACTCAGTCTTTGTTGGATTCAGGGATAACCGATTTTCATCCGTCCACTGTTCGATCGAGGAAATACAGTCCATGATAGAGGACCGTAGTCGTTCGACGTCAGATGGATTACACGACGAGTAGACCTGAACGTCATCGGCATAAGCGTGCGAAGTAAGCCCACACGATTTGATGATTCGCCCTATATCTGCCACATATAGGATGAACAGTAGTGGGCCTAGTACTGATCCTTGCGGCACCCCACTGAGAACACGGCGCGAGTCGGACATAGACTGCATAATTTCATCAATCATCTGCTCTCTTTAAAGGATTTAGAATTCTTTGGCCCGGGCCATTACAAAAACTCGTAAACATGATCACATTAGACCTGTCCTTCAAAAGTGACACTGGCTGCCAGTAGAACAGAGAATTGTATTTACGACTGGTGTCCTTGTTTTTAAAATACTGCACTCTGGCCAACCTCAATATTTAAAATCTATGGTTAAACCATCCGAAACATTATTATAACATCTATAATATTAAAATCGTTCCTCTGTATGTCTGTCACCTTGAAGCGTTCTCATTGGTTGACGAAGAAGCGTTTGACGAAGCGTACGTTTAGCACGGTTTAGTCGAGTCATTGCAGCGTCAGAGGGGTGGGCGACGCGTACGCGACGACGGCGACGACGTTGCTATTGGTAACAATTGTTCGTAGCTTGAGGAAGTTGCGCAATTTTAACGTACATTTTAACGTACACAAAAAATACGTGTACAGCGTCACAAATGGTCACAGTCGCGTGATTTTAACGTACTGTACATAGGCCTAATTATTACGTGGCGCAGAGCTTGGCTAGGTGGCGTATGTACATCATCGCTGGATGGCGCCGCGTGTGGCTGCCAAGGAATTTTGATCCTGCGATTAGTTTGTTTTTTGTCGGACTATTTTCTCATTCAACTTCTCACGATGTACTAAAATTTGTACTATTTGTCAGTTCACCCGGAAATAGTATCGGTTTTAATTATTATTCGAGCGACTTTGGTGTATTTAAGAAGAAACGGACCGATCTTACACCAACACCGTTAACATTTCGAATATTACCGTTTAACCAAGATGGCCGTCGTTTGAATACGTTCTTATCGCTACCCTTCTCAACTGGTTTTCTGATTCGGAACTTTTGACTTAGGACATGCTCAACTTCTCGTCCACCGGTGGAGTTTTTTAGCTGAATTTAGCTGTATCGGTCGCCTTGTTCACGCGAGGACACTCGTCGTCGTCACGTTTTACTGTATCAAGCAGCAAATGTTTCGCTACACGTCAACCGAGTTGCTGGCCATTCGCTACGACGCTGCCCGGCGCCTTGCGTTGTTGACATTTTGGCTGAACTCAACATCATTTGCACCCGCGGACCTTCTCGCCCGGTTCGTCGCCGCGGAAAGCGAGCGGGCCGAAGACGCTCGAGACCGATCCTGGCGCCAGCCGTGAATGGAGCCTTCGTTTTCACCGGGTTCAGTAACAGACACCACTCGCCATGCGTAGCCCGGCATCCGCCGAATATTCTTCCTGTTCGGACCCTTCGGCACACTGAAGCTAAGGGAGGCGAGGTGATATTCGGCCTCCTGAACATCCGGTCACTCAATAATAAGCTTCACGATCTACTGGAAGTCTGTCGGGAGCATTCGCTGAAAGTCATTGGCTTTTGTGAGACTTGGCATAATGAAACATCTGCCTGGATCGGGCAGTTACTGAACGACGGTTACCAAGTGGTCGAGAGGGCCCGGTCTCGCCCTCAAGATGAAGCGGACCGTCTCTCCACCAACCACGGCGGCGTGGCCTTCTGTGCCGCTCCCGGTGTCCGACTATCCAAACTGCAGTTCATGCATCAGTTTCAGTCACTTGAATTGGTGGAGTCGTGCATTCTGGCCGTGGTCTACAAACCAGGCTCCGCCAAGTCCTCGCAGCTCTTCTTCTCGGAAATGTCGGAGTTACTGGGTGAACGGTGAACTTGCGTCACACAACGGACCTGTATACGTCGCTGGAGATCTAAATGTGCGGCTCGACCGTGATGAGGATGCAGCCTGCCGCCAACTTCGTGAGCTTTTTACGTCTTATAACTTTACTTTCCAACCGACTAATGCGACGCACGTCGCGGAGGAATGCTCGATGTGGTTGCGTTTCATTGTGGCACCGTGGCACCACAGACGCGTGTAATAGACGTAGGGCTATCCGACCACCATCTGGTTAGCTGGTCGGTGCCGCTAACCAGGCCTCGTCCGGTCTACGTCTCCACTACACGACATGCCTGGCGTAAAGTCGACACCATTGCGTTTTTGAATGAGCTCGAGACCTCTAAGCTTTGTCAACCGGCCCTTTGGCCCATAATGGACGTTGACGAAATGGTTCGATTATACGATCAAGAGATCACTGACAGGCTGGTTGAGAGGCTGGTGCCAGTGACGACAGCGACCTGTCGACGTCGCCCCTCAGACCCCTGGTTCGACGTCGACGATGAGTGTCGTGAAGCTAAGAGAAAGATGCGGTTCGCCGAATGGAAAGCCAAGTCGACTCACGCCGATCCTGGCGATGCTGCAACGCTCGAATCACACTGGAAGGAGCTTCGGAGAGCTTATAGACTTCTGCTTCGCCGGAAGCGAGAAGCCTTCTGGAATAACAAAGTAGATTCGGAGCGGGTCGATCCGCGACGTTTATGGCAGTCTTTGACGGCCGTGGCCGTACTCGAGCCCATGAGACACCCTCAGCCGACGACTTCGCCGAATATCTTCACAACAAAGATGCCTTGGCACACGCATCAGTCGCAGAGCACGACTCGCCCACGTTCATCCCAATACTTACTCAGTGCTCTCTCAGCTCGTTCCAGCCCTTGTCTCCTGACGAAGTGGCCGCAGAGATACGAGCACTTCCAGACAAGCAGTGTGCGAGCGACCCTATGCCGACCGCTCTTCTCAAGGAGTCGTCCTATATCCTCGCACCATTCTTATCCGAATTCTTCAATCGCTCGATGTCATCTGGATCGGTACCGGAGATCTTCAAATCCGCCTATATCACTCCTAGACTCAAGAAGCCCAACCTGGTTACCTGGATATCGCTGATATTAAGTCGTTCAGACCTATCTCCAACCTGTCGGTGCTGTCGAAACTTCTCGAGCGGCTCGTGTCACATCAATTTATCCGCTACCTAACGACCTACAATCTCTTTCCAGACCTCCAGTCCGCGTATCGGGTACATCACTCAACCGAAACCGCAGTTTTGAAAGTGTCGCTAGACATCCTGGACATCCTGGTCATGCTACTATCATCTTCGAAAGATCGTGAAGATCCGTCGCTACCTCATAATCGATGCTACGATACAACTAGTCAGGGCGTCCATCTTATCACGACTAGACTATTGCAATAGTATTTTGCTTGGGCTCCCGGATTGTCAGCTGAATCGGCTGCAGTCAGTTCTGAATGCGGCTGCTCGTGTGATCTTTGGTGTCAAGTGGAACGAGCAAGTAACACCTATACTGAGAGACCGGCTCCACTGGCTGCGGATTCCGCAAAGGATCAAGTACAAACGATGCTGGTTTACGTATCGAATGCTCCGTGATCCCACCTGCCCGGACTATCTAACGGCGCTGATACGCATGCCTACAACGACCGAGGTGCGTTCACGACTCCGATCGAGCGGCCGAGCTCGGCTGTTCATACCACCTCCGGCCAAGACTGCGATATTCGGGGAGAGATCGGTGTCTCGCGGGAATCCGGCTCTATGGAACGCACTGCCGGATGACGTGACAGAAGTGACTTCTCTTGAAATGTTCGCCAGAAGACTCAAAACACACTTGTTTAATATTTCTTACAGCTGATATAATGTTCTTCTTCTTCTTTAAGTTCTCTGCCCGGAAGCAGGTCCTGGTTCCCATTGGCGCCATCTTTCTCTGTCAGCAGCTTGGGTCTTTAATCCTTTGTATCCGTCCTTTGTCATCATCCAGTGCAGTAGTGATGTACGTGGTCTTCCTCTGTTTATTTTACCCCCCCATGTGCCCTTTCAGTATTGTTTTGAACAACGATTTTCCTCTTAAAATGTGGCCCATCCAGTTCCTTTGCCTTTGTTTTATTGTTTGTATTATTGTCTTTTTCTCTTCCACGATATCTAGGACTTCTTTATTGGATGTATGTTGTGTCCAACTTATTCTTTCCATTCGCCTCCATATCCACATCTCGAACGCCTCCAGTCTTCTGATGTCGTCTTTTCTCATCGTCCATGTCTCTGAGCCATATAACACCACAATCCATATCAGTGTTTTAATCATTCTCTTCCTTAGCCCTTTATCGAGATTACTCCTCATTATTTCCTTCCTTTGGTAGAATGCTTCCTTTCCCATTGCAATTCTCCTTCTTATTTCGCTTTGACAACTGGCATCTTCAGTGATAAGGCTGCCAAGGTAGCAGAATTGTTTCACTTGTTCTACCTTCTGTCCATAGATTGTGATGTTTGCCTCCTTTCCTTGCTCTTTACTGATGACCATCACTTTCGTCTTTTTGGTGTTAATCCTCATACCACATTCTTCGGATACTAAGGCCAGTCTATCCATGATGTTTTGTAAAGCTTTTTCTTTGTTTGCTAACATAGCCTGGTCGTCTGCAAATCGCAATGCTGGTACCAATGCTCCTCCTACTTTGATTCCTTCTTCCAACTCCTCTAGTGCTTTTTTGATCAGTTCTTCAATGTATATATTGAATAGCAGTGGTGACAGCGGGCATCCCTGTCTTACCCCTCTTCCAATCTTTCCCGGTTCTGTCATGTCTCCTTCTATTTTTATTCTCACTGCTTGTCCCATGTAGAGGTTACCGATTAGCCGTCTTTCTCTCCAATCCACTCCAAGTCTTCGCAATGCCCTCATTAACTTAACCCAGTCCACTCTATCAAAAGCCTTCTCATAGTCTACAAAGCATATGTAGACATCCTTGCCGTGTTGTATACTTCTTTCACTTAGTACTCTTAAAGATCCAATGGCATCCCTAGTCCCCATTCCTCTTCTAAATCCAAATTGATCATTGCCAAGGAAGTGGATGCTATCAACTTTTGCCTGTATTCTTTTGGTGAGAATTTTCAGAACAATTTTGGCTGCATGACTAACCAAGTTGATCATTCTAAATTCCTCACAATTTACTGAATTCAATTTCTTCTCGACAGGAATCATAACTGTCTGTAGGAAGTCTTCTGGCCATATCCCAGTTGCATAAATGTCACGACAGATTTGATATAGTACCTTCCTTCCCTTCTCTCCGAGTGATTTTAGCATTTCACTGGGTATGTTGTCAACTCCTTCCGCCTTGTTGTTTTCCATTTCTTCTATGGCCTTTATTATTTCTTCTTCTATTATGTCTGGTCTTTTATGCTCCAGCTCTTCCTTATATTCTTTTTCACCTAGGCCATGGGTCTATTATCTTTCATGTAAAGCTCTTCAATGTACTCTTTCGACCTTTTCTTCACAGTTTCATGATCAATTAACAGTTTTCCTTGTTTATCTTTAATTGTATTACCACTTCCTCCTCTTCCCGATTTCTTTGCCAGTCTTTTTACCCTTTTATATACTTGATCATATCTTCCTCTACATTGCATGTCTTCTATTTCTTTGCACTGTTCATCCCACCATTTCTCTCTTGCGCTGTCTGTTGTTTTCCGTAATTTGTTATTTAGTCTTCTGTATTCCTTCTTTGCTTTCTCTGTAGTTTGATGTTTCCAATGCCTCCTCTCCTCCATGAGCTTGATCATTTCTGATGTAATCCATGGTTTCTTTGCACATTCTCCTTCTTTGTAGCCTAATGTTTTTATTGCCTCTTCTGACATAATGTCCTTTAGTTTCTGCCAGCGTTCCTCAATCGTTTTATTTCCACTTGTTTGTTCAATTCGTTTTTCTATGCCTTCTGATAGTGCCTGTCCTTTTCCTTAATTGCTTCCATTTCTTGTTTATCACTTTTCTTTTCCTGATTAATTTGAGGTTTAATTCCATGTTTATGCCCACCAGGTTATGGTCCGTGTCTACATCTGCTCCTGGGTAGGCACAGGCATTCTTTACACTGTTCCGGTATCTCTTTCTAGCCATGATGTAGTCAATCTGGTGTCTTGATCTATCACCTGGCATTTTCCATGTATACCTCCTTCTTTTTGGATGGTTAAACCAAGTGGATTACGAAAAAGCGTTTGACAGAGTAGAGTGGAGGATTTTGATGAGAGCACTGAAAAGGGTGGGAGTGGATTGGAGAGACAGAAGACTGATAGCAAACCTATACCTTGGACAGTCAGTGAAGGTGAGAATAGAGGGAGAACTGAGTGAATCGTGTATGATTGGCAGAGGAGTAAGGCAGGGATGTCCACTGTCACCGCTGCTGTTTAACATATACATCGAAGAATTAGTACAAGAGGCGATGGAAAATACAGATAAGGGAGTTAAAGTTGGAGGAGTACTACTAAAGGCGCTGCGCTTCGCAGACGATCAGGCCATGCTAGCAAGCAATCAAAAGGGCTTCAGGAAGTAATGGATAAACTGATACAAGTGTCAGAAAATTATGGAATGAGAATCAATACAAAAAGACTAAAGTTATGGTAAAAAGTAAAAAGAAGGAACGAGTGGAAATAAAGGTTTACGGACAGATCATAGAGCAAGTGAAGGAATTTAGCTATCTAGGAAGTCTGATAACAACCGATGCCAGATGCAATAAAGAGATAAGAAGACGTATAGCAATAGCAAAAGAAGCTTTTTACAAGAGAAAGGAGCTGATGCAAAGTAAACTAAAACTAAACCTAAAAAAGAGATTGGTAAAAACATTGATATGGAGTGTGGCGTTGTATGGGGCGGAGACGTGGACAATGAGAAATGAAGATATAAAACGATTAGAGGCTTTTGAAATGTGGATTTGGAGGAAAATGCTAAAAGTAAAATACACAGAGCATAAGACAAACGAGGAAGTCATGAAGGAGATAGAAGAAGAAAGAAGCCTGATAGATACAATCCGGAAAAGGCAGAGAAATTGGATGGGACATGTCCTCCGGCATGACTCTTTACTAAGAACAATAATCGAAGGAAAAATAGAGGGAAAGAGAGTGAGAGGTAGACCGAGAAAGATGATGTTGGAGTGGATGATGAATAAAGGATATCAGGAACTCAAAGAAGAAGCAAGCAATCGATCGGAGTGGAATAACTGGATACCTGGACCTGTCGAGAGACAGAAACACTGATGATGATGAAACCAAGTGTTTGTTACTATTAACTGTTGGCGCTTGCAGAATTCAACTAGTTCTTTTCCTCTGCTGTTTCTAACACCCAACCCATATGGTCCAATGCACCATTCTTCTTTTCCCTCTCCAACTGTGGCATTCCAGTCACCCATTACAATCACATGGCTCGTGCCTTTTATTCTTCCTAGGTATTCCTCAATTTTTTCATACATTAGGTCTACTTCTTCATCCTCATACGCTGATGTTGGCATGTATACCTGTATCACAACCATATCAACTGGTGATGTTTTGATTTCCACTGCTAGTAGTCTATCCTCAATGTGCTCCACCTTTGTTACACTGTTAGCAAAGTCTTTGTTGAGAAGTATAGCTACTCCACTTTGTCCATTTCGTCCACCTGTATGAATAACTCTTACTCCCTCACTCATAAAATCACCATCGCTTTTCCATCTGACTTCTGATAAGCCCAGGATTCCAAATTTCAACCTTTTCATTTCTAATATTCTTCTCTTCTTCAGGTGTCATGTATTTTTACGTTGACGACTATGGACTTCCATTTCTCTCTGTTGTGTGTTGCTTGTATTAATTCCAATTCTGTAGTCACCCCTTTACATCAGTCAGTAAGCTGCTGATATACGTCATTCTTTGTCTTCCTCTTGATCATTTGCCTTCGACTTTTCCAGTAGTTACCAGGTTTTCTATGCCTTTCTTCCTCATTATATGTCCAAAAAATTGAAGTTGTCTTTTACTTATTGTAGATAGCAATTTTCTTTGTGTACCTGCCATTTCGAGTACTAATTCATTTGTTTTCTTTTCAGTCCAAGATATTTTCAACATTTTTCTTAAGAACCACATCTCTGCAGCTTGAAGCTTTTTCTTCATGACTTTAGAGATAGTCCACGTTTATGCCCCATATAACATGACTGGCCAAACATAGCATTCTAGAACCCTAATCCTTGTTTTCATTGTTAAATGTCGGTTTGTTAGTATGTATTTTAAATTCCCAAAGGCTGCTTTGGCCATTCCTATTTTTGCTTTTATGTCTGATTCACTTTTCGCATCACTGGTGAACCAGCTTCCTAGATATTTGAATGACATGACTTCTTTAATTTTCTCTTCATTTATGTTGATATCGCATTTCGGACTGTCTTTCTTCTTGGATATCACTAGGCAGAATGTTTTATTGATGTTTATTCTTAAACCTTTCTTCTCACTTTCTGTATTTACTTGATTTAGCAGTTCCTGCAATTTTTTTGTGAATCTGCTATCAGGGCTGCATCATCTGCAAATCTTAGATTATTGATGTTCTGTCCACCAACTTTGACTCCTTCTACTTTTTCTTCGTTTTCCATGATTTCTTCTCCATATTCATTGAAAAATTCTGGAGATAATCCACATCCCTGTCTGGCACCTTTTAATATTTGAATCCATTTTCCAGTTGTTCCATTAACTCGAGGTGTTGTTTTCTGGTTCCAATATATTTCTGTGAATATTCTTAAATCTTTTCTGTCTATCTCTGCTCCTTCCAGACACTCAAAAAGTTTGTTATGACGGACATTATCGAAAGCCTTTTCATAATCTATGAAACATATGTACAAGTCTTTCTGCATCTCAATACATCTTTCACTTAGCATTCTTAAAATATATATTGCATTTCTACAGCCACAGTCTTCTTTAAATCCAAATTGTTCTTCAGATGCCTTGTGTCTAATTTTATGTTTTGTTCTCCTTAGCAGTATTTTGAGAAGTAATTTTTACAGATGGCTAATTAGGCTAATTGTTCTGAATGATTCACATTCTGTAGCATTTTGTTTTTTTGGTATAGGAATGATAATTGACCTACCCATGTTTTCAGGAATTGTTCCGTTGTCATATATTAGGTTTAGCAGTTCAGTTGTCTTTGAGATTCCAATGTCACCTGCCTTTTGTATCATTTCAATAGAGATGCCATCTGGTCCAGCAGCTTTGTTCTTTTTCATGTCTTTCATTACTGATGCTACTTCTTCTTCTAAGATTTTAGGTCCTTCTGCATTTCTTGTTATGGGCTTTATTTTTCTTCCATCATGATATAGTTGTTCTATATATTCTTCCCATCTATGTTTAATATCATTTTCCTCTGTTAGTATTTGGCCTTCTTTGCTTTTTATGCAATTGCTACTGGTGATCCTCTTATTCCTCCCACTTGATTTCTAATATTACATTTGCCAATTTCCCTGGCCGTAACATAGTACAGACATTCCATGTCCCAATTCTCTCGTGATGTTTCTGTTTTGTTCGTTTGCAAGGGTTTCGCTTGATTACGACCTTGGAATCCTCGCCTCTTCCACTGCCGGACGCGACTCTGCCCACAAGGTGTGCAGACCCGTTGACGTCGTTACTGCTAACATTTAACTGACTTTCCATTGAGAACTACTTGGGACTATAATTGGGGTGGTATCCCGTTGCCTTCCCCAATGGTTTGAGTTTGGAGTTCCTTCTCCTAGACGGACATGCCTAAAGAGGCTTAGCGAGCTCCATCTGCCCCGGTTTAACATCCGAGTTCCTTCTTCTAGTCTGTCTGTGACCAGAGCCTGCGTTAGCCGTCCAGCTATTTGGTTCCTGTGAAGCCTGCCCACCTCGCGTTGCGCCCTAGGTGGAAATTCGGTTTTTACACCTTCTCCACTGATGGTATAGCCTTCAACAGTCATCACCATAAGCTGGACGTTGCCACCCTCCCACCACGATGAGGTGCATGTTGGATTTGGGGGGGTTGGAGATATTGTATTTGCTGTAGAGTGCTCTTGTTTTTGACATTTTGTCATGCATACTGCGCTATATAAGTTGTCAGTTATGAATGAATGAATGAATGAATGAATGAATGAATGAATGAATGAATGAATGAATGAATGAATGAATCCTACGAGTGCTGGACGCCGGGGATGTAGCGGTCTTGGTGTTGCTGGACCTCACCGCCGCCTTCGACACGGTGGACTATGGTACACTACTGAAGAAGTTGGAGGCATCGTATGGAGTGAGCGGTCGAGTGCTCCAATGGTTTTCCTCCTATCTAACGAATCGGGTGCAGCATAGCATGTATGTTGCGCAGGCTCAACCACTCCGCCGACCTGTGTAGTACGTGGAGTTCCTCAAGGCTCCGTACTATGGCCTATTCTCTTCGCGCTCTACGTCGCCGACCTGATAAACATTGTCCAATGGTTCGGGCTCCAAGCACACCTCTACGCTGACGACACGCAAGTATATGGAAGCAGCCCTCCTGCAGCAGTTCATCTGCTCCAGCAGCGTGTCATTAGGTGCCTGGTCGAGGTGACCAGGTGGCTGAAGTCACATCATCTGCAACTCAATGCTGCTAAGACTGAAGTATTATGGATCACCTCTGAGCGCCAGAAACACTTGACACCGATGACCTGTATCAGCATCGATGGACTTGAGGTGCAACCAGTGTTGTCTGTCCGGAATCTCGGGATCCACATCGATAGCACATTATCGATGAGGACCCATGTCTCGAAGACTTTCCTTTTTTCCTCTTATTGGCGGTGAGGTCCAGCAACACCAAGACCGCTACATCCCCGGCGTCCAGCACTCGTAGGATTCATTCATTCATTCATTCATTCATTCATAACTGACAACTTATATAGCGCAGCTGCTTCAACGCACTCCGGCTGATCAGAAGTGTACGAAAATCAATGTCAGTCACCGCCCTCAAGTCACTGGTTTCATCATTGGTACTGACCAAACTAGACTACGGGAACGCGACACTCGCCGGATCACCGAAACACCTCCGGGTCGTATTGAACGCAGCGGCGCGGTTGATCTTCCAGGTCCCTTCTCGTGAACATGTAACATCGCTTCTACGAGACTTACGCTGGCTATCAATGCCTGAGCGGATTGAGTTTAAGTTGGCAGCGCTGGCTTATCGCTGCCTGAACGGTATTGGTCCAGAGTACCTGACGACAGAATTAGTACGAGTCGCAGATCAGGCAGGTCGGCGTCGCCTGAGATCTGCTGGAACCGCTTCTCTGGTTGTTCCGTTGATGCGCCTTCGTACTGCAGGCGATCGTGCCTTTCCCGTGACTGCTGCAAGGGCATGGAACCGCCTGCCATCTTCAGTTCAACTCTCCCTAACGCTAGACACCTTCAAGAAGAGACTCAAAACTTGGCTATTTCGCACGAGCTATTGTAATTACGATTTATAATTTGTAATGTGTCCACGCAGTCACTGTATTAGTTGCCACATAAATCTCTACGTTGTATAATAATAATAATAATAATAATAATAATAATAATAATAATAATAATAATAATAATAATAATAATAATAATAATAATCATCATCATCATCATCATCATCATCATCATCATTGAAACGTTGTTCAGCATGAATTCAATGATTGGGTATTAGGTATAGGTATTAAATTAGTATTATCCTGCACTGCGAGCGAAGCGAGATTCCGAGAACAGATTCCGCCCAAAAACCAAACAACCAAACGAGGCCCAAAAAACCAGATTGGGTTGGAAAAACCCACACTGGCAACACTGCCCGTAGACGTGCGTCAATGACGCCGTATATTCCAGTAGCTGCTAACAATAGACGAGAAATGCAAATTCTCCACAATAGTATTATCCTGCATTGCGAATGAAGCGAGCGCGAGCGAAGCGAACATCGTTCTAGTAGTTATTAAAGTGTGTGTGTGTGTGTGTGCGTGTGTTTGTTGGTGGGTGGGTGTGTGTGGATTAATATAGTTAAGAAATGGAGGGGTTTGAATGGAAAGTTTTTGATTGAACTCCTCTGGTGTTTAGTGGGTCATTGTTGCAGATAGTAACGTGCGCAGCGACATACATGAGTGACTCAAGCTTCGAGAAAGTTTCATGAAATGGATATATAAGGACGTTGTCTGGATGGGAAGACAGACTGAAGAATTCCGAACTCAACTGAGGAGAACCGAAGACAACCGAACAGCTCATCGAACAACGAACGGGTCTTCGTCGAATCGTTCCTCGAGTCGATCAACGGTCCGAGGCGGTTCTCGAAAGAATCTCGGACGAGGGCGTCACCGCGTCAACAAGAGGACGAGGGCGTCGCCGCTACAACGAGAGGGCGAGGGCGTCACTGCGTCAACAAGAGGACGAGAGCGTCGCTGCTACGAGAGGACGAGGGCATATCTGCGTCTAAACGTTCGATTCGTATACTAGTCGGAAACTCTGGTCTCGGTTCATTGCTTCACGTCGAACGGGAAGTGTGAATCTACCTTAATTTTTTTAACAGTTGTTCAGGCAATTCTTAAGCTGAACACACTTTAGTTCTGACAGAAATTATAAGAAGAACTACCAGATGAAACTAACACGGAAAAGTCATGAACTTTACTAACAGAAACAGTTATTATAGATTAAGTCTCATCTTAATAAAAGTTTATATTATTTGATTTGGAAAGGAGACTCTTGTTCAGTTGTGAGTTTGACAAGCGAGTTGTCCTCTACTGTCTAATTTAGTTCTGTGATTACCGTGTTGGCTTCATGGGGGTTGTTTGTGATTTGGGTTCAGGCGTTACACCTTACATTCGTCGAGGTCGCACTTGCCGAGGGGGCCCTCGCGGTAATACTATCATTCAACAAGATTTGCTGATTCATTGTTTTAAATGTACCTAGAACAAACACTGAAATTGGTAAGAGAGCTTTTTCTATTTCTGGTCCAAAAATCTGGAACTCTCCCCTCTGGTTGTCAGATCTTCCAAATCTTCCAATAAACTGAGCATTTTTAGATCTAGGCTTAAAACACATCTCTTCCAATTAGCATTTCTTCCATAGTCTGTCTTGCTGTTTCCCTCTCTGACTGATCTCTGGAATGACCTGGGTTTTTTGCGGATGGATTTGAAGTATTATCGATTGATACCCTTGAGTATTAGAAATGGTGCTAACCATGTCGGCCAGAACGGTTATTATTTAATTTTTCATGTCTTTGCATGCATACCTTGTATCAATATTGTCAGTAGCCTAATAAAGCGAGTAGATATTTTGCTAACATGTTTAGCAACCAGATGTAATATTTGTTTAATTTCCGGGATTATCATCTGTGGTCAAATTGTCTCTGTGACCTCGCTGGACTATGTTTTGTGTAGCAGCTAAAAGTAGAGCTTCTGCTATTGTTTTTAGGCAGTGCCGGTTTTCGGCAATTTGTTTTGCATATGTTTCACTTTGCAATTGTATTGCACTTTCAGTGCTGTGGCCCTTTAGATGCTTGTATTCCTGCCACATAAACATTGTCGTCTTATTATGAGGATAAAATTCTTGGGAATTATATTTAAAACAGGAGAAAATGCAATTATTGATTTTATAGCGCCTATCTGAGTGATTGTCTATTTGAAAATGGACCATACGAGCAATAATATTATTGGGGTAGAACAAACACCTCGGACTTTGAGAGGTCAGTACGGCCGCTACTGGTGATCATGTAGCACAGACAGACAGACAGACAGACAGACAGACAGACAGACAGACAGACAGACAGACAATAGAGCTGGCATTTTAAAACAATGGCAATCCTAAAACAATGTTAGAATTTCACCAGTTCATGCTGACGTTAAAGCAGACTTTGAGCTGCTTTGAGCTGAGATGGAGAATTTTCGACGTGGCAGATACGGACAGACAGATGGACACGGACATAGGCACTGGCATACAGAGGGTACGACTTTCAGATATAATAGGAATGAAAAGATATTGTAAGTCAGTCGGAGTCGCGATCAATCGTCGGTGATGGGTTTTCGGGCACTAAATTATGTGGTAGAAATCTGAACATTTAAACTACCTAAAATAGTAAAAATGTAGGCAGTATAAATGTTACGTTTAAGACTTTAAACATTTGTACTCAATATTCTGTATTCAATTGCAATTTGAGCAGTTCGCCCATTAAACATTATCAAACTCTGCTCGGTGATCGCCGCCTTTCAAGTTGACTGAAACTGCCAGATACAAGACACATCTTACTGTAGAGTAGTGTTTTCGATGCATATACTCACGAGATGCTGAATACGAAGCTATTTTCAGTTTCGTTGTTGATGCTGATTAGGTGAGCATCCATGTTATCGCAAGCAATCCCTGCATTTGACAGAGACATCTGGTCCGTTGACGCTAGATAACAGTAGCCAATGTATTCGACCCAAGGTTCGGATGAGCGACAAGCGTACGATGCTGTGGTAATCTGGAATAGGCTTAAGCCGGCAGTCGATCTGAACATTTGACCTGATGAAGGGAGCGTTGAAACTGGCGATTCTGAAACTTTAATGTTATATGCAGTTCGATTAAGCTTTGCATGCACAAAGAAAAAAGGTAAAGGTAGTCCCATACTCGATTTTCGAGCGTTGGGGCCGGTGTTGATCTCCGGTTACTAGGCAAGCAGCAACGCAGGTGGCTTGCGCCATTAATCTAGAGTAGGTTGCCATTACTTTCTCTAGACCCACGTTTTACCCTTCGCAGCTTAACGCTGCTACCAATTTATCGACGCCTAAGCGATGAACGGCTTGGTTGGCCGCCGGCACCACGGCTAGAATCCGGGATGGTCACCCATCCAAGTACTAACCGCGCTCGACGTTGCCTTAACTTCGGTGTTCTGACGGTAACCGATCGCACAGCGCCAAGTAGGCCGGGTATGCACAAAGAGCTTGACATTAACTTACGTCTTTAGAAAATTGCAAGAAAAATATGCCTGGAAGTCAGTCAAACAGAATTTTAATGCAAAATGCTTAATTAAAAGTCAGTTTCAGCCACGTCATATTGGCAGCTGAATAAACCGCAAAAAATATCCGGCTGAATTATCCTCTTAACTGTGCAAATGCATTCGTTCGGATATATCACCCTAAGATTTTTGCCCAAATCGAATGTTTCGCGGATAAATTTTGCAAGTGGAGCACCCGTCAATTTAATGCCAGCTTATCATTCACGCGTATAATTATTATAATGATAACTATTTCTGATATATATCCGAAGTACATATTTCCTAAGTGAGCCGCACTTAAAGCGAGTGAAAAAGATTTAAAGACCTGTTAAACATTGGAGTGAAAATAGTTTGGACGGGGTTTTCTACGTAAACAATTATTAAAGAGAGCACTTATTTATAGAACATTATTGCGACAACAACATGAATGTCTAGGTAGATGCAACCTAGATCTTGACCTGTTTCTTCTTTCTCGCAACTTGTTTCTTCAGCCAAAATTGACTGAAATAAAAGCAGTCTTTAAAATTAATTCCGTAACAGTGTTCATTCTAGAGTTGTAGTTACACATTACTCGGCAACAGGATATGCGCATTGGTAGACTAAGTAATTGACTAGACTAGTAAAGTAAAGTTATCCCTGAGCACTCAAGACAAACTTCAAGGCTCACATGAGCGGTGCTGATCTCCGTTTCATAGACCCTCAGCCAGGCGACTAGTGCAAGTTACATGATACGAGCAGTGATGGGCACTAGTTAACTAAAACAGTTATAACTATTAGTTTAACTGGAAAAATTTAGTTGAAGCAATAGATCAACTACTTTTTTTCTGAACTAGTTACAACAATAGTTTAACTACTTTTTTAAATAGTTACAACTAAAAGTTTAACTACTTTTTGCCAACTTGTTATTATACTGCTTATTTCTTATTGCTCTTTATACTGAAACATGAAAATGAACTACACAAGTCTTGCTGACATTGTTGTTGACCCTTCTGATCGTGATAATCACATTGTTTGATGTAAGTACTGCCTGCATAAGTCTTCAGGGGCAGTTCCACGTTGGGGATGACTGGGGATGCATCCCCCACCAGCCCACCAAAAATGTGCGTGTGGCTTTGATCAATTTAAGAGAAATATTTTTGGTTGTTATTTCTTGGTAGTACTTTAGTCTAATAGTATATTTACTGACTAACTACAGTTCGGTTTTTGCACTATTACTTTGTACAACCAGACTAAAATGCTTTTAAACAGTGTCGATTCTGAACATTATAGTTTATAAATCAAATCTACAAATTTCTTCTAAACTATTTGCATATAATTCCTTTGACAATTGGCGGCGGGATCTTCCTAGAAATTCACTGCATCCCCCCACCAAGAGTTTTTGGAGCCGCCACTGTAAGCCTTCATAGATTACGGTGATTTCTTTGTGTTTGATTGAAAGGAGTCGAATAATTTAAAAAATACAAAAAGTTGCAAAATAGTTGGAAATAATTTAATTACTTTAAAAAGTTTGTTAACTTTTTCTTTAAAATTGTAACTAATAGTTAAAATATTAGTTTTACAAATATTTTGTTGAAAAAGTTTAGTTTAACTACTTGTTTCCAACTAGTGCCCATCACTGGATACGAGGCCAGTGTTCTCATGCAACGCGCTTGATTAATCCGCTACTCAGTCGTCGTACTATCTGGCGAAAAAGGCTAGGTCTGCCTTAGGGCTCCTGTGGGTCTCAAACCCGCGATCTTCTGTTCCATCGTTCAACGTTGCTACCACTCTGCTAACTTTCCGCCCAGTCATAGAGTGTAAGGTGTGAAAATTGAGGTAACAGTTAATAATTAAGATATATTGCATAGCATATCGTATCAAAGACGGCCGACAAATCTAACAAGCACAACGCTCCAACAGACACCCACATAGACATCAAATATTGAACAGACAGAATAGATGCTTAGGAAGAATGAAATGCGGTATGCTGAATGTCAAACTGTGGCAGCTCAAGGATTTGGCAAATAGGGGGCGTTAAGGTGACAACTTCTAAGCATGGGGTCAACCATTTGTTGATAGGTATGTAGTAGTAAGTATAGGGTCCCAACAGCGTGCCACTGGGGCAGGCATTCAGTAAGAGGCACGGGACCTTCCCGAATCCTCTATGTGGAGCCGCCTGATGTCGTGGCAATAATTGCATCATAAGAAACGTATATTTATTCAAATAGTCGACACACGTTCGACAATTTTTTATAATCTTCAAATTCGAGACGTCTGTAGCGCGATAATTTATTCGGTGATGGTAGGATTTTCAGTAATCAGTGGCGGCTCCACATTGGAGGCACGGGGGCGTGCCGTCTATTGGATTGCCTGCCCCTAGCAGCCCCCCATCCCTTAATCTTTAGACATCTCAACAATGGTTGCCATAAAAACCTATATACAAGTGGAGAATTGTGGAAAATGGTGGAAAACGTAAAACTTGCTTTAACTTTCGGCTGTTTTTGCCATATATTTTAGAGGATAGGGGTCAGCTTGGAATCGGATTTGGGATGAGCCCAAAACCACGTCTAGACGGGAGCCGCAGTAAAACCGTTAACAGCTGGATTAATATCTCGCGAGAGAACTTTACAGTAGTGTCACGGCGGAACGTCATTAAGAAGCGCTGTGGTGATGACAACACCGGTTGGCGTCGAACCAGTGGCGGCTCCACCGAGGAGTCAGAGGGGCCCGTGTCCCCCTATTGAGTGTCTGCCCCAGTGTTTCCCCAGTTGGGACCCTATATTTAATGCTACATACACTAAACAACAAATGGTTGGCCCCATGATTAGAAGTTGCCACCCCAACGGCCCCCCACTTGCCAAATCCTAGAGCCGCCACTGCGTCGAACTATCATTAACTAGTGAGGTAGTTTAAATGTTTATCTGTAGTCAAGCAATTAGGACCAGCAGTGGAGCCGGCATGGACTACTTTTGTAGTTCAAGACTATTGGACATATTAACTGCATAAATGTAAGCCTATGTGTTCTGGAAATTAAATAATTAAATTAAATGATACATAGAGAGAAAAAGAAAGAGAGAGAGGAGAGAGAGAGAGAGAGAGATAGAGAGAGAGAGAGAGAGAGAGAGAGAGAGAGAGAGAGAGAGAGAGAGAGAGAGAGAGAGAGAGAGAGCTCAGACAGTCGAACAACTCGGATTAGACCGTCGTTATTGGCTTATAATTATATGGCAGATATCAGGCTTCAATTTGCCAATCCAACACGAATAAAGTTTGACAAAGACACAGTGATGTGACGTCTCGAGACACTGTCTCGCCTTGAGACAGTCTCGAGACAGTATCTTCAATGTCTCGGTCTTGGCCTTGGTCTCGTCGCTACTGTCTTGGTCTGCGATTCAAGACCGAGACAGTGGGTTTTCTGAACTTTTTACACTGTTAGGAATAATGTTTTCTGTGGTAGATGTCTTCCGAATTATGGGGCTATACGAGATTGTCACTGTTGGAACCCTTCGTGAATAATAAATAATATAATATGTTTGTGTAGATATATCTGTGCCAAATTTTCGTAATTTTATGGCTGATGTTGATAAAAAAGTTGTGAATCTATTTTATCTGTTTTCTTGATGTTTCAAATTACTGTCTTGGTCTTGGTTTTGATGGTTAGTGTCTTGGTCTTGGTCTCGGTCTTGCCACTTACTGTCTTGGTCACATCCCTTGAAAGACGATAGTGTTTAAAAATCATCTGAACCAGTCGATCCATGCCCGTCTGTTGTCAAAGATGTCAAATTGCCAAACGAAGACAATGACGACATCTTGAAGGACTTTTGCTGAAGATGAAGCATTCATTCACAGCAGCTTGACAATGGTATGTTGCAGTTTTATAACTTCTTTGCAAACACATGTGGGTCTAAGCTTACTTACTGATTTTTAGCAATTGCTCGATACTCAATTCTGAACAAAGGTTTGCTTAACATGTTAATTTGTCAAAATATGCTGCTATATTCCATATGAATTTATTGCAGAAAATTTGAAATTCGGTTTAAATTTGCCCTAAGCATGGATGACCTAATTATGCCATTAAAGGCTGTCCATTAATGACGTGAACAAAATAGGGGAGGGGTTTGAAAAAGTTTGACACTTGTTGACAGGGGGAGGGTAAAGATAAATTGACGTCAGCAATTTCATTTTTGACAATAAATTTAAGAAATAAAAAATATTAATTTCCATAATTCTATTTGAGCAGCAAAGCCAGCCAATATAAATTATTTTTAGCTTGTAGGAAAAGTGGTTAAAAGTTTTGAACATAATTTCGTTAGGGGAAAGTCTGACAGTTGTTACCAAAGGAGGGGCTAAAAATTGTCTAAATGTTTTGACATAATTAATGGACGGCCCCTTGTAGGGGAGGGTTCACAGTTTTTGACATAATTTTAGGGGGTCATCAAAAATTTGATAGTTGCTGATAAGGTAGGTCAAGAATTGCCAAAGAATTGTTGACGTAATTAATTAATGGACAGTCCCTTAGGCCTAATGAATTTGGTTTGTAGACTCTTATAGCAACAATTTCATGGCTGAGTGATTCTAACTCTTAAAACCAAACATTTATAAATTAAATGCAATTAAATCCAGATAATACACGCTAACTTTTATACAAGTTGTTCGAGTATGCAACTTTGGACTCGCATCGAGGGCGATGTTCTTCCTGTATATTATGATTTATGAAAAATAGTTGGCCCCTGCGTAGAAGTTGAACCCCACTTGCCAAATCCTAGAGCTGCCGCTGTCAGTAATGTAGAGAAAATATAACTGACATAAGATGACGTGAGACCACCAGACGATTGGGATATGTAATGCAAACCAGTTATTAGACCTATAGGCCCAAAGCATCATGTAAGTTGAAACATCATCGTGACGACATCGCGAATTTGACGAATTTGTTTTGTTTGATTTTGCTTTGTTCAGATTGAGCAGGGGGATGTAATGCTAATAGGATTACTCACAATTTTCAATAGACTAAAGAAGACTTAGAGGTACACAAACAAGACATTTATATTTATAGCAGATACTTTTGAATTCTAAATACATAAAGACCAAAAAGACTTAAACACAGAAAATATCAAACTTGCTATTATGAAAAGTCAATAGTTAAAAGCTTGATAGCACACTGCTGCCCGTGATATTATAAGGTCAATATTTTTGTCGACAATACTACCTACATAATCCATTTCCGTCTTCGTCATTTTGTGTTCCACTTATTCAGGCATTCAGCGCCATAAACTTTGTCTTACCACTGAATCATTCACAATTCCGGTTTGTTTTCTTAACAGTCGAATGAGTGCTATCGATTCATGTATCGTCTTTGTATGTATCAGAAACAAGAAGATAATAGCAATCATTTTCCGTCGGCTTGAGATTTTCAGTAGCATTCAAGAATTTCTTGAGAAATTCGTGGTTTTTCATTGAGATTTGATTTCGAGAGGGAAGCCAGAACATTCAAAAAATTAAAATATCCCGCAATATCAGAAACTGAAGATAACCGAGATCTGTTAATAGCAGCTCTGCGCGTAACTCGTTCAATAATGGCAAATCTTGCTCAGAGTAACTACAGCATAGTAGTTTTCATTATCATTATTATTATAATCATTATCATTATTAGTATAATAATTTTATCTATTAGGGGCTTATTGATTAGCCTACCTAAACGCTGTATTTTGGAATCACACGGCAGTGGCGGTTCCAGGATCTCTTGGTGGGGGATGAAATGAATTCGTAGGAAGTTGGTGGGTGGATGAAAAGAGATGGGGAAAATCATTAAAAGAAAAATTTTCCCCTAATTTGACTACAATTTTACCGACAAAATAGGTTGACAAGCAGAAAAAGGTCATCCGCACGTTTTTCACCGTAGTTTTAGTACTGTTTTACTAGACTTTAAAAAAATTCCCAAGAGAAAAAGGTCTGGTGGTCCGTGGGGATGCAGCTCCACTCATCCCCCACGTGGAACCGCCACTGCCACTAGGAGACGAACTGATAATACAGAGTCTTACCGTGTAATGTATACAACCGCGTTGAATCGTGCATTTTGTCGGAACGTACCCATAGAATTCGCAATAATTTGAACAAGGTTTCCAGTTGAAGCAGATGCAGTTTGGTTCCCGTTGGCACTTCCAAGCGCACAGCGTTGATTCCGATGGCGGTTCTATGTTGATTACCGGAAGGTCTAGATCTTGGAGGCGGAGGACAAAAGATGGCGAACCAAGAGCACATAAGCTGCTTCCGTTTGACAGTTCTAGTGTCATATAAGAAGAGA
Organism: Metaphire vulgaris; assembly: GCA_018105865.1. Taxonomy (NCBI): domain Eukaryota; kingdom Metazoa; phylum Annelida; class Clitellata; order Crassiclitellata; family Megascolecidae; genus Metaphire; species Metaphire vulgaris. The sequence goes on from CM030848.1 coordinate 3,664,283, forward strand.
CTGAATTGACGTTATTAGTTGCCAACGATGCAAAAGTTATTGCAGAAACGGCGAGGAGGACGAATGACCAGACGAAAGATGCGTCAGTGACAGGTGATTCCATTTGTTTATTTGGTAACATTCGATAGTAAAATCTCGTCAGTCAGAAGCAGTTTTTTAATTTCATGAATTCGTGGAATTCAGGACTTAATTTTTACAAGAAATTGTGCAGTCTCAAAGCCTTAAAGAGATGATTTGTGCTATGTCTCTCTCTAAGACGTTGATTTCGAACTAGCCAATTGGGTTGAATTATCTTGGTTCCAGAATTCTTTCTAAGACGTCAGCACTGTTTCTAATCAAGCAAATAAAGTCGAATTAAAAGACTTTATAGAGCTTAACATAACGCGAAACGCGAATTCTATATAATAATCGCTGTTAGTCTATTTCAAAGTGATCGCGAATAAGCAACAATGCAGTCCATTAACTCTCAAATCGATGCCGAACTGAAACAAGTGGCGCGCTCCTTTGAAGTCCATCGTTGACGCAAAAATAAGTCATATATATATATATATATATATATATATATATATATATATCGATCGATCGCTGCGTGTCACGTGTGTATGCCTCACTTTAAAACATCACTCGATTCTAGGTCATTTGCAGTGTCAGGGCCACAGACATGGAACAATCATCCGATGTCAGTGAAATCATTCAGTTTTCTGTAATTCTTCGAGAGAAATCTAAAGGCACATCTGTTACGCCTTAGATTATATTCAATTCATTACATGACAACTGTTATTTAATCAAATTTTTTTATAGCTGAGCGATGTAATGTGCCCTTGTTCCTAGCATTTGGTAATATGGCGCACAAGAAACAGAGATTGTCTTATACCCCAACCTGGGTTACACCCCCGGTTTGTGACAGACACCCCCTGCCCATACACTCCTTCTCAGGGGTGGTGTTGGCTATCACCAAAACAGACTGTTGTTCAAGCTATTCAGTTAAAATTATAAAATGTCATCCATTTCAGATGGACTCGTGTAATCATGGTCAACGTCATCCTACTGGGGAAGTTTTGATATTCACAATTCATTATCGTGCTTATCTTTGGGAATTTTAGAGCTTCGGTGATTCGACATATCGATCTGCTTGGTTTTCGATAGCAATTCTATGTTTGGTGCTGCTGCGTTAACATTTAGCAGTCGGCTACTTTACTTTTTTACCTTTCTTCCGAGGATCAGGGCGCGATCTGTAGGGGGAAAAGAAATTCCCCCCACTGCCCAACTGCATTCCCCTACTCCATCCCCCAACTGCATCCCCCAACTGCATCCCCAACTGCATCCCCTACTAGCTCTCCCCACAACTGCATCCCCCCACTGCTAAATTTTCCCAACAACTACACCTCCAAGCTCCACATATCCCCCTCCCACTGCATCCAGGTCACAAATCGCACCCTGCCGAAGACCAAGCATCAAACCCCCAACCTGCCACCTCCTCCGCCCAATTCTATTCTCCCTGGGTCACCTATATCAGTGGGCTCCAAAGTACGACCCGCTGGCCTGATACGGTCCGCCAAGACCTTTAATCCTGCCCGCTGCAGGAAATGAGGAACATGCGCAAATCTATTAGAATCCCTTTATCGCTGTCTGTGTCATAAAGAGTAAGTAAAGTAAAGTAAAATCTCGTGGATTTCTACAGCGCCTTGGGGAGCAGCACAGCAGTTGCTGCTTATTCGTAGGCGCTCAGCCTCTCTTAAACTAGCTATGGGAAAGGCCAGCCAGTGAGGCTAGGTTGTTACAGCTATGGAGGATATGATTTTAGACAAAGGAAGGATTTAAGCTTAGACCTGAAGACTTGAGGAGATAATGCAGGAATTATAGGAAATTAGGATTCAGATTTGATTGCTTGAAAGTGTCCAAGTCTGCGGAAGGAAGCTGGGATCGAGTTCCAAAGTTCAGGTGAGGCGTATGAGAAGGCACGGTTGCAAATTTTCAGAGATGACTGATTCAGTGGGCGTGACAGAGTGAGGTAAGATGATGAACGTGTGGGTTGAGGAGGCTAAGGGGTTAATAGTGATCTAAGGTAGACAGGTTTTGATGACTGAAGTGAGCTATATGTAAGTGTTATTATCTTATATTGGATACGTTCAGTTATTTTAAGCAAATGTAATGATTTTAGTATGAGTGAAATATGGGAGAATTTAGGTGATTTAGTAACAGCACGAGCAAGTGCATTTTGTATTGATTGCAATTTGTTGAGAGAGGCGTTGGGAAGGTTGTAGTAGAGGGAGTTACAATAATCTAATTTGCAGTGTTGCGCGGTAACGAAGTAAAAGTAACGCGTTACAATACTTAAGTACAATTCTGAGTACTTCGTACTGTAACGAAGTACACAACTTACCCAGTACTTTTTACTTGTAACGAAGTAAGTTTTTATTCAAATATTAGTACTTTTACTTCGTTACATTATGTCTTTCACGTTTCGTTACAAGTAAAATTTCTCATCGCCAAATTTCGATACATTTACTGGAGTATCTGTTTAATTCTTCACAACTTCCCGTGTTTAGTCGTACAGGGTTGACAATGACCAACAAACGTACATGCATGACTGACAGATTGTTTGAAAACTTGATCTTTCTTAGACCTACATGCAATCACAGAGAGCCGCAGTTAGAGCAGTCAGCGTCCGGGGCAAGGTATAAATTCTGCGCCCCTAAATTCCGGTGATGGCCTTTTTTTGCTTACCCGAGTTTTCACGGCAACGTACAACATACAAATTTTTAACCTGTGACAGTCTGAAAACCGGTGATGACCTTTTTTTACTTATCAACATTACTTTCACGCCGGAGGAAAGTGGTATGAAAAATTAAGGACTTAGTGTGCAAATTGCGCCTTCGAGGACGGCGCCCGGGACAGCTTGCCCCTGCCCCCTAGCTACGGCTTTGTGAAACCAGCATTTATACTAATGCAGTTAATGGTGTAAATGTGTACGTGTTGACTGCTGAGGTTTCTGCATGTTGCTTAAAAGTAGTAATAAAAATGTGATTTAGCATGATAATGTGGAGTTGTTGATGATTCCGTCTGTCACGGTACTTTTTACTTTTTACTTAAAAAGTAACTTTTTGAGGAGTACTTTTTTACTTTTACTTGAGTAACTATTTTTATAGGTACTTTTTACTTTTACTTAAGTAAAAAAATGACATAATACTTGTACTTTTACTTGAGTACTCAAACTCAGTACTTCATACAACACTGCTAATTTGGAGTGGACTATTGAGGTGGCAATTGCGGAGACAGTTTTAGTATCTAGGCAAGGGCGCAGGCGGTGAAGGTCACGAATATGAACATAGCAGGCTTTTGATAGTTGGGAGATTTGTGATTCGAAGTTTAGAAAAGAATCAAATTTGAATTCTAGATTTATAGCAGTTGGAACAGGGATTATTGTTGTGCCAGGAGCCAAAACTAGTTTATGATTGTCAATTTTGTGAGTTGTTGGGGTAGTCTAATTAAAAGAAACTCTGTCTTAGATGGGTTAATAGCGAGGAGATTAGATGACATCAATGCAGAGATTGATGAGAATGCAGATTCGAGCTCAATAATAGATGCATTAAATGAAAGAGGTGATAAGGAAAGGAATAGCTTAGTGTCATCGGCATAGAGTTGGTGATTTAAATTAAGGGAATTAATTAAAGATGAGAGCGGTGTGGTGTAAAGGCTGAACAGTACAAGCCCAAGAACAGATCTGAGGCACTCCAAAACCTACACTGTGAGATAGAAAAATTTGGCTAAGACAGGACACTTGAAAAGACCGGGATTTAAGGTAAGATGCAAACCATTTGTGAGCTTTTTCAGATATTCCAAACCAGAGAGAGTCGTTCGAGCAGAATTTTGTGATCTATGGTATCAAATGCAGCAGAGAGGTCAAGGAGACAAAGGCCAGTAACTTGTCGGAAACCAATTGCGGTTAAGAGTCTGTCATGAATGTAGGCGAGAACGGTTTAGGTTGAGTGATGTTTAGTGTAGGCAGACTGATGAGCATTATATAGCGACTTATTTGAAAGGTGTTCGGTCAGTCTAGAAAGCACAATTTTTTCATTAAGTTTTGATAGAAGTTAAAGATTTGAGATGGGGCGATAGTTATTAATGCTTATCTGTCGAGACCAGGCTTTTTAGGAGATGAGTGACAAAATAGTTTTTGAATGAAGATGGGAAAGTGCCTGAGGTACGAGAGAGGTTAATGATTCTAGTTATGATAGGCGTAAGCACGATGGCACACTGTTTAAGTAAAGAGGTATGTATGGGTCACATTGTTTGTTTGGAAGAGAAAGTAGCAGTTTGAATACCTCTTCATCAGTTTCAGGAGTGAAGCTGGATAAATTGCATAGAGGTTGGGTAATGAAGAGAGGTGGTTTGAGTAATAGTGTGAGATTTAAGGACACTGCGAATCTTGGAGATTTTTGTAGAGAAGGAATTAGCAAAAGATTCAGCAAGTTCTGACAGGAAAATGGATTGAGGGAGAGGTTTTGATTCTTTGGGAGGGAAAAGATCATTTAAAAAGAGATTAGAGACATAGACTTTAATTATAACTTGCTTTAACTGTCAGCTGACTTACTCTTTATCACAATTCTGCGTTCTATCACGGACTCAGTCAGCGCCAATTTCGTGATTTGCTCGTTGGAAATCGAATCTGAGTTTCCAGGCCTACCTTACCATAGGCCTACATACTTCAGAGATATGGCTTAGCCCGAGTTAGCCCGTGGGATAGTCCGGCTTCGATTTTTAATCTTCGAAGTGAGATTGAAATATTCTTAAATGACAGGAACCGTTCACTGGTGTTGCTCACAGAAAGTGAATGGCTTTGCCGCTTTGGAAATTAGCATTCCCAGTAGGTCTATTCACCGTATTCGTGTATCTGAATTATTTTAATATTCGAATACGGCACTCATCTACGGTTTGTATTCCAAGGTTAAAGCGTTCTCTCAGAAATTGGCACTTTTGGGGAATAAGTTTTGAAGAGTCTGCATCATAAATGATAAATCAGCAATAAATAGTCCGTGTTGAGCATTTTATTATCGGATTCCCAGTGGATTCAGGCTTCTCTTCCAGTCAGACATGGAGGATTCGGAATCCGACGCGTTTCGCCGCTGGCACTTTCTGCCTTTCTGGCTTCCGCCGCCTGCACAGCGCCACTACAATCCGCCGACCTTTAGAGCACACCACTGACAGAAGACAAACGACTGTCATCGGCAACCGCAGAATGGTGCAGTATCACCAGCCTGCAAACGGCGAATATACAGAAGCAACATCAGCAATCACAATGGAACAATCCATTGATCGCAAAAGAACTCTTCAGCTTGTTCTAAAGGCCACACAAGTCATATTGACAGAGCTAGATTGAACGCATTTACATCACAGCACTCAGGCGACTGGCTCTTTGCACTACCCTTCAGCAACTGTGGCCTCAGACTCGACAACGAATCAGTGCGTGTAGCAGCTGGTCTACGACTCGGAGCGTCACTGTGCAGTGTGCATGCCACATGACTGTCCTTGTGGTACTCTAGTTGAACAAGGTGGGCACCACGGTCTCTCCTGTCGACTAGGACCTGGTCGAATCGCCCGCCACGCCGCCCTTAACGATATTTTATATCGTTCGTTGATAAAGGCCGATTTCCTGTCGTCAAAGGAACCTTCAGGTCTTTCAAGATAAGTATAAATAGGCGAATTAGGTTGCCCTCGTAGATACGAGTACGTGTATAAATATTATAGCAATATAATATAATTACGTGATTTTTAGTGATTTAGGATGTTAATTTAGCAAGTGTGAATACCACTGCAGGCCTATAATGTAAGAAGGTACGAAGGAAGTTGCCTCGTAGACAGGTATGTAGGCGATTAAATAAGTGACTAAGCCTAACTTAGGAATTCTGCAAGAAGTTAAGGAAGTGGATGCGTGGCACGACAATAAGTAGTCCGCCTTTACCAGAGAGTGTTTGTGTGTTTGGATTTCGTTGCCGTTCTCGTCAGTTTTCGACGTTCTGCGTTTGGTGTTTGTGCCAAATGAGAGGACTGAGTTCTTCTTCGTCGGTTTCCGAGGAGCTCACTCTGCCCTCTGCATCTTCCCGATTGTTCTGGACGCTTTCGGTCGTCAAGTCTGCCACAATGGCTGTCATCGCTAGTGCGTGTTTGCGTGTCTGCATGGGATGTCGTCCTTCTTGGTAATTGTACGACTCGATCGACTGCTGTTCCAGTCTTCAACGGAATTTTCCATCTCCGTCGGATCTGACGAATTGGCGACGGGAACCTACTAAGCGGCGGATTATTCTTACGGAATACCGCCTCATGAAAATTTAACGCGAGATTTTTCCACGTCGCGAATTTCGACTACAATCGCGCGGACCAGTGGCGTAGCAACACATGCTCGGGGGGCCCTTGGCAAAAAACGGGCAGGGGGCCCTTTCCAGAGTGGTCGTTCCTGTTACGACAGCAACGTGTGAACGCGCGTTTAGCGCATTGAAATACTTGAAAACGTATTTAAGAAGTACCACATGCTAAGACAGGATGAACGGATTGAGCCTATTGTTTGTTAACAAAGATTTACCATTTCAGTATGACAGCGTGATCGAGTCGACGACTCCATTTTCCAAATGGAGTCGTCGACTCGATTTTTGAATGTGATGGGATGGGGAGAGGGAGAGGTGGGGAGAGGTGTAATGTAAGAGTACAAAGACACTGTTACACTTAAAGACCGATGATTAAATTTAGCTCACTTGTAGTAAATCTACTGTCAGTACTGTAAGTGTGGTATCTATATATATAATTCTCGATGTCCGTCCGTCCGACGGCAACCCGGCAGGTATTGCAAAACGCTGTTGTCATTGACAACCAAATATTGTTTAATCAAAACTGTATTAACAGCGGAGCGTTTAACGAAGCGTCTTAATTGCAGCTTAAACCCCCGTTCCCCTTTCCTCACCCCATCCCTCTCCCAATCGCCCAGGTCCCAACCCATTCCCGCCCCGGCCCCAAAACCCTCTTTTCCATTCCCTCTCCCCATCCCTCTCCCAATCCCCTTTCCTCTCCCCATCCCTCTCCCAATCGCCCTGGCCCCAACACATCCCCGCCAAGCCGCAGGCCCCAACCCATACCCGCCCCGCCCTACCCCACAGGCCCTAAAAACCCCGTTCTCATTCCCTCTCCCAACCCCTCTTCCTCTGCCAATCGCCCTGGCCCAACACATCCCCGCCCAGGCCCCAACCCATACCCGCCCCACCCTACCCCACAGGCCCCAAACCTCCGTTACCCTTCCCTCTCCCAACCCCCTTCCCTCTGCCAACCCCTTTCCTCTCTTCCCAAACCTCTCCCAATCGTCCCAGGCCCCAAACCATACCTGCCCTGGGCTCTACCCCACAGGCCCCAAACCCCGTTTCCATTCCCTCTCACCATCCCTCTCCCAACCCCCATTCTCTCTCACCATCTCATTCCCAATCGCCTGGCCCCAACCCATCACCGCTCCGCCGTACCCCACTGACCCAAAACCCCGTTCCCAAACCTACGGCCACAAACCCCGTTCCCAAACCTACACAACGCTGCCCCGAAAACCCGTACAACCCACTTTCCTCCTCCCAAATCTCTCTTCCCTCTCCCAATGCCCTGCCCCCCGTTATTATATATATTTACTCCTTCCTAACCTCAAACCCTATTTTTTTAAATTTAACCCCTCGAGTGCGGATTAAATTTTCAGACGCCGTCACCGTACTGGGGATTTAATTTTTGGAAAAGCGTTCTTCAGAAATGATTGCTGTAACGTTTAAATTTGCTATATCTCAGGCTATGTAGGAGCTTAAAAGATGCCGTCCGTGCAAAACAAAAAAATTTGGGGGTAGAGTCCACTTTACGGCCTAAAATATCACCCTCTCCCCCCCAAATATTTTTATAGCCCCCTAGCAAAATATTTTCAGCGGTAACCCCACTTTGGTCAGCGGCAATGTTGTGAAGAGATGTCAGGGGAACAAAATAAACCAAAAAGTTTGAAAATCGGTTGACATTTGGTAAAGATCTATCAATTCTAACCCGATGACCCCAATGTTTGAACATAATTATTATCGGTGAATTTCGCGAAAGTTTTGAATTCTGAGAATTCTGATCAAAATTACATAATAATAATAATAATAATAATAATAATAATAATTATTATTATTATTATTATTGTTATGCACTTCTATAGCACCAGTTCTAATACCCAAGGTATCAATCGATGGTACTTCAAAATCAATCCGCAAAAGATCCAGGTCATTCCAGAGATCAGTCAGAGGGAGAGAGTGAGACGGACTATGGAGGAAACGCCAATTGAAAGAGATGCGTCTTAAGTCTGGATTGGAAGATGCTCAATGAATTGGAAGATCTGACAGCCGGAGGGAGAGAGTTCCAGATTTTAGGCCCAGAAATAGAAAAAGCTCTCTTTCCAATTTCAGTGTTGGTTCAACAATGAATCAGCATACCTTGTTGAATGACGATGGTTTGGGTGATTCAACATAGATTTTAAATATTGAGGTTGGCCAGACTGCAGTGTTTTAAAAACCAGGAGACCAGTTTTGAATAGAATTCTCTGTTCTACCGGCAACCAGTGTAACTTTTGAAGAACAGGTTTAATATGATCATGCTTACGAGTTTTTGTAATGGCTCGGGCGATAGAATTCTGAATCCTTTTAAGCTTTTGCATGTTAGATCTGGTCATACCATTGTAAAGAGAATTGCAATAATCAAGTCTGCTGCTGACAAGGGCGTTTGCAAGAGGAATCAGAGCGGATTTGGGCACAAAATCACGAATTCGTCGAATATCTCTGATTTGCATACGAGCAGCTCTGCTGACCTTATTAAACGACATGTTCGTTAAACGACATGTTCTTATCAAATATCACCCCTAGGTTGCGGACAGACTGGCTTAGATTAACTGAAATATTGTCAAATATAAATGAATTTATGTCTTCAAATTTACTTAGACTGATCCAGCGAAGGCATTATGTCCATTCCCATTGATGCTATTGCTGGATCATGACTGAATTCCTAAATCGATTTCTGTTCCATTAAATATTTTAATTTTAGTTTCCTGCTTTTTTGAATTTGCTATATCTCAGGCTATGTAAGAGCTAAGAAGATGAGGTTTGCACCATTGTTTAGCCTTTTTATTCCTCTTTCTAACCGTCCGTGCAAAAGAAAAAAGTCTAGCGTTCACGAGGTTTGCGACAATAAAGTGAGAATGAGGAGCAGGCTATTGGTCGGAGTGAAAAAGCAGCACAGCAAACAGGAGAATCAAGCACTGCATGTCGTTCGACACTGCCAAATCATTACACTAACGTTGACTATCAAGTTTCAGAAAATTAACGTGAATGGGCGTTAACTCGGTTGAAGGAAAAGGCGGCGAGTTAGGGAAATTAATTGCGCAAAATCCTATTGCATTTGCACAAAATTGGGTGGTAAAACAGCCAATCTCCCCCGTCATTTGTGACGGGTAAACACCTAGTTATTAATAAACTGAAACACTGTATTTTATTGCAGAACGTTATTTTTCGTTATCTTTAAAAGTTTTTTTTCGAATTTCTTAAATTTCAGCATACCTCTTTAAGCCTTTTAAAATACGTCCCTGCATTCGAATGAATTTTAAAGATCGTCGTCCTATTCGCATAGGCGTCAACGTTGTCAACAGTGCTCCTGACGTTGGCTTTGCCATGTCTACAGCTCTAACCGCAGCTGGAGCGCTACTGAGTGACTTTAATTAAAGCTGAATAGGCGCTGTATAAAAACTCTATACATGCCAAATGTTTATATTGCTACTTATGTTAGTAGAAGTATATCGGATTGATTAATAAATATTATATATAATATTATATTAAATATTTTAATAATTATTATAAGTATATCGCATTGAAATACTTGATTTCTTGTAATGCAATCTATAATATTAAGATCCTTATCTGTATGTCTCTCTGTCTGTTACCTTCAAGCGTTCTGATTGGTTAACTATTGGTAGACGGTTTAGACCGTTTAGTCCTTACGTCGCGAAGCGTTGGTGGACGATGTTCGAAGACGACGTTGCTATTGGTAACAATTGTTCGTAGAATCGTAGTTTAACACGGTTTAGTCGAGTCATTGCAGCGTCAGAGGGGTGGGCGTGTGACGACGTTGCTATTGGTAACAATTGTTCGTAGCTTGAGGATCTTAACGTACATTTTAACGTACACAAAAAATACGTGTACAGCGTCACAAATGGCCACAGTTGCGTGATTTTAACGTACATAGGCCTAATTATTACGTGGCGCAGAGCTTGGCTAGGTGGCGATCATTGAAATGTTGTACAGCATGAATTCAATGATTGGATATTAGGTATAGGTATTGGATTAGTATTATCCTGCACTGCGAGCGAAGCGAGCGCGAGCGAAGCGAGCATCTTTCTAGTGTAATATTATATCTCGTCAATGTATCTATCACATACGGTGTGAATGCTTGCGAATCAAGCCCTTTCTGCCTTTTCCTGTCCGGTATGCCTATGCCCAACCAGTTGCTGTATGAGTTTTGATAATTGAGCGCGGCTGCTTTGTCATATATTTATTAATACCCCTAACGGTCCTTGTGTTGTCCGTAAATCGCCGGTAATGGTCGTCACTAGTGTAGCTTGTCTCCCGAATAGAATCGATCACCATCGCAATATGAATCTGAAATTAGTCTGATCTGACTGGGGATTGCGTGGAGTGTCGTGGGCTTCCACAGCGGAGTCTTTAGTCACAGACTTTGAGTAATCTATCATATTAAAATCCTTTCTCTGTGCCTCTGTTACCTTCAAGCGTTCTCAATGGTTGACGTTGCGGTTAAATCGACGTTGCGCAATCGAATTGCGTTTTCTCTGTCAATCGTTCAAGCGTTCTGATTGCTTGGCTGTGTGAGCGTTTTAATTGGATGGCTGTGTGATGTTCTCATTGATGTTACCTTCAAGCGTTCTGATTGCTTGGCTGAGTTAGCGTTCTGATTGGTCGTTCTGGAATATTCGTTGCCTCGAGCGAAGCGGATCTCTGAAGTCTGAACCCCTTCTCACTACGCTAGTGCTAATAATCATTGTTGTAGATGGGTTGTTGGAGAGGAGAACCACGTAGGCAGACAAATAGATCCTATAAAGTCCAATTAGGGTTACTAGGGGGTTCGCGGAATGTCATGATCGTTAGAGCGTTTGTTCCAACCTTATTTAGACACTGCCCCACCTAAGCATCCGCAAAATCCCGATGTCCTTGACATATAATCTTTATTATTCAGAGGCGAACTCCTTTCTGTTAGAGAAGCCTACAAGACCCGTAATTTGCACTAAACAAGCTTCAAAAGAACATGCAACTATAAAAGAGAACATTTTAAAATCCAAAGGCATTTAAAAAGCAGTAACAATTATAACAAATTATACCAGAAAGTGAGATAACAAACAGCAAATAAAGAGTCTAAACATATAAGAAAGAACTGAAAGACATAAATGTCTAGTAATTCAATGGAAGCTTTCTCTATTTATTAGGTCTACCTAATACGAAAAGTGAGAATCAGTGTTGTTTTCAATGTTCGTTCTGAAAGTCAAAATTATTCAAATTAATAGTCGCGATTAAAATATAAAAAATGCCTAAGAAAATTAAAAAAGAAGTTGAGCTAACAAGATAGGAAGAAGCAGCAGTGGCTGTTCTAGGATTTCTTGGTGGGTGGGTGGATGAATTAATGAATTCATAGAAAGTTGATGGGTGGGGTGGGGTCTGACAGTGGCGTGTAGAGAGTGGTTGGCGCCCTCTTCTTTCTGATTTGATGGTTGACGGAGCAAAAAGGCCGCCGCTCTTATTTTGAAATCTTTCTGGGCCATTGTCATCTTCAGCTTATCTGGAACTGGACTGTTTTTAAAATAGCCAAAATTGTTCCGTTGCAAATATTTACTACCAGTAGGCCTATTGCGCCCCACTCGGTCGCACTTTTGTCGTTTCAGACATATCGTCCATCGTCTGTAAACTTGGTATTCGTAATATATTTATAAAAATAATTACTTACAAAGCACAGGCCTGCGTAAGAAATTAATTTCATTAAAAAGCATGCATATTGTGTCACCAGAAATAGCATGGCGACGCTTTCCGATACTTAGATAAGAGATTTATATTAGTTTTAAACAGATTTATGGACTTATTCTGAATCTATGACGGCTATATTTTCTTACCCATTCAGTAGAATCCTGTCGCTCGGGCCTATAAAGAAATCCCGATTACTGTATATAGAAGTTTAGGAACCGGACCCGTCCAAAACAACGTTAATAGATACATCGAACTCGCTCATTTCGAAATCTAGCTGATATTGGGTGCCTTGCGCTTCGATTTAACTGGATTATAGTGTAAATATTTGACTTTGGTCGACGGCGGTTTGCTTATACGTCATTTGGCTATTAATATGACACCTCTGCCCCTACACCTCCTCCCAGGGGTGATGTTGGCTATCCCCTGCATTTATGCCCCCAACGCAAATTCCTCGGCAATAGTCTGGTTTCGCTCACCCTATCCTTAAATCTCGACCTCTTTGGAAACCGATATACATTACAGTGTCATGTCATGTCATAAAGCCGTCGTCGCGAAGGTTGGCTGCAACGTTGAACAATAATTCTCCACACTGCTCCCTTTTTTAGCTGCTTCATTAGTGGAGCTCCTTTCATGTTCGACCATGTCACAATGTTGTCTACCCAGCCGGTTCTGTACAGTAGAAACTTTCATTCAGAGGCGGATCTATGGGTAGGGGTACAGATTTTCCTGGGGGTCGAGGGGGCGCCAAAATTGGTTTAAGGCAAGGAGTTCCGCTCGCTACGGGTGATGACCTTCATTTGCTTGCCAGGATGTTCGCGAAGTTGAATGAAGAATGAAGAGGCGCCAAAATGGACAGAGCAGCGCCCTTTTTGGCTTCTTAGGGTTTTCGTCAAGTTGAGGGGGCGCCATTAGTATGTTTGTCTCCGGGTGCCGGACACTCTAGCTTCGCTACTGCCTACAGCCTTAATTACTGAACTTTGTTTACACCATCAATCAGCCAAGTTTCGATGCCAGCGGAGAACTGATATCTCGATGGCCGGCACTGCCAGGCAGCCACTGTGGTAGGGGATGACTGACCAGATTAGGCTTAATTGTTTCGCTTTGTCTAGTGACGCCGCTTGAATGTCAAGGAATGGAAGTAAACAACTTTTCACATGTGGCTGAAATCTATAGACAGATGCTATTATTTTTAAATTTTGTTTGTGTAGATCTTTATATTTGAGCATAATAGCGAAATTTTAGATGGTACGACAGCAGTAGTAAAATGTAGTAAAAAAAGTGCTGACGAGTTAAAATAATTGCCCAGTCAATTTTTACGCTCTCTATGGTCTGCGCCCGGGGCCACCGCCCCACCCGCCCCCTCTACACGCTACTGGGTGGAGATGAAAATATAAAGACAAAAATCACAAAACTTTGCCCGAAAGGCTGTAAAAAGGGAATTTTATCACTCATTTGACTGCATTTTGACCGGAAAAGGTTGACAAGCAAAAAAGGTAAGCCCCAGTTAGTTGTACTTGTACTAGACTTTTACCCAAAAGTAGGTTTTACAAGCAAAAAAAGTAAGTCCGAAAGTCCGGTGGGGGATGCATCACCACTCATCCTTCACGTGGAACCGTCACTGAGAAGAAGCACTATTGCTAGTCACCCACCGTAAGTAGACGAATGCTAGTCGTCTAGTGAGATCTATGTGTCTGATTCATGCTTCACAGATTTTATATTATGCACCAATCTAGATACTTTCAGTCTCGTCTCCTCATTTAACTAAATACGGTCGATTTCGTTTATTCAGTCAGTAGCAAGACATTCGCAGCACAGTTCAGCTAACAATGACGATGGGAATGACAACAGCATTTCTCTTGCAATGAGTTGACATATGGATATATCATATACTGTATAAGGTTCTAGATTCTCTAGGACATTACTAGCAATTCCAATAATTTAATTTTCACCTACTATCTCATTTTCCCGCATTGCCCGGTTAAAATCCAGAGTTTCCAAATGTCCCTTTAAAATTAAAATTGTCCTTTATGTTGCGTGCGCTGACTGCTCACCACGCTGGCAACCACGTTGTTAGAGTTAAACCATGAGCATGAGTCCATGATTAAAAGACTTTGATTGTGATCAGTGTTTTTTCTAGGCCTTCTCTGGGTGGAATTCCCTTCCCCGAAAGTTTGAAATTTCTTCCACCCCAATTTTTTTACATTTTGGCAAGTAGTATGACCTCCCCATGTATGTTCTCCCCCACAACAAATTCTAAACTCTCCCAATGTCTAGGTGGCTAGAATAGCCACTGATTGTGTGATTTATTTTATGGCAGCACTGAATGACTAATTTAATACTACTGACAGTTATGATGGAAACAGCTCGAAAACGCCAGCAGTTCTTCGAGCGATGACTATTCTTCACGTTCTTTTGAAAGTAGATAAACGGCGTCTATTTCTGGCCAGTAATCTGGTCTTGACGACAAAGAAATCAACAGGCGGCAGCATTTGTGCAGCAGTATCATCTTTTTAATTCTACACTGTTAATCCCAATCTGATTGCGTGCAAATATTTAGCTAAATCAACGAACAACGTGCGCATAATCTGATTCCGATTGGTTTGACTAATTCGACTGTGAAGCGGACGTCATTTCCCTCGAAATGCTGCGCACGCAATGGGCATGCGGAATTTCGTTGAATATTGACGGGTCACGCAGCCTTGCATCCGTCATATGCAGTTAGTATCGATACTTTGAAACTGCAAAGACAATGAACATCGAATTGATGAAAACGGCTACATCGAAAAATCGTTTCGTAACAAAACGAATTAGCATGTTGGTGCTGAAAATGAAATAAGCTCTACTGTGATTGATTGCGTAGGCCTACGCGGCAAAGTCCCCAGCTGAAAGCGAAATGATTACAAACTACTGTAGGCCTAGTTAGCACAAATTCCTCGACAAAGTGATTTGATATCCAGCCGTTTCTCTTGTCTCAATGGACCTTTGACCTAGTAAAAATCTGATGTACACTGTAAGATCAAATAGAAGGCTATACTTACTTTTGAATTAACGATAGGCCTAGGGCCTATAGGCTATAACATTTAAAATCATTTCCTCAATAGCTGTAACGTCCCAACCAAAATGACCCTTTGGATTAAATTACCCCTCTTGACTGGTCCTCTTCTTGACTGGTCCCCACCTTTTGGCTATAGCCATTACATATTGATTAAGATTTAACGCCTAGGTACTTAAACTAAGGAGGAACTACTGCGATACTACTTTATAAAGGCACTATAGACATTCCCTGATTTTACTTTTATACAGCATGCAGTACAATGTATCGTATATTTGTGTCTTCGATTTTCTAAAGTTTTGATCAGAACTGTCTTAAAATATGATATTTGCAACTAGTCTAAAATTCTTCTTCTTCATGTGCCATGTATTGCTACGTCGGCGACCATGGATTTTTACTCTTCTCTGTTTCTGACTTTCCTTATCAGTTCGATGTTAGTCAAGAATTAGGGCATCCAATCCGCCTAGAAATTATGATCATATCCAATTAACGCACTTCTTTCTTTTCTTCCGTCGTTCCCTATTGAGTTGGACGATGGGTCTGAATAAGTAATTAATCAGTCAGTCAGTCAGTCAGTCAGTCAGTCAGTCAGTCAGTCAGTCAGTCAGTCAGTCAGTCAGTCAGTCAGTCAGTCAGTCAGTCAGTCAGTCAGTCAATCAACCAATCAGTCCTAGACCACGTCACGGATGACGAGATTATTAATTATTATTAATTAATTACTATTGTAATTACTATTGCATAAATGAGTTGTTTGAGAAAGATGTTGGGAGTAAGTAGATTACAAAGAATAAGAAATGAAGACATCAGGAAAAGACTGGGGATGAGAGAGACAATAATAGCCTAGATACAATCAGAACAAAAAGACTTAGTTGGTATGGACACGTAAATAGATTGAAAAGCAACAGACTCCCATATAAAGCACTTTACACATACAAAGAAGGCAAAAGAGGAAGAGGAAGACCCAGGAAAAGTGGATAGATAACACCAAAGAAGACTTCGAAAGATATCAAATGGCAATAATAGATGGAATGAGATTAACAACGGAAAAAGATAAATGGAAAAGTTTTGTGTCAAGCTATTGCCGCTAATGAGCTGGCAGAAAGCAACTATGATGATGATGATGATGATGATGATGATGATGATGATGATGATGATGATGATGATGATGATGAGTTACTATTGTTATTAAATGTTTAATTGCGTAACTGTACAAACTCGCTAGTTTTGTTATAATTCGATTTAATGACTGTTTATTAATAATTTTAATTAAGTTTTAAATCCTGTAAACGGACGGAGACGCGCTGGGCTAGAAAGGTTGTAAACAATGGTTATTATTCTGCTATATCCTTCATGACTTCCTCGTTTGTCTTATGCTCTGTGTATTTTACTTTTAGCATTTTACTCCAAATCCACATTTCAAAAGCCTCTAATCGTTTTATATCTTCCTTTCTCATTGTCCACGTCTCCGCCCCATACAACGCCACACTCCATATCAATGTTTTTACCAATCTATTTTTTAGGTTTAGTTTTAGTTTACTTTGCATCAGCTCCTTTCTTTTGTAAAAAGCTTCCTTTGCTATTGCTATACGTCTTCTTATCTCTTTATTGCATCTGGCATCGGTTGTTATCAGACTTCCTAGATAGCTAAATTCCTTCACTTGCTCTATGATCTGTCCATAAACCTTTATTTTCACTCTCATTTCTTCTTTTTACTTATTACCATAACTTTAGTCTTTTTTGTATTGATTCTCATTCCATACTTTTCTGACACCTGTATCAGTTTATCCATTGCTTCCTGTAGCCCTTTTTGATTACTTGCTAGCTTGGCTTGATCGTCGGCATTAGAAGAGATGAAAAACAACAAAGCAGAAGGAGTGGACCACATACCAGCAGAAGCAATAAAGGTACTAGGAGAGAATGCAACGAACGAACTGGTCGAAATCTGCCAACAAATCTATATGACAAGAGAATGGCCGAAAGATTTTCTACATTAAATAATGATTCCGATTAAAAAGAAAGTAAAAGCAATGAAATGCGAGGACCAGTCTATTATGCCATGCGGCGAAGATCATTACAAGGTCATTAAAAAAAGGAGTACAAGCGAAAACAGATGCAATAGGATTCCTTGGAGAGGATCAGTTTGGATTTCGGAAGGGAAAAGGAACACGGGATGCAATCGGTTGTTTAAGAATGCTAAGTGAGAGAAGACTTTAAAATGGAAAAAATATCTATATATGCTTCGTGGATTACGAAAAAGCTTTTGACAGAGTAGACTGGAGGATTTTGATGAAAGCACTGAAAAGGGTGGGCGTGGATTGGGGAGACAAAAAGGCAGGGATGTCCACTGTCACCGCTGCTGTTTAACATATACATCGAAGAATTAGTACAAGAGGCGATGGAAAATACTGCAACAGCAATAAGCAAAAAAATTAACCAAACGCAAAATTATCATATTCTCGTAATGACATTTTTTGGACATCATAGATATTTTATTTATTTCAAGACCAGCACCATAAACAAAAATACATAGAACCGCAAGAAACTTAACTAACTTATACTAGAAAAGAATCTGAGAGAGCAGCTAAACAAACTTCTTATTTCCTTGCCTGTAAAGGGATGAGTTGGTATCACACCCGCTAAAAGCGTGAAGGAATAGCAGAGAGGATTTAACTGTAACACATAGAGAATATTTGAAACCGCTAACAGAGTGCGATAACTTTCCTTAAATTTCCAGACTTCAATAAGAAAATGTTGGCGGATGCTGAAGCTAATCCTGTGAGCATGATAAGCAGATCCGTGTCTTCTCCCACAATTACAACACATTCATGGTGTTGAGCAGCAGCAAGTGCACTGGTGACAATTAACTGGTCTGCATCTTCTGTCGCTTACTTAACGGAAAATCCCTCGCTTGCGAGTTTCTTTTTTTAAAGTTGGCTATAAGCCTTCCGTTGTTACGATCATTACATAGGAACTGTTCTTGAGGCATAGTAGTATTAGTAGCTGTCATTGACTCATTAAATATGACATCCGATGTAGTATGTCTCTTAGCAAGCCTATGGCGGTCAGCTGACTTGGTGCTCATTGATGACAACTCGGTGTCTGATTTCTTAAGCATGGCTATCCTGCGCAAAGGCATTTCCGGATTCACTGGAATTTCCTCATAACCGATATTCACTTTGGACTTACCGGTAACTCCTCTGATAGGCATGACTCGATTTTCTCCTTTTTTAGTTTACTTGTTTAAAGTTCTTTCCAGCAATGCTACTCATAGATGATTTGTCAATTTACATGGCCCTGTGACAGTTTATAGTTTCATCGCCAAGAACCCCATTAAGCTATCCAACTGTGGCTAGGTAACCCGATGAATACGTTGAGCTGGGGTTGGCACACTACCAAATCAGGTCTTGCTCCAGTAACCACCAGCAAAGACTACGCATTATACACTATACAGTATGAAATAGGAAATGATTCATATGAGACTCAAACCAGTTCACAAACTTTTGAACGTCTTTGTTGTCGTGCAGTATTCTTGAATCCTTTGCATCAATGTTTATTTATTTATTGAAAGTTAAGATTTTTGTGGTAAATCGTCCTAGAAGGACTACTCGAACACATTACATTGTACATGAATAATAGGCCTATAGGTCAGGATCTACCAGAATAGCTGATCTCGAACAGCCAAGTCTTCAGTCGCTTCTTAAATATGTCAAGAGAAGTTGATGTTTGGACAGAAATGGGAAGACGATTCCAGGCTTTCGCTGCGGTAACCGGGAAGGCACGGTCGCCGGCAGTGGCAAGGCGTGTGCGCGGCACGAGGAGTGCTTCAGTGGAGCCAGATCGCAGACGCCTTCTACTGTCTGTGTCAGCCGATCTCTGGAGTTCGCACCGGAGATAGGAGGGACCGATGTCGTGCAGGCACCGATAGACGAGGGTTGCCAACTTATATGTTATTCGCTCGGGGACCGAGAGCCAGTGTAGGTCTATCAACAGTGGCGTGATGTGGTCATACTTCCTTGATCGATGGATCAGGCGTGCAGCCGCATGAAGTACGCTCTGGAGTCTGTCGAGGAGGTATTTCGGGAGCCCTGCTAAGGTGGCATTGCCATAGTCAAGTTTAGTGATTACTAAGGCACTGATCAAAGTCTTCAGGGCATTCAGAGATACATATTTTCGTATGCTGCGAATTAACCGCAGTGCTGCAAAGCAGCTGGCGACGGTGCGTGTCACGTGTTGCCTCGTCGTGGCGGTATTATCGATATAGATGCCGAGATTTCTGACATAGGAGCTTGGATGGATATCGTGACCATTGATCCGGACCGAAGTGGATTGGAGCAGGTGCTGCTGTCTTCCGGTTGCCATCCATAAGATTTCTGTCTTCGCAGTATTGAGCTGGAGACGATTTGAGCCTAGCCATTCTGTCATTTCTGCGACACAGTTCGTAATTCGTGATTGGAGTTGTTGGGTTAGAGCTGAGTGACAACTCCCATATACTTGGGTATCATCTGCATATAGGTGTGCCTGCAGATCATGCTTGTGAGCTATGTCGAGTAGATCGACCAGGTATAATGCAAAGAGGATGGGTCCGAGGACTGAACCTTGAGGGACCCCATTTGTGACTGGGTAATTCTCCGATGTTGAGTTGGCACAACGTACAGAGTAAGTGCGCTGGTTAAGGTATGATGAAAACCATGCAAGTGCGGTGCCACCAACTCCGTAAGTTATTTCCAGCCTCTTCAGCAGAGTGTCGTGGTCGACAGTATCGAACGCTGAAGTCAGGTCTAGTAGTATCAGTGCCGCTACCTTTCCAGTGTCGAGTTCACGTAGGATATCTGCAATTACCTTCAGGACCGCTGTCTCGGTCGAGTGTGAGGCGCGGTAGGCCGACTGCAGACTTGGAAGCAGCTTGTGAGTCGTCAGATATTGGTTGAGCTGACTTGCTACAAGGCGCTCCAGTAGCTTAGAAAGAACCGATAGGTTGGAGATCGGTCGATATGATTTGACATCTGAGGGGTCAGAGTTAGATTTCTTGATCCGAGCTCATAGACATAAGCGGTCTTAAAGATAGTAGGCACTGTCCCCGAGGAGATCGAGCGATTGAAGAGCTCAGTGATAAACGTTCTGTTCAGAAGTACTGAACGACAAACCGCACAAATCTTCAGGTTTTTCTGAAATAGCAGAAGGTGTCATAGTCATTGGCATAGTCAGAATTCACTTAGTTAAAGTACTGTCAGAGATGCCGCGACCATGACTAAGGCCACCAGTACTTTTCAATGATCGCACTAATATTATATGTTTGTTCGATTGTCATATTCGTGCAATTTCTACACCAAAATTTATCTGATCATCTGATTGTGAACCAACCATTTACCACAAACCGGTCATACTCTGTTGGTGTGAGTTTATCAGTGTTTATTCTAGCCACCTTCACATTGGGGGATTTTGTAATGTTTCGGGGGACAAGGTCTGAGTCTCCACACTATTTTTGAAAAATTTCCATTCCCCAGCCAACATATAAAAAATTTGTTTGGGGGATTTTAAAACTTGGGGATTCCAAAGAGAGAAGGCCTAGAATAAACACTGGAGTTTATACTTGAGGCTCAGCATATACAGGATAATTCATCCCAAACAAACCATGCTGGAAAAGAGTCAAACAAAGGAAACTCAATCTTTTTGGGACACATATGCAGAATCATAATCCTTATAATACTAAAGTCGAACAACTCACATTAGCCCCTGTGTTCAACATTTGGCCGATAATCATTGACTTCCGGAAGGTGTCGCTAGAGTTCTACGTTGTCCGCCTTTTAGCTAGTTGTATTGGTTGTAATGTTGTTTCAAGTGTGATTTTTAGGGATAACAAAAGGATTTTATCACTTATTAGCTGTTTACGACTTGCGTATTAGTGATTCGGTATGTATGTTTGTACGTATGTTTTATGTAACGTAATAAAATGCCCATTTTGAAGTCTTTTTGTACCAATTCTTTCCTTCCGAACAACCGACCCAAATGAACCTAGCCAGTGAATAATAATTGTATAAGTAGTTTGCTATGCGAATCCGTATCGTTTTCTGTACATATGCGAGTAACTTGGTGATTTTTATTGATGATTTGATAGATGATTTAGTGTGTTATGCGCCGAGAAACTAAGTTACGAATGGTGAGCGATATTTGAGTAATTAGTAGTAGTAGACTTCTTTAGCGCCATTGTAGTAGTGCATCGGCACAGTGGCGGCTCCACCGGGGGGCCAGGGGGGCCCGTGCCCCCTAATGAGAGCCTGCCCCCCCAGTTGGGACCCTATACTTAATGCTACATACATTAAACAACAAATGGTTGGCCCCATGATTAGAAGTTGCCACCCCAACGGCCCCCCCCACTTGCCAAATCCTAGAGCCGCCACTGCATCGGCACCAGTCGATGGTCGCTTAAGTAAATAATCGTAGTCGTGATCTTGTCCGTGGTGATTCGAGGTTGTAATCCAGAGGTCAGTCCGTGGTGATAAGCGCTGAGCTGCAGGAATTGTCTGCCCCACATTATAAAACCAGTAAAAAGTTAAAATAAAGCGTAAAAGTTATTTAAGGAAGTTATTTAGTAGTCCACAACAAGTGATTATGAATTACATTTTAATATTTTCTTGCATGAAATAGTCCGGTTTAGATAATAATCATGTACCTCTTTTATCACCTGCATGCATGATTGATGCAATTAGTTTCTGACTATTAATTCCAATTGCAGTTTGCAGGGTGTCAACCAACAGCTCAAAGTGTTTTGTTCCAGGATGCACGTCTGGTTTGCAGTCGGCCAATAGTGGTCTGGTGTTTATGTATCGACCATTGAAGAGCAGCTGGGTTCAAACAGTAGCCATGTTTCTCTCAAATGGACCTGTATCATCTTCAATACTCTCAAAGATGTTGCTGAAGCTGTTGTTTGCACTCGAAAGTCATGGCTACATGGTATAAACAGAAGCATTTTATTTAATGTTATGCATACAGTGTCACAGTTATCTTATCTTTAGATAGTTCATAGAGTTTATCATTGCACAGATGACTTTGTCAACCGGGAGATATGTTAAGTTGTTCAATGAGTACAGTATTACAATTACTGACATACGTTGTTTCGTTCCTGTTATTTGTAGGTTGATGGCATTATATGTGATGGTAGCACAACAAACCGAGGCGTTTGGAAGGAGTTTGGCATTAGAGGTCGCTCAGACAATGTTTACAATAGCATTTCTCATCCTGTCTTCGCTACGTCAGATAGCAGTCGGGAGCAGGATCGTCTATATTTCTTTTCTGATTATGTGCACTTATTCAAATGTATCAGAAACAACTTGCTGAACAAGAAGGAATTTTCGGTATTTCTAAATTTTACATAACTTTTGTAAATTAATTTAAAACATAACTTTCTTCAAGTTTCATATTTGGGTTTTGCCTTGACCGAAAATAGTGAAATTTGTGAAATTCACTTCGAGTCTCAGTTTATTGATCGAGCCTTCACAACAGTTGTGGATGGACAGGTTATTTCAATAGATCGGATTCGCCCTAGACTCGCTGATGATGCTGTTCCAACAATATTTCCTAACTTACCAAAATATCTTACAAAGACAGTTGGTCAAAGGCGTGTGAAACGTAGAATGAACAGATTATTTGACATTCTTAATGCTAAACTACCTGTGGAAGGATTATGCCTAAATTCTGATAAGTTAATGGTATGTTAAACCTGCAATGTATTTACATTTTACTTACTTATCTGTTGAAATATTGCTGTAGAAATAACGCATTGGTGCATGACAGTTATGCTTGTGATGACACGATTGATGCAATTATTCTGTTATTAAGCTATTATGTCTGGTGGCAGTGTGAAATGCCAAGTATGACATGGTTGTGATGCTCTATATTGAAATTCTTGGCATTATGTTTGCAGTTCTTGCAAGATTGCTTGGCATGGCTGGACAGATGGGAAGCTCATACTACAGCTCTAGGCTGCACTAAGTTCCTGTCTGCTTCAACCAGTGTTGGTCTCCGAGTGACGTTGATATCGACAATTCAGTTGTCTCAAGACCTGTTAAAATATGGATATCAGTATATATTAACGTCAAAATTCAGTCAGGACCCGCTTGAGGTATATTGTAGTTGTATTTTAAATTAAAGTTATTACTTTTTAACAATGTTATCCTAATCTTAATAAGTTTGTTCAATTATCACTGAACTAAATTCAGACAATTTGTGGACATCCACGTTAAAAATTAGAAAAAAATCATCCTGAAAATTTATCACTGAACAAGGCACAGAAAATTGTATTTTACCACTGAACACTTTCATTTTATCACTGCACATTTGTGTATCACTGCACAGGCCCGCAGTAAGTGGGGTACAGGTGCAGCTGCACCCTCTGGAAAAATGTAGGGGGTGCAGTGCACCCCCTGGAAAGAAGATGGGCTGCACCCCTCTGCACCCCCTTTCAGCTAAAATTCGTCAAAAATTGCCAAAATTTGCTAAAACTGGCCCAAAATTTGCTAAAATTTGTCCAAAATTGCCAACATTTGCAAAAAAATGTGCAAAAACGCCAGAAATTTGCTAAAATTAGCCAAAAATTGCCAAAATTTGCCGAAAATTTGCAAACAATTATCTTGTCCCAAAGAAAAGTGTGAAATGATGCTACTGCTTTTATCTGGAGAAAATCTGCACCCCCTGATGAAAATTCGTTCCAGCGGGCCTGTCACTGCACGTTAAAAGGTCCTGACTTGGTCAGTTATGAAGTTCATCAGTTTATGGGCACTGCTTTTTGGAGTTGTACATGCTATTATGGTCTAACTTTCTCTTGCAGCGTTTCTTTGGCCTAATCAGATACGCAGCCGGATGTGATGACCACCCATCCACCACAATGTTTCTATATCTTTATCGCCTGCTCTCCGTCTACAGTCTACTGCGTCTACCAAAACGCTGCTCCTCGGTTGAATCGATTGGTATAGCCGTTCAACTTAAGCCTAACACCAGAACAACCACAAAGAGAGCACAGGCTGTCTCGACTGCAGCTGAATGTCTAGATGCAATGGCTGCATTTAGCAACGACGATTATGATTCTGATACCGAACCCAAACCCAGCGAACAATTTTCAGATTGTACAACAAAAGACAATATAGTCTATTATGTTGCTGGATTTGTTGTGCGTCACTGCCGCCGTGTTACGAAATGTTACACATGCTTGTCTGCTATTTCATCATCACCATCAAGCGATACTGGCACGAGTCTAATAAATATTAAATTGCGTGGTGCACTCTGTTGGCCGAGCAACACTTTATATGAAGCACTGCGTAAATTAGAAGCCGTTGTTGCATCATATTTGCAACAGGACATCGATACATTTGTGATAAATCAAATTATTGAGGATGGATTAACTGCCTTTCTTCCTGTACATGCGTTACTATGCGCAGACCATGCAGGTTGGCGTGCAGCTGAAATTGCCGTTTACTCTGCGGTGACAAGGCTGCACTGGCATGCTAAGTCATTAAACAAAGAGTCCTTGTCAAGAATGGCAACAAAAACTAAACGGAAAGCTGCTAAGTTGTGCTAAATTAAACTTGACAATTTTAGCCAAAAGCTGCTTTTATGTTTATAGGCCTAATTATAGTAACTTCAGAAACACTACTGTGTTTTTGGACTACATACTGTGTTCTAATTCTGTTTGCATTTATAAAACGAAGTTTATTAATGTCTTTAAAATAATTGTACTATGAGAAGAAATTCTGTGGTGGTTGAGCCTTCTGTGTTTTTAATTTCACTTTGTGAATTTCAGACTAGTAATTTTGAAAAGTGATTTGCCCAGTACAGAGTGGAAATTTTACTTGGCACTTGTCTATGTGGTCAGTTATGTGCAGTCGGCCAAAGTGCTGTGGAGTCAGACCCACTTTTTCATGATGTCATTATCACCATGATATTGTTTGGTGTAATATTCCAAGTTTTGGTATTCATAGCAGTTATAAACTGTAAGTCTGTCACCTTTTATGCTGTAGAGTTGAACAGCTCTTTGTTTGAATGTAGCATTAATGACCTTTGAATGTATCGCATTGTGACTGTGTGTGTGTGTGCGTGCGTGAAGCCCTTATTTGCATGTAGTGCTAATGAGCGTTTGACAGTAACGTGTTGTGACCTTGTTAATTAGATCCGTCTCTTAGAATGGTTAGTTTCACACTACTGATCAAGACTGATCTTTCTCTTAATCACAGAAATGCACCATCAGCAAGATGGCATTTTAAACCCTCAGATGCAACGTAGATCCCATGGGGTTTAGTCGACTATTTGAACTTGACGGGTACAGCTGACAACCAATGAAAGCAGCCTGGCTAGGCCTAGAAGCAACAGTCATTGCACAGACTGAAGACCGCAGTTGGGGTTGGAGTTAAGCATATTCGACTATCCACAGCTTCTTGTGACAATAGGCGCTACTACTACAGTACTACAACTACTACTGCTACGCTTCTTGTGCCAATGCAATGTCTCCACCACAACCCCCCTTAAAGGGACAGGGGCCTTGATTGCTCCCATGTCTGCCAAACCCACTTTGCTTTCCCTGCAATGTGAAATGAGAATCATGCTCATCATCATCGCACAACTCTTGCAGCAAACACAGTACAAATTTCATGCTGCATCATCTCTTAAGTTTACTTTAGAGTACATATTTTCTAAATGGCTAATAATTGAATCAAAATTTGACCAGTATTGGTCTAACATTTGCATTGGTGTCAAAACCCAGGACAAACTGTTTAATCTTAACTGTTTAATTGAACACCATCACAAAAACCAGTAACATGAAAGTCAACATTTAGAGAAATAGTAACCTTCAAACTTGGAATATCTGAAATGTCATTCAAACACATATGGAGACATGAGTCATTGTTTAGTAATCCATCTGTCAGTTAGGTGATGAATATATCCAGTTTTTAAGCTCTCAAAAGAAGTCATTAGGCCAATGTCGCTATGCATCCAGTCAGTGAATGCTTGGTGATCACGAAAGTCCATTCCTGACTGACGATCATCTGGAGTTCGGCGTTTCTTCAAGAGCTGTGATGAAAAAGACAAAGGCAAATTCTGAAAAACTGAAGGATAAGCTACATCTGTCAACCTCGAACTTGGTACCAGTTTCACTGAACTGTCATGTAAAATTTCCTCTTCGAGCACTAGAAATTCTTGTGTGAAATGCTTGATCCATACAACACTGTTCTTAGTCGGTGTAAAGTTTTCCATGCGAATGGTTCTAGTCCATTTTGCCTTCAGAATTTCGTCAGCAGAAAAACGGAACACCGTCACATATTCCGTTCCGTTGTAGCTGGAATTGCATGTAGTTACACAGCTATTCCATGGCATCTCCTAAAAGTGAATGATACAATTCGATCATAAACATGTTGAAAACTAATCAATTTATGATTTTATCTTCCATTTTTGAAACCAAAGTTGCCAGAAACGTAGGTCCATCTATTACCTTAGTTAGTGTTGCAACCAAGAATACATGGCGCCGAATTAAAACATACCAGTTTAAGAACTTTTATGCAATTTTAATGGCTTAGCAGCTCCTGTGAAATCCAAAAGATGTACACTTTTCCGACATTGTGTATGCAGTTTAGATGCACAATATCATTTCCCTTCGTTGAACATACGCCGCGAGAACATGGTGACCATCGTCTGATGCGCTGAACATTTACAAAGGCGCTATAATAATAGCATGGTTACGGTCGAGAATGATTTTGACATAGCATGTGAATACTAATAAAACAAAGGAAAACTTACCTAAAATTGATTATACCTCGATCAGATGGACGATACAATATATTACGCTTCAAATCTCCGAATCGTTAAAAAATATTTGATAATAATTATTATAAAACAACGCCTTAAAATGCGACATTGCATGAAATACGCATGTAGTCTCTGTAGCGACACGGACAACCTTCGAACGTGGCGCCACTGTGCGACGGTCAATAGCGGAAATACGCTTTTTTCTCAAGAGTTGACACACTTGGGAAATCTATGCACTATGTGCAGAATGAAAGAGGACAGAAAGATCAAAGCTCTAATGTTTGGAATAATGGAGGGTGCCAATTATAACGTGGTATTGACTGACATTCTAGAGGCCACGCGGCCACGCCTACCCTCCAATAGTAGGAGCTCTGTAGTATCTAACTAGGACTTAGCAGTCGATCACTATCAGTCGATCACTATCAGTCGAGGACTCAAGATCTATTAATCTAACTCAGTGTCTCGCAAACTGTGTGCCGCGGCACACTAGTGTGCCGCTAGAGATTCCAGCTGTGCCGTGAAAGAATTTCAGAATTTTACTATTATTTTAATTTTTTTGTTCCCTTCCTAAAAATTTTGCTGGATGAGCAAGTGTAAAAATGGCGTCATATATAGAACCTCACACCAGCCTGCGGCACAGCCTACAATACAATATATCGGACATCCATTTTTTATATAACGTTGCGCGCGCAACGATACAACTGCCAGAAATTAACGTCTTTCGTTGACGTCACCGTCCTTGCGACCTTTACAATGTAAAAACAACAGCGTCTGAGCGCGCAAGGATACATTTGACCCAATTACCGTTTTGAAATTATTACATTGCATGTGTTGAGATGTTGCAATAGTAGGGTAACTATAAGTATAGTAACAGTTGAATTTGATGCTTTTACCGAGATTTAGCCCTATGAAATTTGAAATGGATAAATTTTTGGCAAGATCTGAGAAAATGCAAGGTGAAAACGACACTAAGGAAAACAACGGCGAGAATCTACAGTCTATGAACGTTACTTTCGCGTTTGTTACATCTACATATCATTATATGTGACTGCAGACCCGGCAGTTCCTTAATAAAGAACACTCAATTTAATAAATTGTTGGTTGGTTTTGTAATTTTATGAAGAATGTGCCGTGAAAAAATATGTTCTGTTTAGTGTGCCGCGAGGTAAAAAGTTTGCGAGACACTGATCTAACTGAACCTGAAATACATATATTATATAATCTGAGAGTTGTCTTTAATATAGTGTAGACCACACTATTCACCAATAAGAGAGGGAGACCACACAAGGAATGGTGTGATGATATTGAAGAATGGTGTGGAAGCATGTTACAGGATCTTAGCCACAGAGCAACGGACAGAAAAGAATGACAGAAAACTGTGGAGATGGCATTATACACCAACGGGCGATGAGCCCACGGTTAATGTCGATGATGATGTCTTGTAGGCCCCCTACACAGAGCTGGGCTGACTTTGCATACTGAAAATGGCCACTGGCATATGGAAGTAGGACCGCCTTTTACTTACACAGGCGAGATGTAACTCCCAGTCTCCGCTCCGTTCAGCTTGAATGAACTGATTCACCAGGGTTGTCAGATGAAAATATTGGACCACAGCTTAGCAGTGGGTCCACCTCGCTGAAGTTCTTCAATTTTGGTTGCAAATCTCTGCATGATATTATCAATGGTTTCATTTGCTTAAAATCTGTCACAGAAGGAAACAGTTTCAGCAACATTTAACACAACTGTAGTTTCTTCCTCAATGACTTTCGTATTTATCAGGACGATGTGAGCAATACCCAAATTACATAGGTACGAGTTCTAACAGATCTTGAATAAGCATGTCCTGACAACATTTTTTCTGTTGACGCATGTGCGTATGTGTTAAGCGCTGAATAAATCTTGCAGGCTACTTACTTACCTAGTTGCCGAAGCTCACTTCGTTGAATCGTTGGAGGGGAAACCTAGCATAGTCTTATTGGACCATAACTGCACTGATTAAAGCAATAAAATCGTTACAATGAATTATTCCGAATCAGGCAGAATTTTATTACCCGTCATTGCCGTCAACTGGCCTACTTGCCTAACAATCCTATCTCCAATCTAGATCCTTTCAAGTTTCATGCCTGAATCAAACTTCATCACCCTCTGATCTATACTATGGAGTACAAGGATCTGTCCTTGGACCGGTTTTTTTCAGTCTCTACACTACCCCACTGTCATCCTTAATGAACTCTCTCAAATTGAATCATCAACTTTATGCAGACGAAACTCAATTATTTCTTTCGTTTACTCCATTTTCCTTTAAGGCAGCGGTTCTCAACCTGTGGGTCGCGACCCCCACGGGGGTCGAATGACGATTTGCCAGGGGTCGCCCGAGACCATCAGAAATATGCGGTTGTCTCTTTTCTTGTTACACTGGTCAACAAATTTTATGCAAGTTTTTGTTTCCTCTACAAATTTTGGTGAAACCAATAGATTTTGACTTGCTGAACACAAATATGTAATTAGAATTTCTATATCACGTAAGGTTTTTAAGAAATCGACAATTTAGCATTTAGTATTGTAACGTCTTCTGCAACATAATACTACAGAAGGATCTAGGGATTCTAGGCAATAATGACAAGACATGAGAAAATTAGAAATGTTTTGCTGTAGATTTTCGTTTGTAGTCACTGTCCTGTGCTTCACGTATCAGTGACCAACAGTAGTCTCCGAGCATAGACGGACTCCACTTTCCCTGGTAGCGTTTCTCGATGCTGGCAATGTCTTTGTGAAATCTTTCACCATGTTCATCACTGACGGCGCCGAGATTGTCCGGGAAGAAGTCCAAGTGAGAATGAAGGAAGTGTATCTTCAGTGACATGTTGCATTTCATTGCCTTGTAGGCTTGTAGCAGATTTCCAACTTGTTCAACATAGTTTGGCGCCTTGTAGTTGCCCAGAAAGTTAGCAACAACATCCCTGAAGGCTGTCCAGTCAACATGCTCGGCACCCTGCAGAAGGCCCTCAAAGTGACTGTCCTTGAGCATCTCTCGAATCTGTGGGCCAACAAAACGCCTTCTTTTATTTTAGCATCACTGGTGCGTGGAAACCTCTGTCATAAGTATGTAAAGGCTTCACTTTCTTTGTTCATTGCTTTGACAAAGTTTTCATTAACCCAAGTTTGATGTGCAAAGGTGGGAGATAAATGTTCTTCGGATCAACGAGAGGATCATGTTTAACGTTCTTCTGTCCTGGAACCAAGTCCCTGCGAGGTGGCCAGACCTTTCTCACATAATGTGAATCTCTAGCTCGGCTGTCCCACTCACAAAGAAAGCAGCAGTACTTAGTGTAGCCTAGCTGCAGACCGAGTAGAATTGCAACAACTTTCAGATCTCCACATATATTCCAGTTGTATCTCGAGTATTCTATGTGTTTCAATAGCAGCTGCATGTTCTCATATGTTTCCTTCATGTAAGCAGCATGTCCAATGGGTATTGAAGGGTATGAGTTGCCATTGTGCAGCAAAACAGCTTTTAAACTTAACAGCGAAGTCAACAAAAAGTCGCCATTTGGATGGATTGTGCTTACAGCCAAAAGCAGAAAGCAATCCATCAATGTCAATGTAAAAAGTAAGACTGTCGATTTTTTTGAAGAATCGAGTCAAGTCTTCATGCCGTTTGCGAAATACTGAAATTTTTGTACCTGGAGAGAGCAGATTCCATCCTTGCAACCTAGATCCAAGCAATTCAGCTTGATTTTTCGACAAATCTAAGTCTCTGACCAGATCATTGAGCTCTGCCTGAGAAATCAAATGAGGATTGCTGGATGTCGATGGCTCAAACTCTGGGTCTTCCGTAGCTGAATCATCAACTATCTGCAGCATTTCATCTGTCTCTGCATGATCGTCCTCGTCCTCCAGTGTCCAAAACTCGGGGGAGGGGGGGGTTTGGAACAGGAAGACTCTCGTCGTGTGGAACTGGTCTCATTGCCGAGGCAAGGTTAGGATACTCAATAGACTTCCTATTCTTTGAAGAAAATCCTGTAACATTCGTCATGCAGAAATAGCAATCCGTTACATGATTATTCTGCTCCTCCATATCAATGGTATGGCGAATGGCATGGATGGACGCTTACCTGCAAGCCAAGCTCGCAGACTGGTAGCACAAGATGAACAACATATATGAGGTGCCCATACTTTGTCCTGGTCGCCAATTTTGCATCCAAAGTATAACTCATATCCTTTCTTTATGATTGCTGTCATACTCCGCTTCTGTGATTTCAACGTAAACTCTCCACAGATGTAGCAAAACGTGTCACTGCTATTGCGACATCGACGCGACATTTCAGAAACTTTAATTAAATTAGTTAATATATTCAATTCACAGCCTTTAACTAAACAGCTATATCTCATCAAATAGAAAGACTGCAGCTGCTTCCTAGTGCTGCTTGGTATTTATATAGGACTGCGTTACCATAGCAACAATACATGCTAGGCATGTAGTCTTGAAGACAGGTTTGGGCACGTCTGGACATGCCTAATTATACTAATTTTCAAAATCCATGTAGTTAAGTGAGCCAGCAGTGCATATTACATCTGTTATGGCGGTCACATAAGATTCTTGCCTAACCTGAATACCCATAACTCAGATAACTCTCGAAAACCACGATTTTAAAATTCTTATAATTTTAAAATTTAAAATCAGCTTTTTCTCAAAAAACTGACGTGATAGGAAAATTTCAAAATTATTCCTGTAATCAGCATGACAAAATCTACCTGGAACACCAGAAATTGCACAGGAAACAAAAACCTTGTTGACCAGTGTTATTGTACAAAATGTCCTCAGTGGTAGTTACGACGTACTAGTTGTTTTACTATAATTGTCATTCGAGGATAGACTTGGAGACAATTAAATAATAACGATTTCGAACATTTTGATTGTCGTAGAATTATTATTTTTAGCAGCTTACATTGTGAACGAAACTAGTTTTACCGTTTGGGGGTCGCCATATAATGGGGAATTGAATTAAAAGGGTCGCGGCATTATAAAGGTTGAGAACCGCTGCTTTAAGGCATCAATCTCTGAACTAGAATCAGCAATTTCGTCAATCTCATCGTGGATGTCAGCTAATCTCCTTGCCCTCAATCCCTCCAAAACAGAATTTCTCTTATTTGGACTGCCACAACAACTGAAAAAATTGAAAATCCCACACTGATTTTAGCCCCAGATACAATAATAACCCCTTCCCAATCAACACAGTTTGTTGGCCCTATCATATGGCCAATGAATTTTTTTTTGAGGGGCCAATGTCGATAATTGCTATTTTTCTGCATTGGGCCCTCAAAGATTTTGCAAATTGGTCCTATAAAGGCCCTACATGTCGGGCCATCAAAGGGCCCTCAGTTCATATCTGCATTGGGCCCTCATAGATTTTGCAAATTGGCCCTATAAAGGCCCTGCATGTCGGGCCCTCAAAGGGCCCTCAATTTATATCTGCAGTGGGCCCTCATAGATTTTGCAAATTGGTCCTATAAAGGCCCTACATGCCCGGCCATCAAAGGGCCCTCAGTTCGTATCTGTATCCGGCCTTCAATGGTCCTTCAGTGGGCCAGCATATAATACTTCACCATCCTACCATATATAAACTCTCACACCCTTCACTTCTAAAACATAACATATTAATTTTTAAAAAAATCAATGACAAACATAGTCAGCATACAACTTACAATGCAAGATCGATGATCAATTGTGATAGTGTTTATTCTAGGCCTTCTCGGGGGGAAATTCCCCCATCCAAAGTTTTATAATTTCCCCCCAAAAGTGTGAGGATGGGGGGCTTTTTTTGGAGAGGGCAAAATGTAAAGATGACAATTTATTTGGTTGCCAGGGCATTTGAGAAGGGTAAATGAGAACTTGAGAAGGGTAAAGGATATTAGGAAGGATGGATGATCTTTTTTGCTTGTCAAGGTTTTTGGAGACTCAGACCTTCCCCCCAAACATTTCTAAATCCCCCAAACATTTCTAAAGTACCCCAATGTCAAGATGGCTAGAATAAACACTGATTGTGATACGTGTATCAACATAATTGCTGTGACAATTTTTGAACAAAAAATAATGCTAACGGCACTTTCACTTAAGTGGTACAACATTTTAACAGCCAATATCAATTATTGATCAGATCTGACAACAAAAATATATGAAAATTATTGATTGCCATCTACAGCCTCAACTGATTTACTGGTATAGATATTATAAAAATACAAGCCAAAAACGACA
Source organism: Metaphire vulgaris (assembly GCA_018105865.1). Classification (NCBI taxonomy): domain Eukaryota; kingdom Metazoa; phylum Annelida; class Clitellata; order Crassiclitellata; family Megascolecidae; genus Metaphire; species Metaphire vulgaris. The sequence goes on from CM030848.1 coordinate 3,697,443, forward strand.
ATGAAATCTCTTAAATCTCTTTAACAGATATTAAATTTGCTTACTAATTGGTTACAGCCATGGGCGCCCGCAGAATTTTCGCCAGGAGGAGCAAAACATAATGATCACGGTTATGCAACATAAATTTTTCCAGGAGGGGAAAAACATTTTAACACAATAGTCACAGTTAGTATTTTATCAAGGTTTTCAAATTTTAGTGTGAAATATTGGTATTTGCATTTTCCAGGAGGGCAAGTGCAATCTCTTGCCTCAATGTGCGGGCGTGCATGGGGTCAGCTGCAGACTGCACAGTACAAAAGGCTACAATGTCTGCCAAAAAGCAATGAAAACTAGTCAAATTGAAAGTCCAAAAGAACAACTAATTTGAATAAAATGACCAGTTCTAAACAATTTCTTCACTATATCGTAATTTAAATATGTGACATTGTTTTAACAGAAGCTGTAGGTCAGTTATCAGATTTGACACTGTTGTCAGACTCCTGGTCTGAGGGAAGTTGTTCAAAACGTCTTTTATCAGATGACTGCTTTGCAGCAGCAGTCAGAAAACGTTTCCGACCACCATCTCTGTCCCGAGCCTGTCTCAACCAGACCTTAATTTTATCTTCAGCCAGCCTGTTGACAGTATCTCTCGTTTGTTCGTTAATTCGCACAGCATCTGCAAATTAGACAACAGTATTGAGACATCAAATACTGTTGATTTGAAATACAAATATATAATTTTTCTCTCAATAATACCTCATGTAATATTCACCTAAAGTTGCATTCTAGATGATGTATACCTATGGTCAAACATGCTAATCTGCTCTGAGTTTCTCTAAGAAGATGCGTCTGCATTAGCTCATACCAGCCACAGCTGCTAACGATTGGTATCTCAAGCAAGTTGGTCAATGTATTTACAAGTCACTAGAAGCCTGCACTATTGCAGCAACACTATCCATGGTCTCGACAGTAACTGAAGGAGCTGCACAGTACAAGCAATTACAACTAAAGACATAACACCTAAATATTGGCACTGGTCAATTTAATATGAAGCCTGACATCAGCATATATTTGGGTGAGCAGTAATAATACATGCTTTATTATTATTATTATTATTAACGTACTGATCAAGAGTTTGGTGTAATTGGACTTCTAGCTTGCTGCTCTGGAATCATTATGGTGCATAGTCTGTTAGTTTAACCAACTTCCTACACATAACTGCAAATCACTTTGTATTGTTTTAAGCCCATTACAGTCAGTGTCAATAAATAAAGTTTGTCTGTAACAGCTGTTTTGAAGACGTATTGTGAAAAAAGCAATCTATTGCAATGACTCAAACTCTTATCAAATATATACAAACACAACCACTGTGACCTGAAATCTGCAAACAAAATAAAGAGTGCATATACCACATATGGAAGGTGACAATCCCAGTGCTTGGAAGGTGACAATCCCAGTGCTTGGAAGCTGTGCTTTCCTCTGTTTCAGCCCAGTTGAATTGGCAGGACAATTCGTTCATCATAATCGCCTTCGTCATACCATTAACTGTATCGGTGATAGTTGTCGCTCGAACGTTGACAAGTATCTTGCCTAAACAGTTCCAGTTAAACCTTCATAAAGTACGTCGTATTTTACTAGGTAGGCTACATATAATGTACCGGTACACACATCAATACATGATAGCATTGGCTAAAGTATAAATTTTGGGCCCTACTGGCATGTTCAATGTTCTCGGCAGAGTACATCATCTTGCCGTAGGCTAATTTTGAGACATAAGCCGAATTTTGCATATTTAAATGGCTCAAATAGGGTAACAGAAGGCCCATTAAGAGATAAACATCTGAATATTTATTCAGAAATAAATATCAGAGATGAAATGTGGGGCACACTCAACCTGGATCTTACTGTACCAGTTAATAAAATTAACACCATCTAACCAAGCCTTGTCCAGCTTGCTCATTCTGCTTGACAAAAGATGCTGCATCCTTCAAATCTTTGACTGCATCGGCTGGCAGTTTCATTCCCTTCAGGCATAGTGGGAACATCCAAGCTGCTGCCTCTTGTTCCACCTCTGTTGACAAGTATAGTGACACTCCACGACAATATCTCAATTTTGGAATCAATTCGATTTAATTTTGCAAAAATCATGCAGTACTCTTCAGAGGTAGCAAATGCTGGAACAACACATCCACAACAGTACTGGACAGCATGTTGATTTAATATAATATAATAATATATATAATAATAATATAACAAGGTTTAAAGTGGTTCGCTAGGGACTGCCCTGTGTGAGAACCACTGTTGTTCCTGTCCAATATAATATCCTAAACTACTGAGGTTTATTTTGAACCCATTCACAGTTGTAGCCGTTACTATCCCTCATCCAGTTCATTCCATCTGTCCACCACTCTTGCACTAAAAAGTGCTGTTTGTGTTTCTTGTTCTCTATATGAGTCTCTATATAAGAAAGAATAGTAAAATGCTTTTAAAATTACCGTTAACAAACTGGAGAACATGCTAATTGTGTCTATTCAAGCAATTCCTTATATTTGCATAATGCTAATTGCATCTATTAAAACAATTCCTTATATTTGCATAATGCATCTGTTGGACCAGCTGACATTCAATGCTGTTATACTATAGGCCAACATTTTAAATTTTTGAACCCATTTCACAATATTTTGCACCAACTGGCTGTACATAAGCATCATAAGCATGTCATATTCTTATGCAAGTCCACACATATCAGCAACACGGACCCGTACTGTCCAGAGTATCTCGCCTCTGTTGTAAAGAGACCGCAGTGCAGTGATAGGAGATTGTCACTCCGTTCGAGTCGTGGGGTCAAACTTCAGGTTCCTTCTCCCTCCAAGACTAGGCCTACTAAGTTTGGAGAGAGATCCTTCACACGCGGCAACCCCATCTTGTGGAACTCTCTTCCCGACGATGTCACCACGGCTAATACTCCTGAGCACTTCATCAAGAGCTTTAAAAACGCATCTGTTTGGGTTGGGGTATAGTTGAGATGTTAAAGCGCTTTTGTTGTGGGCCTCAGCCTTGTTACAGCGCTATAGAAATCGTCCAAGAATTAATGAATGAATGAACACATTGACACGACTTTCCGATACTAGATGCTTACACTTTTATACACAACAGTGAATAGAGAAACCAGAGAATTACAGGTGTAACAGTAAGCAGTGGGTTCTAATCGCCAGTTTCCGCCCACCCCTCCACAATTATAATTATAGATCGCGTACGTGCTACATATACCATCACATGGCGGCGCAACAGCGCATGACAATGTTTTAAGAGCCAAGTCAAGTTTCATAGGGAAGCCTCAAATTGCAAAGTTCACCACTCACACATTAAGTGCAGACAATTGAATTACAAGATTTGTTTTAAAAATGAACTTGTTACAAAAATAAATTCAACTCACTTCACAGCGTTTAACGAGAGCAGCAGATCGCGGCCATAGATCAGTCCCGCAGTAACATTTATTTGAATTACAAAAACTTCTAAAAGTTATGATTAAGTGTTATTCAAAACAAGGATGCACTAATTTAATTTATAATTAATATAAGTGTAATTAATTATAACTTTATGATAATATTATGCGTTATTTGTTGATTTACACTTGATTAAGCAGCTAAAATAGTGCACCGGAACTATAGAGCGTATTACTACGCCGGTAAGCATTAAGCGACGACTGGCCGCGGCTGGGCCAGCTTCATTGGCCCACTGTGGGCATAAATCTGTTGGCGGGTCTTCGGCCAATATCGCCATGTGGCCCGCACTTACACGCGTCGGCCCTGCAATGGCCCAACGTTTGGTGTTTATTGGGTTCCAACTGCAAAAAATCTTGGATTTACTTTTGACTCCTCCCTAAATTTTGAAGCTCACATATCTCAACTATCAAAAACCTGTTATGCTCTCATTCGTGATCTACGTCGCCTTCGTCCCTACCTTGATATTAAAACTGCTTCCACCATTGCCACTTCAATAGTTCACTCTAAGTTAGACTACTGCAACTCACTGTTTCACAATCTTCCAAAGGCTTCCATATGTAAACTCCAATCGATTAAAAATGCCTTAGCTCGTGCAGTAACTAAATCGCCTAAATTTTGCCACATTACACCATTACTCAAATCTCTCCACTGGCTCAAAATAACAGAACGCATTGAATACAAAATAATATCGATCTTTTTCATACGCTGCACCTGAGCTTTGGAACTCAATTCCAATATCCCTTCGCTGTCTAGATCAAAGCCAAATAACAAACTCTGAGTCACAATTTTCTCCTCTTCTTGCAACATCTCATGTTTTTCTTTCTAAACTAAAATCATTTCTCTTTATAAAATCATTTCCTCCATAGCTGTAGCGTCCTGCCCACTCGCCCTTTTGATTAAATGACCCGGCATGAATGACCCACCTTTGGCTATAGCTACTTCATTTGAGATTAAGCGCATAGGAATAAGGAGCTACTGCGGTGCATCTTTTGAAAGCGCTTTAGAAATTAACGAGATTTTACTTACTTACTTACTTACTTGTTTCGCATCTATTTATAAAATGCATGCCGGAGATATCCTTGGAGGTTTCTATAGCAACCTCGCCGCCATTTAATTTCGTCTTCGTTTTGTTTAATGAATTCGATAAATAAATGTGAAAATGTAAGAAATAAGTCTTTGTTTTTATTAGGTTAGCACATTTTCAATTCATACCTTGATTACTTTATAATGTTAACAAGAGTGCGTGAAAGACATGCTATGATTCAATTCATGTTTTGAATTGAAGTTAGCGTTGCTCTATTCTTGACGTTTCAATTTTATCTAGCACTATTCGATATTTGATATCTGTGCTTGCTAATTGTGTTATTGATTTTGTGGTGCATGCCGAAAATTTGGTGTAATTGCAAATATTGATTTATAAAACTTATGATGCAAGATTTGCCTTAACCGTGGAAAATAGTACTTAGTCCGTCCACGTGCTGGAAGCACTTCGGGTAGCGCAGAATGTTCCCCAGCTTAACCGGTCATTGACCAGATTCTGGGCCTTGCACCATGACAGACCAATGTGCAGCAGGTCTTGTTCAACAGTTTTCCTCCATGTTTCCACTATGTTCCTCCATAGAAAATAGAAATGAAAATTTTATTCTGGAAACCAGCAGACTTGGCTGAAGCCAGTGGCGGCTGGTGACTATGTCGCTGGGTTGCACAACCCCCAACGCAACCGCCAATTTTTCTCTACACAATTTGTCAATAACAATAATAATTTCTCACGGAATTTTGTCTTGTACAGCAAGCCAATTCCCTATCAGGGAAATTAATAGAGTTGAGCATTTGACTGTGCTCCGGCGGCTGTGCGGTGCGTTGTGAACCATTTGTGTCGCTACACAGTAGTGACACGATTTCCACGCTAGCATATACTTCATAGCCTGTAATGCAGCATTACTGAAGACAACTTGCCTTGAGGAAGTGGGCGTGGCTGGGTTGCAGATAAGGAGTGACACACATGTTTCAACTGGCAGAGACTATAAATAACTCTCTGCATGGGAGGGTGTTGTGTTGCCAACATGCTTAAGGCTTAAGGCGTGTATGACTGTATGTCCTTTGCTGTATGAAGCCGAGGTGACAGAACTGAGGGTAGAGGCATATTATAGACCTAATAATACTTAACTTTGTTTAAATAAATCATGTGTTTTTTTAGGGCTGCTAACGATTAATTTATATTTAATAGTTAACTTTTTTAAAATGAACAATTAATTAATAGCTAATTTTGATTAAAGCCAAAAATTAAAATTTATGGTGTCATAAGTAACATTTATTAAACGTACTTGTTGAAAATCTAAATAACCCTGGAACATCTTTTTTATATGTCATCATTTAACCAACTACGCAAACAGACAAGTTTATTGACATTATTTGGTTCAAGTGATGAGCAGGTCTTATTGACAATATATCTCAGCCGCCATTTTTTTACTTTTTGACTAACTGTACATTTGTAAGTAAGTGATGGGTCGATTAATCGTTAATAAAATTTAATCGTTAAAATTTTTTAACGATTAATCGATTAATTAATTGTTAACTTTTGCAGCCCTAGTATTTTTTTATTAATTAGGTCTATGCAGTATAGTTTCAACTGTTACATAACGTTAGCTAGATTAATTACCTAGGAATAATTATATTCGTGCTGAGGCAATATGCTGGGGAAAAACAATCACTATCCACATAATAGGACCACATTGGAACCGAAGTATCCCAGGCTAATTTTAAGGTTGAAATTTTTCTCATTAACATTGCAACCCCCACTTCTTAGACCCACCAGCCGCCACTGGCTGAAGCATTGGACAGTGGACACCATCATTTAAGATTTATTTCACAGGGTGTAGAGCACGGTTATTCGATTAAATTTTATGGAGGTCTTTTTTATGACTGGTACCCAAGGGCCAGGTGTTTTTGAAATCAGTAGTTGCAATTAATCAATAGTTCATAAGTATTAGAAAAAGTTATAGTTTCAGTATCTCCACGGGCCATTTCACAGCCCTTGAGAGGGCGGAGCAACAAACCGACGAGCCGTTTTCAAAGCTTCCTGCACATGATTGGCTGATATGAACAGCTGCTTGGAGTATAGAAAAGGCAGATAAACAGCGAGTTGAGTGTCAATTTAGGTTGTTATTACCCAGCAGTAGGGGTATGGAGGACTTTGAACAGTACTGTCAATTGACGATGGGGTTGCAACCAAATGTGACTCATTCAATATGACTGGGGCAACTTCAAAGGTGTCGGCAGCAATGAAGACACAGAGGAAGAGGAAGTATGACAACCTCCTACAGACTTTGGCGGCCACTCTCTAAGCATTGGACTTTCTTTGGTGATTTATGGAGGCTAATGGCGAAACTTACTCTATGTATGCCAGGGGTGCACAACCTTTTAAGGATGAAGGGCCACATTTTTCGGTTCCAAGACTCCGCGGGCCACATGCATTTTTTTATCACACAGAAGTGGTACGTTGACAGTAACCGTTAATAGCAATATTTAATATGGTTACGGATAAAATTTAATTCGACAGGACTAATGGAATTAATAGAATTTCTGATGAATACAATCAATCCAGTAGGAACAAATGAAATTGAAATGATTGGTAACACTGGTCAACAAATTTTATGCAAGTTTTTGTTTCCTCTACAAATTTTGGTGAAACTAATAGATTTTGACTTGCTGAACACAAATATGTAATTAGAATTTCTGTATCACGTAAGGTTTTTAAGAAATCGACAATTTAGCATTTAGTATTGTAACGTCTTCTGCAACATAATCCTACAGAAGGATCTAGGCAATAATGACAAGACATGAGAAAATTAGAAATGTTTTGCTGTAGATTTTCGTTTGTAGTCACTGTCCTGTGCTTCAATCAGTGACCAACAGTAGTCTCCGAGCATAGACGGACTCCACTTTCCCCTAAGCGTTTCTCGATGCTGGCAATGTCTTTGTGAAATCTTTCACCATGTTCATCACTGAGCGAGATTGTCCGGGAAGAAGTCCAAGTGAGAATGAAGGAAGTGTATCTTCAGTGACATGTTGCATTTCATTGTCTTGTAAGCTTGTAGCAGATTTTTAACTTGTTCAACATAGTTTGGCGCCTTGTAGTTGCCCAGAAAGTTAGCAACAACATCCCTGAAGGCTGTCCAGGCAACATGATTGCACCTGCAGAAGGCCCTTAAAGTGACTGTCCTTGAGCATCTCTCGAATCTGTGGGCAAACAAAAACGCCTTCTTTTATTTTAGCATCACTGGTGCATGGAAACCTCTGTCGTAAGTATGTAAAGGCTTCACTTTCTTTGTTCATTGCTTTGACAAAGTTTTTCATTAACCCAAGTTTGATGTGCAAAGGTGGGAGATAAATGTTCTTTGGATCAAAGAGAGGATCATGTTTAACGTTCTTCTGTCCTGGAACCAAGTCCCTGCAAGGTGGCCAGACCTTTCTCACATAATGTGAAAGCTCGGCTGTCCCACTTGCAAAGAAAGCAGCAGTACTTGGTGTAGCCTAGCTGCAGACCGAGTAGAATTGCAACAACTTTCAGATCTTCACATATATTCCAGTTGTATCTCGAGTATTCTATGTGTTTCAATAGCAGCTGCATGTTCTCATATGTTTCCTTCATGTAAGCAGCATGTCCAATGGGTACTGAAGGGTATGAATTGCCATTGTGCAGCAAAACAGCCTTTAAACTTAACAGCGAAGAGTCAACAAAAGTCGCCATTCGGATGGATTGTGCTTACAGCCGAAAGCAGAAAGCAATCCATCAATGTCAATGCAAAAAGTAAGACTGTCGATTTTTTGAAGATTCGAGTCAAGTCTTCAGTTCTGAAATACTGAAACTTTTGTACCTGGAGAGAGCAGATTCCATCCTTGCAACCTAGATCCAAGCAATTCTGCTTGATTTTTTGACAAATCTAAGTCTCTGACCAGATCATTGAGCTCTGCCTGAGAAATCAAATGAGGATTGCTGGATGTCGATGGCTCAAACTCTGGGTCTTCCGTAGCTGAATCATCAACTATCTGCAGCATTTCATCTGTCTCTGCATGATCGTCCCTCGTCCTCCAGTGTCCAAAACTCGGGGGTTTGGAACAGGAAGACTCTCGTCGTGTGGAACTGGTCTCATTGCGAGGCAAGGTTAGGATACTCAATAGACTTCCTATTCTTTGAAGAAAATCCTGTAACATTCGTCATGCAGAAATAGCAATCCGTTACATGATTATTCTGCTCCTCCATATCAATGGTATGGCGAATGGCATGGATGGGACGCTTACCTGCAAGCCAAGCTCGCAGACTGGTAGCACAAGATGAACAACATATATGAGGTATCCATACTTTGTCCTGGTCGCCAATTTTGCATCCAAAGTATAACTCATATCCTTTCTTTATGATTGCTGTCATACTCCGCTTCTGTGATTTCAACGTAAACTCTCCACAGATGTAGCAAAACGTGTCACTGCTATTGCAACATCGACGCGACATTTCAGAAACTTTAATTAAATTAGTTAATATATTCAATTCACAGCCTTTAACTAAACAGCTATATCTCATCAAATAGAAAGACTGCAGCTGCTTCCTAGTGCTGCTTGGTATTTATGGACTGTTACCATAGCAACAATACATGCTAGGCATGTAGTCTTGAAGACAGGTTTGGCACGTCTGGGCATGTCTGGACATGCCTAATTATACTAATTTTCAAAATCCATGTAGTTAAGTGAGCCAGCAGTGCATATTACATCTGTTATGGCGGTCACATAAGATTCTTGCCCAACCTGAATACCCATAACTCAGATAACTCTCGAAAACCACGATTTTAAAATTCTTATAATTTTAAAATTTAAAATCAGCTTTTTCTAAAAAAAACTGACGTGATAGGAACATTTCAAAATTATTCCTGTAATCAGCATGACAAAATCTACCTGGAACACCAGAAATTGCACAGGAAACAAAAACCTTGTTGACCAGTGTAATTTAAATGTAGAATTACAGGTTAAGGTCTTGTTAATAAAAAAATACTATGACCATGTTCAGTGATTAATTCATAACATTTTAAAAGGAAAGGTCAATCGCGTTTTTAAAAATAGCCAATGGAGTTGTTAAGACTGAACGTCTTTAACAATTTTATTCATATTTTGTGGCAGTTCACTTGCTGCAACTTTCAAAACCGAGCATTCAACCCGAACCTTAGAACATTCTTTTCAATTTCATTACAGAAAATGGTTTGTTCACACAAGTAGGCCTAAGTGTTTCCAAATGTGAGAAATCTGCAACCTAAATTCTTAGGTTTTACTAATCTCTTGGGGCAGAGATTTCTGTAAACTGTCAGTATCTCAGTATCCTTAAGAACCGTTTTTAATTCGTCTGAACACTGGAGATGAAAGGCCTCAAGCAGAAACTGAGTACACATCACAAGAGAAATTGTGAGAAATCGGCTGTGAAATTCATTAAATTGATTCAGCAATAGATCACATATACCACAGTATTCAGAAAAGTCGCATCGATGCTAAATCCGAAAAGTTAATAAGCAGACCGGAAAATGGACAAGATTTCCAGATCGTACCTGCGATCGAAACAATAGTAATGTAAACTGAAAAGCTCGCTATTTTTGATGAAGTGATTTTTTTCCTTAAAGTCGTTGATTCATTGTATTCATGTGTACTATCATATCCGTGAGAAATGCAAGGTCAGTCAATAAATGCTTGCCATGAAACAAATGTGTTTTCATGCCCTTACTGTTAAGAAATTCATGAAATTCTGCTATCAGTTCAACAAAGCATTCTAAAATTTGTCCTCTGCTTAACCATCTCACAGCTATGTAATATGGTATGTCATGGTAAGCTGCTTCAGTCTCTTCTATAAACAACGTTGATGGAGTCTTAGACCCTTGGAACGAATGACTTATTCTGTAGTGCTAATATGAAAGCAAGAAAACCTGCGGGGCCACTTTAAAGCCTTCAGGGGCCACTTTTCATTGAAATCCTGGAAAAGTCCGCGGGCCACAAAAAATCGCCGGCGGGCCACTAGTGGCCCGCGGGCCACGGGTTGTGCACCCCTGATGTATGCACTTAAAAGCCAGATTGCTGACATTGGTCATGAAACTGTTACTCAGTGATTAGCAACTAATTATTTTGATCAGAAATAGGACTAATAGCAATGTGTAAACTGTATACATTAGTACAGTACAGGAATGTCTTTGTCTTTTAAGTTTTAATGATTTTATTACATGTAAGCCTGCGGCCAACTTCGGGTAAGTGGATACGCGCTTAACTGGATACTGTTGTGACGGTCCCAGGGCTATCCAGTTAAGTGGAGTCTACTGTATTTTTTATTCATTTTTTATGCCACAGGCCACTTCTCTCTCTCTCTCTCATCTCCTTTGCCTGCTTCACTTCATTATTTATGTACAAGAGGAAGAAGAAGAAAAAGAAGTTTATTTCCAACTCATAAATTACAGATCACAAAGCTATTTTTATGTAGAAGCATAATAATTAACTATTAAATGGAAGAAGTAATTAAATACAAATTATGATACAGTCATCATCAATAGAAGTTAAGAGTAAAACTTCAATTTAGATTGATTCAGCCTTCTTTTTCTTCTTTAGGTGCTGTGTATTTCTAAGTTAGCGACCATGGATTTCCACTTTGTTTGATCTTGACATCCTCTTTGTAATTAAATGTTGTTTTTTTACTCCCTCAATTCCTTCTCATAGGCAGTCTACATAGGTGTTTCTCTTCCTTCCTCTTGCTCTTTTCCCCTCCACTTTTCCAGTTATTGCCAAATACTCCAGACCTTCCTTCCTCATTATGTGCCAAAGAAGGAAAGCTACCTTTCTATAATGGTTACCATCAGACTTCTTTTATTCCAAATTCATTTAAGATCTCTTCATTGATTTTCTTTTCTGTCTATGAAATCTTTAGCATCTTTCATAAAAACCACATCTCTGTGGCTTCCAATTTCTTCTGCTTGGCCTTGGATATAGTCCATGTCTCTGCTTCATACAAGAGATTAACCAAATGTAGCTTCTGAGCACTCTTAATCGTGTGTCAGAAGAGATATGCCTATTTGTAAGTATCGTTTTGAGTTCCCAGAATGCTGGCTTGGCCACTCCTATTCTTGATGTCTTTTTCACATTTCTCGTCACTGGTTATCATACTGCCTAAGTATTTGAACTGTTCCACTTGTTTGATTTCATTGCCATTTAGTCTTTTACTGCATGTGGGTGTTACTTTGCTCTAGGTAATCACCATGCAGAAAGTCTTTTTTTATATTAATCCTTAAGCCTTTCCTTTCGCGTTCTAATACTAATTTAGTTAGAAGTTCCTGGAGTTTTTCCTCCGAGTCAGCTATTAAAGTGGCATCATCTGCAAACTTAAGTTTATTTACATTTCTTTCTCCAGGTTTGATGCCTTTTAGATCTTTCATTACTTTATATTTTATAATAATAATAATAATAATAATAATAATAATAATAATAATAATAATAATAATAATAATACTATCAACAATAATAATAATAATAACTAGAGAAAAGATGCTCGCTTCGCTCGCATAGGATAATACTAATATCTATCTACATCACGCAATGCTCGCTTCTCTTCACTCGAGGCAACGAATATTCCAGAACAACCAATCAGAACACTCACCCAGCCAACCAATCAGAACGCTTGAAGGTAACCAATGAGAACATCACACAGCCATCCAATCAAAACGCTCACACAGCCAAGCAATCAGAACGCTTGAACGCTTGACAGAGAAAACGCAACGTCGATTGCGCAACGTCGATTGCGCAACGTCGATTTAACCGCAACGTCAACCAATGAGAATGCTTGAAGGTAACAGAGGCACAGAGGATGAATTTTAATATGATAGATAATAATAATGTGATTTTAAGTGGTTTAGGAGGCTATGTAAACCTGCAGAAGTCTTAAGTCTTTTCCATCCATTGATTCAGTAAACAGTGAATAAGAAATTAATTTTCTTTTATAATATACTGTACTTTAATGATTTCTTCTCCATGTAGGTTGAACAAGTCTGGTGACATTCTGCACCCCTGTCTTGCCCCTTTCCGTATATTAATCCATTTTCCTATGGTTCCGTTTATCCTGATTGCAGCTTCCTGTTTCCAATATAAATCCTGCAGCAGTCTTAAGTCTTTTCCATCCATTGATTCAGTAAACAGTGAATAATAAATTAATTTTCTTTTATAATATACTGTAACACATACTAGCAGGGCCGTCGAGAGAAAATCCAGGCCAGGGGACAAATGTTGATTCCGGGCCTCTTGTTTCACTCTCCATATGATATGAACACAAAATTTCAAAGATACTAAAATTGTGTTTTATAATTTGGGGTTGTCCATTAATTACATCAACAATTTTTGGACAATTGTTGACCCCTCTCCTTTGTCAACAACTGCCAACTTTCAGTGACCCTTTATATACTGGTAATTATGTCAAAAACTTTTGACCTCCCCCCACTATGATCAGTGACGGTCCCCCTAAAAAGTTTAGAAGGTTATTATTTTTTCGGTGATGATTTTTTGCCCTTTCTTTTGTTCATCAAGTGTCATAATGTGATGGTGATTCCATTTTTTTGCTTGTCAGGCTTTTTTCTGTTGTAATAAATAATATTCCATGAAATCTACTAATTTTATCATTTGTAGAAAAATGAAATTGTTGATGACAACTTCTCTTGACTCCTCCCTTCCCTGTCAACTACTGTCAAACTTTTAAAACTCCCTATGTTGTTGACGTAATTAATGGACTTCCCTTTGATGCATTTATTGTAGCCTCCGCCTTCAAATTTTTAATACAAGTTATAGGTACAGTAGGCAGACTTGGAGTCGAGGCCACAACTGTCGAGGCCAAGGCGAGGCCAAGGCCGGGAGGTCCGAGGCCAAGGCCAGGAGGTCCGAGGCCAAGGCCAAGGCCAGCAGGTCCGAGGCCAAGGCCAAGGCCAAGGCCAGCAGGTCGAGGCCAAGGCCAAGGCCAGCAGGTCCGAAGTCAAGGCCAAGGCCAAGGCCAGCAGATATTTGGCGTTTAACAAATTTTTAGGTACATTTTGCCAAATTTTTGACAAATTTTTGCACATTTTACATTTATTTATTTATTTGTTACATTATTTCTTCATTTCCTTGGAGCCACGCCTGCCCCCAAATGACGCCCCGTTAAACAAAAGTCATGAATTAATGCAGAAGTGTTAAACTCTACAGTTTAATCCACAGTTGGTTGCGTAGTTGGCAACTTTGGAGGTTTAAGTTGAGGAGGGCCTCGAATATGAGAGTGCCCAAAGCCTCGAAGACCTTAAAACGGCCCTGCAGTAGCCACCTCAGTGGAAGGGATGTACATGGACAGTGGGGTAAAATCCCCCTTTCCCTGCAAATGCTGCGCTGATCATTTGGGCAGATTAAACGTCAAAATATTGAAATTTTGGGGCCAAACAAGTGCTGGGCCCTACCCGAATTATTGGGTGCCCTGTCTTTTTATGGATTGGCGTCCATGGCAGTAAGGTCCAGTACCTACTACTAACCATGTTTTAAAAATAAAATTAAAATACCTTTTGATGTTTTGTAGCTGTTTGCCAGTCTCGTGTTTTATATCCAGATGTTTCTTGAACCCACTTGAAGTTCCTCGAGTTTCACTTATTATGACAATGCTTGCATTTCACGGACCACTTTCTTTCATTTATTATTTTGAAATCGGTGAAAGCAAACTTCAAAATGCTAGGCTCATTTTGTGGCCATATTCTTTGATTGCATATTTTTTCTTACAAACTTTAATAGCAATAGGTAGGCCTACAGCAGAGATTGCTGTCACTACGGCACCGTTTCTTTTCCAAGAACCTACAACCTCCTTAGCCTAAGCAGATACAGCCTTGCAGGTGTCTCTGTTATACTTTTTTGAAGCCGCCGCTGTCTAGAACTGCTCTAAAATAGATGCCATATATCCATTTAGGTTTAAGCCTTTTAATACTTTTATTAGCAAGAAACCCAATTATCTGGTCCAAATGCCTACTTCAATAGGCAATGTTCTCTTCAAACAATGTCAGCCTTGTCAATGCAAGCAACATAATTACAAGCTACTAGAGCTAGCAGGAATTCTCAACCGTTTGGATTGAACAGAGGACGTTTTGTTCAGATATTATTCCTCACTTCCAACATTCATTTTGAATGCGCAATTTTCTTGTTTAATTCCATGGTGTGAGGGCTTGGCCTCGAGTACACAAGGCCGAGGACTTGTATCCCGAGGCCAAGGCCAAGGCCGAGGACTTGTACCCGAGGCCAAGGCCAAGGCCAGCAGGTCCGAGGCCAAGGCCAAGGCCGAGGACTTGTATCCCGAGGCCAAGGCCAAGGCCAGCGTCACTTGGCCTCGAGGCGCCTCGAGGCCAAGGCCACGGCCTCGAGGACTCCAAGTCTGACAGTAGGTTAAGTATAAATTCCGGGAATCAACATTATCTGTAATAGGCCTAGTGCTAACAACTTAACATTTATTTTAAAATGTGCCACGGACCAAATTTGATTCTCGTTCATAGTTCAACAATAAGTTATTAAAAGCATTAAAGAGTTAAACATGCTTTTCTAGCATATATTGAAATTTTTGAAAATTGTCGAAATTTTCTAAAATTTTGATTTTTTTTGGTTTTGAAATCATGATTACTTATTTAAATCACCTCCAGGCTCCATGAATGGCCTTTACTCATGATACGCACTTTTTTGAAACTGAAGGCCCTCTAAGCAATTTTCTATGAAGTATGAAGTTGTGTAGATATATCAGTTAACCCGTTGAAGGGGGAATTAATTTTTACAAGATGTTACCAATTTTGGTAACTAATTTTGGGGGAAAGCGTTTGTTTGAACTGTGAACATGTACTTTTTAAACTTACTATATAGAAGCTACAAAGATGTGGTTTGCATCATTGTTTAGCATTTTTATTGTACTTACCATCCATCCGTGCCAAAAAAGAAATTTCGGGGGTTGGGCCCATCCTACAGACCAAAATATGACCCCCTTCCAAAAAATACGTTCAAAGGTCAATAAAAAAATTTTTCAGCGGTGACCCCCCTAGGTTCAGCGGCAAAGTTGTAGGTGGGTGTCTTTGGAACAGATTAGTTCAAAAATTTTGAAGATGGGACCCAATTTGGGGGAGTTATGGTGTTTCTATACCAGGCACACGTTGCTCGGAGAAGTGAATTTTTTTTTTGAGAATCTTGAAATCTGAAACACCTTACCTTGCAGGCTATATAGAAGCTACAAAGACGTAGTTTGCATCATTGTTTAGCATTTTTATTGTACTTACCATCCATCCGTGCCAAAAAGAAATTTCGGGGTTGGGTCCACCCTACAGACCAAAATATGACCCCCTCCCAAAAATACGTTCAAAGGTCAATAAAAAATTTTTCAGTGGTGACCCCTAGGTTCAGCGGCAAAGTTGTAGGTGGGTGTCTTTGGAACAGATTAGTTCAAACATTTTGAAGATGGGACCCAATCTGGGGGAGTTATGGTGTTTCTATACCAGGCACCCGTTGCTCGGAGAAGTGAAATTTTTTGCGAGAATCTTGAAATCTGCAGGCTATATAGAAGCTACAAAGATGTGGTTTGCATCATTGTTTAGCATTTTTATTGTACTTACCATCCATCCGTGCCAAAAAGGAAATCAAATCAAATCAAGAAAACGTTTTTAAATGAACACCGTGGTGGAAGAGCAAAACAGTTGTGCGACGTTTTAAAACGTCGGACCCCGTTCGTATATGATTTCCGGGCAACGTTTTAAGACGTCGAACCCCTGTAACGGGTTAATAATTATTTTCTTTTTTATGATTGGCGCGGGCCCTTTGTTTATCGCCAGGCCCCGGTAATAATGTACCCTCTATCCCCCCTCTCGTCGGCCCTGCATACTAGTAAGTTCATATAGCCAAAGTATATAAAAGACAGGTACAAAGTATAACTATGTAACAAAATATCATTATCTATAACTATGAGATTTGGTTTAATTTTAATAGGCAAGAGCCGGAAAAAAGAACAAGGACCAACTTATATGGCATCAATGGTGGTATAGACATATATTAAATAACATTACTTTTCATAATTATAATTGTAATGAAGGAAGAGTGGGGTCAGGGGACAGCTGTAAGCTATAAAGGTAAAGGAATATCGAGCAGTCACCAAAAACATTTCTGCTTCTTTCATTTTGCATGATAGTTTCTTTCAGTTTTTTGCTTAATTTTCTAAGAATGCTTGTGTCTTGTCTCCATATAATTGCTTTAGGCTGTTTTATTTGTCTCTGTTAACTAGTGATCTTCTAAATTTTTCTTTATAATATATTGCCTTACAGCCCTTACTTTACTTTATAATATCTTGTGTAATTGACAGTTTCATCAGTCATGAACTTGCAAGACTGATGACCTGCTGTTTTCAGGAACAATAAATGTTTAGCCCTTAGAATTTCTAATTCTAGACCTTTTGAAAAATCACCTCAGCCTAGATATACACCTAGATAGCCGCTGCTTCGCAAATTTTGTAACCTTCTACAACTGTTTATCCTGTTCCCATCTCCTCCCCAAAGATTGCAACTACAATCTGCCTAGATATGCGTTCTTACTAACACCTAAACCATGTAGTGATAATAGTTTGTTATATTAATTATCTAGTACAGTGTATTTAAATTGTTCTTTAGTCATATAGTTAACATAGACTTAGATTCTAATTTTGGTGCTGGTCAGAGCAGTGTTTTATACAGGCCTGTTGGGAGGGGAGAAACACCCCTCCAAAACCTCAAGATTCCCTCCTGAAATTGCAGCACTAAAAATTTTTTGCATTGAACTTTGCCTTTTCTCCTCCAGCCAAGTCAAATCCCCCACTAAGGCCTGGAGTCTGGATAAAACACTGGGTCAGAGTTAACCTTCTGCATCCCTTTGGAACATCACTTTGTTTTACCTACTTTGTTTTATTTACGACACACTAATAACTACTTGTCTGTAATTCATGTTATGGTCCAATAAATATTTATCTATCTATCAACTTTGTTTGACTTTCTGAGTGATGTTTTTGAAAGTCCAGCTTAGGCATTTTGTGGGATGTTATGTCAATGAGATGAGTCAGGTCAACACAAGTCACTTGCAAGTCACTGAGTACATATTGGAAGCCCAAGAGAAGACATTTATTATCCATAAAGTGAAATTGATGCAGTTATGATTTCATTTTCTGTGTTTATAAATTGATTTGTCAAAAGTGTGTCCTTATGTCTGTATCCTACACCAGAGTCAGTGTGACTATTGACTGGAAACTTTGATCTGTTTGTCAGCTGAAAAATGCATGTATTTATGTCCAGAAGCAAGATGACAAATCGTCATTATGGTATTTCTTATGATTTGCACCAAAGTTACAAAAGTCAAAACAGGAAACACCCTTGGCATGCTTACCTTTTCAATTACAGGTGTAAATGTTAAATTTGTATCCTTGCACCTTTACAATAGATTGTCACTTGACCATTCTGAGGAACACTTATTTCTTCTTTGTCTTGCATATATTCCCAACACAGATCCTATAGATATATCAAACTAACTCTTTTTAACTCTACCTACAAATTTTTTTAATGATTTTGATACTCTTCTATAATTTTGCCATTTAGTGACAATTCACTGAATCCAAGTGCATTAAATGAATGGCACCCTGGTTGCTCTTTGATTGATTAACTGATTAATGGATTATATTATGAAAAAGCTTATGGTACAGTTAGTCATTATGCAGCCATTTACACCAAGTCAAGTATAGGTATATATAGACAGTAGGGATGTGTGGGTATACCCGTACTCGCGGGTATACCCTACCCGTACCCGTGCCCGCGGGTACGGGTAGGGTAGGGTACACATTTTTCGGATACGGGTCAGGTACGGGTATAGCGCTACGGGTACGGGTATAGCGGCTACGGGTACAGGTATACCTGTTTTTACCCGAAAAATTATATTTTCATTTCTCACTACTATAGCAAATTAGCAATGCAGTAATAGAAAAATAATATTGAGTAAAGTGTATTAGTGTAACCATTGGCGTAGCTAGGAAAAAATTTTGACCGGTGCAACCGCCGCCGCCGCTGCCCTTTCCCCTTCACTTCTTTTCTTTCCCCTTCTCTCTCTCCCTCCTCTACTTCCATCATCCCTTTTAACGAGGGTCCGGGGGTATAACCCCCGGAAAAATTTTACAAATCATAGATGCCCGCATATGAATTTTAGCACATTTTAGACACATGAAAAGACACTTGGGATGTACAACTTTCTTCTCTGTGATTGTGAACGTTACAAATTTCAGGTTCACTTCTAGAATAGTGAAGTTTTTATCATAATGTACGCCTATAACACATACTATAGGCCTACAACAGTCCCAGACGTCATTGTCTCATTACGTCTAGCTTTTGACGCGAAATTCACGATTATCGCAATAGGCCTACATGCTTCAATTTTTGATTAATTATTTGGAGTATTGTCGACTTACAGTACCTGCTAATGGCATCAGTTTCGCGGCCTACTATACGGCTGGCACCGTAGCTAAAATTGTGGAAACTTGCACATTTTATTATTCACGCCACGCCAACCAGTACATTCAGCAATCGCAGTCATCAACTTGATTTCGGACGAGTATTCAATACGAATGTCAGCAGAATGAAGATATTTTGCCCTAATCACACAATCAGCAGTGACATGTCGGAAAACCATCCCTCCCAAACTGATATGCTGAAACCTACGCCAATCCTGAACTAGGAAAATGTAGCTATTGTGTGGGTGACAAGTAGTAGACACAGCGGGAATCTTCTGCTCAAACCCTGAGATAGTAGAGGGTGCCAGCCCTTATCAGCGCGGTCCTTTGAGTCATGCTAGATGCTACGCGATAATGACGAGACTCCTAACGGATCACGGCTTGAACTTGCTTGACTGGAGAAGCCAGTCTGGCGCGAAAAGTTATAACCAACCAGTTGCAGTCTTGCAGAACCTATTATACCAGGTCTACCCCCCCCCCCCCATAGCCAAAAAATCTCATCGGATTTACACAATTTGCACAAGTGGTCCTGGACGGTCCGACCGGTGCAATTGCACCGGTTTGCACCAATGTAGCTACGCCACTGAGTGTAACTTGTATATCGCGTTCAGTTTGTCAGACAGCATGCATTTTACTTACTGAAAACATAAAGGAAATACAGATGACGTCATCTGACATCATCAGTAATAAATCTATAATGACGTCCTCTGACTCCTCCAAGGACTCCTCAACCGAGAAAGTTCTTCTGGTAAAGTTTTGTTGTTTAACTTGAGCTCTAATGCCTGCTCATAGATAAATTATATCTACTAAATATTTTAAACAAGCAGCCCATCGAGTCTTCTAGAAGTTCTAATCAATGTCCGACATTCATGTAGGCTTAGGCTAGCTGACTAGTTGTATTACACCAGTGGTTCCCAAACTTTTTCGGTCAGCGTACCCTTCAGACATTTTTCGAAAATCCGTTTACCCCTAATTTTCAAAGTAAATTTAAGGAAGCACACTTTCGATTTTTAAATACCAGTAATAATAAAACTATGTGATTCCACTGGGCGATTTTTGAATTTGCCGTGCTGACCAAGGAAGAGTCCAATACCACAAGGTGATAGGACAGGTTAAACTTTAAACTTATAGCAAGGGGTGATGGGTTAGAGGAGTCCAAAAGGTCTACATCTGTCATGCAGTTTGAGAAAATCAAATCCAATCACAATTTTTTAGAACTTTTGCAAATATTGTGAAATTTGTTACTATCAAACATCAGTGCATAAGAATTCCACTGACTTTCCACTTTCCGCCGCGTACCCCTAGGAAGTCCATTTTGTACCCCTGGGGGTACGCGTACCACCGTTTGGGAACCACTGTATTGCACAATGTTACCAACCAGTAGTCCAGACTCAGACTTCAGAACCCGGGCCTACTATTTGCCAAGTGGATTATCCTGTTTCCTAAGTACTAGAATTTATTTTTACTATTACTATTTCATTCTTGCCTCTCTATAGTCTCTAGGAATGGATACGGGTACACAGGTCCGTGTACAGGTCCTTGTAGGCTTGTACCCGTACACGCACCCGCGGGTACGGGTCCAACTCCAAAAAACTCCAAATTCCAACTAATGTCGGGTACGGGTAGGGTAGGGTACACAGCTTACGGGTACGGGTCGGGTAGGGTATAGAGCTAGTGGGTATGGGTAGGGTAGGGTAAAAAAGTTTTGTCATGGGTACGGGTAGGGTAGGCATTTTGCTGTACCCGCACATCTCTAATAGACAGTAAAAGGTAAAGTCCTTCCCGAGCTCTCAAGGCTTATAGAGCAGCTCTGATTACATTTTCAAGGCTCTCAGCCAGGCTAACTGGTGCAAACTAAATGATACGGGGCCAGTGTTCTCATGCAATGCACCTGTTTACTCTGCAGTGGATTAATACCGTATGCTACTCAGTTGCCACTGCCATGTGGAGAATGAAGGCTGAATCGACCTTAGGGCTCCTGCGAGAGTCAAACCTGTGACTTTCTGCTCTATCGCCAAACGTTACCTCTCTGCTAACTTCCCGTCCTTATATAGATATATTATATATGTATATATATATGTGTATATATATATGTGTATATATACACACACACACACACACACACACACACACACACACACACATATATATATATATATATATATATATATATATATATATATATATATATATATATATATATATATATATATATATATATATAGAAGCAGTGTGAAAACCAGCGTGATTGAACATGTTTTACTAGAACATTAATTGTTCCCTCTCTTGCCCACTGCCTTAAAGATTTCCATTTTAAGGCAGTGTGAGTCAGGTCAGGTCTTCGTCCTCCAGCTGTGTCCAGCTATCAACTTCTCCATAACATCTCTCCAAAGTTCTCTGTCATTTGCTATTTCTTCCAAAGTCATTCGGTGTCTTCCATCAGTTTTTCCGCTGAGATTCAGTCCTGCCACGTGTAGATCCTCTTCCAATCCGTCCACCCATCGTCTTTTCAGTCTTCCTTTAGATCTTCTCCCCTCTGGCTTGTAGTTGAAAGTTTGTTTTGGTTTCTTTTCTTATTTCATCCATTCTGAGTACGTGTCCGGTTCATTTAATTCTTCTCTTTCTGATGACTTCCATGATGTTCGGTTGCAGCGTTCTCTCTAACTTCTTCATTTGTTATATGTTCTTTGTATCCAATCCTTAGTATTTTTCTGAGCCATTTATTTTCTGTTGCTATTAATTTTTTCTTCAATTCTTTTTTTATGGTCCCATGTTCACATCCATATATAGGTATTGGTATTACACAAGTGTTGCGAATTCTTAATTTTGTTTTAATCCCATTATCATGTCTTTTGAAAATTTTTGTATGTAGCCTGTTGAATGTAGATCCTGCCATTGCTATTCTTCTTTTGATCTCCAAGTCCAAGCCTCCCTCTGCTTCCAAATCACTTCCCAAGTAAACGAATTTTTTCACCATTTCAATTTCTTTTCCATTGTGTCTTACTTTTGTCCAATCTCCCATTTTCTTTATAATTGGCATTATTTTTGTTTTATTAGTGCTTATTTGCAATCCAAATTTTACACTCTCTGTTATTAAGGCCAATGTTAATTCTACAATCCTTGAGAGGCATTCTGCTATTAGACAAGTATTATCAGCATATTCTGCATCATATATATTTCCTGGTTTTAGAGATGTTCCCAACCCTCTTGTATTTTCAATCTGTCTCATGATGTACCGGTAATCTAATATAATGTTGAAGAGTATTGGTGATAGGACACTTCCTTGTTTAAATCCTGTTTTGATTTTGAGCCACTCGGTTTCTTCTCCGTCAATTATGATACATGCTAAAACTGTGCTGTATAAATTTTCAATTATCCTGATTATTATTTTGGCACGAATGCCATATTTCCCCAGGAGTCTCCATGCCCCTTCTCCAGTGATGGGCAACTAGTTATCTAATTAGTTACTAACTAAAAGTTTAAATTTTTTAGTTATCTTTATAATTTAATTAAATATAATAAGTTTAGTTAGAATGCTAGTTTAACTGAAAAATTTTAGTTAATAACTAAATAGTTTAACTAAAACATTTTAGTTGGTGTCCTGAATTCTCAATACCAGTCCCTTTTCAATCTATTCTTTTCTGGATCATTTTTTCCAAACAAACTTGACAAACATGTGTTCTTGCAGTCTAGACTAAGGCTTAAATATTAATCCGTTGCCGGTTATTGCCATTTATAAATGGCACCGAAAATCATAACGAAACGGTGATCGCTGTCTTAAAACGGCGCGCCACATAAGCATGTGTGTATCCCGGACATTGCACTTTTAAACCGCCCAGGAGTAAATTTTCGATTTAGTTACTATCCATTCGATAGATAGCAGTACTTTCTTTGCTTTTGTTGACTATATAAGCAAGAAAACTTGCAGTTGATCATCCAAATACTGGGATTTTGCATTGAAATGCCTCGAAAAAGACTCAAGTCTGCAGTTTGAAAAATCATAACTACGCCAATTTTGGCCCGATCTTCAAAATGTCTGCACTATTATGTTCCAATTACACCACCTAAAACTTTCTTGCTCACAGTTGGGGGTCACCGCTGAAAAGTTTTTGCTATTGCGCTTTAAAATTTTTTTTGGGTGGCTGTTCCGATTTTTAGCTGTAGAGTGGACCTACCCCCAAAATTTTCTTCTTTGGCACAGATGGTTCAAAAGAGCAATAAAAATTCTAAACAACGGTGCAAACCGCATCTTTCTAGCTTTTATATAGCCTGAAATATACTGAGTTGTTCGGTTTTCAGATTGAAAATCTGTTCGCAAAAATTTCATTTCTTCGAGCATTGAGTAGTAGGGTTTGAAAAATCATAACTACCACAAATTTTGTCCAATCTTCAAAATGTTTGCACTATTCTGTTCCAATTACACCCCTTTACAACTTTCTCACTCACAGTTTGGGGGTTACTGCGGAAAAATGTTTGCTATATGCTATGGTCTACTGGGTGTACTCCTGGACGAGACGCTTACGTTTGAAGAACATCTGAATAACATTATCCGATCGAGCTATTACCACTTTCGGATCAGACAAGTTCGTCGCTATCTGCCTACCTTGGGGTGCGACGGACCTCGTCCGTGCACCAGTGGTCGCCCGACTACTGTAATAGTGTACTATACGCGCCCCACACAGTCAACTCAATCGACTTCAGGCGGTGCTGAACGTCTCGCCCGCCTCATCTATCGCTCCAGATGGGGAGCACATATCACTCCACTCCTGAAGGACCGATTGCATTGGTTAAGGATCCGCGAGCCGGTAGCGTTCAAGCGACATTGGCTGACGCATCGGCCCTAAACGACCTCATTGCCCGACATATCTCTCCGAGCTGATCGTGAGAACTACAGCGATTGAACGTCGTTCCATACTTCCGATCCGACACACTGCTCAACTGGTTGTCCCTCCTCCTCTTCGGACAGCGGGTCTCGGAGACAGATCCTTCGGCGTGGCAACCCTGCTTTGTGGAACCTGCTCCGAAGACAGTCACAACTGAGTCGCCTCCCTGAGCGGTTCCCGAAGCAGTTGAAGACGCACCTGTTTAACAGCTCGTTTTTGTAAAGCGCTCTTGACTTTGCCTCGATTGACATGTTTACTGCGCTTAAAAAATTGTCTTGCATAATAATAATAATAATATGGGGCTTTGAACAAAATTTGACCAAAATGTTGGGGAGGGTCCTATTTTGGGGTGTAGGGTGGACCCTACCCCCGAAATTTTCTTCTTTGGCACGGATGATTCGAAAGAGCAATAAAAATGCTAAACAACGGTGCAAACCGCATCTTTCTAGCTGCTATATAGCCTGAAATATAGTAAGTTTAAAACTTGTATGTTCACATTTTCACATGAACGCCTTTCCCCCAAATTAAATACCTCGATTGGGGACAACTTGAAAAAATTAAATCCCTCTGGAACGGGTTAAATAGACAATTCAATAGGCCTAATTAATTATTTCAATGGTTCATTGACTGATATGTTCATGTTGCAAGCATCGTCTATGTTTTCATGAACATATCCAATACCTAGGAAATAAGTGTAAAATTAGTTGCAAAAAGTTTAACTATATTTTTTAGTTTAGTTAACTATTTTAGAAAGTTAGTTTGCAACTAAAAGTTTAACTACTTATTTATAGTTTAAATTTAGTTATAGTTTAATTGATGTTTTTTTAGTTAGTGGCCCATCACTGCCCTTCTCTCCAGATAGAGTCATAAGCTTGGGCAAAATCGATGAAGTACATGACCAGATCTTCATTAAATTCTAGTTTTTTCTCAATGAGTTGTCGAAGGACAAAGATTTGGTCAGAACATCCTCTTCCCTTCCTGAATCCATGCTGGTTTTCCCTGAGAGTTTCATCCACTGTATCCTTTATTCTGTTTAGCATGACTCTTGTGAAAACAGTGCGAGTGAGTGGGAATAATTAATGTCTTGAATACAGACATAGATAATGGAGTACTATGTACAAGTATCTTTGATGCAGTTTTAGAAGTTGTTGGCAACACATGATCAAATGTGAACACAACAACTGATATGTGGCTGCCCATTAATTACGTCAACAAATTAGGGGGGAAGGGGTTTGAAAAAGTTTGACAGTTGTTAACAGGGAGAGTAGAGGGGCTCAAGAGAAGTTGATGTCAACAATATCATTTTTTTACCAGTGATGTTAATCCTTGTCCTTGTCCTTAAGGACTCCTTAAGGACCAATTTGAAGTCCTCGTCCTTGGGGAGTCAGATCTCGTCCTTGCAGATCGGTCCTTGTCCTGGTTCTTGTAACTTAGTCCTTGAAAAGTCCTTATAAGGACCAAATTATTTGTATACCATTTTCAATTGTACTGAGAATTATGTTCCAAGGTAAGAGTAGTATGTGGATTTATATTTACATACCGTAGATACTCGTGGTCAAGTTAACCTCACAGATAGGTCAACCCTGCTTTTTTGTCAAAAATTATGTAAATTGCTATGACCCGTGTATAAGTCGACAAGAAAATTTAGGAGCTTACAGATTTGTTGAATTGCCTAATAATAGCTGATCTGCACTGAAATTGAGTCAACAGAAGTGTTTACAGGTCAAAAGTAGGCCTATTTGTGGTACACAGAGGTCGGCCGCGGCCCGCAGGGTCAAACAGACAGCCGTTCCCCTCCCCTCCCCCTCCAAACTCTCCAAGTTGTTTACAGGTGAAAAGTATTTGTGGTATCTGTTTATACTCTGAACGGAATTTGATTGGCCCAATCAATCACTGCTTAACAGGGCTCAGTTGAGAAAGGAGGAGCCAGATGCTCACCCCTTTTGACTGACACATCTTTAAATAGACACAACATGACTTGACACTGTAATGCATTAGGAATTGTGTTTTATTTCAAAAATTCTTTGGAAAATTGCATTGACTCGCTGATAAGTCGACTTGGCATTTTTTTTGAATTTTAAGGCATAAATTTCTCGACTTATCCGCGAGTATATACGGTACTTGCTTTGAGTTACTCTAAAGTCTAAATGTGTGGTCATTGTTTCCTTTATATTACCAGTTGAGGAGTTGATTCTTTAGCAGAATTCTTTGTTGCAACGTCAGCTCCAGTTGAACGAGTGTTTTCGCAAAGTGGTCTCGTAATTACATGTAGACATCATGCACGCATGACTGATCAGCGATCACTGATCAGCAGTGATGGGCACTAGTTGGAGTAGTTAAACTAAACTTTATTTTTAACTAAATATTTGTAGTTAAACTATTATTTTAACTATTAGTTAAAATTTTCCAAAAAACGTTTAACTAAACTTTTTAAAGGTATTATTATTATTAATTGGACAATTTATATAGCGCTGTAGCATAGTGAAAATACCAAAGTCAAAAGCGCTTTGACAACGCTGACATGTCAATAAAGGTAAGAAGGGGACGATGTTAAAAATCCACTTAGATGGTAACAAGAACTTCGCCGCCGTAAAGAAATCCGGTATTCAGTCCTTAAGAAGCGGTCCCTCCTAGAAATAGTTCAGCAACATTGACACCCCAACGAGTAACGGGAGTAGGTGTTGAGAATCAACAATTGAAAGGTAGTTAAACTATTTCCAACTATTTTGCAACTTTTTTGTAAATTTTTTATTATTCGATTCCTTTCAATGTAACAAAAAGAACTCGCCGTAATCTACGAAGGCTTTCAGTGGCGGTTGCAAGAACTCTCGGTGGGGGATGCAATGAATTTCTAGGAAAGATCCCTCCAATTGTCAAAGGAATTATATGTAAATGGTTTAGAAGAAATCTGTAGATCTGATTTATAAAATATAATGCTGAGAATTGGCAATGCATAAAAGCGATTTTAGTCTGGTTTTACAGAGTCATTGTGCAAAATGAACTGTAGTTAGTCAGTAAGTATACTGTTAGACCAAAGTACTACCAAGAAATAAATACCAAAATTTTTTCTCAGAAATTCATCAATGCCACACATGCATTTTTGGTGGGCTGGTGAGAGATGCATCCCCAGTCATCCCCAACGTGGAACTGCCCCTGAAGACTAATGCAGGCAGTAGGGCCTACTTGCATCAAATAATGTGATTAACTATCATGATCAGAAGGGTCAACAACAATGTCAGCAAGACTTGTGTAGTTCATTTTCATGTTTCAGTATGAAGAGAAACAAGAAAGCAGTATAATAAAAAAGTTGGCAAAAAAGTAGTTAAACTTTTAGTTGTAACTATTTTAAAAAGTAGTTAAACTATTGCTGTAACTAGTTAAGAAAAAAGTAGTTATTAAACTATTACTTCAACTAAATTTTTCCAGTTAAACTAATAGTTATAACTATTTTAGTTAACTAGTGCCCATCACTGCTGATCAGCTGCTGGAAACACTTGTTCATTTGAAATGCAACATTGCTGTTGACTAGATTATGTTTTACAACATTCTTTTTTTTGCTTTTCTAATTTTGTGATTTGAATTGAAATTGTGTTTGGTTTTTTCCTGTCTGACTTTTTTTATCTGACAAAGATCAGTCCTTGTCCTTGATCCTTGTCCTTGGGGGTCAGTCCTTGTGGTCCTTGTGCTTGCAGGTAAATCCTCATTCTTGGAGGGTCGATCCTCGTCCTTATCTTCGTCCTTGGGGGTCGGTCCTTGTCATTATCCTCATCCTTGGGGGTCGGTCCTTGTTCTTATCTCTCATTTTGGGGGTTAACATCACTGTTTTCTACAAATGATAAAAAATAGAAAATTTCATGGAATACTAGTTATTACAACAGAAAAAAAGCCTGACAAGCAAAGAAGAGGTCATCACCACCACATTATGACACTTGATGAACAAAAGAAAGGGAAAAGGGTCTCATCGCTGCAAAAATAATAGCCTTCTAAACTTGTTAGGGGGATCCGTCACTGGTCTTAGTGGAGGGGGGAGAGTCAAAAGTTTTTGACATAATTATAGTGGGTCACTGAAAGTTGACAGCTGTTGACAAGGGGGCAGGGGTCAAAAATTGCCCAAAAATTGTTTACATAATTAATGGACAGCCCCTATTTATACTGAATTTATGCATGAATTTTAGTCCATGGCTGCTTGACATGCTCCAGAAAATTTGTTTTGCTATTAATAAGTTCTCACCAAACAAAATGTTGATATCAGCCTCTTGTTCTTCAGGCTGAAAAATGCAGATTTCATCTAAGACATTGAAAATAATGAGACACAGAAAACTACCGTAATGCGAATTGTTTTGCAAATTGTTGGTGTTTGCGAGAATTATTACTGATAGTTCTTGTATAAAAATAATATGATGATTTACTTATAATTCTATATGTTTTAGATTTGTTACAATATTATTGTTTCTGTTGAAATAGTCATTGTTTTGACTTCCAAAATATAGAGCTTACGTGTTTTGGGACAGTTTTTGAATCAAAATAGTGTGACGGTGTATTTGCTAAGGATGAGATTGGCTTATTGTTTTAAGAGCCTGTCTATGTTTGGCATTGATGGCTTTCTATTTTAGATGAGATGAAATGCTGAGGCAAGGAATAATGCTGACTGCACTTCAGGATGGTGCCTTACCTAATTCTCTGAACCAATCTAATCAGCTGCCATCATGGTCGAATGGGTCTCAGATGAACTGGGGACAGATGTCAATTGGTTCTCACCATCAGGCAGGAAATAGAGACTTTGGAAATGAATTTCAAGTTCTGCCAGCCATTCAAAATGCCAACAATAATGCTAGTTTTGAACCTGAAAAAGTGGCAGATGTTGACAGTATTGAGATTGGATCAAAGTTGAGTCCAGGTAGAAGGATTGAATACCTTGAGAAGAGCATTCAGTTCTTGAAAACTCAGCACCAAGAACTGCTCACCAGTTTGCACGAAGAAGTTGACCGACTTAAAAGAAAGAATAAAGGTCAGTCAGATTGAAATTGATAAAATAAAGAACTTAAATTTGGCTACTCTTCATATATTTGCTCATAATTGCCCACCTGCAAATTGGGATGTGAATTTTCCACTGGATATGGATATTTTGGGTCAATGTTTGCCGGATCTGGAGCAAATATCACTGCACAGGATTAAAACAACCTTGCTTGTCATGAAATTTGCCCAATATATTTGAGCAGCTTCAACTAATTCTTTTTGTGGTGTAGTTCTGGCTAAAGTTAAACTTCGCCAGTGCGTTCATTAAGTCAAGTAGTGTTGCTTCTTGATTAATATTTTAAACATGAAATGTCACAATAATATTCGAATTCAGTAATTATCTGCTATGAGTATTTGGCAGAACCAGATAGCACCAAATGCCAAACTATTTGGTCAGAGTGGCTTCCAGTTTTCCCCTACTGCAATTGTTTTCGAAGCACAGGCTTTGCATAAGATATCTGTCTATCTATGCATAAGACACTGGCATGCTATATTAAGTAAAATCAAGTTGCAGTCATTTTATTGGTGAAAGGTACAGTGTAAAATATGAATGTCTGTAGTTAATGTGTTTGGCCAAGGACAGGTTTCAGAGACTCATTGTAAGCTTCTTGTCATTAACTTGATGTCATGATGATTTTTCTGTTACTTCAGTCACTTTATGAATGGAGTTTCATCTGTGGATTATAACTTTTAGAACTGCAATTCTGCATTGCCATGATGCAGCAAAATTTTAAAACAGACAAGAGTCAACGTGCAAGGAAAGATAGCATTTCATCAAAGCACTCAGTTTCAAGTTAGATAAGATTAAATTTATAACATTCTCTGTTCATTTTGACTTCATTGTTTAATCGTAGACTAGATTTTAATGTGCCATAAGCATAATGCAGAAAGTGTGTTGAGTGTAATGCAGTTACATTTATTTGGTCTGAAGTCAATTAATGACATTTTTGCATGTTGATTCAGAATTAGTTTATTCTAATTGAAATAAATTATTAAACTATTATCACTAAAATGTTCTATAAAATATTGAATTGCTGCTCTAAATTTGATTTTGAATAACTAGGCAGTTAATTTTATGCATAATTTTGATAGCAAGAGTTGTTCAATTGTCAATGGTATTTTATGCACAGAACCTTCCCAAAACAAAGGTCAAGCCTCAAAATTACTTGTTAATGAGTTACCAAAAAATGATCAAGAAGGAAACACTGTGGCAAAAGCTACAAACTATGACAGTCCAGGAAGTGATGAAAAGCAATCGAGTTCTCAAGCACGTGGTATGAACATTTGCGGACTTCTTGCAGACGAGGTTTTGAGGGTCAACCCCCCCTTGGGGCTGCTGACCAAAATTTTTTAAGCGCCATAGACGTGACAACCTTTTTTTGCTTGTCAGCATCTGAAAGGAAAAATTTTAGAAGGAAAAACATAGGATAGATACATAGGATGACCTTTTTTTTACTTTTTTGCTTGTCAAGATTTTTCGAAAGTTGGTTACGGTCAAAAGTCAAAACCAAAACCCCCCTTCTGGAAATCCTGGCTACGCCACTGATCAGACTACGTGACCACTTCTTTATGAAATTACTGGCTTCGAGTTCCACAGCAGATTGAATACAAATTGGCAATCCTTGCCTTTCAGTGCTTTCAGTGTCTTCATGGTCTGGCACCATCCCATCTGTCGGCTGATTTCTGCAAGACATCTAACATCGACTCTTGTTGACGATTGCGATCTGCTTTCAGTCTTACTCTCATTGTTCCCTCTACTTGCCACATTACCATTGATGACCTCATGTTTCTGGTGGTGGCTGCCGAAGTTTGGAATAGCCTGCCATCATCAACAACTATGGCAAAGACACTAGAAGCATTTAAACGAGAACTGAAAACTGTTCTGTTTGTTTGTAGTTATCCAGAACATTGATCATTGTCAGCTATGCTGTATTTTTAATTGTATGGTGTCCTAGCAGTACTTGTACAACATGCTGCCATAATCAGTTCATGATGATGATGATTATTATTATTACTATTACTAATAACTGATAAAAAAGCGCAGGCAAAAGAGCAAGAATTATATATAATATTCATATGATTATATGTTAAAGGTCTAAATTATGTGCATTTGCTCGTAAATATCCTTTTCACATTAGGGTAAATTTAAATGATCTAGCTTATTTGACCAGCTATTACTGTACTTTAAAATACACATCCATCATCGGGTATCAAAATGTGGAAGATGCTTTAACTAAATTTTAAATTTTTAGTTGAAATAATAAAAACGACACAGGCACGCTCTTAAGGCCAACATCTTTTATTTCATGAAGAAGCCCTTGCCTTTTAAAGAGGGTCCACAGGTATAACCACTGAAAAGATTTTGAAATCTCTAATGCTCATACATGAGTTTTAATGCTGTTTTGGCATAAAATTCGACAACACAGAGATCTGGAAAATATTACAGCAAAACATTACTGAACAATATTCCTATTTTACTGGGTGCAGAAATTTACTGTTTTTTAAATTATATAAAGCCTCCCCCAACACATACACACATGCATGCATGCACTTAAATCTTTTATGCACAAGCAAACCAGTTATTGCCAAAGTCAAAAATGCCATAAATCATCTCAAAAATGGAAAAGTTCCTGGTGCTGATGGTATTCCAGCTGGATTACTGAAGTGCACAATTAAGTCTCTTACTATATCACTGCATTCCATCATTCAACTTGTCTGGTGATCTGGCAAAATACATCAACCTGGAAGGACAGCATAATTGTTTCACTGTGTAAAGGCAAAGGTGCCCGTAACGAGTGCAAAAACTACCGTCCCATCACGCTGCTCTCAGTACCTGGAAAGATATTTACTCATGTGATGTTAGCAAGGTTACAGCTACTTCTAGACAAAATTCGTTGGCCACAGCAGTCTGGTATTACAAGTGACAGATCCTCACTTGATGCCATCCTCGCCCTGCGTCTTCTTTCAGAAATCCATTGAGAGTTTTGTAAACCATTGAATGTCGCATATATAGATCTTAAAGCAGCATTTGATTATGTTGACAGGGAAGCTCTGTTGAAGGCACTAGCTGGCATCATTGTGCCAAACATGCTGCTTGATCTAATCCAGGAACTTCATCATGGCACAACTAGTAGTCTGTCTTGGTAACCGGTTTTCTACCAGATTCTGCACATCCTCGGGCATTAGACAAGGGTGTGTTCTAGCACCAGCTCTCTTCTGCTGTGCAATGTATTATGTAATGAACTGGGTAACAGCAGGTAATATGGGCATTCAGTGTTCAATGTTTTACAGATCGCAACTACGCTGATGATGCAATCCTATTTGAAGAAAGTCGTGATAAATTTGAAAATACTTTGGAGAAAATGGAATGTGAGGCCTCCAAATTTGGTCTTCATGTTTCATGGACGAAGACCAAAGTTCAAAACCTTGGGTCTGGTCTTGCGGGGGAACCCATCCTTATCAGTTCCGAAACTGCGGACTCAGTTGACAGTTTTTGTTACCTTGGATCAAATATGTGTAGTATGGCCAATTCACATGAGTCTATCCGTCTCATGGGCTTGGCCTCAATCTGTCATGCAACGTCTTGACCAAATATGGCAGCAACGTTGGCTGAGCCTGCAAACTAATTTTGAATGGACGCTTATCTTGTACTCTCAACACTCTTATGTGGAAGTGAGACTTGGACGATGACTGGTCAGGAGTGGAAAAGACTTGAAGCTTTTCGCACTAAGGCTCAACGTAGAATCCTTAATAATACTATATATACTCGTGGATAAGTCAAGAAATTTATGCCCTAAAATTCGCTTAAAAACGCAGAGTCGACTTATCTGCGAGTCAATGCAATTTTCCAAAGAATTTTTGTAAACACATTTCCTAATGAATTACAATATGAAGTCATGTTGTGTCTACCAGTATTTAAAGACGTTTCCATCAAATGCGTGACGCCTTGAGCGGTCATACCGGAAGACGAGGGGGGACGGATGGCGAGGCAGCTGCGCACAGCTGGCGTTCAGCTCTTAAAGCTAGTAGACACCTTGTGAGACAGAAGGGTGGACACTACTGGAACAGTGTGTTTGACGCCACTAAAGATGACACAGGGCAGACTTGGAAACACCTGGAAAAGCTGATGGGTAACCGTGGCAAGAGCCCTTGTTAGCCGTCGTGTTTCTCAGCCAAAGATTATTAACAGTTTCTGGATGGCAGGGTTAATGCTATCAGAGAGAGAACGGCAAATGCTGGCCTAGCCAAGTTACGGGATTACTCTGAGTCCACTTTTACTTCATTCTCTGACTGAACTTCTTTGGTTAAGCACTCGTCGGAGGAGGCATCTCATATGCCATTCCGGCATATGAGATGCCTCCTCTGACGAGTGCCTAATTCTTCCGATCAGTGATGTTGAGGTCACTCAGAGCACAGAGCTGCGCCTTTTGGAGTTCTCTTTGATGAGTCACTCTCATTTGTCAGACAGTTGGACAACATCACTCGTACCTGTTTCTATAAGCTGTGAAGGATCAGGGAGATCCATCGATACCTGCCGGTGCCTGTCAGCATCAATCTCGCCCGTGGACTATTGTAACAGCGTTCTCCTCGGACTTCCTGTCAACCAACTATATCGTCTTCAGTCGGTGTTAAATGTTTCAGCTCGTCTGATTTTTGGCTCGAGTTAGAACGAGCATGTGACGCCTTTTCTAAGCGATAATCTTCACTGGCTCCGGATCCTGGAGCACATAGCCTTCAAGCATTGTTGGCTGACATTTCAGGCACTGTATGACCCCTTCTGCCCAAGTTACTTATCGGGCCTGATCATCAAGTCTACGGCGGTTGACCGGCGATTGTGGCTTCGCTCAAGCTACCGTCATCAACTGGTTGTTCCTCCTTCGACCAAGACGGCTGTCTTTGGTGACAGATCCTTCCAGAGGAGCAATCCGAGCCTGTGGAACTCTCTACTGAAGAACGTGACAATTGAAACCTCCCCTGACTTGTTTATCAAGTGCCTTAAGATGCATATGTTTTACACCTCTTACTGTGCCCCTTCTTAGGTGCTCTTGACTTTGGCCTTCGCTATGCTTACTGCTCTATAAATTGTCTTAAATAATAATAATCAAAAGACGCTGGACGTCTGGCTCCTTTCTTAAGTAGGCACTGTTGCTCAGCGGCAGCTACCTTTGGTCTATCAATTAATTAGGGATCAACCAGGTAAACAATTTCCACTGAGTGCCGAATCCGAGATGTGCCATTTGGCATTTGCCAGAATGAGTACGAACTGAATAGTACTAGTAACGGCAACTCCAAGTCCAGAGAGAAATGAAAAATTTCCACATCTTGCTACTTAATTTTGGATTTCCTAGACATTCTAGGGTGAGTATTAATATTTATTAACTTTTTTCCAAAAATTCGAATGGTGACCGCATTCACAAACGGAAGCGGCGGAGGTTGGCGTATAACATTTTCCATAATATTTAGATGAAATGGAATTATGTAGACCTATTAAAAGTTTGATTTTTTTCATTTGTAGCGATTTGTATGCATATTATTTGCTGAGGCAAATACTTCCCAAAAAGCTAATATTCGGCCGTGACAAATGTCTGAGGCAATTCCAGCTGGTCTCTACAATTAATGGCATGCCAGCAAAACTAATTGCTAACTAATGCTTTTGCCCTTAAGGCATTACAAGCTTTGACTGGGACCACCCAAGTTGTTTTTGGAAAGTCCCGCTTCAACCCAGTTTTACGGTCAGCAGTCCAGCTTTAAGCAACAATCACAATGCGCAATGCATTCTGGTCTTGTTTGCAATGCGCGGGCGGTCCAGATGAATCATGACGCCCACTCTCCTCACAATGCATTATGGGATATAGCATTGTTGATGATCTTATTGGGATTGAAAATGGCATAAGTAAGTAAACACAAAATTTCTATAGTGCTGTCTGAAAGCTTGGCGCAGTGCACCAGCTTATTCATGAGCGCTCAAAAGATGCTTGATCGTCGTATCTGGTGTTCCACAATCTATTTCCATACCAAAATTTCGCTTATGCAAAGGGTACATTTTGCCATTGCTTATCTGTGGATGCAACACGTGGACTAAAGGAAACGGATGTCTTCGACCATTGGTGTTTACGGAAAATCGTACATTTGCCAGGACACCCTATTCATATGCTGCACTGTCTAGCAAGCCATAGTTCAGTCGTGACTAATGTCAAGGTCCGCTCAGGAACAGCTTAGGAGTCGGATTTACATAGCAATTAAGGCATAGCTTAACTGTTCCCCCTTTCCGTCACACTGCCGACCATCAAGCACTCGGTGAACAACAAACACCCCAAACACTTTGGCTTGCAAACAGCTGGAGACGTCGGGATTGGGGAATAGAGTGGCCGTCTGTTGATCCAATTTCACTGTAGATCAGATGTAATTATGCAATTCAAGAAGTCTGTAGGCTCCTGAAATTTTGTTGTTGGCATGGGTCATAGCATATTTCCTTAACCGTGTATTTAACTGTAACTCAATGTAAAATGGACGGATATATCCGGGATCCCCAGTTAAGGGGTTAATTTTTTCCCTAACAACGGGGTCTACTTATCTGCAAGATCGGCCTATCTGCGAGTATATATGGTCGATGGTTTGACTTCATATGCAGCGATGAATTAGACATGTGCTCTGGACTAGAGGATGTACAAGTCATTGTTCGTCATCGACGTCTTGGCCTCTTTGGGCACATCAAAAACTTTCACCAGCAGTACCTGCCTCAGCTGCACTTCAACTAGCAACGCAATTTTGATACAGAGACATTAGCATACCAATCACTTGACTTCACCAAATCCATAGGGACTGTGGATTACCAGTGTCCAAAGCCTCAATGTGCGCAAAATAGACTGTTGTGGCATACAATCGCAATGGCTGAAAGGCTATGCACTTAAATAATAATACTGTTATTATTATTATTTTTATTTTTATTATTAATTAAACTTGACAATTTCTTAAGTGCAGTAACATAGCTAGGTGACTAAGTCAAAGATGCTCTACAGGTAATGAACTGTTAAACAAATGCGCATGAGATGTTGTAAGAACCTATCCGGAAAGGTCTCGGTTGTTACGGCTTTCGGGAGCAGATTCCACAATGCCAGGTTACCACGCCCAAAGGACCGGTCCCCGAGCCCATAATAAACCAGTTATTACTTATTTATCATCTAGTCTTTGTATTTTGATTCTTTGACACACAAAGTGTATGTAATCAAGTGATTGTTTAAAGCTTCTAGCACAGCTTGTAGATCATGCTATATTATTATCACTGTTCGATTTCTTTTTAAAGCAATGACTTATCTATACCATAATACCAGTTGTTTTTTGTTTATTAGCTATTTGTGTGCTGAATATTTTGTAAGTTTTGAGCATAATATTACACAGAACAGGCCTTAAATAAAAGTTCATTTTTAATTTCATCTCACAAATTTGAGTTTTCTGTAAGGTTCAGACAATTTGGAAGACCTGAAACTTTTGTTTCTTGAGGAGGAACTTAAGGAGCTGAGGAGAGATGTTGAAAGTGAGCGAAAGCAGAATCAGTATTTGGCAGAACTTTTGCGAAAGACTCAACAGGAACAGACAACAGAAAGTCTTGGAAACACTTCGAGTTCAATACTTAAGTAAGTATTGTGTTCTATTTATTTATTTCAAGACAATTTCTATAGCGCCGTGCACTAGGCTGAGGCCTACGACAAGGGCGCTGCACACACATAGTCAACCATATCCTAAACTAAAAAGGTGCGTCTTTAGTTCTCTCAGGAACAGTCCAGAAGAGTTGGCCTCAGACACTGCAGTCGGCAAGGCATTCCAAAGCAATGGGTTCCCACATGAGAAGGACCTATCTCCGAACTTCGGAGTCCTTGACGGAGGCAGAACGAGTAGTAGGACATGATGGCCGGAGCGAAGTGCCGACCTCTGTGCGTTCGACGTTGATAGTAGGACTAGCTCAGCCAGGTACTGTGGACAGTGCAGGTCCTTTAACGCTCTGAAGGTGAGCCAGCAGTGCTTTTGGATAATGCGCTCCCGGGCTCGAAGCCAGTGCAGCTGATCACGCAGTAGGGGGGGTCACACAGGCTCCCCAGGGGCTGCTGAAGACAACCCAAGCAGCTGTATTGAGCACGGATTGCAGACGATTCAACTTTCCATCGGGGAGGCCCAGCAACACGCTGTTGCAATAGTCCAGCCTGGACAGGACAAGGGCGCGCACAAGGTGCACTGCCCCGCTGATCAGAAGATGCCGGCGGACTGACCTAATCCTCCGTAGGTGGTAGTAGCAGCCACGGACAACATTACCAATATGTTCCTCGAACGACAACGTCTAATTGAGTAGTACTCCCAGGAGTCGTAGGCACTTTGAGGGGACGACGGTCACATCACCCAGCATGAACGGTGAAGGGCTCAGGAGGGGAAGCACATCCATAGGAACTCAGTCTTGGCCGGGTTAAGGGCCAAGCGGTTCTCCTCCGTCCACATGATGATCGCCATGATGCAATCGAGGAAGCGAAGTCTAAGTCTTTCCATGTCGGCAGGCAGACAGGAAGAATACAGTTGCACGTCATCCGCGTAGCCGTGCATGGTCAGTCCGAACGCAATAGCGATTTTCCTCAAGCCCGCTATGAAGAGAATGAACAGCAGAGGGCTGAGAACCGACCCCTGCGGAACACCATGCTGAACAATTTGCTTTTCCGACGTTTGACCGCCACACCGGACCGATTGAGTCCTATCTACTTATGCAAGATCTTAAAATATTAAGCTAAAAATATATAAAATTTTGTATATTGTACATTTCCAATAGTTCACACAATTTTCTATTAATTTGGGAATTTTGGTCTCTAATTTTGGTCTCTAAACTTAATAATTGAAAGTTGAGTCATTTATTCTTTTGTAAATAATGACATTACTGGAACATATATAATTTAACAATATTGAACCAAGAATGGGGTTGGAACCCAAAATACTTTACATGTCATTTTGCAGGGCAAACAGATCAGATGTATTTGACCCAAACAAATCAGAAGGTGTTGATCAGAAAATCTGGCGAATGTCTGATATTGTTTTGCCATTTGGAGCCACTTTGGATCCCCTTTTGGTGCATCTTCCATCGCAACCACCTCGACCACCAACACTCCGAGAATGTCAGACGATTGCAAGACATCTGCAGCAGATCAACAATAGACAAGCACATGAGGTGCACTACAAATGAATTGCATCTTTGTTGATAGGCAGAGATGTCAAAATAGCAACTGTACACAGGGGCTTCTATCCCTATTGAAGGCGGGCGCAGCTGCGCCCAGGAAAAAATGGGGGGGGAATATTTTGCTACTAATCTGAACTGAACGGAAACTGATATTGATTGAAAATAACACCGTGACATAATCAATGATAACACATAACACATAACCTAACACAAAGGATGAAAAGCTGAATATAATACTAAGTCTACAAGGGAGCAAATTAATAGGCGCAATTTGTAATTTGGAGGAGGGGCAATTTGTAATTTGGGGGGAATTGAGCCCGGCTGCAAGAGGGGATAGAAGCCGCTGGCTGTACATTGTAAAACTACAAACCAACCCATGTTGTAAAAATCATATGTTACATATGTGTCCAAACACAAATGATTTCTATCACTGCTCTTCTGTTTTAGCACTCATTTGACAGATCAGGACTGAATGCCATCTTATTTTGTTAAACTGAACATAATTATAATTAATTAACTCAATCATTATTTGACTGAATGAAAATACAACAGATGCTTATGTAGGACCTACCTTTGAGTGATGTAAAAAGTTTAAATTTCTTCAGAACTTGAATGAATCATTGTAATGCTGTAGATATCTTGAGAGTTTTAGAGTAAAATTCACTCAAGTTCACAAATATTAAGGCATAAAACTGAAATTTATCTGTAGAAAATTTACTATGCAGCTGCAGTCCACATGTTAATATTTTGTTTTAGAATATATTTTTACGTGTTGAAAATAGCATTTATGTATTTGTATTCGACAGCTGAATCAACTAAAAACTGATTTACGTGATGTCTTATATTCGCATAAATGGACTCCAGATGCTTATCTTTTGGCTCGAGCGTATGTTGCAGATGATGAAGCTGCTGAGGCTGCCCAGCAACCTCACCGTAGTCTTCCAAGGGTTCCTATGAAGCATTTAACAAAAAAATTGTAAGTGGCCACCTAAAATGCTGAGTTGTTCACCTTTGATAATAGTCAAATTTCATATGAAGTACGCTTGCAGAGTAATAAAACCAGTAGAACAATGCATCAATTGATAAAAAATTTTATAGCACCTTTTATAATGCACTTGACCTAATCTATGAAGTAAACTTTTAATCTAGAAATGATATTGTGGAGTTTACGGGTCGAGATCCAATTAAGAAAGTAAAAATCTGTTGGATTTATATCATGCTTTAAGGAGTGCCATAATAGCTAACTATTAGGTGCTTAGTCTGAATTTGAAATGGCTATAGCCAGAAGGGGAGGGGTCAGTCAGGCAGGGTAATTAT
The DNA here is from genome assembly GCA_018105865.1 of Metaphire vulgaris. Taxonomy (NCBI): domain Eukaryota; kingdom Metazoa; phylum Annelida; class Clitellata; order Crassiclitellata; family Megascolecidae; genus Metaphire; species Metaphire vulgaris. The sequence goes on from CM030848.1 coordinate 3,736,911, forward strand.
AACCCAGAGTCATTAAATCCCAAAGTCATTAAGGTTGGACATTACAGCTGTGGAGGAAATGATTTTTTAAGAGAAATGTTTTAGTTTTAGATAGAAAAACTTGAGGAGATGCTGCAAGAAGTGAAGGAAATTGTGACTGAGAACTTGTTGTTTGACCACAGTGTAGACGGAGTGATGCTGGAATTGATTAATTGGTACAGAGTGATTAGTTTTTTAAGCAGTCTCTGTTAGAAGTCAATATTTTAGCTGATTTTACATTTTTTGGCTTTTGGCATTATTAATATTTTAACAGATATTAAACATTTGTCCAGATAATGAAATATGGATGAGAAGAATGTCAATAAGAGGTTAAGTTAATACAAAAATGTACTTATGTCACACATGTGTTTGCTTGTTTTATTGCCAATTTAAATTTTGAGTCAAAGTTTTGGACACAGATTGTGACAGTTTCTTAACTTAAATTTGATCAGTGGGCTAATTAATGCAAATTGATATTTGTAATTATATTCTGAAGTGATTAACGCTAGTCAACAGCTTCATTCAAGTGAAGGTCACAAGTTGTCATTTGTATCGACTGTATAACCATGCCATAATTACATCATTTAGTTGTAAATTTCCCAACTCCTTATTAAACACTGTTGCATTGTCTATTTAACATGATCTACTTGAGTAAATATCTATACAAATCATTACCGTAATTAGGTTTTTTAGCTCTCGGGTCTGTGTACATGACTCTCATACATGGTTACAGCGCATTGCAAATTGCAGTGTCTGACTAAAAATGACATCATGTTCAAGTGTTAAACTGTTTGATATCATTGTTTGATGTGAATTGACATGAATTAAAGTGTTTTCAGGCCAGATTCTGCATATGCTGCCCAAGAGACTGTTACACTGCCACCCTTGAAGACAATAGTTGGAAATCAAGCAATTGAAAGGCAAAAACGAACACAATGTCTACAGAAAACAAAATCAGCAAAACATGGATTGTGATCTGGAATCTTTCTTAAACTGACACGTTGTGATCCTACTCATGATTGTTTCTCTTTGGAGTATTGTATAATATGTTTACATAACTAATTTTCTTTTGTATCATCGCGTTTTACAGTTGATATTGAGAATGTATATTTCCCATTCAAACAGAATCAGCTTTCAAATCAATATTCATCTTATCACTATCATATTTGGATTAGCTTTCTATGCCTCAGAATGTTTGATTATACTATTTTTTTACATTTATTTGACCAGTGAAAACAAAATCAATGAAACATGGGTTGCGATTTGGAATCCTTCCTAAATTTACTTGTAATTCTACTTGTAATTATTTAATTTTTAGAAATTTCTCATGTTGAAAGCCGTGTAGTGCCAAAGAAATAGATTTGTTGATCACAATCGTAGATAAAAGAAGCTGTGCATGTTTTGTCAGGCTCCATTATTGCTATGTGAAGCAGGGAGCAGATTAAGCAGAATTGGTGAAGTGAAGTGAAGCAGATTAAGCATTTGTAGGCCCATTTCACAAATAACTTAATAGGCCCCAACTTTTAGGAAAAAAATTTAGATATTCAGATAAAATTGGTGATATACTGCAATATTATTAATTCTGACTGATTTTACAGTAGGGCAGCAATTATGGCAGCAATCCACTTTTACAAAACAATATTATAGCCAGATTACAACTCTTGTAGCCTACTATACGGGTAAAGCCCTATCGTATTAATTTGCCCTGTATAGTGTGTAATGTCAAAAATCTCAAAGTACCGTATTATCTCGCGTATAAGATGCACTTTTTCCCCTTTAAAAATCGGTACAAGGTGTGGGTGCGTATTATACATAGAAATAAATTTTATGTACATACAATTTTATGTACACAGTCAGTGGTGGAGAAAAACTTTGTTTACACATCAATTTTTTTGAATATGCTATATCTCAGGCTATATAAGAGCTAAGAAGATGAGGTTTGCACTATTGTTTAGCTTTTTTATTCCTCTTTCTAACCGTCCGTGCAAAACAAAAAGTCCAGCATTCTCGATCTTTCCGACAATCAAGTGAGAATGAGGAGCAGGCTGTTGCTCGGCGTGAAAAAGCATCACAGCAAACAAGAGAATCAAGCACTGCATGTCGTTCGACACTGCCAAATCATTACACTTACGTTGACTATCAAGTTTCAGAAAATTCATGTGAATGGGCGTTAATTCGATTGAAGGAAAAGGTGGCGAGTTAGGGAAATTAATTGCGCAAAATCCTATTGCATTTGCACAAATTGGGTGGTAAAACAGCCAATCTCCCCCGTCATTTTTGACGGGTAAACACCTAGTAATGAAAAAATGGCCAAAACAACCCAGCAAGCTTCTGTAGAAGAACACTGGAGTGAACTAAAGGAAGCAATTACAGACGCAGCTCTGAAAACAGAGGAAGAAAAAATCAAGGTTCCCGGAACATTCGGTACCGGATAATTCGGCACCGGTTCGACATACAGATAAGATGACGCCTCACCCACGGCCTCCTAAATACCCCAGCCTGCGACAAGAGGGTAGTCACGTGACGCGACGTCACAACCGGAGGGGAATGCCTCACCTGCTGCTGGTATTTGCCCGCTATTTGTTGCGGTATTTGTCGCGCGTCATTAGCGGACACCTAGCGTTCAGGCGCGCGTTTGCTCCTCCCAGCGACAGGCCCGCCGCAAGTGGAGGTGCAGGGGGTGCAGCTGCATCCCCTGAAAAAATGTAGGGGGTGCAGTGCACCCCCTTGAAAGAAGATGGGCTGCACCCCTCTGCACCCCTTTCAGATAAAATTCGTCAAAAATTGCCAAAATTTGCTAAAACAGGCCCAAAAATTGCCAAAATTTGCTAAAATTGGTCCAAAATTGCCAACATTTACAAAAAATGTGCAAAAAAATCGCCAAAAATTTGCTAAAATTAGCCAAAAATTGCTAAAATTGTCCATAAAATTGCCAAAATTTGCCGAAAATTTGCAAACAATTATCTTGCCCCAAAGAAAAGTGTGAAATGATGCTACTGCTTTTATCTGGAGAAAATCTGCACCCCTGATGAAAATTCGTTCCGGCGGGCCTGCCCAGCGACTTAATGGATGTAAACAGATGTTTCAACTCTCAATACGTGCAGGGAACTTGAGCTGTTTAATGCGACCTTCTAGAAAAGGCCCAAAATAGATTATATGCTACGGTAGTACGTTTTACATGTAAAGCAAGGCAGGGTTTAAGCTAGGCCGTTTCCGGAGGGAAAATTGACCCGATTCAACGACTCCCGGACCGCTCCCACCCGCCGTGCGATTACTATCGCAGCTCGCTGTAATTTCCCTCCCCCGCGTTAGAACTGCTAATAACTTTTTTGTTTGACAGACTTTTCAAGCAAAATTTAGTCGGTAAAATGGAAAAATTCTGCTAATGACCTTCTTTTGCTTGTCAACCTTTTTCGTGATTTATTGCACGGTACGTACCAAGACCTTACTCTCTACAAGTCGAACCCCATATTAGTATATTTTACTTGGTTACAGGTGGTAGCCGCCCCAGCTATGACCGCCCCGGTTATGACCGCCCCAGTTACTCTATGGGTTTTAACGAAAATCAGTGTACCCTAACCCGTACGGGGTCATATAATCATTACCCACACCATAAACCAGACACGAAACACTACCGGTAACCCTAAACGATACTGACCGCAGCCATAGCTGGGGCGCTCATAACGGGGCGGTCATAGCTGGGGTGGTCATAACCGGGGCGGTCATAACTTTGGCGGTCATAACCGGGGCGGTCATAACTTTGGCGGTCATAAACCACATATAGCTGGGGCGGCTATAATGTGATACCATTTTACTTGTTATTATTACTATTATTCGCAGTAGTAGTAGTATCAAAAGTGGTAGTAGTAATAGTAGCAGGGGTTGGGGGTTGATCAACCCCCCGCTAACTTTGCAACCCTCCCAAAAATCGCATATCTGGTAGCTACATGCAGTTGCTGTCATGCATTGAATTTGACCGCTCAACCCCCCCCCCCAGCTCAATTTCACAACTCCAACACTGAGTAGTAGTAGTAGTAGTAGTAGTAGTAGTAGTAGTAGTAGTAGTAGTAGTAGTAGTAGTAGTAGTAGTAGTAGTAGTAGTAGTAGTAGTAGAGAGAGTAAGTAGTGTAGTCAGTAGTAGTAGTAGTAGTAGTAAGTAGTAGTAGTAGTAGTAATGAGACAAGGGGTGAGTCAGCCACGAATTCGGGGTGGGGTAAGTCTTAGGATTTGTGCTGAGCCTTAGCCATAGTATTTGAAAATTTTTCTTACCATGCTGCCACTAGACTAAAACTCCTGTCCATGGAAAATTTGTGTGGTTTAGTCGGTCACAGAACAGCAGAGAACAGGAACTTAGGGGCAACCAGCCGAGCAATTGTCATGCAAGGCACCACAGAGCTTCGAAATACATTTGACGACAATTTCCGAGACTATGCGCAATCAGTTCACAAAGTGAAAAACATCAAACTTGAGTGGTCAAAAATCAAGACACTGTAGCTGGAAGAAAAATTGAGAAGAAGCTAGCTCACAATTTGAAATTTGATGGAAGACTTCTTAAACAACTCGAGCAGTTGAAGAGTTACATAGCGAAGACCCTTTACCTCGTGTGATGAAATTGATGAGTACCGGTACCTGTAGCGAGAAGCCTTATCTGATCAGGTAAAGAAGACAAGGATGAAGATGGGAGTGCAATACAGTCGTGATAGCTGCCTGTCAGTGCCCAGTAATAATCCAGTGTTCCAAATTAGACATAAGACTAATAGCGAAACAGCTGATTGAATATCTGTCATCATCAGGGCTACTGCCAACATTGCAATCTGCATACCGTCAACATCACTCCACGGAGACAGCTGTCCTCAAGGTATTATCGGACATTCTGCTTGCTGTCGACACAGGTAATCTCGTTCTGCTGATGATGCTCGACCTGTCAGCTGCATTTGACACTGTTGATCACGTAACGCTGCTGCGACGCATGCAGACGACCTATGGGATTGATGACACTGTTTTGTGCTGGTTTTCATCGTAACTCAAGGACCGCATTCAATATGTACGATGCAGCTCCTCCAAGTCTTCCTCAACGCTCACTGTATGTGCGACGCTCCGAATGACACTGTTTTGTGCTGGACGTAACTCAAGGGCATTCAACATTGATGCAGCTCCTCCACTCAACGTTTGTGGAGTTCCATAGGGATCGGTCCTCGGGCCGATCATCCTTTTTCTGTTATATACTGCCGAATTGCAGGGGCTGATCTAGAGACGCCAACTTCAACCACACTTGTATGCTGATGATACGCAAATCTATGGCACTCTTAAGCCGTCAGAGACTGCCCAGCTACAAAGCAAAATATCTGAGTATGTTGACGACGTCGGTGCATGGATGCAATCAATAGGCTAAAACTCAACTCAGCAAAGACTGAGGCGTTGTGATGCTCGTCTGCCCGGCGCCAGCACCAGATTCCTGTGACTGGAATACGCGTTGGCAGGGAGGTAGTCATGCCGTCCGCTTTTGTCCGCGACCTAGGCGTCTACATTGACGCCGACCTGTCGATGCGGTCGCACGTCACGAGAATTGTGTCGAGTTGCTTCGCAGTCCTAAGGCAACTACGCAACATACGTAGGTCCGTCACACCATCGGTGATGTAATCACTCGTTGTTGCATTGGTGCTCAGTCGTCTTGACTACGGTAACTCGACGCTTGCTGGCGTCTCCGGTCACCTGATTGCAAAACTGCAGTCAGTCCTAAACGCAGCTGCCCGTTTGATTTTTGCAGCTCGGAAATACGATCACGTGACGCCTCTTCTACGCGAGCTACACTGGCTTCGTTTCCCGGAGAGGATAACTTTCAAGCTCGCTACGCTGGCATTTAAATGTCTCAATGGATTGGCGCCGTCATACCTGGCAAACGTTTTCGGCCGCGTGTCTGATGTCAAAACTCGATGCCACCTGCTCTCGGCGTCTACGACTGACGTTCTCGTGCCTCGAGTACGGCGTTCAACGATCGGTGGCCGTGCTTTTCCGGTCGCTGCTGCTCGTTCTACATTCTAAATAAATTTTCATCATAAAGATGATTTTGTCAGGTTTGAGGGAAAATGAGGACAGGCAAATTAGCATCTCAGAAAAAGAAACTTGCACCTCAATAACATATCTTTCAAAAAGTTTAACGGCAATCGGAAGCAGCTGTGAAGTCAATCTATGAAGTAGCTCTAGCTATTGCTAAGCAAGAAAAGCATTTACAGATGGTGAATTTATTAAAACCTGCATGATAAATCATAAAAGTGGTTGGACAGTTCTGCCCGGAGAAGAAGGGGCTATTTAGCACAGTTAGTTTATCGAAACAGTAACACGTCATGCTGAAGAAATAGCAAGCAATCTCCGTCAGCAGCTTATAACAGCTTCAAAAAGCTTTATCTGCCATCCTATTGCTCTTGATGAAAGCAGTGACATCTCAGACAAGGCACACTTGCTGACATTTATGAGGGGTGAATGAAAACTTTTAAAATATAGAAGATTTTGCCGGTCTCTCCGGCATTCACAACACAACCAAATTATCAAGTTCTACTCTCTGTTGAATTCAGACACGTATTGAGAGCAAATGTGATGTACATTGTACATTGAGAGCAAATGTGATGAAACTTACGAGTTTGGCAGCACATACATATGGGAGCAGATGTTTTTACCGGTGAAAGGGGACAATCGTGTACACAGAACGAGACTTCAGGACTTACTGACACTCATCTGCATGACATCCTGCGCACTTCAGCAACTGAATTTGAACCTAATGTACAGGGTGTCTCAGAAAAAAACCAGCACAACTATGATTTCTTACAAATTCCTAAATATATTTCTCTCAAATTTACAACACGTGTACAGCGCATATTTCCCCATCTTTCTATATATTTCCATATCATTTGCATGTAATTTGGCCATATTGTGAGATATTCCTAGGTGGAATGAGCATGTGACACCGCTATTACGAGACAAACTTCACTGGCTCCGGATTCCGGAGCGTATATATAGCCTTTAAACGTTGCTGGTTTACATTTAGGACGTTAAATGACCCTTTCTGCCCCGAGTACTTAATGGCTCTTGTCTGTAAGCCCAAGCCGTCTGATCGGCGCTCGCAGCTTCGATCAAGCAGCCGTTCTCAATTGGTGGTTCCACCCCCGTCTACGACAGCAAAATTTGGGGATCGGTCTGTTTCGAGGGGCAACCCTTTGCTTTGGAACTCACTGCCGGCGGACTTGACTAGGGCAACATCTCCTGAACTGTTCACTAGGAACCTTAAAACATATTTATTTAACATCTCCTATTAGGGACACTTGTAAAGCGCTCTTGACCTTAGCCTTCGCTATGCGTATTGCGCTATATGAAATTGTCAGATTTAATAATAATAATAATAATAATAATAATAATAATAATAATAATAATAATAATAATAATAATAATAATAATAATAATAATAATAATAAAACTCAAACTTCGATTTTACTACTCAGCCGCAGCTTGACAGCGCTTAATATCTAGCTTCACATAAATTATAAATCATAATTAAGTCATAGGTAAGACTTTTGGAAACTGTTTTTACTCTTTTAATAGTAACTTTTAAATTGCTGTTAAAATACAACTGCCACCAAATACTATATCGATACTTGAATGCAATGATTGTCACTATTTTTGAAAACAATGTAAAATAAGTCAAAAGCATGCGGACCTCCGCATGGTGCTCAAAGTTCAAAGTGGCCCCCGGGTCACAAAAGGTTGGCCACCCCTGATGTAAGTAAGTAAGTAAAATCTCGTTAATTTCTAAAGCGCTTTCAAAAGATGCACTGAAGTAGCTCCTTATTCCTATGCGCTCAATCTCAAAATCAAATATAGTAGCTATAGCCAAAGGTGGGTCATTCGTGCCGGGTCATTTAATCAAAAGGGCGAGTGGGCAGGATGCTATAGCTATGGAGGAAATGATTTTAGTTTAGAAAGAAAAACATGAGGAGATGTTGCAAGAAGGGGAGAAAATTGTGACTCAGAGTTTGTTATTTGGCTTTGATGTAGACAACGAAGGGATATTGGAATTGAGTTCCAAAGCTCAGGTGCGGGCATATGAAAAAGCACGATTATTTTGAGAGATGATTGATTCAGAGGTCGAAGGAGAGTTACATGTGAAGAGGATCTAGTAGATCCAGGTTGTTGTGGAATTATCAGATTTCTTAGGTAGACTGGTTTTGATGTATGAAGTGAGTTATAAGTCATCGATATTATTTTATATTCAATGCGTTCTGTTATTTTGAGCCAGTGGAGAGATTTGAGTAATGGTGTAATGTGGCAAAATTTAGGCGATTTAGTTACTGCACGAGCTAAGGCATTTTGAATCGATTGGAGTTTACATATGGAAGCCTTTGGAAGATTGTAAAACAGTGAGTTGCAGTAGTCTAACTTAGAGTGAACTATTGAAGTGGCAATAGTGGAAGCAGTTTTAATATCAAGGTAGGGACGAAGGCGACGTAGATCACGAATGTGAGCATAACAGGTTTTGATAGTTGAGATATGTGAGCTTCAAAATTTAGGAGGAGTCAAAAGTAAATCCAAGATTTTTGCAGTTGGAACAGGGGTTATTATTGTATCTGGGGCTAAAATCAGTGTGGGATTTTCAATTTTTTCAGTTGTTGTGGCAGTCCAAATAAGAGAAATTCTGTTTTGGAGGGATTGAGGGGCAAGGAGATTAGCTGACATCCATGATGAGATTGACAAAAATGCTGATTCTAGTTCAGAGATTGATGCCTTAAAGGAAGATGGAGTAAACGAAAGAAATAATTGAGTGTCATCTGCATAAAGTTGATGATTCAATTTGAGAGACTTGATTAAGGATGACAGTGGGGTAGTGTAGAGACAACAAAACCGGCCCAAGGACAGATCCTTGTGGTACTCCATAGTATAGATCGGAGGGTGATGAAGTTTGATTCTGGCATGAAACTTGAAAAGATCTAGATTGGAGATAGGATTGGAACCAGCGGTGAGCTACAGAAGATATTCCAAACCAGAGGGAAAGGCGTTTCAGTAGGATTTTGTGATCTATGGTATCAAAGGCAGCAGAAAGATCAAGGAGACAGAGACCAGTAACTCGTTGAGAACCAATAGCAGTGAGGAGTTTGTCATAAATGTATGTGAGGACGGTTTGTAAAGTATAGCTTTATACTTTAAAGAGCTTTATTATTTATCAACAGTTCTGTGTCGAGCGTGTCGCTAGTTCGAGTCTCTGTCGATGACTGCGTATCACTCCTGCTGCTGTAACGTCTGTGAGACCGTGCAGAGCGTCATTGGCTGGCGCGTACGTCAATCATGATAGGCGCACGTGACATCTTTCGTTTGTTAAAAAATTTAAAAAGATATGTTTTATATGTAGACGTGAAAAAGAAAAGAAAGAAAACTACGTGTCTCTAGAACTAAATGTCTCTTGCAATGTCTCCAGCTGCGTGGGCTTTAGTCTTTGTATCTGGCAGGCTGATTTATCAGACGACCTGAACGAGTGGTGTATGTCGCCATCTGGTGGCTAGGCGGCAGATGTTCCGATCTTGGATCCTGCTGTGAAGTCGACAGCTGCTGTGGGCTTGTGGATCTGTCGCCGGGGGAAGAGGAAGTTGGATTCGCTTGAATGGGCGACCCGTCGGAGGCGATTAGTGTCAGTTCTGGCTTCTCCTGAATTGGCGATCTTTCGGTGGCAATTAGAGTCAGCTGCGGATCCGCCTGACCGATGGAATTCGTTGGCACCTGTTGTCCATCTATCGCCGTGCAGTTTATCTTCGGTTTGACGGAAGGGCGAAGATGATTAGATGTTCTGCGGAGTTTCATCCCGTCTTCCAGTATAATTTCGTACGAACGATAAGGGAGGCATTTTTCAACTTCTCCTTTGAGCCACGGCCCCTGGGGTCGACCTGAGCTCTGACCGTCTGACCGACCGTGAGCGGGGTTTCGCTTTGGTGCCTTTGTCGTAGTAAAATTTCTGTCTAGCCTTATTATCTGCAATTGATTTATGTATTGCCGCTGACGCTGGGGTCGATAGCAGACTGCTAGCCGTTGGTAATGGAGTTCTGGTTCTTCGACCAAAAAGCATTTGAGTTGAGTTAATTTCAATGTCTCGCTCGGGGTGTTTCGCCAATCAAGCAAGGCCAAAACGGATCCGTCTTTCTCGACTAGCTTTTTCATTAGTTTCTTTGCGACCTTGACCGCCGCTTCCGCGCGGCCATTTGATCTTGGGTACCGCGGGCTAGAGGTTTCGTGCTTAAATTCATAATTTTTGGCGAATTCTCGAAATTCCCTGTTAGCAAAGGCATTATCCGAGAACAGCACATCTGGGAGGCCGTGGCGTGCGAACTGGCCTTTTAAACAGTAAATGACGTCACGCATTTGCTTTGACTTGAGGCGGTCGACCTCAAAAAATCCACTAAAGTAATCCACTATTATTAGGTACTCCTTATCATTGCAGAAGAACACGTCGATTCCTACCTTTTCCCATGGGCGAGTGGGTGGATCATGTGGCAGGAGTGGCTCTCGGCTGTGAGTCCGCCATCTCTTGACAGATTTCGCAACTGCTTATGTGCTTCTGAATATCCTGCGCCATGCGGATCCAGAAAACAGATTCTTTAGCGCGGCGTATACATCCGTTGATGCCTATGTGGGAGCGGTGGACACGCTCCAGAATATAGCGTTTCGCTCCAGCGGGCACTATAAGTCTAGTACCTTTAAGTAGTAGGCCGTCGGCACACAGTGTAAGCTCGTCGGCAAATGGCAGATAGGGCCTTAGCAACGGCGTGACGTCAGACGCGTTGTTAGGCCAGCCTATCAGAGTTTGTTCTTTCAACAGCTGGTATGTTTCATCGGCCTTTGCAGCCTCGCGAATGATGTTCAGGGTTTTTCTGACGCAATCAGGCGAAGCTCAGCGCGTTGCTCAGTTTCCTCTAAGGCTGCTATTTGCTCAGAAAACAGGGTTTCCTCAGCCGAGTTCACCGGAAACGCGCGACTAAGTGCGTCAGCGACGACCACCTCGGTTCCGGGTCTGTAGATGAGTTCGAAGTCGTACTGTTGCATTTTAAGCAACATTCTCTGTAGCCTTTTGGCGCTGACGAAAGCGGTTTCTTGACAATCGTGATTAGGGGTGGTGGTCGGTGTGAATTTTTACGTGTCGGCCGTACACGTAACTATGGAAACGCTCCAGACCATAATAGCAGGCAAGCAATTCTTTCTCGATCTGTGCGTAGGATTGTTCCGTTGACGTCAGGGCACGTGACACATACTCGACTGGACGATCGTTCTGAAGGAGGCACGCTCCAAGACCCGCCTGAGATGCGTCGCATTGGAGAATTGCGGTCTGCTCGACATCATAGAATTGAAGGACTGGCGCGCTCGTCAGCAGTTTCTTCAGTTGATTGAGGGCGTCTCCATGCCAGTTTGGGTCCCAATGAAACTCGACGTCTTGCTTGAGTAGCTCGCGCAATGGCGCCGTGGTTGTGGCGAATCCAGGAGCGTATCTTGCTAGATACGTCGCCATGCCGAGGATCCTCTGAAGTCCTGTCCTGTCGACCGGCGGAGGCATGCTTTGTATTGCCGCAATTTTCGCAGGGTCAGGTCTGAGACCGTCTGTTGTGATCTCGTGACCCATAAATTTCACGCTGGAGCGATTAATCTTCAATTTGGCTCTGTTTAATCGAATGTTCATAGAGCGGCATCTGTCGAATAGCGCAAATAGATTCCGGTCGTGATCTCTTTGCGCCTCTTCCGAGGTCTCTCCTGACCCAAAAATCAGTATGTCGTCTGCAATGCATGCCACTCCTGTGAGACCGTCGAGCGCCTCCAGAAATTTCCGTTAGAAAATTTCCGGTGCCGGGGACACGCCATAGGGAAGACGAAGCCAGCGATATTTCCCGAATGGAGTGTCGAAGGCGGTGAGCTTGCTGCTGTGATCGTCGAGTTTTAAATGCCAGAAAGCGTTGCTGGCGTCGACGGTGGAAAATATTTTCGCTTTGGATAGCAGCGGAAGCACGTCGTCAATGGTAGGCATTCGGAAGTGGTCGCGCAGAAGTGCTTTGTTCAGCGGCTTTGGATCGATGCAAAGTCTGACGCCGCCGTTTGGCTTTCGCACGACTAGGAGTGCCGATATCCAGGCAGAGGGCTCGTCGACTGGGGTGATTATCTGGTGCTGTTGAAGCAATTTCAATTCTGCCTCTACTTTTGCCTTTATCGGGACCGGAAGCCGGCGTAGCGGCGTTCGGACGGGCGTAACCGACGGATCCGTGTGTAAGTGCAGTTCGCCCGGCAGACATCCAAAACCGTCGAACAGGTCATCGAAATGCCGTATCAGTTCGTCAGTGTTGTTGAACTGTCGATCTGATTGCACGGCGCAGATATTTTCATGGTTCACACGCAGCAGATCGAATAGAAGACAGGCGTCGAGGCCCAGTATCGGTTGCTTATGCTGCGAAGCTACATAGAAGTCTAGAGAAGCGCTCTGTTTGGTCGTTGGGTGTGTTGTAATCAGCGTAATCATACCTGCCGTTTTCACCGCTTGTCCATCGAACATTCGCAGGGTCGACTGGGCCGGTCGGACTTTTGGTTTAGGTCGAAGTTGATCTAGAATCGATAACGGCAGTAAGTTGACGGTTGCTCCGCAGTCCAGGAGGAAACGAGCAGTAATGTTTGCGATTTTCAGTTTGCATAGAACACGACGTTTTCGTTCTGTGGTCATGGCCATGACCATTTCCGGCTCCGAGTCTGAGTCCAGCGCATGGACCGCAGATTTTTGCTGAGTCTGTGGTTGTGACAAACAAGCTGAACTGTAGTGATTCTGCTTTAGGCAGCGATGGCAGGTCTTGCCAAACGCTGGGCATGAATTTCGGCCAGGCGCATGAGAACCGTTGCAGTACTTACATGCCCGGCTTGTTGGTTGGCGTTTCGTTTCGGTCACAGGGTGACGCAGCTGGGGGCGTTTGGATTGTGAAGAGTTCCACTGCTGTGCTGCATTTACGTCTTCCGGTGGTTTCATCGCCAGCATCTACAGACGCTGCTTCGAGGCGGCTTCGCTGGACTTACAAATGTCAATTGCAGTAGGTAACTCGAGTTTTCTAGTCTGCAATAAACGACGTCGCGTGTTGTCGTCCTTGATGCCGATTACTATACGGTCCCGAAGAATGGAATCCTCCAGGTTTCCGTATTCACATAACCGAATTAATTTCCGTAGTTCAGCGAAGAATTCGTCGAAAGTTTCGGTGGAGTCTTGGCAGCGACTATTCAGCTCGAAACGCAAGAGTGTGATATTTTTTTCTCCGACACAGTGTTTTTCGAAAGCGTCAAGAACTTTGTCCACATCTTGTCGGTCGTTGTTCTCTGCGAAATCTAAAGTCTGAAAGAGTTCGTAAGCGTCTGTCCCGACGCACGCAAGCAGTATGGCGGCTAAGCGCTTCTTCGACGCTTCTGCCAGATCAGCCGCTATAATATAGTTATCCCATTGGGACCGGAAACGCTTCCATTCTCCTGCGAGGTTCCCATTCAGCTTCAGCACAGCTGGCAATGGGTATCTGGGGTGAGTTTGCCATCGTCAGACTTCTGACAGCATGTAAAGTATAGCTTTATACTTTAAAAGAGCTTTATTATTTATCAACAGTTCTGTGTCGAGCGTGTCGCTAGTTCGAGTCTCTGTCGATGACTGCGTATCACTCCTGCTGCTGTAACGTCTGTGAGACCGTGCAGAGCGCCATTGGCTGGCGCGTACGTCAATCATGATAGGCGCACGTGACACGGTTTCTGTTGAATGATGTTTTGTATAAGCGGATTGGTGAGTGTTGTATAAGGAGTTTTTTGACAATTGCTCAGTTAGTCTGGAAAGAACGATTTTCTCTGTGAGTTTGGAGAGGACAGACAGGTTTGAAATGGGGCGATAATTGTTGAGATCCTCTCTGTCAAGGTTTGGTTTTTAAGAAGTGGAGTTACGAGGGAATTTTTAAATGAGGATGGGAATGTGCCTGTGGAAAGAGATAAATTGATAATTTTTTTTAATAGTTGGTACTAGGGCAGAGGCACACTGTTTGAGAAGAGAGGTTGGTATTGGATCAAGACTGCATTGCTTGTTTGGAGAGGACTGCAGGAGTTTAGATACTTCTTCCTCAGTCACAGGAGTGAAGCAGGAAAAATTGGAAGGAGCTTCTGATGGTGATGGGTGATGTAGTGTGACTACCTCTCTGTACTCATATAGGCAAATTCATTTAAATTCATTACTGTTTAATATTATTATTGTTACGTGCCCTTGCAGTCGTTAGACATTATGTCACGTTAATCTTGTCGTTCTATAATAATAATAATAATAATAATAATAATAATAATAATAATAATAATAATAATAATAATAATAATAATAATAATAATAATAATAATAATAATAATAATAATAATAACAATAACAACAATAATAATAATAATAATAATAATAATAATAATAATAATAATAATAATAATAATAATAATAATAATAATAATAATAATAATAATAATAATAATAATAATAATAATAATAATAATAATAATAATAATAATAATAATAATAATAATAATATGAAAGGCAAGGAACTGACAGCAGAAGAATTTGGAAACGACGTGATTGCTAAGAAGTGTTTTGGGTCCAGAAGAGCTGTATCAATATCTGCTTTTGTGTCCGTCATTGACTGAATAACTATTGCACTGTAACATTTCAATTATATTCTCCAAATAAAACTGATAAATACTTCTTTAAATAAGAAAATGTGTTTAGTCTGTAGTAAACGTCGGACAAATGTTTTGAGTAATGCAATGAGGGAGGGCTTTTCAAAATGCCCTCCGGGCCGATCTAAGAAATGACCATGTGTTCGATCCAACCGTGTTTTATTCCTCTATACATGTAGGAGCAATGGAAAAATATTACACCCAAATTTTTAGTTTATCTGCGCCCCCTAATATAAAGACAAAGATAATAAGCGATGATTTTTAAATGAAAATGACGACAATCAAAGATAAACAAAGGAAAGCAATAACCAATCATAATTATTTTTAGTTATATTACAACTAATTAGTAGAATATTTAGTTAAATGAAGATGGAAAGAATATTTAGTTAAATTAAGATGGAAATGTATATATATATATATATATATATATATATATATATATATATATATAATGCGTCCAGCATAAGCCTGTATGTTGAAGCCAGCTGTGGACGCCATATTTGTTAGCGCCCAACATTGCGTTCGCGATAGGCGACATCCAAGCGACATCCAAGGGTGATAGCATTCGAATCGAATACGTTTCATTTAATTTATAATGAAATAATTGAATCAAATAATCTTCGAACGTTTACTGAATCATCCCAGCGAGATTGAGAATTTTCGCAACTTTTGAATTTTCGAGCCCGTTTTCAAATCGGCTTTTCTGGGCTTTTTTAAAGACGAAATCTGGGCTTTTCCTATGTTTTGCGTGAACACATATGGCGGATAGGCTCCGCCCACACGCCTATAGCTGGCTTCAGTCGTTAAGCACAAGCCTGCTTAGGCTTAGGCGCTCTCCTGGGTATCATTACTCTCATTCCTCCAATATATATATATATATATATATATATATATATATATATATATATATATATATATATATATATATTACAGCCAAAGTGTGAAACCAGTCATTACACGAAATGACTAACAGTTGCAGTAATTTCGTTAAATGCCCCATAGGGTCAGCCGTTTCACGCAATAAGTAAAAAAGTCATTTCATAAAATGACTTTTTCCAATGATTTATTTCACACTTTGACTGATCCGCTTTATTGCATAAAACCGTTGAACACTGACCGCTATTCACGCTAATAATAATAATAATAATAATAATAATAATAATAATAATAATAATAATAATAATAATAATAATATGCCTAAGCTCTATGCCCCGAATTCAGTGCTGAGGATTATCACCGCTACATTGATGGCAAGATCAGAGGAATACGAAAAAAGACTGCGAGTGCGGGATCGGCATCTTTCTCTAACTATAACGGTCCGCGTCTCACTGCTTTCTCCAACCCGACGCTGGAAGAAGTAATTGTCTCCGTGCGTTCGTCACCGAATAAGCAGTGTGCCTCTGACCCGCTGCCTATGTGGCTCCTGAAGGAGTCCATTGTTGTACTGGCGCCATTCCTGACGACGCTTATGGCTGTCTCTCTGGAATCAGGAGAATTTCCAACAACTTGGAAGCATGCGATCGTTACTCCGCACCTGAAACGGTCGGGACTTGACCAGTCTGATGTCTCCAATTATAGACCGGTCTCCAACCTCCCTTTTCTAGCCAAGCTACTAGAGAGGATTGTCAACAAGCGGATGGTCAGTTTTCTGAGTGTGAATGGACTGATGCCGCAACAACAATCAGCCTATCGTCGTGGACACTCCACTGAAGCAGCCATTCTGAAAATATTCAGTGACCTGGTGGATGCGACTGCAAATGGGCGAGTTGCACTTCTCTGCCTGCTCGATCTTTCGGCTGCTTTTGACACAGTCGATCATCAGATTCTCATCCGTCGGCTTGAAACATCGTATGGATTGGCAGGCCAGTCACTTCAGTGGATGAGGAGCTACCTCATCGGAAAAACACAAGCTGTATGGTGTAATGGTCTAATGTCCCAGAAGAGCCAAGTCCACCATGGAGTTCCGCAAGGATCAGTCCTGGGTCCCTTACTTTTCATCTTATACGTTGCGGACATTAGCTCAATCGTCAAGGCTTTTGGCTTGTCATCGCACTCCTATGCTGACGGTGGGCAAATTTATTCATCGTGCATGCCGTCGGATACAGAGCGACTTCGGATGTCCTTCACGAATTGCATATCTGCAATCATCAGATGGACAGAAGAAAATCGTCTGGCATTGAATCCGGACAAGACGGAATTCCTCTGGATCAGCACTCCAGGAAGAAGGAAGTTGTTGAGTCGAGTCCCTTTCACTGTGGGTGATGCCACTATTGTTCCTGTGGCGAGTGTGCGTCTCTTAGGTGTGCTTTTGGATGGAACGCTATCGTTTGATGCACACACCAACAACGTTATCCGATGCTGTCATTACCAGATACGGAGGGTCAAGCTGGTTCGGCGCTACCTAACGGTGAGTGCGGTCGTTCAGCTTGTACGGGCCTTCGTCTTGTCAAGAATGGACTACTGTAACAGTGTCCTGCTAGGCCTACCGGAAAACAAGCTAAATCGACTTCAGTCCGTACTGAATCTGGCTGCACGAGTGGTCTTCGGTTGTCGCTGGAATGACCACATCACGCCACTGCTGAGAGACCGCCTCCACTGGTTACGCGTTCAACAGCGTATTTTTTCAAGCGTTGTTGGCTCACTTTCCGAGCCCTTTATGATCCACACTGCCCAGAATATATGAGTGCGCTGGTGCAGCGAACGACGTCAAATGAGTCGAGAATGAAGCTTCGGTCGAGTCGTCGAGTCCTGCTGCTTGTCCCTCCTCCGTCAAAGACCTCCAAGTTTGGAGAAAGGTCATTCTCCAAAGGGAATCCGTTACTTTGGAATTCGTTACCTGACGTTGTGTCGGAAGCTGTCTCTGCGGAATCCTTTCTTAGGAACTTAAAAACACACTTATTTGCAACCTGCACTGGCTGCGCATCCCTGAGCGCATCATCTACAAGAGATGCTGCCTGACATTCCGGGCCCTCAATGATCCCGCCTGCCCAGTCTACTTGGCTGAACTTGTGCATAGGCCATCGCTTACTGACTGTCGGCGGCAGCTTCGTTCATGTAATCGGGTCCAATTGGTTGTACCCCCTCCATCTAAGACAGTGAAATTTGGGGAGAGGTCTTTCACCCGGGAGAATCCCCTCCTCTGGAATTCGCTGCCCGACATTGTGACTAACGCGACTAGTCTAGAAATGTTTGCTACCAGACTAAAGACGCACTTGTTTAACATCTCATTTAAGTGCAATCTGTAAAGCGCTCTTGATCTTGGCCTGCTGTGACTATAGCGCTATATAAGTTGGCATATTAACTAACTAACTAACTAATTTAATATCGGATTTTATT